>JAUIMM010000361.1:1622500-2222500 GCA_031769625.1 Taudactylus pleione | reverse complement strand
ATGTATAGGTGTATAGGATTTTGTATTGTGTATAGGATTTTGAGGACAAAAATTAATTTATTCCATTTTGGAATAAGGCTGTAACACAGCGGTTTTCAACCGATGTGCCGCGGCACACTAGTGTGCCGTGGCCGGTTGTTAGTGGAGAGCAATGTGTTGTTTTTTGAGTCTTTGGGGTCCAGCCATGTTTTATGTGTTAGTAGGGATCAGGCATGTTTTTCTGTGGGAGTGTTTTTGTTTCTGTGGGGGCCAGCCAATGTTATTTTTTTCTGTGAGGGTCAATGTATGTGTGTTTTATTCCTGTGGGGGCCAAAGTATGTGAGTTTTATTTTTCTGGGGCCAATGTATGTGTGTTTATTCCTGCGGAGGCCAATGTATGTGTGTTTATTCCTGCGGAGGCCAATGTATGTGTGTTTATTCCTGCGGAGGCCAATGTATGTGTGTTTTATTCCTGCGAAGGCCAATGTATGTGTGTTTTATTCCTGCGGAGGCAATGTATGTGTGTTTATTCCCGCGGAGGCCAATGTATGTGTGTTTTATTCCTGCGGAGGCCAATGTGTATGTTTTTTCATCTGTCTCGCACGACGCATTGCCGGATGGTGTTCCTTGGCAAATTTCAAATCTTACGCTGTGTGCCCCAAGTTGGAAAAGGTTGAAAATCACTGCTGTAACATAACAAAATGTGGAAAAAAAGTGAAGCATTATGAATACTTTCCGGATGCACTGTATATATGGCGCTACACGGGTTCCGCAGCGCCTAACAAAGTTCATAAACAATTCAGCAGAACAAGAGAACAGAGGAAGACAATGCATTACAAGTACATGATATATATGCATTGCTGAAACAGCGGTCATAACACTCCAATAAGTAGTACGGTGGCAGGAGTCAGGGGTCAGGTTCCGTAAATAATAGTAGGGGAAGAAAAAGCACATGGGAGAAGAGGCCCCTGCTCTTGAGAGCTTACATTCTATAGCAGGGGTAGGGAACCTTTTTTCTGCCGAGGGCCATTTTGATATATAGAACATTATTTGCGGGCCTTGTGCAGGCCTTGCCCCCTCTGTGTGATGTCACACGGGGGCGAGGCCACTATCGCCAGTGATTACAGCAGTGCCTGGTGCATACTGAGGATGCTTCGGGGAGCTGTAAGGGAAGCGGTGTGACCGTATGAAGCGTCCTAAGGACGCCCCAGGCGGCACTGCTGCATAGATTCTGGCTGCAGGGGGCCATTATAGGCACGCTGCAGAAAAAGCTCAAAGGGCCAGAACAAATGATTCCATGGGCCTTAAACGGCCCCCCGGGCCTGAGGTTCCCCATCCCTGTTCTAAAGGGTAGACAAACAGCAGTGACACAGATGGGCCCGTTTGAAGTTTTGCAGAGAGGTGGCTCTCTTTTCAAATTATATTCAGTGTACATGCATGGGGGGATTGGTGATGTTAGAGTAAAGGGGGTTTCACAAGCCATCTCCTGGTAACCAAATCGAGAGAGAGAGAGCGCTTAAGCAGGAGAATGAACAGTGGGCGTGATACATAGCTGATATTTCTCTCCTACAAACGACAGTAATACACATTTCTATGGTCCCCCTTTCATTCTATCCATGGGTGTGTATTAAAGACTGTGGTCGGGCAGCACAAGGACGCAGATATCACACATGCACAGCAGCTTCCTCCGTCTATATACAGCGCCCACCCACGCTCTGACAGGCCTCCGACAGCTCCATTAACTCTCCCCATGCTGGGCATCTCTATCTCAGCTGACACCTGTAAATACTCTGCACCGCTGTGAGGGAACGGCTACTGCCCCGCTCAAATAATTTGTATAACCCTGATCACATTTTCAGGCGATAAATCTTTCTGGAGGAATCCAATGAAAACCTGAAGTGAAATTGAGTCCTTGCTTACTGACAGCAAAACCAGAATGCAGCACAGATCTGTCCGTATCCGAGGCACACAGTGCGAGACTATAGTCAGCGGGCCCTTATTTACAAAGACCGTTATATCGTTGGGTCCTGGGCTGTTTGTGCATAATGACCAAGTACACAGCACCACTTCCCTAGCTTTGTATACTGGAATGCATTGTAGCTGTATTCATTCATTAAGTGCACAGTACAACTTCTCTTGTTCTGTATGCTAGATGTAAGTGTAGGTATATATTATCATTATTTACAGTATGTATGTAAGCAAAACTGCATGCCTTAACCATAAGCCTGTCTCTCTGATCCCTACCTCTTCAATATGATCCCTACCTATGCAGGCAGGTCACCAAAGGAGCTTTTCTTTCTACCACTAAAGGTGCATACACACACAACGATTTTTTGAACGATTATCGATAACGATATCGTTTATCGTTCAATCATTGAAAAAATCGTTCACTTTCTGAGTTAAAATGATGAACGATTACCGTTAATGCGCGTTCACGTTTGTAGTTTAGTCAGACTGACCAACTGAACGATTTTCATTAAGGGAATATGCAAAAATTGTTTGTAGTTCAAAAAAATCGTTCATTACACTTTAAAAAATCTGACAGATAATCTGACAGAAAATCGTTCAGAAAATCGTTGGTAACAAAATCGTTACGTGTGTATGCACCTATAACCTTAAACCCACCCTGAACATTGCAGGGTGAGCTGTATAAATGTTAAACAAGCCTCACCTGACACCCATCTTGCAATCCATGACACAAGGACTCTCAAACTCGGAGAGCAGATCATCCATCTGGTTGTACCTCTCTCCATCTTTCAGAATGTCCCCGTGGTAGGCAGGAACGTACGCTCTCAGCACATCGCTCATCAGCTGGCTCAGACATCGCTGCTCGCACTCACAGTGCTTTTTCAGGATTTTACCATTGGCTGCAGACTTAAAACTACCTGAAAATCCAAGAAAACAAAGTCAAAGTCATTCAGTTAGACCCTCTGTAGCACGCGATTCACTGTAGCACATCTTTGTCCACACACTGTCGGGCAGCCATTTTGTTGGAGCTCAACTTATAGTGTTGTCACTACTTCTTATACAAATGATACCGCGTTCACAAGAATATTGGTTTACCCCCCAAAAAAATGGCTGTCTGGAAGGGCACAAGTGATGTCACTGGTTCCTAGTGAATTGCGGTCTCATGAACATTGGTTCAGCCAACAAAATGGCCACCTCCAATGTGTGTAGAGGACGAGGTGCACTGTGATGTATTTGTGTATGGTACCTGCATGTCCTGCCAGCTGTACCCAGGGGTATTTCTTCTTGAATGACATAACGAAGGGCGACCAGTGTACCATGTTCTTGATTTTCCTCCATGATTTGCTCTGAAAAAAAGAACATGGGAAAACATTACACTCTCTGACACCACTTGCACAAAGAAACTACTACGGTGAAATTTATGAACAAATTAAAAAAAACAGAATTTCCATGGAAAAAACGCAGAACAATGTAAATCCGAGCACAAACTCTGATTATATCCCCTAGTGACAATACCTAAACTCAACACTATTTACAGTACAAATTGCTTTCATAATACATACCTAGGCTGATTCAGTGGTGCACACTAACTGCAAGCATATGTCAGTACGCACGCAGCTGGCCGATGCTGGAAGTACTGCGCACGAGTCCCCATGGTTACCGCAGGGAGACGCAGAACGAAGTTTGATGCAAGAGCCTTGGATTCCCGGAAGGTGAGACAGGGGGGTGGCCAACCAGACACGGGCGTGTCGCTGACAGCGTTTGCGTTTGCAACGTTTGCTACAGAATGCCATACTCTGAGGCTGAGAAATTACACCTGCCATAGTGCTCGTGCAAGTTTCCATGGCGCATTCAATGGTGTCGTCTTTCCACAGGTGCAAAGCGCTGCATGTGGGTGTCTCAGTTTTAAAGAAATCGGTGGCTGCATTAGCATAAGACGCAGGCACTGCTGCACAATAAATGCAGTCACGATTCTATCTGCGTGTCCCTCTGAATCTGGCCCACTGTGGGGGAGATGTACTAAGCCTTGGACAGAGATAAAGCACCAACCAATCAGCTCCTGTCACTTTTCAAGCACAGCCTGTAACATGGCAGTTAGGAGTTGATTGGTTGGTACTTTGGCCGGGATGTACTAAGGTTGCGGTGACCATTCAGCTAGTCACCGCAACCTTACTAATCACATATGTACTAACATATGCGATTAGTATCGCAAAGGACAGCTTGAAGGGTGACCCCGCCCCTTTCAAGCTCCGGGAGCTTCCTGCTGGTGACCTGTGCAGGAAGCCCCGGGCACCTCCTCCTCCTCCCTGCACCCGGAAGATTAGGAGGAGGCGGAGGACCCAGCCGGAGCACGGGACGGCAACCATGGAGAGCAGGTTAGTGGGGTCCAGTGCTGGGCGACTGCGTGGCGGCGGCGAAGCGTCGGGTGCGGGGTGTGGTAAGAAGCCCATAGGCTTCTATAGGGTAATGCCAGGTTTTTCTGGCATTACACTCTGCACCGATAAAAGTGCGTCCGGGGCTTAGTACATATGGAAATGCGGTAAAAACGTTGAAAAGAGGGTTTTTACCGCATTTTTCCTTTAGTACATTCTGGCCTTTATCTCTGTCCACTTTATGTATCTTAGGGGAGATGTACTAAGCTCTGAAAAGTAATAAACTGGAGAGTGATAAACGACCAGCCACTCAGCTCCTAACTGTCATGTTACAGGCTGTGTTTGAAAAATGACAGTTGGCAGCTGATTGGCTGGTGGTTTATCACTCTCCAGTTTATCATTTTTCAGAGCTTAGTACATCTCCCCCTGTATCATTCATTATAATCATGATTAAAGAGCAAGCATTAGAGTCTTCATTTAATTATAGTCCTCAGCCACACAGATGTTTGGTGTATCTGTAGAGCTGGCGCATAAATGAATAACGCCACTGACATGACCGATGGCGAATAACTGAGAACATCACTGGAGCTACTAACCAATAGCCAACATTATAAGACTTTACTAACAACAGCGCATTTTTACCGCCACACTGTTTATGTAAGAAGATCTTTCAGGAAAAAACAGAATTAGGAATACGGAGACTGAGAAATAAGGTCTATGATGGAGAGTATATAAAATTACTTCAAAGAGAATGCAACAAGAAAAAAAAAAAATGACATGAAATAAACCACAAGTACCAAATAAAGAATTGTAGCAGTGTTACAGTTTGCAACTCAAACAAAGGAGATTAAAGGCTGATTCTTGGAGGGGAACATGCAGAGAATAACAGCGGTCTGGATACGTAACCCGGCATGGAATGTGTATCCCCCCGTATGCCGGAAACAACATGCTGGCTGGAACTGCAGTGTTACATCACCTCTTATGTACGACCTGCTGTACACAGTGTACTCACTCTACACCCAGCCGTCCAATCCTAATATGGGATATTTACACACAGGTTGCAGCATCGACAGAACACATCCCCCTCCCACAAATTAATATAATTAGGGGCCTATTTATCAAACTCTCCTCACTCTGTAATCCTGTGGAAACAAGAGTTTGCCCGTAATTTCCTGAAATGTAACTTCAGTATGGGACCTATGTATGAACAATCAACCCCAATGCAAATATTTCCTGCGCCAATGAAGCGCATCATAGCGCACACTCGGCCCAAAGACCCACAATACCTTTCTATGGTCATTTTAAGAATGTTCGATGTATCAATATCCGAAAAAGAAAAGTTTTCGGAGATTGAATGCGGGAACTAGCGCCATCTGCAGATGGTGGCAGCCCACTACAACCTATGAGAGGAGGGTCCGGAGTGCGAGGAGGGATCCTCCTTCAGGCCTCATAGTGCAGTAATAAGCAAACTGCACTCACATGTTGAATACATAATTAGCATAACATAGTTGGGAAAAATACGTAGTGGTCCCCCTATTTTTAAAACCAGCACCGGACTCAAATACGGCAGGGGTGTCATGCCACAGCCAGGGGACCCTTTCACCAGGTCTACCCAGTCAAAGCATTATCACCCCAAGCCGGTCAGCTCAGGGAAGGTGACCCCCAATAAAGGGGTCCCCCTCTCCCGAGGACCCCAGGCTTAGGTTGGTCCTGGTCTCTTCCCCACACCCCTAGGCTGTCGGTACGGGGATAATAGTGGTGAAAATAGATAGTAACTATTGTTTTTTACCGTGGAACTACAGGTGCCAGCGGGCCTGCCTTTGGCACTTAGTGGAACTACAAGCGCCAGCAGGCGACCGGCACCCATACCCCCACTGTAAAAAAAATAAAATTAACACACAACGTGGTCCCTTTCTCCAAGTAGCAATTCAATGGGTGTACCTGTAAAAAAAAATCCTATACTCACCTCCGTCCTTGCGTTGCTCTCCATAGCATCCCCGGGTCTTTACAAAATAACAATGGAAGGTGCTGGGGAGAGGGGGACCCATTTATTGAGGAGGTCCCCGGCTTGGGCTGACCAGCTTGGGGTGATAATGCTTTGGCTGGGGAGACCCAGTGAAAGGGTCCCCTGGATGTGGCATTATACCCTGGCCAGATTTGAGTCCAGTGCTGGTTTTAAAATTAGGGGGACCCTACTAGTTCTTTTTTTGTATTTTTAGGAACCAGGACTGGCTAAGCAGTTTGGGGCTGGTCATGCTTTTCGGGGGGGGGGACCATACGTCATTTTTTTGTTATGTTAACCCTTTAGATAGTATTTCCATGCAGAAACATACATGAAACACATTGATCTGTGTATGTTTCTGCCAAACTCGCAGCTCAGGAATTGTTTGAAACTTCAATTTAGCTGCGAGTTTGCTACAATTACACCCGAGATTGTAATCTCGAATCTTGGTAAATTCCTGAGTTGTATCTTTTCATGAAAAGAACTTCCGAGTTTGGCCGATGGTGAGTTTATCCGAGTTTGCAATCTCACCCGTTTTTCATTGAAAAGAGAGAAATCTCACCCGAGTTTGTCTTTAGTAAATTTGCGAGTTGAAAAAAATGCCTAAACTCACCCGAGATCGACCAAACTCGAATCTTAGTAAATTTACCCCCAAGCCTTGATACAGATCCAACTCATTTATTTAGCAGTCTTTGAAATGACAGAAGATGATTGGTTATTTTGCAAAACTACAAAATTTTAAGGGGTAGATGTATCAAAGCTTGGAGAGAGATAAAGTGGAAAAAATAAAGTACCAACCAATCAGCTCCTAACTGTCATGTTTCAAACATGACAATTAGAACCTGATTGGTTGATCCCACCGAATTCTCTCAAAATCACTCTGTTTGTCTAATTACCAGAGTAAGGCATTTTGTTTTCATTTTAATGCTTGTTTTGGTAACGGTATCCTCCCGTGGTTGTCTAAATTCACCCGAAAAGTGGAGTTTCTCATCTCCTGATGAGTTGCAGACAGACCCGAGACCTGATCTTCTTGCTGTTCGGAATTCGGATTTTAAATCCGAATTTCAGGTTTTGGATTGCAAAAATTACATGAATTTAGCTGTTTTTTGTTTTTATTTAAACTTTTTATCAATTTAAGAAAAAAAAACTCAGACCCAAAACCAAAACATGAAGACGACTCCAGATCCAAAACCACAACCAAAACACGGCGGTCTGCGCACCTCTCTAGCATCCGCAATAAAGTATACACTTTAAATAACATGTAACCGTACACGTCCAGTATTGTGATTACAGAATGCGATGACATTAAATCTGATATTCCAGCTCAATAGCCACAGCGGCTGAAATCTTCCGAAGCTTTAGGCCATTGTTGTCTTTGGGTGTTGTTTGTACATGTTGTTTCCCAGCCACACCTATTGTTTCCAGGGTTGAGAGAATCCTGGAAGATGTGTATCTTCATAGGGAAAGGATCACTGAGACAGTCCTGGGAGTTACAAGTCTCAGTATTGTCCTGGTGTGATCTGCACCAGATCTAGCGAAGTTTAACACCTTCAAGAACACACAAACACTATCAGAAATCGGTACCAGGAGCAATGTCATCTACAGTACATATTAATTGTAAGGCTGTAGTACTGGGTCTCTTTTAGAATGTTAGAAAGCAGGTCCCTCCCTCCCCTTGTCTTCCATCCATCATGTAAGGTACATTAGCTCAGCCTATAGGTACATGCATTAACTAGGCCTACTCGTGTAATTATGGATACAGGGAGACAGTCATCGCGTCGACATTTACAATGTCAACAATCGTAATGCCGACATGTCGATACCGACAGTTATTATGTCGACAATGATGAAATGTCGATATGTAACACGTTGACATCTGCAGTTGACATGTTCACAATGTCGATAACTGAAATGTCGACACGTGAAATCCCAGAGTCTCGGAATGCCAACAGTTAGGACTAGGCTGCGGGTGCGGAGGGTTAGGGTTTGGCACTAGGGGGTGGGTTAGAGTAACAGTTGTGCCCTCACTCGTCTTTGCCGCAGTGACGGCAAAAAGCCCCTCTCGGCGCGCCTGGTCCTGTAAGACTCTGCTAGCGTCGGGTGTCCTTTTTTTGCCTAAATGCGATGTGACTAGGACGTACCAGCAATCTGTGCTGATTAATTTGATATGTGACAGAAGTATATCTGTGTGTGACTGAGTCTATGGGCCGAATTCAATTCAATGCGAAGATGAATAGCCGCGGGAGGGAGCTATTCAATACAACGCGCTGTGTGCCTTTTTCGGGAATGTTAAGTCAGAGAATAACGGTTCTCGCGATATAACCTGAGTGTTTAGGCGCGAGAACCGGCATTCTCTGACTAAAGTGCGTTGCGAGAAGAAATCCTTTAGCCGCCACAAGCAGTGTGGTGTATAGAATAGCTTCGGGAGCTCCCTGCCGCACCTATTCAGCTTCAAATTGAATTGAACTCGGCCCCTTTAATCTGTATACGAAGTATTAAATGTAGCAGTGCAGCTTATTTCATTCCAAGTACCGTTGTGCTTCGTATACAGACTCAGGAGCACACAGATATACAGGTGTCACATATCACATTACTCAGCGCAGTCTCCATATACAGACTCAGGAGCACACAGATATACAGGTGTCACATATCACATTACTCAGCACAGTCTCCTATATACAGACTCAGGAGCACACAGATATACAGGTGTCACATATCAGATTACTCAGCGCAGTCTCCCATATACAGACTCAGGAGCACACAGATATACAGGTGTCACATATCACATTACTCAGCACAGTCTCCCATATACAGACTCAGGAGCACACAGATATACAGGTGTCACATATCACATTACTCAGCACAGTCTCCCATATACAGACTCAGGAGCACACAGATATACAGGTGTCACATATCACATTACTCAGCACAGTCTCCCATATACAGACTCAGGAGCACACAGATATACAGGTGTCACATATCACATCACTCAGCGCAGTCTCCTATATACAGACTCAGGAGCACACAGATATACAGGTGTCACATATCACATTACTCAGCGCAGTCTCCTATATACAGACTCAGGAGCACACAGATATACAGGTGTCACACATCACATTACTCAGCGCAGTCTCCCATATACAGACTCAGGAGCACACAGATATACAGGTGTCACATATCACATCACTCAGCGCAGTCTCCTATATACAGACTCAGGAGCACACAGATATACAGGTGTCACATATCACATTACTCAGCGCAGTCTCCCATATACAGACTCAGGAGCACACAGATATACAGGTGTCACATATCACATTACTCAGCACAGTCTCCCATATACAGACTCAGGAGCACACAGATCTACAGGTGTCACATATCACATTACTCAGCGCAGTCTCCCATATACAGACTCAGGTGCACACAGATATACAGGTGTCACATATCACATTACTCAGCGCAGTCTCCTATATACAGACTCAGGAGCACACAGATATACAGGTGTCACATATCACATTACTCAGCGCAGTCTCCCATATACAGACTCAGGAACACACAGATATACAGGTGTCACATATCACATTACTCAGCGCAGTCTCCATATACAGACTCAGGAGCACACAGATATACAGGTGTCACATATCACATTACTCAGAGCAGTCTCCCATATACAGACTCAGGAGCACACAGATATACAGGTGTCACATATCACATTACTCAGAGCAGTCTCCCTTATACAGACTCAGATATACAGGTGTCACATATCACATTACTCAACGCAGTCTCCCATATACAGACTCAGGAGCAAACAGATATACAGGTGTCACATATCACATTACTCAGCGCAGTCTCCCTTATACAGACTCAGGAGCACACAGATATACAGGTGTCACATATCACATTACTCAGCGCAGTCTCCCATATACAGACACAGGAGCACACAGATATACAGGTGTCACATATCACATTACTCAGCGCAGTCTCCTATATACAGACTCAGGAGCACACAGATATACAGGTGTCACATATCACATTACTCAGCGCAGTCTCCCATATACAGACTCAGGAGCACACAGATATACAGGTGTCACATATCACATTACTCAGCGCAGTCTCCATATACAGACTCAGGAGCACACAGATATACAGGTGTCACATATCACATTACTCAGAGCAGTCTCCCATATACAGACTCAGGAGCACACAGATATACAGGTGTCACATATCACATTACTCAGAGCAGTCTCTCATATACAGACTCAGGAGCACACAGATATACAGGTGTCACATATCACATTACTCAGCGCAGTCTCCCTTATACAGACTCAGATATACAGGTGTCACATATCACATTACTCAACGCAGTCTCCCATATACAGACTCAGGAGCACACAGATATACAGGTGTCACATATCACATTACTCAGCGCAGTCTCCCTTATACAGACTCAGGAGCACACAGATATACAGGTGTCACATATCACATCACTCAGCGCAGTCTTCCATATACAGACTCAGGAGCACACAGATATACAGGTGTCACATATCACATTACTCAGCACAGTCTCCCATATACAGACTCAGGAGCACACAGATATACAGGTGTCACATATCACATTACTCAGCGCAGTCTCCCATATACAGACTCAGGAACACACAGATATACAGGTGTCACATATCACATCACTCAGAGCAGTCTCCCATATACACATTCAGGAGCACACAGATATACAGGTGTCACATATCACATTACTCAGCGCAGTCTCCTATATACAGACTCAGGAGCACACAGATATACAGGTGTCACATATCACATTACTCAGCACAGTCTCCCATATACAGACTCAGGAGCACACAGATATACAGGTGTCACATGTCACATTACTCAGCGCAGTCTCCCATATACACATTCAGGAGCACACAGATATACAGGTGTCACATATCACATTACTCAGCGCAGTCTCCCATATACAGACTCAGGAGCACACAGATATACAGGTGTCACATGTCACATTACTCAGCGCAGTCTCCCGTATACACATTCAGGAGCACACAGATATACAGGTGTCACATATCACATTACTCAGAGCAGTCTCCCATATACAGACTCAGGAGCACACAGATATACAGGTGTCACATATCACATTACTCAGAGCAGTCTCCCTTATACAGACTCAGATATACAGGTGTCACATATCACATTACTCAACGCAGTCTCCCATATACAGACTCAGGAGCACACAGATATACAGGTGTCACATATCACATTACTCAGCGCAGTCTCCCATATACAGACTCAGGAGCACACAGATATACAGGTGTCACATATCACATCACTCAGCGCAGTCTTCCATATACAGACTCAGGAGCACACAGATATACAGGTGTCACATATCACATTACTCAGCACAGTCTCCCATATACAGACTCAGGAGCACACAGATATACAGGTGTCACATGTCACATTACTCAGCGCAGTCTCCCATATACACATTCAGGAGCACACAGATATACAGGTGTCACATATCACATTACTCAGCGCAGTCTCCCATATACAGACTCAGGAGCACACAGATATACAGGTGTCACATATCACATTACTCAGCGCAGTCTCCCATATACAGACTCAGGAGCACACAGATATACAGGTGTCACATATCACATTACTCAGCGCAGTTTCCCATATACAGACTCAGGAGCACACAGACATACAGGTGTCACATATCACATTACTCAGCGCAGTCTCCCATATACAGACTCAGGAGCACACAGATATACAGGTGTCACATATCACATTACTCAGCGCAGTCTCCCATATACAGACTCAGGAGCACACAGATATACAGGTGTCACATATCACATTAATCAGCACAGTCTCCCATATACAGACTCAGGAGCACACAGATATACAGGTGTCACATATCACATTACCCAGCGCAGTCTCCCATGTACAGACTCAGGAGCACACAGATATACAGGTGTCACATATCACATTACTCAGCGCAGTCTGTTTGTGCGTCCTAGACGGCTCACTCACGCCAGGCATATGGAGGCTAGATGTATAAGGACACATCTGTAGGTACTAGTGGGTGGGATAGGGTTAGGCTGTGGAAGAGAAGGGTTAGGCACTAGAAGGAGATTTAGGCTATGGGAGAGGAGTGTTAGGCACTAGGGGGAGGGTTAGGCTATGGGAGAGGTGGGTTAGGCACTAGGGGGAGGGTTAGGCTACAGGAGAGGGTTAGGCTACGTGAAAGGAGGATTAGGCACTAGGGGGACGGTTAGGCTACGGGAGAGTAGGGTTAGGCACTAGGGGAGGGTTAGGCTACGGGAGAGGAGGATTAGGCATTGGGGGGAGAGTTAGGCTACGGGAGAGGAGGGTTAGGCACTAGGGGGAGCCTTAGGCTGTGGGAGAGGAGGATTAGGCACTAGGGGGAGGGTTAGGCTACGGGAGAGGTGGGTTAGTCACTAGGGGGAGGGTTAGGCTACGGGAGAGAGGGTTAGTCACTAGAGGGAGGGTTAGGCTACGGGAGAGGTGGGTTAGGCACTAGGGGGAGGGTTAGGCTATGGGAGAGGAGGGTTAGGCACTCGGGGGAGGGTTAGGCTGCAGGAGAGGAGGGTTAGGTACTAGGAGGAGATTTAGGCTATGGGAGAGGAGTGTTAGTCACTAGGGGGAGGGTTAGGCTACAGGAGAGGAGTGTTTGTCACTAGGGGGAGGTTTAGGCTACGGGAGAGAAGGGTTAGGCACTAGGAGGAGATTTAGGCTATGGGAGAGGAGGGTTAGGCACTAGGGGGAGGGTTAGGCTATGTGAGAGGAGGGTTAGGCACTAGAGGGAGGGTTAGGCTATATGAGAGGAGGGTTAGGAACTAGGAGGAGATTTAGGCTATGGGAGAGGAGGGTTAGTCACTACGGGGATGGTTAGACTACGGGAGAGGTGGGTTAGACACTAGGGGGAGGGTTAGGCTACGGGAGAGGAGTGTTAGTCACTAGGGGGAGGTTTAGGCTACAGGAGAGGTGGGTTAGTCACTAGGGGGAGGGTTAGGCTACGGGAGAGGTGGGTTAGTCACTAGGGGAAGGTTTAGGCTACGGGAGAGGAGTGTTAGTCACTAGGGGGAGGGTTAGGCTATGGGAGAGGTGGGTTAGGCACTAGGGGGAGGGTTAGGCTACAGGAGAGGTGGGTTAGTCACTAGGGGGAGGGTTAGGCTACGGGAGAGGAGTGTTAGTCACTAGGGGGAGGGTTAGGCTATGGGAGAGGTGGGTTAAGCACTAGGGGGAGGGTTAGGCTACAGGAGAGGTGGGTTAGGCACTAGGGGGAGGGTTAGGCCACGGGAGAGGAGGGTTAGGCACTAGGGGGAGATTTAGGCTATGGGAGAAGATTGCAAGGCACTAGGGGGAGGGTTATGCTACGGGAGAGGAGGGTTAGTCCCTAGCCGGAGAGTTAGACTACGGGAGAGAAGTGTTAGTCACTAGGGGGAGGGTTAGGCTACGGAAGAGGAGTGTTAGTCACTAGGGGGAGGGTTAGGCTACGGGAGAGTAGGGTTAGGCACTAGGGGAAAGGTTATGCTTCGGGAGAGGAGGGTTAATCACTAGGGGGAGGGTTAGGCTGCAGGGGGGAAAAATTAGGGTTTAGCAATAGGGGAAAAGTTAGGGCAGGGCACTAGAGGAGGGTTAGGGGTGCTCATTACCGCTGGATGCCCAAAGTCGCCATCAGCTGACCACTGGACCCAGATGACACCGCTGGAGCCAAATGACCCACCAGCAGTAACAGTGACTGCAATAAGCTGCATCCCATCTGTACAGAGAGACTTTCATGATTTGTGCCGCTGTCCTCTCATCACATTATAAGTATCGCAAAAAACGCTCTAATACGTGCAAGAGATGTAACGTTAGTCTAACAAGCCTTTTCCTTTCCCCTTTATTATTCTGTCTGCCCCTTATTCATTCTACATTTTCTATCTATATTATAAAGCTGGGAGACCCTCTCCTTACCTGCCGTCGCCTATACATGTATAATACAATAACACCCCACCTCATGTACCCATAGAGGGGACCCTAACTCTGCTCCATGTCACTGCTGCAGCCTCCCAGCACAGCTTTTCCTCATGTCACCGGAGGGTATTGGGTACAGACGCAGGATTCCCACTCACATTATGCTGCGGTTACACAAAGCTTCCTGCACGCTGACACTCGTTGTGTATTTGGCTGCGATAATCCCTGGGATGCTGTTTTCTAGGAATGCTACACTGCCACATACAGACATGCGAGCACAAAGTGTTATCAGATGGTTGGAGAGATTCCAAGATGTATATATAAGATCAGCGCAAGTTACAGGAGAGGACAGTTTATAGCTCTTTTCAGCAAATGTAAGAACACCGTTAAACAGTATTTAAATCAGAGGCATAGGGCCGTATATTTAATTTACACCCAAAAACTAGTTTTTGTGTGTTTTTGGCGAAAACTTTTTCGCCAATGACGTCATTTTCGCCTGTTTTGATTTTACTCCCTATTCAATTTGGAAGACTTTCCGCCTCAATGCAGTGTAATAGGCGAGAAAGATTCGCCTATGAATAGCAGGCGGAAAAAAGTACAGAATTGGGGTTTTGGGGTGCAACGTTGCGGGAACCCCCGTGCAGCCTTCAGACAGTCCCCCAAAGGTAAACTGTAAAAAAAATAAAAGAAAATACTTAAGGACACCCCAAAAAATCACTTTGATTTTGGGGGCGAAAAAAATAAAAGTTGGGGGACAAAGATAAAAACTAGTGAACTAGACTCTGGGGGGGTCCCCTAGTATGCCCCAGGAGTTTTTACCATTGCAGGGGCTTGCGGCAGGTGGTTTTTTCATGATTTTTTCAACTTAACTTTAGCAACTTTAAAATATGCTGACCCCCATTTTCAAGTACCCCAAATTTGCTGGGATAAGTTATTTTCTGCAAAAAAACCTCCTGAGTACTATTCTGCACCACTTATACAAAAACGCTATTTAGCAGCTATTGAGCCCGTTTAAAAACACCAAATACCTTCAGCAAGCCAAATCGGGGGGTACCATAGGGAACCCCCATGTCAGAGCATCTTTTGGGGGGTGTCAGGCTGATTTCCCCAAACCTGACAGTACTTTCCGCTTGTTTATGTTTCGCCGGGTCCCGATTTTGCCTAATTTCAAATTGAATACGGCGATACGCGTGCTATGCTTTTCCGCTTGCAAAACACGCGATGTAGGCGAAAAGTCTGGGAGACGAAAAAGTATCGCTGCTCAGCTCAAATTGAATACGGGCCATACAGTATGTTCCCTACTTACGAGCCCCTGTCATAGAGTCTGCTTCCATACAGGATGCTAATGCATATAGATTGCCAAGGCAGGATAATGAAAGGCTAAACCCGACCGACATAACCCAAACGTCACTCTGCAACAAGTGCTATATATCTACCTACCGCTTCCAATAACATGCTAAAGCTGGTATGTAGTGTCGAAGCTGGAATTTTGCGAATGGCCGCCTAAGCGCCATTTTAGATAAACTCACACTTTAGTACATGTGGCGATATTACTATTAGCACCATGCGATTGCATCTGTGACCATCGCCATAAGTTACGGCGATTCATCAAAAGCCCATTTCATGACTTTACGTAGTTTGGATGCTCTGGACAAAGTGTGTGTATTATTATAATTCCCCTAAAGGATATATTTCAGAAACGACTGTACAGTATGTCAAAATTGGATTGCATTAGCTAAACAGAGCAAATGGCTACGTGACAACTAGCCTGTGAAGACAAGCTTCATGGACATAACGTCTGCTCTCACTCCAGGTGGCCCTGCTCGAATATAGCAAGAGGGTCATTTGTAGCACCTTACATTAGCAGGCTTCCTACAATAAAATACCTTCAAAGCCAAGAGTGTTATCTGAGGTTTGGGTCTTGTAGCTGTGCTAATTTGCATTCACACAGGCCCTGGGAGAACAAAGACCAGTATTTTGTAGCCTGAAAAGGGTAGGGTCTGCTGGGGCATGAGCGAGTCATGGAACTATAAGGCTCAGCATTCTACACTGCTAGGTGTTCACTTAGTTTAAGTGAGATTTAAGTGCACCATTTCTCATACACACATTAATACGCACAATTGCGCTGTTAACTAGTCGCATATTAGCGAATGCATAAGACCCTGTATGAAAACGCTGAATATTAGCTCCATGCACACGCATCTAACCCCACATACTCACACCTTACATATTCACATACAAGGTTCCATAAGCTTTAAGGTATAAGATTCAAGTATGCACATTTACTATAATTGCTATGAAATAAAGGTTATTTCGTAACTAAGGTTTTATACATGATAAGTAAGCCATGTTTGGAATTGTACTGATGCGTACTCTCTCACCAGTATTCCGGTAATATCGATGGAGAGATCGCAACATGCATTCTCAACTTATGGACCGCAGAGACTTCAAGCAACAAAATGTACATTATATGAACAACTGTTAGGATGTTGCATGAGGCAGGAAACCAGAGACCACCAGTTGTTAGAGGCTGGGTTGTGTCTATTTGAACCAACCTGTTAGATGCCTTGTAACATATGCCCTCTCCTTTAGGACCAATGGTATTAGCAACAAACTTCTCTATTGTGTTGTTTATTCCTGGGGGGTATAAATATGTGTACTCTGACCCTGGGTTCCTGGTCTTTGTGCTGAATGCTGATTGACGAGAGGTTTCTTGCTGATGCCTAACATCTGGACCAGAGAGCGCTGCGTATGTATAATTGTACTTGGGTCTGTATAATCTCTTTGCGCTAAGATTATATGAGGATCATAGCGTGTAACTGCTGTACTTTTACTTGAATAATACTTTGTGCTTTGGAACCACAGGTTCTAGGTCTGGAGTCTTTATTTACTGTATGACTGCGTACGCAAATTAGCGTCATACTTAGAGGTTTATAGGTAGGATATTAGAAGGTATAGGCAAGGGTATATAGAGGTTCAAAGGTAGAATTGTTAGTAGTCATTATGTCTTCATTCAGAATGTCGACACCAGAAAAAATCAACATGGCATGAATGTCGACAGTGAAAATGACGATATTGTCACTATCTCGACATGTCAGTGCTAGGGTAAGACACTGTGCACATAACATTCAGACCATGTCAACATCCTGGTGTCGACATTTTATACCACACCCACTAAAACACATACGTCTCCTACACAGCGGAGGCAGCTGCTTTGCGAGCAACATTTACCAGCATGCAGTCTATGATTTTATTTATGACGTTTAGGCATGAGGCACAAAGACAGCCATTTTGTTGGCTGAGCCAATAGCGACGAGAGTACAGCTTATCATTTCACTGAGTACTAGTAGCAGCATTGATACATGAGGCGCTAAGCCTCAGTTCTGTCACTAGCTCCTAGTGAACTGTGGTTGAATAACTGGCTCAGCATACAAAATGGTAAATGCACTTACCTATTCTCCCCCGGAGGGTCCGGGAGGCTTCCGATTTTTCAGTCCCATGGACCCCAGAATAATGGGTAGATCTCCCACCGATGAGGGCAGGATGGGGAACCACGTTTCGTGGCATTTTGATGCAATGGGGCGGGGCCTAATCATATGAAGAGCCCGGCCCTGCAAAAGAGAGGTCATCTGCAACTCCTCTATGGGCTTCTCCTGGAGAAATTAAAAGTTGACAAGTATGAGGTGTATAGGTGAGGAGTCTGCTTTAAGGGATCGGTGAACTCCAAAAATGGAAAATCTTCCTATATGAATGATCAGATAGATTGCGCTGTTTAGCGTTACCCTAACATACCACTCCAGATTAGGATAAACCTAAAGTATTACCCCCCTACTCCATTATAGACAGCTTTAGCTCCTCCCTCTTCTTTAGGACACTGGGCCTGATTCAGAGCCGGACGCTCTGACCAGAGCGCTCGCTCTGAATCAGGGCCCTCCTACCTGAAAATGGAGCGGCCTCTTGAATGCTCGCATAGCTGTTGGTTACCACCCACAGCTATAGCGAGCGTCCATGATGATGGTCGCAATGGTCAAGACCATCAAGCTTGCGACGAGACCCTGCGGTAGGGTCTCGTGGCCGCAAGCCCTGGAGTGATTTTGGCTCTATCAGAGCCAAAATCATTCCCACTGACATCACTACTGAAGTCAGTGTGGCTGGACCCAGACGGTAGGCGTTCCCATGGGAACGCCTCCGTCTAGCAGCCACGCCCCCGGCACGCCAACCAAAGGGGGCGTGCTGTCAGTCACCATCGACAGCACGCCCCCTTTGGTGCGAGACCACGAGCGACAGCTTGTCTGTCGCTCTCCGGGTCTCGCGCATGCGCACGACGGAGCTCCCTCTGTCGTGCGCATGCGCATTAGGGCACCATCGACCCGCTTACGAGCGTCCTACGCTCGCGAGCGGGTCTGAATTAGGCCCACTGTCCAAATCAAGGGGTCTATGTACTATAATTATTATTATTATCCTTTATTTATATGGCGCCCCCTAGGGTTCCGCAGCGCCTCACAAAGTACATAAACAAATGAGCAAAAACATCGACTTACAGTACCAAGCAATGCAGGACAAGGGCAAAGTTTATAAATATTGCTGCAATAGCGATCATAGCACCCAGAATAAGCAGCAGGGCGTCAGACACCAAGTGTTAGGTGCCCTTGTGGGGAGAAGGAGAAACACATGAAGGAAGAGGGCCCTGCTCGTGAGAGCTTACATTATAAAGGGGAGGGGCATACAAACAGGGGTGACACAGATGGGGTAGACAATGAGGAAGAAGCATGGAGCAGCAGGTTAGGATGAGAGCTGGAAGGCTTTGATGAAGTAGTGAATTTTGAGAGCCCGTTTGAATATGTGTTGAGAAGTGGAGAGTCTGATAGGGAGAGAGTTCCAGAGTTAGGAAGCAGCGCTGGCAAAATCTTGGAGGCGGGAGTGGGAGGAAGTAATCAGTTGGCAAGAGTACCATTCAATCAGCTCCTAACTGTCATTTTTCAAACATAGCCTGTAAAGTGACAGTTAGGAGCTGAATGGATTGTACCTAGACCTCAGGTAGAGGTCATATAGCCCAGCATGCAGTCATGCGAGCTGCTGTGACATCACTGGTCCTGCAACTGTGTATGAATCTGCCACATTGATGCATGGGAAAAAGCAAGTCCGCCAAGCTGTCAGTCACATTGTGTCTGCTCTGTTAGAGGAGCCCTTTTCTACGAACATTACAAGCTGCAGCCAAGGATTTAAGGAGAGCACGGTGGACTTAAATCTAAAACTAAGAAAATGTACAATTAGTCTGTCCATTAAGTGAGTGAACCATTTCATAACGAGTAAAAGTTGGCTGATTAATTAGTTGAATGATAAATAAAAAAATTTTTAAAAAAATTATATTTAAAATAAATGAATACATTTTAATTTAATAGGAAAACATTTGAGAAATGCGATTTCCAGCCATCGATTGTCATCTGCTCATGTATTCTAAATTCTATGTTTGATAACAGATGCGTTATATCCATGCCAGAACATGGGAGGGGGTAAATGTTCTCTATCGCATGAATACGCCACCTGGCCCTACTCTTGATCAGTGGGTATAAATAATTGATGGCAGAATTTATTTATATCAATAAATGAATTAGAGGGCGGCGGCTATAAAAAGGTCTTTTTTAATCAGCTAATTAATACATAAAAGAGACAGCGATTAAAATGACAGGGAAAAATACATGAAATAGGTCATTTGTTTCTCTGAGGAGGCCGACAATATACAGAGCGATGACTGCCCGCAGTGTCGGGGTGAGCAGAGAGTAGCGCGCCATCTGTACGAGGAGAAAGGATGCTCACGAGCCGCCGTTCCCTGATACTAAACTAATTGCAAATCTCATTATAGTGTCTCTTCCTATGGGAAGACGATTTACCTTTTCTCTGTATAGATTTTACAGTTAAAAAGTGTGATCTGGAAACAAGTGCACTGTACAGGAGGTATAGAAAGGTTTCATTCAGCCGGCCCTTAGTATTAGTGTAAAACAGGGCATCTGATTTCCGTGGACAGTCCCACTTTGTAGGGCTGCCTCACTACGGATCGCAATACTGCGCACACAGGCAGTTCAACTGCGATAGCAAGCCAAACCACTGTGATTGCAATGCAAACTCAGCACATCCGTAATGCTTAGCATCGGTACAATGGAGTACCATCGGACTCATACACACACTTGCACAAGCCCTGACCTTACTCAGGAATTGCTAACAGCCATGCACGCTATGAAACCTCACACTGTGTATGGGATCGCAGAGGATAATTTATGCACGCCCCTGCAACGGCGTGCAAACGCACTGGCATGCCTGCGTTCGGGCGACCCCCCCCCCTTGCCACCCACAAACGGCACTTCCTCTCAATCACCCTGCAATGGGTCTGCTGGACATGGGATCTCGGCGGCAGGGTTGGACTGGACCACAGGGGTACAGGGGAAATCCCCGGTGGGCCCCACTGCCTCAGGGCCCCAACACTTGCTCTAATGTCAGGTTCCAGACTGTGCACTCAAATTATACATTGTTACTCTATTGTAGGGTCAGTTTCATGGCCAATGTCAGTCCAAGCCACTGTGGGGGGCTGACCTCATCCCCTGTATTAACTGACCACACCCCAAAGCATGGGCCCCTACCATTGCATTCCCCTGGTGGGCCTTTCATGCTCCAGTCCGACACTGCCCGGCGGTCAGAATTCCGACGTCGACATCCCAACAGGGTTAGGATACAGACACTTGTTGGTCGGTATCCTAAACCTCCCCCACTCCCTACCCCTCCCTCCTTAAACCTAACCTGCCACCCCTAGTGCCTAAATCTGTATGTATGTACTGTATGTGTGTATGTATGTAAGTATGTGTGTGTACGTAATGTATGTATGTATGTATGTGTGTATATGTATGTATGCGTGTATGTGTGTATTTGTGTATGTATGTGAGCATCTGCACAATATAACTCCTCTTCCTGGGATATCAGATTAAAACGTAATTTTTTCATAAACTTCAACCCTTGCATCTAGCTATTCTTGGAAAGGTATCCACCCCTGCGTTTCAGCTGGTTTGGTATGGTCAGTGGCGCCGAGAGGGGGGGGGAGCGGGTACAGATTACCCGGGTCCGGGCTTCCTGAGGGGCCTGGCGGGGGCCAGGTCCGGCGCCGCTCCCCCCACCCTTCTCTCTTACTCAGCAGCCCAGCACACAGCGTGTGCTGAGCTGCAGTGGGAGACTGCTCGTCTGCAGCCACAGCAATCTCCTTTGCCTGTGGGGGGGAGCGATCACACTGATCACGCCCCCCTGGCTTTGCGCCGGGCTGAGGGGCTTACTGCAAAACTGTTTTTTTGTTTTTGTTTTGCTTGAGGGAGCATGGCCACACCTCCCGCGATTAGGCCACGCCCCCTCTGTACCTGGGCCCGCCGTGGCTCTCTACAGCCCTGGGTATGTTCCACTAGTCATAATGCAACTCTGAGAAGTATAGAGATGATCTCGATAACTCTGTGCTCCCTACATTGGGGCAGTTCTACGGAAACAACAAATGTGTTTATCAGGGCGACAATGGCACCTGTCATGTTTCCAGGGCAACACTGGACTGGTATACAGAATATTCTGTAACCCAGATGGACTGGCCAGCTCAAAGTCCAGATCTTAACCCCATTGAGAACCTCTGGGATGAATTGATGCGACGGGTGCGTTCTAGGCCAACTCGACCTTCCTCAGTGTCCCAGTTGGTCACCGTACGTAAGGCGGAATGGCAAAACATACCGCCTGCTGCTGTCCAGGAACTTGTGGGCAGTTTGTCAAGAAGGGTGTTTGCAGTAATCACAGCACATGGCGGGCCTACACAGTACTGACGTCACTAACATCTGGTTGATCTATTTGCAGTGTCCAATCACTTTTGTCTACACGGTGTACTAACAATGCAGTCATTTTGTGTCCGGACCAATTTCCAAACAGAACCCAGATGGTAGAATGCATCGCTTCACAGCTGAAGAAACGCCGTCATCTGTAGGACAGTGTCCTGATCAAATCTTTTGCATATCATTTAGGCTACTGTGACAGCGCAGAGTGCAATCCTGATATAAGCAAGTTTTCCTGACAGTCAGTCATTGTATGCCTGTTTAGTTGGAGAAGCGCCTCAGGCTAACATGAAAACCTGAGAGCATAATGTACAATAGTGGTGCAGCTGCCGCGGGTTCCGTATTCTCCTCAGTAACCCTGGCGGTGGCCCGTGCAGCAGCAGTGATGCTGAAAAACTCCTACAGTTCACTGAAGCTCCCTCTAGCGATCAGACTGTGGCTGCTGTCATAGTAACCACAACAGGGTCTTTGTTTGGTTAACGCTTTAGGCAGCTTCAGACTGATCAATACAGGGAGCATCAGTAAACCGTAGGGAGTGAGAAACTGTACACGAGAGCATCTATCACATACAGTATATTGTTTAGCTCATAGGGCCTGATTTAGCACGGCTCGCTATTCTGCTTATACGCACGCGCTGCAGTTGCTAATATCAGCGGTGATATATAAATGTTTGCATTCACATTGCGTTTGCATCCTGACATAAGGACGCCCATTTCCCCTTACATCTGTATACTACTGTAGGGACATAGGGCCTGATTCAGAGCCGGACGCAATTAGCGCTCGCTCGTCCAGAAAATAGGGGTGGCTATTCAAATGAACCGTTCGCTGTTTGCGGTCTGTTCACGCCTCTAGGTCTGAACGAGCGAACAAAACTTGCGGTCGTTTTTTGGGAAACTACGCCCCCTGGCCGCTCGCATCCTACGTCATGTCCACTATTTATTAGATTAATCGAGTAATCGAGTACATCGACCAGGGTATGAACTGCTCGCTATTCTTGTGGTTGGTTTTTGCTACCACAATTTTGCGAGCAGTTCTGGCTATAAAATAACCCAGTGACGTGGTCGATGATGCTGCTGTTTTAATTATGCACACCCATAAAACGCCTGTTTTGACCTTTAAGCACGCCTGCGATCGGATCTCCACTCCCCGTTTTCAAGCACCTTCCCGTTACCACCCACATACGCCTCACCCTGTCACTCAAATTGCGAGCACATGAATTTAGGCCGCACTGACTGGTTCGCGCATGCATATAACGATCCGTACGCATGCGCAGTTGGGCAAACATCGCTCGGAGCGAACGAACTGCCGCTTACGAGTGGCTCTGAACCAGGCCCATAGTGAAATCATCGGTAACATCGGACCCATATGTACACCTGCACAAGCCCTGACCTTACTCAGAAATTGCTAACATCCACGCACGCTATCAGTGCTATGGCTGCTTATGGCCATGCAGTGGATAATTTTATGCACACCCCTGCAACGGCGTTGAAACACACTGGCACGCCTGCGTTCGCCCGACCACCCCCCGTAACCACCCACAAACGGCACTTCCTGTCAATTACTCAGCGCTGGGACTGCACAGCCTCTGCAATCGCAGTTCCCATCGAAACTGCTAGTTCGCATACGCGCACTGCAATGCATGAGCATGCGCAATGCAAATTTATCGACCAATTGCAGGCGTGTTAGCAACTGCGTTCTTTGCTGAATCAGGCCCATAGTCTTTTCTATAAATGAATGCCAAATAGCGGCGTCCGTGGATCTGCATGTACAATGACATATCCATATAAGACTGTCATGTGGTATTTGTTCCTCGAAAAACTTGTTGTTGTCTGGTGGTTAATTACATCAATCCCACCATGTCATCGCTTACATAACAGTTTCTCTTTGTTCTTGTAAACGAGGTTTCCGATATTACAGACCCCACAAGCCTCACTCTGTAGATCAGGGGTGTTCAACATGCGGCACTCCAGCTGCTGTGGTACTACAAATCCCAGCATGTCATGCTATTAAGACATGCTACAACTGTAGCAGGGTATGCTGAGATGTGCAGTTCCATAGCAGCTGACGGGCCGCATGTTGGATACCCTTGCTCTAGATATAGACCTGACAAGCATTTGACATATACCGAGAACAAAAAAAAAAAAACGTGATCCCCAATCCTTGGTCAAACATTGCGTTGTAAGGCTCTAATTTAACAAATGTCACAGCCATTGCCCCTGAGAACAATCCCGCAAGCCTCCGTCTATTTACTCTGCCCTTAAAATAGCAGAACAAATCACTATTGAATTTTCCATCCCTGCCAGTGCTTTCTTCATCTCTGAAAGGGTTTCCCTGAGCGACTATTCTTACCGTGCGCAGGTAAAGAATGGAAAAAGATAAGGACAACTTTGTTTTGCTTATCCCCCTAACTCCCCCCTACTCTTATTGTAACTGGAGTGCAAGCCTCAACAGGACAATCAGGCTCAACGCTCTTCCCTGGTACAGCATGTAACAGGCAGAAAAGGAGATGTACAACTCAGATTTTACCCCAACCAGCGCCTGGCATGTCTTTCCAAGCAGATAGAAGTGACTGGGAAAACACAAATACAGGGACACAACTAGCAATTCATCCCAGCTGAGGACATGTCTGAGGATCTGAGCTACGCAGCCCTATGCATTTATTTTGAACACATCAGACTCCCCGCAGAAGTCACAAAAGGTCCAATCCAGTTGCAAAAGCGAAGAAATTGCTACCACAAAATAACTCATTAAATTGGACGTTCCCTTTGGCAGAAGTGAGGGGTGTGTAGGGGGGTAGCAGTGAAAGTTAGCACTGCCAAGTCTGACATGGCAGTGGTTGTATGCATGCCTGAACCCAGCAGCGACAGAGAGCAGAACAAGGGTGGAGGGATCCGGATGGATGCCACTTCGCAAACTGGGACTCCTTCCCATAGGCAGAAGCAGGGGATCAAGAACGGACACCATAAGAGAATGGCGTCCGCTCTCACCATCAAATTCCACAAATGAGGTTCCCCCAAGCCCCTGCCTGATTGACAGGCAGAAGCATTTGGGGGGCAATGACGGCCTGCATTCCCAAAAAAGTGGGCACGTCAACCTTGTTTTCCGAGAGCGACGAGGCCAGGGTCTGCATCGGTAGATTTCCTTCTCAGGAGGGGTTAGATACACTCACTAATTCTATTTTATCCTTCCATATTAAAGCTGGCTGGTGCTATATACCTCTTAGAGACTGTAAGAAAATACAGGAGGGTAATCAGAGAATGTACCCATCGCCTTGCGCCCAATGGAAAGTGGCACAATGAGATTGCTGTAGAAATGATGCAGGTGCCGGTATAGTTGATCCAGGGGCCGGTGCGTCTCGGCTGTTCTGGCAAGTGGTGGAGTAACATGCTCCAGCCTATGAGGCCGGGGGAATTATACCGCTGATCGGCCGAGGATTTTCCCAGCAGTTATCTCACATTGGACAGTTCCACTTGGACAGCTGCAGCGTCATCAGAAATTTCTTCCAATATTAATGTACCAGTTATTTAAAAGCAATGGGGGATGATTGCAACCACACATTATTACAATTGTAGATAATATTAATAATTTAATAATAATAATAATAATATCTGCTGTAAATAAATAAACATAATGAGTCGGATGTAGAGTTGAAACTGAGAATGTATTGCACAAGAGAAGCATGCATAAAATGTGTAGTATATGCGCCTGCTTTTACACTAGCCATCATCAGAGTTATAATTCTCCAAGTATCCCTATAATAACAAGTGGTCGCCCTCCAGTCCTCGGGTGCGTTACCTCGCACTAACAAAAGCACATGTGAAAATGAAACTTAAAGGGAAGGCTGCTTTGGATTTCTCATTAGCTTATTACTTATTAGTATTTGTGACCCATTATTCGAAATATCGCTAGTCTCTGCCTCCCCTGACCGCGGACGTCTCCTCGCCCAGCCGCGAACTCTCGTATGGTGTCCGGGTCCTACTATAGCAACAGTGGGAACCGTTGGCAAGTGGTGGGGGAGGGGGAGGGTTAGGTGTGGGGGCACGATGGTGACGGATCCCCTTTATTATATAGATTATAGAGGAATTGATTCTGAGTTGGGAGAAAAGGAAGTTTGCACCTTGCTGCACTGCAGGTGGGGCAGATGTAAAATGTGCATATTCGCCTGGTTTGCTGCAAGTCATGAGCAGCAATGTGAACTTGTACCCATCCTATACCAGAAAAAGGGCCTCATTCAGACACGCTCGCAAGCGCTATGCGCTCGCAAGCGGGTCGATGGTGGGGCACTGCGCAGGGGCGGTGTGCGCGAGCCCCGGAGCGAGTGAGAAATTCACTCGCTCCAGGGCTCGCTACAAACGGGGCGGCTGTCGATGTTTATCGACAGCTCGCCCTGTTTTGGAAGCAAGGAGGGAGGGTGGCTGAACAAACAGGCGTTTCTGAAGGAACGCCTGCCGTTTGTGGGCTATTTGAGCAGGAAGCTTACTGGGGCTTGCGGCTGACGAGACCCTACCACAAGGGTCTCGTCGCAATAATCGCGACCATCACCTGGCAGTTCGCAAAAGTTGTGGGTGGTCACCCACAGCTTAGCGAGCGGCCAGGAGGCCGGGTAAAAAAAAAAAAAAAAAGCGGCCGCCCTGATTCAGAGCGAGCGCTCGCTTTTAGCGAGCGCCTCTGAATCAGGCCCACAATACGCACGCCTCCTAACAGGCATATTTTTACTTACGTCCATGTGAGCAGAATACTCAATTTCCGTCCCTTCCTACGTGAGATCGCCCCTTCACACGAAAGGCTCGGTTGTAAATGTATATGCAATCAAAATGCGCATGAATCTGCATCGCCCCGTACTTCCGTGCAGACCTTTTTCAGGGCGTGCGCGCAGTGCAAACGTATGCAAGAAACGCTTCGCAAGCCGGCAGACTTTCATCTCTATGTCAGCCCGGCTGTGCAGCAAAATGTACAATGATATATTTATAAATAGGAACTCAGCCTAGACTCTATCCCTGAGTCATTCCTCCGGAGAACGCTGGCCCTTTAATAACTGTACCACATCATCTGCCAGAATGAATCGCACATTGAAGCCGCATGACATTTCCCCCACAAAGATGACGGAAGCAGCGTTACTGCTGGGAGCCATTGTCTCCCTCTTATGTCACCACAATGGGTGTCCCGTACACAGCACCAATGAGGGAACTCCCACCGGTCAGCGAACACACACCGACAGCGTTTGCTTTGTGTCGGAGCCCTGGCTTTATAAATAGCAGCAATGTTTGCCAGCGGTGCACAAAGCACACTTGTTCAGCTGAGCCTCAGTTTACGTTTCCATCCTATGCTACATATGTCAACAGATCCATATTTCACGGGATTCACAGGCCTGCCGGGCAGCTCACGCTGGATTTGCGCAGAGAATGGATGAAAGTTGGCAGGAGCTGTATAACTTACATAAGCCACTGGACAAAGCATGGCCTCATTCCCCTACATACTCGGATTTGCTGAAGTACAATTAGTGGGAGCTACGATGGCCGTTGCTCTGTTAATTAATGTGAATAAGAACCAGCGAGGGTTGCGTTACATGGAGCTAGATTTACATGGGGCAATCGCATCTGCCACATACACGCATTTACAAAAGCATCGCCGATGACGGCATTTGGCCAGGTGGAAACTTATCCCCGTATTCAATTCAAAATACTTTTTGCCCATGCGGAAAGTCAAAGCAATGGACCCGGCGAAAAAGTTTCGCCTATGAATAGCTGGGACTGCACATAGCTATGGCTATATTTTTGGCTCTGATAGAGCCAAAAGCACTCCTGGGCTTGCGGCAGCGAGACCCTACCGCAGGGTCTCGTCGCAAGCCCGGTGGTCGCGATGGTCTTGACCATCGCGACCATCTTTTTGGCCGCTCGCATAAGCTCTGGGTGGTCCGGCTCTGAATCAGGCCCTCAGTTCCAGCTTTCACTTCGCTCAAATACTTGGGGAACGACTGAAACATCCCCCCTCTAGACGCACTAACGATGCGAGGGTCCCACTTCCCTCCTGGGCCAATCCAAGACGCTTCCGTACAAAAGCGCCCGGGTCCCCCTGCACGGAGAAGGACAAATTTGCTGGGTTCATTGAGGGCAAGTGCCCCCACAAAGTTATCTTGCGCCACATAAAGCCACTGAGCTGCAGCGTACTCCCGCCATGCTGCGCCTCCCCTAAATTTGGAAAAGAAAGGTTAGTGTGACACAACAAAAACCAGTAACGGCTGGGATGGAGGGTTTCAAAGCTACAGAAAAAGAGGCCGTCTACATACAAACCAGCCAATATATACTGATCATCTGACCACTCCCTCGAGCAATATCATTGGCTCTACCAACCAGCTGACCATACAGCACCAAAAACTGCCCGTCAAACAGCCATACAGCAAAAACACCAGAATCTTACACATTCTCACGCTTATCCAGCCTTCGCCTACTATTCTCATCGCAGTGAAGAGTTCGCGCACGCGCACTGTGGTACATATGCATGCGCAGACCGTAAACATTGGCCGTCTGTGTGCGCTTTGGCGCTTGTGATCTGTGCTGAATCAGGCCCTGTATAGGAAGTGCTGCAATGTACGGCTGCAGCTTTTTTTATTCCAAGTTCCGTTGTGCTTCATATACAGACTCAGTTATAGACAGATATACAAGTGTCGCATATCAAATGAATCAGCACAGTCTGCTGGTGCGTCATGGTCGCATCGCATTGCGTTTAGACACATTTTCAGTATTAAAAGACGCCTGATGCTAGCAAAGTAACACAGGATCTGGCGGCTCACTCTCTCCAGGCAAGTCGCGCTGTGTGGCGTATTGAGGTTAGATGAATGAGGACACATCTGTATCTAGCATGCAACAGTAACCATCACATGTGGCTGGGGTTGGTGGGGGTCATTATATGCCCTTCCATCCCTCCCAATAAAGAATAAAGATGTGTATGTATCTCTGTGTATGGGTGCAACAGTCTAGATGGAGCAAAACTCTCCTGAACTTCTAAAAAGGAAACAAGGAGAGTATGGACCTCATTCAGAGTCTCTCGCTAGTGCTGTGCGCTCGCCAGCGGCCCGATGCTTTGCTCTGCGCGTGCGTGAACTACTCTGTGCGATCGCAGGCCGCTCGCTCGCCCAGCAAAGACAGCCCAGGGAAATGAATGACAGGAGAGGCCATTTTTGGGTGGTAACAGGTGCCAGACACTAATAACGGGGGAGTGGACGTGGGAACGCAGGCGTGCCTGAGTGTTTCAACGCCGTTTTAGAGGCATAATTAACACGCAGCGTCATAGTACACGTCACATGCCTGTTTTTTACACTGAAGTCCTCGCAGTGCTTGCGGTAGGGTAAGGCTACCACAAGCGCTGCGATTGCTTCCAATTGTCCTCGATGTACCAATGTTTTAATACACTTCCTGGAGATGACGTGTGCTGGTGGGCGGCTCTGCCTGTGCGTTTGGGCGTACGCTGGCCGCTTGCTAAGACATGGTGGGCGTGCTTATGCCTTGGCGAGCGATCGCTTTCCATGTCGTCACTTTGACAAATTGCATACGCTGGGGGCGAGAAATCGCATCTAGCGAGAGACTCTGAATGAGATCCTATGTCCAATCAGATTCTACCATTCCAGCAATTATTTTGTACTTGCTACTTGATAAATGATAGCTCTAATCTGGTTACAATTGGCTATAACACCAGCATATTCCGTTGCGTTTTACAATTGGTAACAGAACTTTTCCTTTTATTGACATTTTAGTAAATCTACCCCCTATATATCATCCCAGATAGGGGTCGGGGTCAGTTGTTATGGTTCCCAAACACCATGGTATACTGCGATATAGGGCCTGATTCAGAGCTGAACGCTCTGACCAGAGCGCTCGCTCTGAATCAGGGCCCTCCTACCTGTTTTAGGAGCGTCCTCATGGACGCTCGCATAGCTGTGGGTTACCACCCACAGCTTATGCGAGCGTCCATGATGATGGTCGCGATGGTCAAGACCATCGCGACCATCAGACTTGTGACGGAGACCCTGCGGTAGGGTTTCCCTGCCACAAGCCCTGGAGTGATTTTGGCTCTATCAGAGCCAAAATCACTCCCACTGACATCACTAGTGATGTCAGTGGGGCCGGCTTGAGACGTTAGGCGTTCCCATGGGAACGCCTCCGTCTGGCAGGCACGCCCACCAAAGGGGGCGTGCTGTCAATCAACATCGACAGCACGCCCCCTTTGGTGCGAGACCCAGAGCGATGGAGAGCCCGTCGCTCTCCGGGTCTCGCGCATGCGCACGACGGAGCTCCCTCCGTCCTGTGCATGCGCAGTGGGGGATATCGACCCGCTTGCGAGCGTACTGCCGCTCACGAGCGGGTCTGAATGACCCCCATAGTCCAGAGAGAGACCTGCTACATCTTCCATAGAAGCAATGTACCATATCTTGTTAATAACAGCAGCAAGACATGGTACCGAAGGCTACTTCCAATTCGCGGTGACAAGGCGCATGGCCACATTACACATGTCCAAAACGTTTATCGCGTGGCTTTGAGACCGTCTGAAGCCGTATGCATAGCGGTTTTTAGATGCATGTCTTACGCCCGTCATAGGCTTGGTACAGGTACGCACCAATGATGGTGACTGCTATAAAACCAAGCGCATGGGTAAGGGTGGTGCATAGATGCACTTGGGAAAAAGCCAAAATCAGTCCTGTACATGCAAAGCGTATGCAATCGGGGCGGACTGCAACTCAGAACGGGCCCAATGGCCTGTGCTAATTCCAAATGAAACAACTATTTCTGCCATTACCTGCAGGGGAAGCTCAGTTTACTGCGCTTTTAAGTAAAATTTAGATTTTTACTGATGTGTCTGTAGTTAATGTAAAATATATTTTACTTACCTCAAAAAAAAAATAAAAAAATCACTACCAGGACCTGTCACAAAACATTCATGTACCTGTACGATAAACGGATACTTTATTTTTATGGCTATTTAATTTAACAAGTGCTTTTAAAAAAAAAAATTTTTTTAAAAAGTAAAATGTTTAACAAGTGACAGTTTTACTAACCACAGAAATGGAATTTCCATGTACAGGAAAGTGACTGCTAATATTTATTTTATCTGAATTTCCAATAACATGTAACATGCTTAGTGGACAGACGACAGAAATGTTTACCCTGGTACAACCCTGCGTACGTGATATTAAGTAGCTTGTATAACGTCATTGTAAATCACATTGATAATCAAGATACAATAAAAGACGTCATTGCTACATTGAAGTTATCGGTTGATGCACTGCAAGAGCAGGAAATATTAACTTATTCTAACACAGTGATTTTGTCATATGAATTGGGCGGGTATAAAGCTTTCATTTAAAGTAAAAGCCATCCGGCCCTTTGCACAGTTGTGTTTTTTTCGTTACTACTTACCCCCTTTGAGTACAGGCACAATGATAAGTAGCCCTCTGTATTCCCTGATATAGACTAAATAGAACAGTGACGGTTTTATCAAAATCAGTTCAGTAGTTTTTTATTTAACCCGGAACAAACAAACCAGACAGACAATCTAATTCTTAGAATGCCTAATTTGCAGGACCGTAACTGGGCACATCAGTGACCTGTGCCAGTCCCGCCCACTGCGTCTGCGACATCATGAAGTCGTACAAAGGGAACGTGACCGGCAGCTCAGGTAAGTGCAGCGCTGCCCGATAGGCTGCATATAGTGTGCAGGATTCCCGTCTGGAGGGTCTGCAGGTGCTGCAACAGCAATCCTGGCAGCAAGCTGGCTGCAGGGCGCCCATCCGGGGCACCCTGCTAGCTACGAGCAACGGCCGTTGGGCGGCGACAGTGCCTCTGCTGTCTATGAGATGGCACCGGTCGCCCATAGCTAGTTTCGGCCCTGGTAAATTGGTCTAGGTACCCTATAAATTACATGTCTAAGTTCAAAATGCCTTAAAACTTTAAATTACAGACAAAGGCCCGTATTCAATTTGAGGCGAAAAGCCGTTTTCGTGTGTTTTTGGCAGAAACTTTTCGCCGATGACGTCATTTCGCCAGGCGGAAAAGTATCGCCGTATTCAATTTGAAAGACTTTCCGCCTGGGCGGAAAGTTAATGCAATGTAATACGCGAAAAAGTTTTCGCTTATGAATAGCAGGCGGAAAAAAGTGCAGAATTGGGAACCCCCGTGCAGCCTTCAGACAGTCCCCCAAAGGTAAACTGTGTCAAAAAATAAAAAAAACACACTTAATGACACCCCAAAAAATTACTTTTAATTTGGGGGCGAAAAAAAAAAACGTTGGGGGACAAAGTTAAAAACTAGCGAACTTGACTCTGGGGGGGGCCCCAAGTATGCCCCAGGTGTTTTTTTGATTGCAGGGGCTTGTGGCAGGTGGATTTTTTACGTTTTTTTAAACTTAACTAAACTTTAAAATATGCTGGCCCCCATTTTCAAATACCCAAATTTGCTGGGATAAGTTATTTTCTGCAAAAAAAACCCAGAATACTATTCTGTACAACTTATACAAAAACGCTATTTAGCAGCTATTGAGCCCGTTTAAAAACACCAAATACCTTCAGCAAGCCAAATCAGGGGGGTACCATACCAAGTCAGAGCATCTTTTGTGGGCTGTCAGGCTGATTTCCCCAAATCTGACAGGACTTTCCGCTTGTTTAAGTTTCGCCGGATCCCGTTTTTGCCTACTTTCAAATTGAATATGGCGATATGCGGGCACGCGCACGATACTTTTCCGCCTGCAAAACACGCAAAGTATGTGAAAAGTCCTGGGAGGCGAAAAAGTATTGCGGGTCCGCTCAAATTGAATACGGCTCTAAGTTGCAATGTTAATTATATGTATTGATTACAGCAAGACGTTTTACAACAAATAACATTTTCACAGCAGGTAGGTATCTGCCAATTCCTACGCCAGCGTCTCTGGCGCACTGCGAGTGGATTTTTGTTGCATTTGTGATGCGAGTTAGCAAAATTTAAAGAAAAATACAGTACTCATCTTGGAGCGCCTCATTCGCGTCTGTAGCCTTTGCGCCAAATGTTGTAAAAACGTTCAGTGTGGAAGACACCTCTATTTATAGACCACTCTGGCCAATTTGTTCCTAATGAGCTGCAGCCATACGAGGTGAGGCTATTAAGTAACGAGACTGATGCTATAATTTATGTTTAATTGTATTAAGTACATTTGAACTCGTCAGCTCCGTCGTTTTCTTCTTTACCTCAGTAACAGATGCAAAACGGGTTCCCACAGATTTGACTTTAGGCAAAAGAAAGAAGTCACACGGTGCTAGGCCTGGCGAGTATGGAGGGTGTTCTAGCTCTGCTATCTGTATCTCAGCCAGACACTGCGTCACAGAGAGAGCTGTGGGGGCTGGTGCGTTGTCCTGATGGAGGATGGAACCATTTTTCCACAGTTCCGGCCTCTGTCTTCTCATTCTTTCCCGCAAAGTTGCTAGAACATTTTTGTAGAAAAGTTGTTTCATCATTCAGATGCTGAGTCGATGGTCAATTCGAACGGTTTTCTACATTTTTTCTAAATTTTTATCAGTTTTTGATGTGCAAGGTCTTCCGGGACGCTTGTCATCCTCGACACCCTCACGACCGTCACCAAATCTTGTATGCCACTGAAACACACGTCTACCCGACATACAATCTGCCTCGGTTAGCATAAGGAAACATTTTAAGTTACCATGTTCTACTTTTGAACTAAGCATTTTTATGACGCACGGGAAAAAAACATAACTTCTTTGAACGCTGTGTGACAGCAAACTATCTGTGCGAGAGGGGCGAAAGCTGCAGGACCGTTTGGGGATAGCCCAAGGTCAATGTTCCCCCCACTCCCTTTTAACTCACGCAGTATGGTTTATTTTTTACAAGTACAGACTCGTTATTTAATGGCCCCACCTTGTATTTACTAGTTAGCGACTATAAGCTATAATATGGTGGTAACTGAGTACCGGTGAACACTTAAAAGGGGTCTATGTACTGAGCCTTGGAGGGAAACAAAATGGACAGAGATAAAGTACCAACCATTCAGCTCCTGTCACTTTACTGACAAAAAAAATGACAGTTAGCAGCTGCTTGGTTGGTACTATAGGCCTCTAAGTTCTAAGGGAAAATCGGATGTCTGAAGGCAAAGACCGCGGCTCACCTTGCTACAGTAGCTGAGCTCCCGGTGCCACTGATGCACATTACAGCAATCTGGTTTGTGTCTGATTTGGCCAGCAGGCAGAATTACAGATTGGGGCATCAGGGGAAGATTGTGGGGAGCCAGAGTTAATCACAGCACAACATATATCCTAAGCTGTAGATCTGCATTTTCCAGCGTGCCCGATAATTAAAACATGCCAAGTATTTATTAATAATTATTTATTTTTTATGGCGCCAGCATATTCTGTTTTGCGCGGATTACAATTACTATGGGCGGGATGTATAAAATATTGCATAACTTGTGCAATAGTACCGCATTACCTTCATATCTGTATCGTCCCGGATTACTGTAATTACCGCAGTGCTTATAGTAGTATGTATTAATAAAAGGAAGTGAGGTTATCCGTTTCGGTCACATGTAGTGAAGACGATATGCCCAAACCTAACCCTCCGTGCACGTTAACCCTAACCCTTCCCCCTATTGAAGAACACAAACAGAGACCAACAACCAAAACCTGCTATTTAATTTAGGTGACGCTGGTTGTGGGATGAGAGTGACGGGATTCTGGAACGGCTATCTGGTCATCTGAAACCCTGTGGTCATGCGACTTTTATCTCCATGCACCAAAATATGGTATATATATATATATATATATATATATGCAACAGTGGCGGCACTCACGACGACTTCACAGAGGACGTACTCATATTAATAATATCAACGTTTCAAAACTCTTGTATTAGTTGTTTCCTCAGGATACAATAAATGAATTGTCCTCAGGGCCTGATTCAGACCCGCTTGCAAGCGAATTGCACTCGCAAGCGGGTCGATGGTGGCACAGTGCGCACGCGTGGCGTGTGCCCTGCGCGTGCGCGAGCCCCGGAGCGAGCGCAAAAAGCGCTCGCTCCGGGACTCACTACAAAAGGGGCGGCTGTCGATCTTGATCAACAGCTCGCTCCATTTTGTAGGCGTGGCGGGGGGGGTGGCTTCACAAACGGAGGCGTTCCCATGGCGTTCCCAGTGATGTCAGTGAGAGAGTTTCCGGCTCTATTTGAGCCAGAAGCTCTCTGGGGTTTGCAGCCATGAGACTCTACCACAAGGGTCTCGTCGCAAGCCCGATGGTCGCGATGGTCTTGACCATCGCGACCATCATCATGGCCGCTCGCAATAGCTGTGGGTGGTAGCCCACAGCTATGCGGGCGGCCAAGAGGCCGCAACTAAAAAAACCTGCGCACGCCCTGATTCAGAGCGAGCGCTCGCTTTTTGCGAGCGCCTCTGAATCAGGCCCTCTGTGAAGTCGTCGTCAGGGCCGTCCACTGTTGAAAGTAATATGATTTCCTTCCCACCTTTGGGATAGGTAATTAAGGAAGGCACCAGACGCTATATATTTTCTTCAGCCCTATGGAGTGCCAGCTGCAACTGCTGTGTATATATATCTACTATATATATATATATATATATATATATATATACATACATATATCTCTACTATATAAAAGCGAAAATTTGTCCTTCTGTCTTCAAATCCACAGTTTACAAGCCAAGATCGTGAAATTTTACATACGAGCGTATTAAAACACGGCGAAGGCAACTAAAACAATTTTTAAATGAAAATTAATTACTGTTCATTTTTAATTAATTAAAGAACACAATTTTTGCATAGCAATCGCCCTCTACAGGTCAGGTATGGAATTAGAAAGGGATTTAGCTTATCTACTAATTTTTCTTTTCTGTCTCTACTATCTACAAGCCACAGTTTATAAGCCAAGATCTCTCATGGTTCTACACCTAAAACACCAAAGAAGAATAAAAGCATTGTCCTGTTTGGTTTATTGTTAGATGCAGATTTGGACACCATTCTCCTTGGGTAATCTGCAATGTCAATAATAAAAATATTAAAATGTTATTTTTGTTTCATTTCATAATTTGATTTTATAACATGCATTTTGCTACATACTAAGGAATTATGGAATTTTATTCTGTAGCATATAATCTAAGTCTTTGAACATCATTCACTATGGCTCTCGCGAGGAGCTTACAGTACATTTTAAATGCTGTATTAATTTATAACCAATATTGATATTAAGCCAGGCAGTGGCGTAACTACTGCCCCCGCAGACCCTGCGTTGGCTTGGGGGAGCGGAGGCTTGTGGGCCGGGATGGCTTTGGGGCTGTAGATTCCATGCAGACTAGCCGTCCGTATTGGAATCTGCTGAAAACGGCCCTCCAAAAATGGCCGCCGCCTAGGAGGAGACAGATGCTAGAGGTCCTACTGGATCTCTAGCGTCTGTTAGGCAAGTGCATAGCACCGTGAACACTGGCGCTGCCGGGAGAAGATGCAGAAAGCTGCATCTTCTCCCATAAAATCCCTGGCAACGAGAATAGCACCTCTGGCAACGAGCATAGAAACCCTGGCAACGAGCGTGAAACCCTTGACAACGAGCGTGAAACCCCTGGCAACGAGCATAGAACCCCTGGCAACCAGTGTGAAACCCTTGGCAACAAGCATAGATCCCCTGGAAACGAGCATAGATCCCCTGGCAACAAGTGTGAAACCCCTGGCAACGAGCTTGAAACCCCTGGCAACGAGCGTGAAACCTCTGGCAACGAGCGTGAAACCCCTGACAACAAGCATGAAACCCCTGGCAACGAGCATGAAACCCCTGGCAACGAGCATAGATCCCCTGGCAACGAGCATAGAACCCCTGGCAACGAGTGTGAAACCCCTGGCAACGAGCGTGAAACCCCTGGCAACGAGCATAGAACCCCTGGCAACGAGTGTGAAACCCCTGGCAACAAGCATAGATCCCCTGGAAACTAGCATAGATCCCCTGACAACAAGCATGAAACCCCTTTCAACGAGCATGAAACCCCTGGCAACGAGCATAGATCCCCTGACAACCAGCATAGAACCCCTGGCAACGAGTGTGAAACCCCTGGCAATGAGCTTGAAACCCCTGGCAACGAGCATGAGACCCCTGACAACAAGCATGAGACCCCTGACAATGGGCAGGTAATTTAAAAGTATTTAGAAGCCTTACTGTGGGGCAAATATTTAAGTGGCACTTTGGTAATGGTTAGGTCTAGACTACACAGCTCCAAGGGACCAGTGACATCACACCCACGTGACCTGTCATCAAAGGGGGAGGGGCAGTGATGATAACGAGGGTCAAAAGCTGTCCCCTCGCGGGCTCGCTACGCTCGCCGTTTCACCCTGTATGCCCATGTGGATGGTAACACAGGAGCGATCTGGCCCTCCTGCAGCGGTCACGTGACTGCAACATCACAGAGGTCCTTTCTCCACATAGGATCTAGCAGCAACCCTTTGTGGGGGTAATAGGCATTACAGTGTGTGGCATAATGTGTAAGGGGCATTATGGTGTGTGGCATAATGCGTAAGGGGCATTATTATAACGAGGAACATGAAAAATACTGTAAACTGTCTATGGGGGTGGGGGCACATTTTTAATTTTGCACTGGGAGCCAAATTGCATATCAACGGCCCTGTATTCATTCTACCAAAATGCCATAGGCATCAGAAACTTTTTGGCAGGGGGGATCAAAATTCATAGTTGCACCACTGAATCCAGGCTTATTATGAGTCTGAATATGGTAAGAAATGCTATCTGCATCCAGGAGGAAAGATCCATCTGATTTAGAATCAGGCCCATAAAGATGGCAACTATACTGGGATGCAAAAACGCAGCTATGCAGCACAAATTTTTATTTATACTTGCTCATGCATGAGGTTACACAACTAGATGGTGTCAACAGTGGCGACCAAAATTTTTTGTCTACCTCCTTGGCTGCTGGACCGCACTATGGAACGCACAGAAGCTACTTCCGGTTCATTCCTTTGTCAGCCCCTGAAGGGTAAAACTGATTGGAATAATCTTATACACCGTGAAGACCCTGAATGCCGGAAACAGCTGCACAAGGAACTGGAAGTAGTTGCTGTGCATTTCGTAATGCGATCCAGGAACCAGGAGAACACACAGTCATCCTGGTATCAGAGCAACAGAAGCTCTTGGCCGTGTTTACACTGAACATCCAACAAATTTGGAATGCTTCTATCTCCGAAGTTTGCTTTACACCGTTACAGGTCCTACTTCCTTCGAAGACCTTAGGACTGTGGATGGGGAAGTTTGTCACACTTCTCGTGAGGCCTGCCTAATGCTGGCCATACACGCTACAATTATCGGGACGATCCGCCCGATATCGGCGGATCGCCGCGACAATTGTAGCATGTGGGGGGGGCGACCAAGGGTTAAATATTGCTCGGTCGGGCATGCTGGATTGTCCAGCATGCCCGTCCGATGCGATATTTCACGGTAAACTGTCGGCCGCATCGGGCAGTGTATGCCCAGCGCAGCCAACAGACAGACATTACAGGGAAATGTCTCCTCCCCTGGGGGCGGAGCGCAGATGTCTGCCGAATACACTGTGAGAGAAATCTCAGTGTATGCCGGTGACATCTGCGGCTGGCAGCCGGCCAGATAAAATGTCTGTCGGTCTGACAGACATTTTATCTGGTAGTGTATGCCCAGCATAAGGAGAGGTTTGTTGGAGGATGATGTGTAAACAGACGTTCTTAAAATCCCGGGCAATGCCAGACACTTCAGCTAGTATATATATATATATATATATATATACATACATACATGTATATATATATATATATATATATATGTACACATTTATACATATACACTATATATATATATTTATATATATATATATACACATATACACACACATACACAATACAGACATATATTTAGGTACTATTTACAAAAAACACACAAGACAATGGACAAATTTGTTTTATTACACACTAGACACATATAAAAATATTAACTTGCAGAAATAGGACTAGACTATACAAAGCAATCGGAACTTCCATTAAATTCGCCAGCTCAAGATAGCGATATTATTAGAGCTATTAATCTACTGTAAACACCACCGCACAGTTTGATACATCTGCAAACGCGGTAATGCCGTCACAATACTATGGGGTGCCAAACGTCACGGAAGTACTGCGAGATTACAAAGACGTGATCTTTTTTTTTTCCTGAAACTTTGTTGATACATTTGCGATAACAGAAACGCCACGGGATTCCAGAGCTGGCCGTAACAATAAGGTTTGATACATCCCGCCCTGGATGTAGCTACAGATGTTTCCTCATGCACCTAGCTTTAATACGCCTTGCGTGAATGAGTCTCCAGGTCCCGTCCGGCTCAGCTTGCGCCGAGCGTCTTTTTCTCCGAGAAATGCGTTTTACTCGCAATGTTGAGCAACTAGGACGCAACAGGAGACTGCACAGATTAATGTGATATGTGAGACTTGTATACCTGTGTGCGACTGAGTCTGTAAATGAAGCACAACGGAACTTGGCGTGGAAAAAAAACGCGGCTGCTGCATCTTAGCGCTTTCTATACAGATTCAGAGACTCAGTCACACAGAGATATATACAAGTGTCGCACGTCAAATCAATCAGCGCAGTCTCCTGGTGCAAACAAAAACGGAGCAAAAAAAGATGCTCAGCGGAAATAGAATCGCGCAAGACCTGGTGCGCAGAGAGGGCCTGCTTAGCGGGACTGCAACAACTACGAGGACACAGCTGTATGTTGGTATAATTTGTTTGGAAGCAGCCAAGCTGACTATCCCAATGGCACCATGTGCGGCAGCCGGCTCACCAGAAGAAAAGCAGCAAGACCGGCAATGAGGTTACATACAGTGTAATATATGCTCGCACACACGCAGTGCTGCACATATACAGATCACAAGGACTTAGAACGTAGAAATCCTCTATCTTCTATCTACCGAGATACAAATATATATTTTTTTTCATTAAATGTGTTTTCCAGAGAGAATAACCTCTGTACACTATAAACTATAGAGCCAACATTTCCTTTGTTTTAATCTGTGGCCGAATTTTATGTCAACAGCCTGTTGGACAGAGCACAACTACAATGACTATGCGAACTTCCTGCAAGTATTCCTAGACACGGCCATCTCACATCGGGGACTTCAGCGAGGTCATCCAGGTACAGGAACACAAACAGCATTAAGGGAGGATGTCTGCATGTTCATCTATCTATCTCATATCTATCTATCTATCTATCTCATATCTGTCTGTATGTTTATCTATCTATCCCATATCTATATATCTATCTATCTATCTATCTCATCTATATCATATCTATCTATCTATCCCATATCTATCCATCAATCTATCTATCTCATATCTATCTATCCCATATCTATCTATCTATCTATCTATCTATCTCATATCTATCTATCTATCTATCTATCTAGCTATCTCATATCTATCTATCTATCTATCTATCTATCTATCTATCTATCTATCTATCTCTCTATCTATCTCATATCTATATATCTATCTCATATCTATCTATCTATCTATCTCACATCTATCTATCTATCTATCTATCGATCTATCTATCTCTCTCTTTCTCTCTATCTATCTATCTATGTAACTTTATTTTATATCTATTTTTGTATTGAATATTGATGTATCAGATATGTATCTCATATATGGGTTTCCTACGGATACTCCAGTTTCCTTCCACAATCCGAACACATAATGGTAATTGGTCTCTGGGCCTGATTCAGACCCGCTCGCGAGTACTATGCGCTCGCAAGCGGGTCGATGGTGGACCAGTGTGCATGCGCACGACGGAGCCGGCTCCGTCGTGCGCATGCGCAAGACCCGGACGTTGCTCCGGGTCTTGTACCAAAGGGGGCGTGCTGTCAATGTTAAGTGACAGCACGCCCCCTTTGGTGGGCGGCCCAGGGGCATGGCTGCCCAGACGGAGGCGTTCTCATGGGAACACCTACCGTCTGTGGCCGGCCCCACTGACATCACAAGTGATGTCAGTGGGAGAGCTTTCGGCTCTGTTTGAGCTGAAAGCACTCTTGGGCTTGCGGCAACGAGACCCTACCACAAGGGTCTCGTCGCAAGCACGATGGACGCGATGGTCTTGACCATCGCGACCATCATCATGGCCGCTCGCTATACCCACTGCTATGCGAGCGGCAAGGACCGGTTCTGCAAAACCAGAGGGCCGGCCCTGATTCAGAGCGAGCGCTCTGTCAGAGCGTCCGGCTCTGGATCACACCCTCTGTCAAAATCAGCGTAATATGTACATGCTATATAAATAAACAATAATAATATTATTTAACCATTACATCTATTTTGCTGTGCGTTTTGGATAATTGTCCTTCCGGAATATAACTCTTACAGTAAGTCTCCTGTACACTGCAACCGGCTTCTCCTCTCATTTACTTATAGGAATTACATATTTCCATTTGGAACGTTTAAAGGTTGTGCTTTAAATGTTCAGTGAATTGTGCCAGATGGCACTGTCCATTGATGGAGGAAGGAGGAGGAGGGTGCCCCTAGGTGAGATTCCGGCCACACTGATGCAGGAGGATTGTGGTGTTAGATGCCTCAGGCTCTATATGACACGAAGGTCATTCATCCAATGTGTTAAATCACATTTTAAACAGTGGAATTATCCATTATCCCATGGCCAGGGTGAGTGGAAACACCGCTATTCTGAACATCTCATGTCATGGGAACGCGGATGTAGTTAACATTAAAGCTCCTCCCATCATAACAACTGCCCGCATCCCAGGCAAATACCTGCAATATTAGGAGAGATACAATCCCTATTAATGCGAAACACTGGTCACATCATCAATGTAGTCAGTCCCAGTGGAGCATATTAATGGATAAACGCATTTTCCTCACTGCTGTTAAGGTGCGTAGACACTGGGCGATTAAAGTGGACGACTGAACGATAACGATATCGTTATCATTCAGTCGTCCACTTTATCGTCCATTTTTAACACCAAAACGATGAACGATAACGATGACGCGCGTTCCCGCGGGTCGTTCGTCATTATCATTTATCGAGTAAACATGCAGGCCAACCTGACGATGTCGTCAGGTTGCTGCATGTTGGAGAATGGGGGAGAGAGCCCGGCATTGAACGATATCGTTAATGATATCGTTCAGCGGGTGTGCTCAATGTCATGAACGACATTGAGCACAGCCTGCCGGGGACACACTAGACGATATCGCTCAGGGAGCATATCATCTAGTGTGTACGCCCCTTTACTCTGTAATATACTTTGCGCAAAATAAAAAAAATATAAAGAAAAAAATAAACATTGAATTCGCTCACAGTTAAAGCGCACTAGCCAACATTCTAGTTTTTGGGGGTGTGGCTACCCATGATGGGGGCGTGGCCATGTAGTGATGGAGGAGTGCACTTGCACTTGCACTGTTGCACACACCAGTTGTCGGTGGGACTTACCTCACAACATTCCCAGCAGTCCTGGCCACCGGGGGGCTGTCCCCTCAGAATCAGGGAGCTGCATTGTGAGACATGTTTAAAGTGGACCCAATGCACATACAGAGCGCAGGGAGACATTTTGCATAGAGACGTGGGGCGAGATGTCTGCAATTGCGGAGCAGAGGGCGGTTTCGCTGGCCGAAGGGCGCAGTTTGGCAAACGAGTATAAAAACTAGATTTCATCTTCCGTAGAGATAGTACTGAAATAAGATAAAGAGCCACATTTAGTGGCATTTCTTGCACTGTGGGGGCTGCAAAACCATTTCCACTCCAAAAAGAAAAGAAAACAAAAAAAAGCACTTCACTTTTGTCCCAGGTCACAAATAACACAGATACATTTTTGCACCATCCATTCTTTGCACACTTTGCACAATGTAAATTCAGATACACATAATGAAGATGTGTGATTCACAGATTCCCACTTCTCATCACCTTCATAGTTAATTTAAGCTTCAAACAAGACTCAACCCAGCTGTGTTTTAGGGGAAAATCTGCACAGTTTAAATGAATGAGGGGCCTATTCATCAACACTAAAATAACGGTTTTAAGGACATTTTTCTTAATTACCGTTATTTTAGTATTCATGAAGACACTTAACACAGGAGATATCACTAATATCTGCTGGTTAAGTCCGCCTGCGTTAATTTCCACACTCCCCATACATTAGTACATTAGTATGGGGATATGAAAATTATGCTATTCATCAAATTCCGAAAATTATGTATTTTCGGAATTTGATGGTGTTACTATAGCACACTTGATGGTGTTACTATAGTTACACTTACCTGCTGTCAGCTGGGCAGGTCCTCCGGAGCTCCCTCTGGCGCTCCCTGGTCGCTTCTCAGGCTCCGTCTGCTTTACTGACACTGTGTTCTCCCTTTTTTTTTTTGCTTTTTCTGAACTTTACTGTTTTCTGCCGGGAGAACACAGTGTCAGCACAGCAGACGGAGCCGGAGGCGGCTGCAGCGGACAGGTAAGTTGGGGGGAGGGGGGAGGTGAGTGCAGGGGAGGGGGAATGGTTGGGGGGAGGCACACACAATTACCGCAGCTGTAGGCAGTGCTGCGCATGCGCTGCTTTTACGGATGTAACGGCGCATGCGCAGCACTGATTACAGCTGCGGTAAGTTACAGCAGACAGGGAAAAATATCTGTTTCCCGAAAAGCTGCCATCGCAAAAATGACAGCTTTTCGGAATAGATAGTTATAGGGAGGAGGAATGATGAATTCCTCCGGTAATTAGGTAGAACTCCATGTGAGTTCTAAACCTAATTACCTCCAGAGAATTATTAGTTATGATGAATAGGCCCCTGAGTGAGGTGGTTCTAATTTGCTCGAAGGTTTGACTTTTGATGTGACATAAATGCACTGCTAGTTTGCATGGGCAGCAACTATGAGAGCAGGGATTGCACCTTGGTAGCCTAATCTACATGTTGAGAAGCCACCTCCTAAACCTTAAAATGCCTCTTAGGGGTATATGTACTAAAGTGCAAGTTTTTAGAACTGGAGTTGTTGTCCATAGCAACCAATCAGATTCCAGCTATTGTCTTCTAGAAGGTGCTAGATATATGATAAGTAGAATCTGATCGGTAGCTATGGGCAACAACTCCACTTCTAAAAACCCTGCACTTTAGTAAAAATTGTGCGATAGGTGGAACAATCTTAAGTCGCATCAAAGCCCAACTTCCTTCTCCTTTAGTACATACCCTTTCAATCAAAAACATTTTTGCATTTTTGACCTAAAATATTGCATGGTTTAGCAGCTCTGAGCTGAGCTATATAACTGGAGGCTTTTGAGTCCCTGTTAAGTTTACTGCAATCTACGCTGACATGAATTTAAGTAACAAAACTTTAACAAATTAACAATATATTCTCTTTTCTTGTGCTACATTTAAGTAAATTTTCCATTATGTAATATCATTCCATCTCTTTATTCAGCGGAACACAGGGAGAACACTGAGAAATTCATAATGTATTTCTGAATATTGTGTTATTTGATGCTCAGGAGGAAGTGGTTTCTCACCCCAAGGGGAAACACTCGTTTGAAACAGGAAAATGGAACCCTTCATTTTCCATTGTAGCGGTGCACACACAATCCACTGATGAACCGGCGTTTACTGTGAATTTTCTATCACTTCAGAGAGAGAACATATATTTTATACAGAGACCCCGTCCATGCTCACAGACCGTACTGCAAAACTGGTAGGAACACACGCTGACGTGCACTTACCAGTAAGAAACCCAGTTTGACCTGCACACTGTGGCGGTCATTTATGAAGCACAAAATGGCTCCCTCACCGTGCGGATGCAGTGTTGGCACCACTCCGCATGTTGATTCGTAGAGGATCGCCGGTTTCACCAGCTGAGGGAAGGAGTTGCCTGGAGGCGGAGCAACAACGTTCCTAGAGATGTACAAAGAAGGGACGCCTCGATTTATGTAGCGGTGCAGAAACAAACTCTTAGTATAGGAAGCAAGATTATTACAATGAAAAGGGAGGGTGTATTTTTAGGGGCCTTCTTTTACGCGCAGCTCTGTGACGACGTACTCTAAATGGGACCTGTTCTGCGCCTCCATATTGTATTGGGTTGGAAAATCATCTTTCCAAAAAGCCATTGATACATGTAATATTATCATCTGTAATACGGTCCCCATGTCCCTTCACTGCCTTGCTAAAATTAAAAAATATATACATAAATAAGAAATAATTCCTTAATGAGCCCCAATGCCTGACAGCCTGGACTGGTAACCACTATAACACGGAGGTGGCAATATTATTAACCAGGCTGATCAGCACAGAGCTGGTGCCATTGGATGGGAGCAGGGCCGTAGCTAGGGTAGTGCGGCCGGTGCCATGGCACAGGGCACCGCAGGGCAGGGGGCGCTGTTTGGGCCTATCAAATTTCTGTTTATTATCATTCTTGCTTGTAGCTTCCTCTTATTTCATCCCCAGCATCTCCTGGCTTCTCCTATCGCTTCCCTGGCCCTTCCCCATGAAGCCATGGCCCTTTTTTGGGTGTATTATGTCCCTTTGAAAAATGAGGGGGGCGCCAATGCTCTTTCTGGCACAGGGCACCAAAAAATATGAGATATGGTAAGAACTTACCCTTGTTATCTCTATTTCTACGAAGTCCATAGGGTTCCACAGGATACCTTGGGTATAGGTGTGACGTCAGTCGCAGGGCACCAAAGAGTTAAGCTTTCAGCCTCCCAGGATGCACTAGGTCCCCCTCCTATACCCCGCCCCCGGGCCAAGGCACCTCAGTTAGTTACCAAGCCATAGGCCGGAGGAGGAGAAGGAAGAGAGAGAACAAAGATCTGGACACATACAAGAATCACATTCTCACCAGAGGGAGACGGAAAACCGGTGACCAGAGCAAAGCCCATCTGCAGCACAGGTGCGACAGGAGTCCTGTGGAACCCTATGGACTTCGTAGAAATAGAGATAACAAGGGTAAGTTCTTACCATATCTCATATTTTCTACTTCAGGGTCCATAGGGTATCCACAGGATACCTTGGGGATGTCCCAAAGCAGTATCCTTTAAGGGTGGGGACGCTCCTGTGCAGAAAGGAGAATCCGCCGCCCGAAGGAAGCATCCTGAGAGGCGAAGGTGTCAAACCTGTAATACCTCACGAAGGTATGGACAGAAGACCACGTAGCAGCCTTGCAGATCTGAACTGCCGAGGCACCACGTCGAGCTGCCCACGAAGGACCCACAGACCTAGTGGAATGAGCCTTCAGAGAAGGAGGGACCGGTAGGCCTTCATGAAGATAAGCTTCAGAAATAGCCATACGGATCCAGGCTGCCAAAGTTTGCTTTGAAGCAGGCCAACCCTTTTTACGGAAGCCATAGAGGACAAACAAAGCGTCCGACTTCCTAAACGAAGAAGTGTGGTCAACATAAGTCCTTTAGGCCCGCACAACATCCAAAGAGGCCTCACCCACGGAAAAATCCTGGTGAGTTAAAGGCCGGAACAACTATTTCCTCATTAACATGAAACTGGGAAACAACTTTGGGAAGAAACTCGGGCCGAGTGCGGAGCACTGCCCTGTTCCCATGCAAAACCAAGAAAGGGGGTCTACAAGAAAGAGCCCCTAACTCAGAAACATGTCTGGCCGAAGCAATGGCCAGAAGGAAAACAGTCTTAGCTGTTAGCCATTTAATATCCACTGAGCCCAGTGGTTCAAACGGCGGTCCTTGGAGAGCCCTCAGGACCACAGCCAAATCCCAAGGCGCCACAGGTGGAACAAAGGGCGGCTGAATACGGAGAACACCTTGCATAAAGGTGCGCACATCCGGGATTGTAGCAATCCTACGGTGAAACCAGACAGATAGGGTCGAAACCTGTACCTTCAAAGAAGCAAGGCGAAGCCCCTGATCTAGTCCCGCTTGCAGGAAGGCGAGAATCCGAGACAGACGAAACTCCCGCGGTGCATAACCTCTCGGTTGACACCACTGGAAGAACGTATGCCACACGCGATGGTATATCCTCGCGGAAGACGGTTTCCGAGCTCGTAACATGGTACGCACCACAGAGCTGGAAAACCCCCAGGACCTCAGCATGGCCGTCTCAACAGCCACGCCGTCAAAGACAGCCGAGTCAGGTCCGGGTGAAGGCAAGGACCCTGAGACAGAAGGTCCGGTCGTAGCAGCAACCGCAGAGGACTGTCCACGGACAGACCCTGAAGGTCTGAGAACCAGTGCCGTCTGGGCCACGCGGGAGCTATCAACAGGAGCGTCCCTCCTTCCTGTTTGAATTTCCGGATTACCCGTGGAAGAAGGGAGACCGGAGGGAACAGGTATGCGAACCGGAACGTCCACCGGACGGACAGAGCATCCACCAGAGACGCCCCTTCGTCTCTTGTGCGAGACCCGTACACCGGCAACTTGTTGTTGTGCCGGGACGCCATGAGGTCGATTTCTGGAAGACCCCACCTGTCCACCAGTAGTTGAAAAACGTCCGGGTGCAGGGACCATTCCCCTGGATGAACGTCCTGGCGACTTAGAAAGTCCGCCTCCCAATTTAGCACTCCCGGGATGAAGACCGCTGATATGGCCGGAAGATTGCGCTCCGCCCAAACCAGGATCCGAGAGACCTCTACGAGAGCCGCCCGACTGCGAGTTCCTCCTTGCCTGTTTATGTAGGCCACGGTGGTAGCGTTGTACGACTGGACCTGCACCGGGTGACCCTGGAGAAACCGCTGTGCCTGCAGGAGAGCATTGAAGACCGCACGGAGTTCCAAGATATTTATTGGAAGCTCCGCTTCTGTCGGCGTCCACCTGCCCTGGAACAAGTGTGGACCCGAAACTGCTCCCCAGCCCCGAAGACTGGCGTCCGTTGTCAACAGGACCCAATTTGGAACCCAGAACGGACGTCCCTTGTTGAGGTGGGTCGTCTTTAACCACCACGCAAGGGACAGGCGAACCTCCGGGGTGAGCACAATCGTCTGGAACATCAGAGACTGAGGCAGCCCGTTCCACTTGGACAGGATCAGGTGCTGCAGAGGTCTGGAGTGAAACTGGGCGTATTCCACCATGTCGAACACCGACACCATGGAGCCCAGTAACCTCATCGCCGAGTGTAAGGACACCCGGCGGCTGTGCAGACAACTGCACACCCTTGACTGTAAAGCAGAGATCTTGTCCTCCGTCACGAAGATCCTTTGCTGTCCCGAGTCCAATAAGGCTCCAAGATGCAGAATCCTCCGAGACGGGATTAGAGTGGACTTCTGCCAGTTGATTAGCCAGCCGTGCCGTTGCAGCAGTGCAATGGTCAGGTCCAAGTGGTGTAACAGGAGCTCTGGAGATCCTGCCACCAATAACAGGTCGTCCAAGTACGGCAACATGCGGACTCCTTGCAGCCCCAGAGAAGCCGCCATGACCGCCATCACCTTGGTGAAAACACGTGGTGCTGTCGCCAGGCCAAAAGGTAACGCCCGAAACTGGAAGTGGTCGCTGCGGATTGCAAACCGAAGGAACTCTTGATGGCGCAAAAGAATAGGGACATGCAGGTAAGCGTCCTGTATGTCCAATGACACCATGTAGTCCCCAGGTTCCAGCGCCAGAATGATGGACCGTAGGGTCTCCATCCGAAACTTCGGGACCCGCAAAGACTTGTGGAGTGCTTTGAGGTTGAGAATCGGACGATATGACCCATTGGGTTTCTGTACCAAAAATAGATTTGAATAGAAACCCTGGCCCCTCTGGGAGAATGGAACAGGCACTATAACTCCAGCCTGGAGCATAGTGTGCAATACCTTCCGCAGCTCCGTAGCCTTGTTCCGGTCTGATGGTAGACCCGTGGTGAAGAATCGAGCCGGGGGTCTGTGCCGGAAGGAGAGGGCGTACCCGTGGGAAACCACCTCCAGAACCCAAGTGTCTGACGTAGTGAATGACCAACACCGGGAGAACTGCAGCAGGCGGCCTCCCACCCTGGGATCCCCCAAAGGGAGGCCCGGACCGTCAGGCCGCAGGCTTGTCATCTGGCTTGGGGGCCGGACGTCTGGTACTCCATGCCTGTTTCCGGGGCTTGACCGATTTCTTAGGGCCAGCCTGTCGAGGAAACGACTGTGGTTTGGGCCTGCCCTGGGCCCTAGATGACCGAAAGGACGATGGTCCAGAACCAGAAGGAGCAGCGGCCGACGGGAGACAAGCAGATTTGGCTGCCGCCAGCGTGGCCACAATCTTATCCAGATCCGGACCGAAGAGAACTTCTCCGGTAAACGGCAACGCTTCCAGACCTTTCTTGGAATCTGCGTCCGCCTTCCAGGATCGCAGCCACAAGGTGCGACGAGCAGCTACCGCTGCTGAAGAAATTCTAGACACCAGAGTACTAATGTCTAGAGCCGCCTCGTTGATGTAGGTGGCCGAATCACGGAGATTGCCAATCAACTCCGCCTGTTCGGCCGGACAGTCGGATTCAAAAGAAGCCTCTAATGAATCCGCCCAGCGCTCCATCGCTCTGGCAACCCAGCAAATGGCCATAGCCGGCCGTGCTGCCCCCCCTGCAAGGGAATAAGCGGACTTCAGGCAGATTTCTACCTTGCGGTCCGTAGCATCCTTAAGGGAGGACATGGATGGCATCGGCAATGTGGCACTACGGACAAGACGGGTCACGTGATAATCCACCTGTGGAGGGGATTCCCACTTAGCAAAATAATTATCCGCGAACGGATAAGCCACCGCCAGGCGTCTCTGCTGCTGGTATCTTTTGCCAGGTTGTTTCCACGCCTCCTCTAAATGGTCCACCAACTGACCCGAAAGAGGAAAGACTGTGGCATCGCCCTTCACATCTTTGAAAAAGGCATACTTAGATTTAGCCGCTGGGGGAACTTCGTCCTCAATCACCAAGGCTGTGCGGACCGCCCGAATAAGTCCAGGAATATATACTTTGGACTTAGCATCAGCGTCCTTAGTATGGAGAGGTTCCTGATTGTAAGGATCCAGAATCTCCCCATCATCAGACGTCCCTTCGTCATCCTCATAAGGAGCGGACAGAGACGCCACCGGCCTTTTATGAGGCCGCATCACAGACTCCCCTTGCAACACATCCGACAAGTGCTGTACAGAACTCGTCAGGGAGTTAACCCACGCTGGCTCCTGAGAACCCGGGAGCGGGGAAATAGGGAGACTGTGGGGTACCACCAATTGTCGTGGGAACCCCTGCATGGGTGACGACACCACAGACTGCTGGGACAAACCCATAGGAGTAAACGCGGGCTGCGGAGCTAACTGGCCCACTAAAGCTGTTAACGCCTGAGCGAAACAAGCCCAGGGCGGCTCCTGTACCGGTGCTGTAACCGTAATAGGCCGCGCCATGGACAAACACTGCCGGCAAAGGCCCTCCGCGCTACCCTCCCCCTCCGCTAACGGTACTTTGCACGTAGTACACTGTAGCCGGAGGGGAAAATCACTTTCAGACATGATGGCACCACGTATGTGACCTCTCTCACCAATTAAGTATTAAATAGGCGAGAGACCACCCTGCAGCACCGCACTGCAAGGGCTTTAGCAGAAAGAACAGGGACAGTAATAAAGCTGACAGTTTTGAGAAGATAAAGTTACAGGCAGCAGCGCTAGCACAGTCACATACAATGCAGAGAAATAACAATTCCTGCACTAACAGCGCTGATCACTCAACTACACAGACACAGGGCCTGGTAGGACACAGCGCTGCATACACAGACCTGAGCCACAGCGGAGGAGAGGTATGCGGGGGGACCCAGACCACGATGCTTCCTTCCAGGCTTCCAGCAGCGTTCACCATGCGTTGCAGAGAAGATGGCCGCCGAGGAGCAGAGAGAAGCTGGCCTGGGGGAGGAGCGCTGACACAGGACCAGTCAGCACAGTGCAGAGAGGGCTGTGTGCAGCGGGGGAGGCGCCGGCTGTGAGACAGGGAAGGCGCGCTCCCCTGGCATGCATTTAATCCCTGGGACGCCGCAGCGCTACCGCTCTGCTGCGGTCCGCTGTCCCAGGGGGTAGTGGAAAGCGCAGGTTCAGTACCTGGCTCCACGCTGCAGCCAGTCCCCAGGGAGCCCCCTGCCTGGGGACTTAGGACCATGTGACCAGCGGGGACCCACCGCGGGACCCCGCTGCTTACCTTTGTCCCCCTTGGATCCGGCCATGGTCCGAACATCTGGGGTCACCGCTAGCTGTGACCCCAGATGCTCACCAGCATCCCCGGATCGGTACCGGCGTTCTGGTACCGGCGGGGGTGTAGGGAAGACAGCATGGACGTCAGGACTGACTGTCCATGCTGTACATCCAGATGTGCAGCCACAGCTGCACTGAAGAAAGCTTCAGGGGCTCTTCTAGCCCCCACTCCGACAGGTGCACCTGACGCCGGCCGGGCACCAAACTAAACTGAGGTGCCTTGGCCCGGGGGCGGGGTATAGGAGGGGGACCTAGTGCATCCTGGGAGGCTGAAAGCTTAACTCTTTGGTGCCCTGCGACTGACGTCACACCTATACCCAAGGTATCCTGTGGATCCCCTATGGACCCTGAAGTAGAAAGCCTAGTTACGGCTCTGGATGGGAGTGAACTAAAAATCCCCCCACCTCCCCAATCACAGAGGCTAACTGCCCCATACTGAAAAAAACAGATCACCCGGCCTAGGCTATGTAATGAACAAGAGTAAGTACCACTGACAGCCCAGCGGTGCGGTATTATGGACGCTGGTCCAAGTAAATTCAACACAAGTCTCTCTCCATTACACCAAAAAAAGTTTTTAACAAAATGGACTCCTAGATTTGATCCATTACTGTCTTCCATGATACTCTGCGGTGGGAGGGGGGGGTTTCTTTGGGGATTTTTCTGGGGCCGGACTTTTTATCGAGATGGGCAACATCAAACCAATTCAGAAGAGGGATCTAGAAAAGGTACTGTGTAAATTTGTCAATATTTATATTAATTTTCCGATGAACACAGCGAGACATAGAAACGCCACCGAAAGCAGAGAAGGCCCAGAGGGGCAGGCCAGGCGGCTTTCGGTTACCCTATCTCGTGGTGATCAGCTGTGATACAAATCGATCTAATGCATTATAATGCCTTAATGTGATTGTGGAGGGTTTACTAACAGAACCATGCATTTCCCTTAATTTTATAAGCAACCTCTCTCTGTCTAAAGGGGCATACACGCTACACAATTCACTCCATGAGCGATATCGTCTAGTGGGTCCTGAACGATAACGATATCGTTATCGTTCAGTCGTTCAAAATATCGGGTAGTGTGTACGCACCATAAGCATACAACTGCTGTTACACAATTACGCTGGTTTGAAAAATATTACGAAACCAGTTTTCAGGCTATTGATTTTATTGACTGGATACAATTTCACTGCTATGTTGTTTTAATGCCTTTTTGTTTCAGGAACATATTATACGCTACACTGAGACATTATTACCACATCTTCATTTATATATTTGTATGTTTCTTGCTGGGTTTTCCATACGCTCCGAGGGAGTCTCACATCGGTTTGATATTAATGTTATATTAAGAGTTGTGTCCACTTTGCACTTTATTTTAAGTCATTTTTGAGTTGTAAATATTTACATTTTGAATTTCTTTCCGACAGATGTTTACAATTATATTTGTAAACATCCCGAGTAGTTTCTATAAGAAAAGTAGAAGATTCTGGGGACGGATTTTTATGAGTTGGGAGCAAGGCAAAAATAACGAGTAAGTAACTTTGCATCGAGACAAACTATGCTGCAATACAAGGTGTGCAAATTTATATAAAAAAAAAAATATAATTTATTATGTTTGTATTGCAAGTAGCCCACAAATTCTGGACAGGTTTATTTTTACACTGCAATTTATATCTGAGTTTTGGACACCCCACTGACAAATCTAACTCTCTCTGCACGTTACATCTGCCCCATCTGCAGTGCAGCATGGTTTTGTCCAGGTGCAAAGTTACTTGCTGGGTAGGACAGTTCAGAGTCAAGGATGACACTTTGACAGCATGCTTGGGGTAGGGTTTATTGTATGGCATGAGCTTGGAGGATTTTACACTGTTTTCTGCTGTGTTCGCCAAATGGAGACATGTCCGAGCTGTATAATGCATGCGCAAGTTATCTCTGAAATTTGCGCACACGGTTTCAATTGTTTAAAAATGGTGGCTACATACCATCGTTAGGCATGTATCAATGATGGCAAAACGGGAACAATTCAGTCCCGCTCTTCATATGGCCATCCCTATACTGAGTACCCTGCCCTGCGGAGGCCTCTTCTGACCATGAGCTGGGATGCATTATTACGCATTATATGCTAAACACTAAATTAGTGCTCATTATTAATACAGGCGTCACAAGGAGGAGGAGGATGGGCTGTACTTGTGCTCCAGCCCTGAGATACAGCAATCTGCTCTAATGTCGTGTCACTTCCTCCCCTGTGCTAGAATATGTGGTCACTCGTCCCCCTGCACCAACGATGGCTGGTGCAGGGGGACGTACTTTAGAATTGCATGGAGACCCATGCAATTTCCTGAGCTGAGGGGTGGTTTTGTCAGCAGGAGTGTCTGGGCCATGCCGGTGTCAAGGACTGCATTGCAAGACGCATTTCCACTAGTACGGACGGCCATGTACCAATGGACATTCTGAGCAACCATACGGTTAATCGAATGTCCCATGATGTGGCCGTTGTCCGATCGATAGTGCTCCTTTTGCAGAACCCGGTGGGCATCACAATAGGACTGGCTCTCACCCTAGAGAGCAGCTGGCTCTGTAGGGTGGGTCGGCTCAGTCTTCTCTCTGTAGGGTGGGCCGGCTCAGTCTTCTCTCTGTAGGGTGGGCCGGCTCAGTCTTCTCTCTGTAGGGTGGGCCGGCTCAGTCTTCTCTCTGTAGGGTGGGCCGGCTCAGTCTTCTCTCTGTAGGATGGGCCGGCTCAGTCTTCTCTCTGTAGGGTGGGCCGGCTCAGTCTTCTCTCTGTAGGGTGGGCCGGCTCAGTCTTCTCTCTGTAGGGTGGGCCGGCACAGTCTTCTCTCTGTAGGATGGGCTGGCTCAGAGGCTAATGAGTGACAGTGGCATCTGTAAAAGCTGTGTCATGTGACTGCGTCATACGCTGTTTTCAAATCCATGGCTGACCTGATAAGTCCCCGACTTGAGCCAGGCAGCGGGAGATTTGAAGCAGTGGTTCAGTATAAATAGCAAGCACCGCTAACTTATTTTTAGTCAATCTTTCAGGATAATATATGACATAACTGCGTTAGTGACTTCTATGAGGTGCGATGAGATGAGACGCCTTCTGCTTACAGCTTAGAAACTCTTTAACTGTGCTAAGATGACTAGAGAGAGCCGACTGTTAGCATTTCGCTGGATAATGAAACCTGACTAGTGATATTGTCCATACGCAGTAACGTCCTGGCCAGCAGTAATAATAATAATTACCGTTGGCTGCGTTTCTCAGGGGCTTTGTAGTGTACAAAGCATAGGCTGCTAATTGTCCAGCTGTCAGTGAAACATTCAACAGGAAAGAAGCCTCATTTATTTGCCGCTCGCTCAACATGACAAACGCTCCTTTGTCCGAGGCGCACACAAAACACATTTCCTAAAGCAGGGATGTATAGGACGGTTTCTGTTATTATTAAGGATTATTACTAGACTGAAGCAATGGGAAGGAAACTGCAGAATTCCAACGTTTACGCAAATCCGCCCAGGTGATCCGTCTCCCTGATACATTGTAAAAATATTTAATATTTACGGATATTATTAAAAGAATAGTATAAGCTAAGGATGTTAAAATGACTATCTGCGCAATATTTAAAGCAATCATTTCAGAAAATGTCGAATGGGAGCGTTGCAGTCTAATGGCTGTATGCATGCCTGTTAAAAGGTCAAAGCATTCAAAATGATTTAACATAATTGAACTGGTTATGGTGGTTACTGAAGCTTACTGGAATAACTTAGTTACTTTAAATAATATTTCTGCCTGAAAGTGCCTGCTTAAAATCCAGAAACACACTGTTGTTGTACAATGTAGATACCCTCACATATCATCTTGGCAAATCTCCCCTTTACTCTTTACACTAATTATACTAATAATTTGCCTGCGGAGTGAAAATAGTTTGATGAACACATCGTGGTTGAGACGCAAGTCTGTTTTGCGGGAAGATCTTGCGATTGTTAGGGCTGTGTAGCCGGTCAGACTCAGCTTTGAGGAACTACAGGCAATCTGTACACATCTCTGCTGCATCACCACATGCAGCTGAGGGCAAATGGGCGGCAGCGGGCTCTCACCTGCAGGATAACTGTCCAGAGAGCGTGCTGTGGGCGCGAAGCCTAATTCGCGACTCATATAGAGGTGATCCAGCTGATTTCATACGTATTTCGACTCGCACCAAGGATAGGACTGGTGTAAATGCGTGCTGAGAGTGATAGCAGCTACTTTCACCATAGGATGGATAGGGGCCAGCTCTGAATCTGGCAAAGGTCCACATTTATTCTGGGCGAACAATTTGGCCGCATCGGCGACCAACTTGCATGCAACTGTGAACCTGGCCCTTCCTATTCAAAAATAATGAGTACCCCCAAAACTGGATTTTTTGGGTTATTCACTTACACAGAATCATAATGTAGTTCCCTCCTGTTCCCATTTGCTAACATCACTCTCCTAGAAAGGAAACAATTACCTTCCCTCCAACTCCCACTTTAAAAATAAATATAGTACAAAATAATATAGATTAGCAACTTCCTTATTTCTTTCATTTCAACCAGCAATTCTCTTTAAATAGGAAGCAAAGTACCCTTTAAACATGCAAGTCATTGTCTACATTTTTTAAAATATTTCACACAGAACACAGCAGAGGAGGTAGAATAAGGGTGATCATTTTTTATTATACAATAAAGATATAGCTCAGAGGGGCTATTCAAAGCCTCTCTGCTCACTACATCATGTGCCTGTGGTTGCCATGGTAGTCACGTGACACTGCGTAAGCCGTGCAGAACCATAAATCATTCACAGGAGCCTGAAGAAACTATCCAAGAAAAACAAGGTTTACTTTTTATCGTCTAGACTGCCACTGAGATTTATGTTAGAAATATTTTGTCTGGAACAGTAAACCCATTTTGCCGTGTCTTGCGGTTGGGTCAGGACTGAGAACCACATAAGGCAAAATTCCACCAGTGAAACGTGCTACAGTTTCCATCCAAATACGAAATGATGTAAATGTCATACTGAGCAGGTAAATTCTGGTTTGAAAGTATAAAAAAAAAAAAGTCGTGACACTTTAACAAATTTCAAATTTCACAGAGTCTGTACTCAAGTCACACATTTCCAGATGAAAGGTCAAAGCTTTCCGTGGAGAAGCCTGTGACTGAGCACACACGATGCATTTAGCTATGCAAACAGAACAGGCAACCCCACATAACAAGGGATGCCCTGTACAGGGAACGGTCAGTGCAATGTTGGCTTCCATTCAAACTACTCTTTCACCGAGTTACTCCTGTCAGCTTAAATCATTATCGTTCAGCAAAATATCCGCTTGGCCCAGGTTCGTTGGAATCAGAATATTCGTAGATTTGACATGCACGAGCTGAGTAGTATAGCAGGGCTTGACAAATTTTTCTTAAATCTAGGAGCCAGGATGAAAGTGTAGGAGCCAGACCACCGTCCTCCCCAAAAAATGACAGGAGTGAGTGAGGAGCACAGCTCTGTGTGTTATGCAACTGTTATACACACTATACTAATCCACAAAATGGTCACAGTTGAATGGATACAGTAACATGGAGGCCCCCTCACTGCTCTGCACAGCTCCCCTGCTCCACCTCCCACCCTCCAGTAATAACGGACCACATTTCACCTAAAATAATGGTGCCAGAATGTACAACAAAACCCCCCTCCCCTCATGGTCACACCACTATCCCTATGAAGCCGCTCCGCAATCCCTGGCCACGTATAGACCCTACTACAGGAGAGCTCTATGCAGCCGGAGATAGGAGACAGTAGGCAGCCGTGACGTACAGGAGGATCAGCGTAGACTGGGACAGACAGCAGGGATCAGAGCAGGCCAGGATGGAGAGGAGTCAGTGCAGGCCGGGACGGACACAGGCACAGCAGTCACCGCAGGCGACACTCAGCACATGCACTCATGTGCATGATATGAACACCGCAATCCTATAGGCACGAATCTCCGCCGGAGCTGATGAGGATCTGCTTTCTCCCTCACTGCAAAATCTGGAAGCCAGGCAGCAATATCTGGTAGCCATGTCGACCTGGCCCCCGGGATTTGTCGAGCCCTGAGTATAGTATCGTAATATGCAACCGAAGCAGTATATATAGATAGATAGATAGATAGATAGTTAAATCGATCGATCTACCTCCTATCTATCTATCTATCTATCTATCTATCTATCTATCTATCTATCTATCTCATACCTCTCGTTCTCTCTCGTTCTCTCTCTTTTTCTCTCTCTCTCTCTCTTTATCTAATTTTAGAGTCTTCCTTTCATATATTGGTCTAAATTATTATAAACACCTATATTTCTTTTTCTGTATCTGTAATATGTTTAGCCCATAAAAAATATTTTTTTTCCTGTTTTTTTACGCATTTATTCGTAATTTATATAATCTCCAATGAATTGGGAAACTCATGTTGACAAGCTATCTTGAACAGCAATTATTGAATTCAGCCGAGCATATTGTAATTAGAACATTATCGACCTTGGCTCTGAATGATTTGGGTCACAGGAGTATTAGCACACAGGACAGCCCACACCAACAACTAGTGCACCACCAATGTCCAGTAGGGACCGGCCTGTTAGGAGATTCCGATTTTTAAAGCATTTTTGTACATAACTGTAAGATGGCAGCCTGGGCATCACCCTCCGGGCTTTGCTTTGTGTAAACGCTCCTTGTATGACTATACAGACAGGAAGAACTTAAATTGATCCTGTTTAAATTACTTTTCATTCCAATCAAATTGGATCACTCACTCGTAGATTCCTTGGTTTATATCCCTAGCAGCACCCACCAATATTGGCTATCAGGAACTGAATATAAAGACATTTCATATCAATCTGACAAAAAAATGAAACATCATGTCTAATAAAAATGGAGATTTGCTGAAGCCTGACTGGAGAATATTTTGCTAAAACATAAAAAATTTACGGATCTGGTTATGAAAAAAGCACAAACCTAATAATGCACCTTGTAACAACGGCTATTACATGCCTCATCCAACTTTGTCTCATAAAAGTCTACTAAATAAACATATAGGGGTCAATCCAAATAGGAGCGAATTATGAGGTGCAACTTGCTATTTTCTCTTTGAATTTGCATTTTCCAATCCAATTAGTAACTCGCACTGAACCAATTCGCACCTCTCTGAGGGTGAGAGATGGAAAGGAAAATCCAATTAAGGTTAAAAAGTCGAGACAATGTACCGAACCCCTTGGACACCCCCCTAATGACTAACTAGGCAATTGGAAGTTTACAATTATCTTAATTAGTCCAATAATTACATGTAATTTTTTGTGGTAAAAAAAAAATGCCCTCAAATTACCCCCAAATCAACTTTTACATTAGTTTAGGCACCCCAAATTTAATTATATATATTTTTTTTTAAATTAAAAAATAAATAAATTTTTTTTTTACAATTTTTTAAAGTGCTTTCAAAGTACCCCAAAATCATTTTTTTTTCCTGTTTTTTTTTTTTTCTGCATTTTCGTCTAATTCGTTTGAGATTACACAAATAATGCTTGCTTTTATAACATTTTTTTTTGCATTTAAAAAAAAAGCACAAATCAGCCATTTTATTACCATTATAAAAATCTTCAGTACTTTCCTAATGCCCACAAACAGACTTCTATACGGTCCTGCTATTGAAATTATCAGTTTTGGGGCATTCAGGATGGCCTCCCCACTTTTTCATACACTTCTCTCATACCACATTTGGCAGTCAATTCGCAAACCTCTGCCGCGAGTACCGCAAATAAGCATTTTTAATGGGATTGGAGAATTCTTGTGTGCGGGCATTCGTGCAAAGTCTGTAAGTTTCATGAAACAAACTTGCTGCTCGCAATTCGCACCTAATTGGATTGACCCCATAAAATGCCTACAAGGAGAAAATCCAGCACCAAAGCATGGATATAAAATAGTCCAGGAGTTTATTTGATACAATTATTCTTCTTGATTTACAAAAATGCACAAAATTGTGGACGTAAAAAATGGCTTCAAAGAAAAACAGTGACTACAGTAATGGCAGTTATCAGGTGCCCGTTTATCTGTCATCTGAATTCTGATCACCAAAACAGGTCAAATGTGTAGGTGCCCTTACACACTTATTCAGTCTCTGTTAAACAATCATCCCAACTCTTCCGAGAACGCATTTAAATAATTAGCTTTAATTTTAGATGGCTGCTAAAAGTACACGAATTTCCGAGACTCCATCTATTCATAAATATAGGAGATTAAAACCGATTGTTGTCCTTCAGGGAATATTTCCTCGATAGATATGCTTCACACGCAGTACTGTGGGGAAAGCAAAGCAGAGACCTAAAACAACTGTGAAATAATTAGGAGCTGATTATTAGCTGGTCGCATTTTGTGAGGGCTTTTCAGGAAGTCAGCCTACACACCCCTGAGACGGGTCTGTTCCGTGCGCCCGTACAGTATCCACCGATTTAATGCAAAGGGAGATACGTTAACGGGACAGTTCACTCACCGTCCGTGTGCGTATGCATGGAACGAGGCACCCGCAGTATGCAGATATCCGTGAGATCCGTCTGCATTTGCCAAATAATGTCTATTCCGGTAAGTTAGCGTTGTGCTATGTTCATTTTTTTTTTTTAAATCTAGTGAAAATACAGGACGCAATTTTAGCGAAATCAATATTATATTACAGTGTGCATAATATACTTCCTTTTTTACAAAGTTATAGTAAATGTACCCCTTGAACTGATTTTGTTTTGAAGCCTTGGATAGAGATAAAGTGAATGGAGATAAAGTACCAACCAATCAGCTCCTTTCACTTTACAGGGTGTGGGCCTCACTTATCCACGAGTTTTATCATTCACAACGAGTGATAAAACTCGTTGTGTATGATAAATGGTGCTCCAGCCAATCAGCTCCCAACTATCATTTTTCAAACAGATGACAGTTGGGAGCCGATTGTCTGGAGCACCATTATGAATGATAAAACTCGTGTATAAATGAGGCCCACAGCCTGTAAAGTGACAGTTAGGAGCTGATTGGTTGGTAATTTATCTCCTTCCACTTTATCTTTCTCCAAGGGTTAAAAAAATAGAAACAGTTGAAACAGTTCAAGGCGTACATTTACTATAACTTTATAAAAAAGGAAGTATGGATTTGTTGCCCACAGCAACCATAATCTAGCTGTCATTTGTCTAAAGGGCACTTCAGAAAATTACGAGAAGCTGATTGGTTCATATGGTAAATATAGCTCCACACTTCCTCCCCCCCCCCCAAAAAAAAGGGAGGGCCCTCAAGTCATCAGAATTCAATAATACCAAAATAGCGCTGAGAATAGACGTAGGTGAGAAAAGTCATCCACACAAAGCCATGTAGCAGACAATGGGCTTGCATCTGAGTCGCCCGCACTGCCAATGCCGAACGGAGTGGAACAATGTCTTTCTACTGCTCGTGTGTCTAAGTCCCACTGCGCATGCGTCCCAATTGTCTGCGCACAGGGGTGCAGGGTGCAAGTTTAGATGGCGCGATCGGTGGGGGTGTCTGAAGACACTCAAGACATGATTATAATACATAGATGCACCGGATACCGGGTCTGTCATTACAGATGGTAACTTAGGTAAAAAGGCTACAGACGGAGGTCCGATATGAGTGAGCCGTGCCACGCATCCTCGTGTTAAATCTGCAACTTTATACACACTCCATTTCAACAACAATATGAGTCCTAAGTGGGGACAGGTATGAAATACCGCCGGACCTATGTCCGGCGGTTCAAATCCTGACGCCGGAAGCCCGCCACCAGTGAAGATCCCGACAGCTGTTAAGGTAAGTACTAACTAACCTAACCCCCCCCCAACCGTAGCCCTCTCTTAGGGTTGCCTACCCTAACCTCCCCCCCCAAGTGCCTAACTCTAACCCCCCTGTAAGTGCCTAAACCTAACCCCACCTTCCCCGCAGCCTAAACCTAAATCTCTCAGGGGGTGCCTAACCCTAACCTCCCCTTCCCCGGCCTAGTCTAACCCTAACCCTCCCTTCCCCTAGCCTAACCCTCCCAGGGGGGGTGCCTAACCTTAAGTCCCCCCCCCGGGAGCCCAAATTCTAACCCTCCCCCCCGCGTGGCTGTCCGCGCCTGCCGCACAGCTTACCTTCATTCGGTATGCCGGGCGTCGGGCTCCAGGCGTAGGTAAAATGACAGGCGTCGGGATTTTGACGCCTGTCATTAGACCCCTGCCAGGATTAGATCGTCGGGATGCTGACGGTCGGCATTTGGACCGTCAGCATCCCGACTGCCACCCCCTAAGTGCCCAGGACATTATAAATGACTCTGTGGCTACTATGCGACACAGACGTGAAATTTGGGAAAAAGTACATAAGTCAGAGAATCGCTACCTGTTGCGCCATTCATCTGGCGCCAAAGTTTAGGTCTGTAAGTATGCTTTACCTAACGCATGAATCATTTCATGATTTGGAAATGATTTGCAAAACTTAATTTTATTATCTGATGAATCATCTAAACTTAAGGATTGTACCAGTATGTACAGTGCCTTGCAAAAGTATTCACCCAACTTGGCTTTTTACCTTTTTTTGTTACATAATGACCTGTAATTTATTTTTTTTATCTGAATTTTATGTGATGGATCTGCACAAAATAGTCTAATTTGGTGAAGTGAAATGATAAAAATATATATAAAAAAGAATCTTTATAAATAAAATTCAGAAAATTGGCATGTGCATATGTAATCACCCCCCTTTTCTATGAAGCCCCTCAAAAGTTCTGGTGCAACCAATTACCTTCAGAAGTCACATAATTAGTGAGATGAAGCCCCCCTGTGTGACATCTAAGTGTCACATGATCTGTCAGTATAAACACACCTTTTCTGAAAGGCCCCAGAGGTTGCAACACCACTAAGCAAGAGGCATCACACCATGAAGACCAAGGAGCTCTCCAAACAAGTCAGGGACAAAGTTGTTGAGAAGTACAATTCTGGGTTGGGTTATAAAAAAATATCCAGATCTTTGATGATCCCCCAGAGCACCATCAAATCCATCATCATCGCATGGTACCACAATAAACCTGCCAAGAGAGGGCCCCCCACCAAAACTCACAGCCCGGGCAAGGAGAGCATTAATCAGAGAGGCAGCACAGAGACCAAAGGTAACCCTGAAGGAGCTGCAGAGTTCCACAGCAGAGACTGGTGCATCTGTGCATGTGACCACAATAAGCCGTACACTCCATAGAGCTGGGCTTTATGGAAGAGTGGCCAGAAAAAAGCCATCACTTAGTGATAAAAATAAGAAGACACGATTTGAGTTTGCCAAAAGGCATGTGGGCGACTCATCAAATGTATGGAAAACGCTATGTCTGGCGCAAACCCAACAAATCCCATCACCCCAAGAACACCATCCCCACAGTGAAACATGGTGGTGGCAGCATCATGCTGTGGGGATGTTTTTCAGCAGCAGGGACTGGGAAACTGATTCGAGTCGAGGGAAAGGGTATGCAGTTGGGAAGCCGGTGGACCTAATTCCGACTGCTTTATCCCGGCGAGGGTTAAATGACAGGCGTCTAAATCTAGACACCTGTCATTTTACCGACGCCGGGAGACCGGTGCCCGGCATCCCGATGGAAGTGATGCCGGGCGCCGCTGTGGACAACCCTTAGGTTTAGGGCTCCCGGGGGGGACTTAGGGTTAGGCACCCCCCTGGAGGTTAGGGTTAGGCTAGGGGAAGGGAGGGTTACGGTTAGGCACCCCGGAGGGAGGGTTAGGGTTAGGCACCCCCCGGGGGACTTAGGTTTAGGCGGCGGGGAAGGGAGGGTTAGGTTTAGGCACTTAGAGGGGGGATTAGGGTTAGGCACTGGTGGGGAAGGTTAGGGTTAGGCACCCTAAAGGAGGGTTAGGGTTAGGCACCCTAAAGGAGGGTTAGGGTTAGGCACCCTAAAGGAGGGTTAGGGTTATGGGGTTAGAAATAGGATAGCTAATACTTACCTGGGGACGGTCGGGATTTCCTTCTCTGCCGACCTCCTGGTGTCAGGATTCCAACCGCGTTGCAAGGGTCCGGCGGTAAATCATACCGATTCCGAGGGAAAGATGGATGGTGCTAAACACAGGGATATTCTTGAGCAAAACCTGTTTCAATCTGCCGGTGATTTGAGACTGGGACGGAGGTTCACCTTCCAGCAGGACAATGACCCGAAGCATACTGCTAAAGCAACACTCGAGAGGTTTAAGGGGAAACATCTAAATGTGTTGGAATGGCCTAGTCACAGCCCAGATCTCAATCCAAGTGAGAATCTGTGGTCAGACTTGAAGAGTGCTGTTCACAAGTGGAAACCATCCAACATGAAGGAGCTGGAGCAGTTTTGCCTTGAGGAATGGGCAAAAATCCCAGGGGCAAGATGCGGCAAGCTCATAGACACTTATCCAAAGCGACTTGCAGCTGTAATTGCCGCAAAAGGTGGCTCGGCAAAGTACTGACTTTAGGGGGTGAATAGTTATGCACGCTGAAGTTTTCTGTTATGTTACCTAAATGTTGTTTGATTCACAATGTAAAAAAAGAACCCAACGTCACAGTTGTAGGCATGTTCTGTGAATGAAATAATGCACACCTTCAAACAATCCAGTTTAATTCCAGGTTTTGAGGCAACAAAACATGAAAAATGCAAAGGGTGTGAATACTTTTGCAAGGCGCTGTATATAACTGATTTATAATGATTTCCCCTCTGTGACGCGTTTCATGTAATAGCGCCCAGTGAAGGATACTGAATGGAGGGGACTGAGAGAAGAGTGGCAGGATGGGGCGGCGTAGGGTATAGAACAGAAGACAGCTGGCGGGGCGGAGACTGCGGTGAATAAACTAGTGGAATATATATTTGTAAATGCTACAAGGAACCTTTTCCTATAGGATCAGTTGGTATTGTCGGTTTAGTGACTCTTTAAATCTGAATTACTATTACCAAAAAAATAAACTTCCAATAACTTAAGACAGGGGACTAGTTAAGCGCTTTATAGCTATTATAAGATAAATTGTACCTTAGGGGCTTCTCTCCTGGCGCCTATAAAGATCTGAGATAGTTTTAGCTATAATTATAAGTTTTGCTTTCCATTATATTGTTACTGCAGCGGGAAATTCGGTGAGGTCACTTTTATTGTGTTTTGTGTAAAAGAGAAAGTTTCGATTTTAATCACAAACTGCACAAAATACGACATCATCAAACTTCACAAGCAGTTTCCGTAAATAGCATCGCACACGTTCCCATTTGTCTTAAAGTGAACCCGTCGCATATATCCAGCGGAGGCAGCCATTTTTGTGGGCTGGGTCAATATTCCTAAACAAATCATCGTAATAGAGGGGGAGATGTATCAAAACTTAGAGCGAGATACAGAGAGAGATAAAGTACCTACCATTCAGCTCCTGTGTTACAGACTGTGGGGTATATGTCCTAAGCCGTTAAACAAATTTAAACACGTAAAAAAGAAGAGCTTCCTAAGCTTAAAAACTAAATAAACAGTTAAAAATAAAAAAATGGTGTGGGGTCCCCCTAAATCCATACTCAGCCCTGGACCTTTTAGCCTGGTCTGGTCCTGGAAAATCGGGGGGATAAACCGGCTTGGCTGAACCGGCCAGGGTGGCAATGCCACACCAGGAAGACACACACTGTGGGGTCTTCCTGCCAAAGCATTAAACCAGCCCCAAACTGGTCAGCCCAGTGCTGGCAATGCTCGGAAAGTAGGTACCCTCCAATAAATGGGGTCCCCTTGCATCCCTGGATTGTTTGCAGCAGTGGGACTACAGGTACCGGCGTGCCTGCCCTGCGGCACTTGTAGAACTACAAGTGCCAACAGGCTGCTGGCACTGGTACCCCCACCGTGGAAATGCTAAAAAGAAAATCACAAGACACACACACCAAATGTTTTATTATTATTATTTATTATTACTATTTTCCATTTTCCGATTTTCCTGATGATTTATTTAGTTATCAGCTGATTGGTTGCCAGTTTATCTCTCTTCAAGGCTTAGTACATTTACCCCCCATGTTTGAGAAATGACAGTTGTGAGTTGATTGGTTGGTACTTTGGGCTAGATGTACTTAAGCCGCGTACACAGTAGACGATAAATTGAACGATAACAATATCGTTATCGTTCATCGCGTTCAATACCGTCCAGTGTGTATGCAAGATATCGTTAACGATGTCTTTCACCGCCCCTACTTGCAAGACAACCTTGACGTTATAAATTTCTGCAAGTTCGGGGATGAGGGAGCGTGCCGTAACTGAACGATATCGTTAACGACACTGAGCCCGGTAGTGCAGGGGAAACACTTAACGATATCGCTCATGGAGCATATCGTTATGTGTGTATGAGCCTTAAGCCTTGGAGAGAGATAAAAGTGGAGATAAATAAATGACCAACCAATCAGCTCCTAACTGTCATTTTTAAAACACAGCCAGTACAATGACAGTTAGGAGCAGATGGGTTGGTACTTTATCTCTCTTCAAGGCTTAGTACATAGACAAGTTTATCTCCCTCCACTTTATCTCTCTCTAAGGTTTGATACATCTCCCCCATAACAACCGATTTTTAAGAAGGACCAAGAGGCAAGCGCAATTGGCGTAACAATACGGTTTGCATCCTCACTGCCCCGCCTCTGCTTCAAAGAGAAACCAAATGACTGACATAAGAAAAAAAGTTGTTTTAAACCTCTAGGATGGGGGCTGACATAGGCGCTGATCACTGGACTTAGCAGTTTATGGCAGCGCAAGGGCGTTCTGTTGTCTGAGTGTATTTAATAGACTTTGGCTGTCGGCCAAAGCCACTTTCTTCCAGTCGTCCCACCCTCCCTTCCCTTTTTTTGAGCATGTTGGTTTGGTGGTTGATCGTTGGCTATTTTGCGGCAGGAAAGAACAGCAGGTCGCCAGTCCGGGTGCAATTATTTCATTTAGGTGTACTTGCTTTGTTGACTGGCAGTTGGCTGTACCACCCTAGCGGGGGGGGCAGTGTCATCAGCCAAACGGGTGGGTAATCATGTTAGAATGTCAAGTGGATACCTTTGTTGTTCATTGGGGTTAAATAGTTGTGTTTGTACACCTTGGTGTAGATTGGGCTGATCTTGGCCGTCCTTTCTTTGCCACCGAAGTCTCCATGCCTTTATTTATTGTTATATTATAGTTATTAAGTGATTTGCACACATGACACACTTGGTTTAATGCAGCAATTACACTGCGGGGAGAGGTAGCACAATAACGCAATTCGTACTTTATCTCGTTTATCTCCATCCATTTTGTCTCTGCCCAAGGTTTGGCATATAGACCACAAAAAGGGGAATTCAATTCAGTGCGATGTTGAATAGCCGAGGGAGGGAGCTCCCGAAGCTATTCTATACACCGCGCTGTTTGGGCGGTCTAAGGAATTCTTCTCGCACCCCCCCCCTGGGGATGCGAGGAGAAATCCGGCAAAAGTACCGGGCGCGCAGCTGTTTTACTGCTTAGCGCGGTGCTAAGCACTTTAGTCAGAGAATGCTGGTTCCTGCGCCTTAACACCCTTGTTAAGTCGCGAGAACCGGCATTCACCGACATAACAGTGCACTGAATTGAATAGCTCCGGGAGCTCCCTCCCGGCGCCATTCAATTTGCGTTGAATTGAATTTCCCCCAAAGCTGGTCAGCTATGTCTTGTTCAGCGTTCCTCTGCGCATGGCGCCGAGGGGGAGTGTCGAACACCATTACATCACAAGTGGCTTAGGGGGTATTAGAAAAATGACAGTTCCAGTAATTATTCAAGTACAACACAGATATGCCCAATCCAGCACATTACTTCTGCCTCCAGCCTATATTATAATCTCAATTGCTCACCGGTATATATTGTGCATTTCCATACATGACCAGCTTTGAAGACCAAATACAATAGGGATACAAACCTTTTGCGCAGAAACCTGAAAATAGATATAGTCTCGTTTTTCATGAATAGTTGCAGCGTCACATCCAGCGAGCAAATAAACGCAGATTCAAACCTGCGTTTGAAAAAGAGGACACTTCTACCCAGCAGCACATTCTCAATTTATTTGAAAACACTGATTGGTACCTTTATGGCAGGGATGGGGAACCTCAGGCCCGGGGGCCATATAAGGCATTCGGAATCATTTGGTCTGGCCCTTGGAGCTTTTTTCTGTTAGCCTCACCTGGCTAGCAGGGTGCTTATAATGGCACCCTGTAGCCAGAATCTATGCAGCAGTGCCGCCTGGAACGTCCTTAGGACGCTTCAGACGGTCACACCGCTGCCCTTACAGCTCCCCTGAGCATCCTCAGGATGCTCCAGGCATTGCTGTACTCACTGGCAATTGTGACCCCACCCCTGTATGACGTCACACTGAGAGGGTGTGGCCTGCACCCGGCCCGTGAATAATGTTATATATATCAAAATGGCCCTCGGCAGAAAAATGGTTCCCCACCTCTGCTTTATGGTAACCTCTCCCAGGTTACCCTTTTTTTTTACATTTTAATTATTTTCTATGTGTCTTATTATACAACGTGTGGTGAACGTCATTTTGATATTTTGCTGCTTCTCTTTTCATATACATCACCCTAAATCCCAAACCACTCCCCTCACCCCCTCCCCATCTCTCTTTCCCTCTTGTTTTTTTTCCCCTTCCCCATGTTACATTATTATCTATCTATTAGGTTTTTGCATGTGTTAAGGTGCATACACACACACAACGATTTTTTTGAACGATTATCGATAACGATATCATTTATCGTTCAATCGTTGAAAAAATCGTTCACTTACTGAGTTAAAACGACGAACGATTATCGTTCATGCGCGTTCACGTTTGTAGTTTGTAGTTCAGTCAGACTGACCAACTGAACGATTTTCAGTAAGGGAATATGCAAATATCGTTTGTAGTTAAAAAAAATCGCTCATTACATTTAGTAAATGAACGATGTTAGTAAACGATTTTCATTTCCTTGAAAAAATTAGCGAAAATCGTTTACTAAATCGTTGTGTGTGTATGCAGCGTTAGAATTATATTATGTCTCTTGCTCACCTCGTTTTCTTGTGTTACTATATTAACAGATACATAAGCGCACAGTGACAATCTGTTTAGTTAGATTTGATGCGCACAAGACTTGTTTAATGGTTGAGGCGCTGACCTATACTGAACCCATGTTCCCTTTTTTATATTTAAGTTTTGTCCCCTGTTCTCTTAGGTTTGGAACATCTCCCCCTTGGACACTTTTACCGTACGACACTGTAATGTTATAATTTGCATTGAGCCACCCTAAATATCGTGCACCCGAGAGGCTGAGAACTCCCATCCGCTTGCTGAAATCTTTTCTGGCTTCTAATTGATGCTCGGCACGTCCCCATCCCTGCATTCAGTGCTTTGCATCTGTGCTCAGATTGCACAGAAAGTTTCTGCAAGGCTGGTAACCACATGCAAGGTGAAGTTTTCACTCCGTACTCACCCACGCTCTGCCCACCCGAATACAGGAGGCCGCCGTGCTATATAGTATGACGTAACGTCAGAGCATAAAAACAGCGAATGCCTCATCGTAAACACATTTAACCCTTTCTTAGAAGAGGCAGACAGCCAGCTTCATTGTTAAATCTCAATTAATGCTACTGTGCTACCCAAATGAAATCTGCAAACGACTTCACGGAGGTTGGACAAACAACAAGAGTTGTTCTGTGTTGGTGAACTGACTCAGGGAATGCCCTGCATTATAATTCACTTTCTCTGCTTGTCAGATGCTGCAAAGCTGGAAACATTTCTACTGGCAGACGTAAAGGTTTAATAAATGCAACAAAGGCAAATTAGGCTGCCGTGCATAAACACACAATATTGCGTCGGCCTGGCAGGTGCTAATTTAAATTTGGACTCCTCGTGTTGATTTTTGCCATTTGCACCTGTTGTCCTCATCAGTGGAAAGATGCGCAGTCCCAGCCGACAGCGCAAACATGCGCAGTCCCAGCCGCCAGCGCAAACATGTGCAGCCCCAGCTGCCAATGCAAACATGCAGCTACCACCGAAAACTTTCGCAGCCCCAGCCACCACCATCACATCCAATATATAATAATAATACTAAAAAATGCATTATACAAATAATTAAAGATCGCCGTGGTTTTTCCACCACTCCCACCCAGCACAAGTACAAATATATACACTATATGGGGTAAATTTACTACAGTGAGAGTTTTTAGAAGTGAGTTTTAAAAGTGATGTTGCCCATTGCAACCAGTCACTTTTAAAACTCACTTCTAAAAACTCTCAATTTAGTAAATTTACCCGTAAGACTCAACATTTAAAAAAAAATCATCAGTGACTTAAGAGCAACCCGGTGATCAGCAATTTTCAGCTGTTAAATCCTATATTATTATTAATAATTATATTTTATTTATAAAGCACTGACTCACTACACAGTGCTGTACATTATGGGGGATCATACTGCAAACAAACTCAAATAGCAAGGAACAGAGGGAGGAGATAGTCCTTAACCAAATGAGTTTAAAATCTCACAATCTAAGGAGTAAATGTAATAAACATCGCTTTGTGCATCGGTATCGCGGCACGTTGTCAATATTGCGGCACATCACCAGCGGTTTCAACCTCCAAACTGTGAGTTAGGCAAATGACCAGAAAACAGGAGGGGTTCCATTTATTAATTTATAGCACTAAAATCTGTTGCACCGGTCATAAATTTATATATTTTTTTGCCCACATTAACAGTCAAATAATATTATTAATATAATAAATAATTATTAATATATAAATAATATTGTCTCCATAAAATAATAATGCCCACTTAATATAATAAATAAATAATATTGTCTTCATAAAATATTAATCCCCACTTAATATAATAAATAAATAATATTGTCTCCATAAAATAATATTGCCCACTTAATATAATAAATAAATAATATTGTCTTCATAAAATATTAATCCCCACTTAATATAATTAATAAATAATATTAATTTCTTAATATAAGTATTCATTCGCCTCCCTAAGCCAATATATTAATTATTGAAATTTAAATGGAACCTGTTCTATAAATATCATACTTGTGCCTTACAGCATTGCGCATGTTACATCTTAATATTTTGTGGAAGCTGTTTTCTCCAGGCTTAAAATAATGATTTATTTTCATGTTCCGCTGGTGACCTCTGACCCTTCCCTTATCCTTACAGCTGGAGCCAGGCCCATTGCAAATACTTGCGGTGACAATAGCGATGCCGCCATCTTGGGACAGCAGCCGCTGCAAAGGAATGTCTGCTGGGTACAAAGCAGACGCTCGTAAGGTAGATTGTCTACTTTCTCTAATGGTGCATACAAACGGGACGATCGTCAACGATATCATTGAATGATCTCCCGGGTGTGCTGGATGATCGATATCGGTCATCCAGCACACCACCAACTCACCAATAACGGCTAGCGACCCGCGATCAACAATGGCGGGTCCCTATAGTAACCTGGTCGATATCATCCAGATTGGCCTGCATGCATGGTCGATGAACGATATCTTTATGTCTTTATGCATCGCAGGTTGTTGGTGGGTTGGAGGCACCGAAAAATGCACGATATGAACAATACCGATATGATCGATATCGTTATCGTTCATATCGTGCATTTTAATCGTACCGTGTATACTCACCTTAACAAAGAGAATACTGTACCTCCCAACTGATCAGATATAGGCAGGACAGTCCCAAATTTAAGGCTCTGTCCCACTGACCTGATTGGGACAGTTCTATCCCACACACAAAATACTGGTAATATGACCAATCAGCTTCTAGCTATCATTTATCTAGAACATACTATAAAACGATAGCCAGAAGCTGACTGGTTAAATATGGGCAACGCCTCCACCTGTGGTCTTTAGAAGGTTTGATAAGTCTCCGAATGGAAGGTAGAGTGTGGTAAGGATGAAGAGGCCCTTCCATAATTAGAGTGTCAGAAATTGGGCAGCCCCTTCAGCGAGCAGTCTCATTTATATTAACCACGGATAATCCAGTTTACTGACCCAAATATGAGCTATGCTAAGATACCAATTAGCTTAGGTTTATCATAATATAGGGGAGATGTATCAAGCCTTGGAGAGAGATAAAGTGGGGGAGTTGCCCAAAGCCACCTATCAGCTTCTAACTGTTATTTCATAGACTGAGCTACATAAATGACAGCCAGGAGCTGATTGGTTGCATTGGGCAATTTGATACATCTCTTCCATGTGTTTCCTACACCAAACCTACACTTGTATAGACCACCATGTCACTTTTAATATGAGGCACTCAGTGGAGAATGGCTGCTATGTGTAGATATTCATTTAATCTCAAGCAGTAAATAAAAAGTAAAAAAAACTACCTGGTTTATTCATTTTTTTATTATTGTTCTCCTTTAGCTGTTCTCGTTCATTAGATGATGGATTTCTATGATGCAAGTTCCTAAATCAACAATCCACTGGAAAATACCTCACAATTTCTTAAGAAAAACAACACAATCATTTCAAAAGAGATACAAAGGAACACTAATGGTACTGATTACGCACGGAGTCTCACTGCGATGATATGCTAATCCATTGCGATTGCTATGCCGTCGCAGCACAACATAAGGACGCCCACCTTACCTTACACACATCCGTAATGTTTAGCAAGACTGCGAAACCATCGGTACTATCGAGAACCATCGCAGCCTCACGCACACTTGCACAAGCTCTGACCTTACCCGCTAACCTCATCGCACGTAGTGAAAGGCCAAGCTGCGTATGGCATCGCAGTGGATAATTTATGCACGCCCCTACAACGGCGTCCAAATGCACTGGCACAACTGCATTTCGCCAACCCCCCCCCCCCCCCGTCACCTCTCACAAACAGCACTTACTGTCAATCACTCTGCGATGGGTCTGTGTAGCCCCTGCGATCGCACTCCCGATCACAGTGGCCGGTTCACGCACTGCGATGCATGCGCAGTACGCAAGTCGGCCGATTGCGTGGTTAATAGCAACTGCGATCCAACCTGAATTAGGCCCTTAGTACGTAGACCCCGTAAGGCTATTTATGGCGTTCTTCGGAAACAGTTATTCCTCAACTATATCCGATTACAGCAGTGGTCAGGGAACAGGGGTAAATTGCCCCACATGGGGTATAAATGAAATTCCTGGGGGTAATGGACGGACAGCCGGGCATGCATATGAATCATTCTAATATAGAATGATTCATATGCATGTCCGGCTGTGCCGCAGGGGGGCTCTAAGCCGGATGTTATTACCAGCGGGCACCCGGCTCCTTCCCTGCAGCGCCGTGTTAGCCAGAGACTGGAGTTCTCTTCTGAACTCCAGCTTCCGCCTCTCTCCATGCGCACTATGGGAGAGACGTCATGACGTCTCTCCCATAGTTCCGAGAAGCAGCCGGGCGGACAGGACGGTGGCGAATGCCGGAGCGGGGAATAAGGTAAGTGGTTTTTTTTTTTTTTTGTACAAGCGGCACTACGGGGGCACTTTATGGGGGCACTACTACAGGGGCATTATATGGGGGCACTACTACAGGGGCACTATATGGGGGCACTACTACTGGGGCACTACTACAGGGGCACTATATGGGGGCACTACTACAGGGGCATTATATGGGGCACTACTACAGGGGCACTATATGGGGGCACTACTACAGGGGCACTATATGGGGGCACTACTACAGGGGCACTCTATGGGGGCACTACTACAGGAGCATTATATCGGGGCACTACTACAGGAGCATTATATCGGGGCACTACTACAGGGGCATACATGCCTACCCTCCCGGTTTTCGCGGGAGGCTCACGATTTTTCGGGTAACCCCCCGCACCCCTGGAAGGGTAGGCATTTCTTCCGCATTCTGCCCACTTCCTAGTGAAGTGGGCAGAATGAGGTGAATACCCGCGGCGATCGCGGGTCTCCTATGTAAATTTTACCCAATCGCGGCAGTTTTGCCGCGAGGGGCCGGGGCTTAATGACGCAAATCGTTAGGCCCCGCCCCCATCGTCCCCTGCTGCTTCTCTTACCCGGGCTTCTCCCGGGAAGAGATTATTAAAGGTAGGTAAGTATGCTACAGGGGCACTATATGGGGCACTACTACAGGGGCATTATATGGGGAAACGTCGGCGTATCTATATATATTTTGGGGTAAAAGGTAAAAAAGTTCCCTGACCCCTAAATTACAGGAACAGGTATCACCGTACTCAGGAGCCGGAACACTTCCTCCGTCTTCTACAACTGACAACACTGGCGGCCGTCTCACACAGGGGTGTATCTAGGGGTCCGAGCGCCCCTGGCAAAGTAATGGACTGGCGCCCCCCTCCACCCATATTTTCTAAATAATTACTCTGTACTTATAACGTCTCTACAGCCACAGCTAACCCTCCTTCTGTATCCCCAGCCAACCTCCTTGTTTTATCAGCCAGCACCCCCTTCTGTTTCTTCAGGCAGACCCCTTTTTGTCTCCCCAGCATCCCCATCCTGTCTCCCCAGCCCCACCATCCCCCTCCTGTCTCCCCAGCCATCACCCTCCTGTCTCCCCAGCCCCACCATCCCCCTCCTATCTCCCCAGTCATCACCCTCCTGTCTCCCCAGCCCCACCATCCCCCTCCTGTTTCCCCAGCCATCACCCTCCTGTCTCCCCAGTCGTCACCCTCCTGTCTCCCCAGTCGTCACCTCCTGTCTCCCCAGTCACCCCCTGTCTCCCCAGCCATCCCTCTCCTGTCTCCCCAGCCCCACCATCCCAATTCTGTCTCCCAGCCATTCCTCTCCTGTCTCTCCAGCCCCACCATCCCCCTTCTGTCTCCCCAGCCATCCCTCTCCTGTCTCCCCAGCCCCACCATCCCACTTTTGTCTCCCCAGCCATCACCCTCCTGTCTCCCCAGCCCCACCATCCTACTTCTATTTCCCCAGTCACCCCCCTCCTGTCTCCCCAGCCATTAGCCTGCCTGTAATGTGGGGCTCCAGTCCCTGTCCCCCCCTGCTCCAGTCCCTGGCCCCACGCGTCCAGCCCCCGGCTCCAGTCCCTGGCCCCCATCATCCAGCCACCGGCCCCCTGCAGCCCACAAATACTTACAAACTTCAGCCTGTGGCTCGGCGGCTCCTCAGTGCAGCAGCAGCGATGAGGCGCACATGACGTCATGAAGTCACGCGCGCCTTGTTACAAAAAAAAAAAGCTTTATTCTATGTACCTACCAAGCAGCCGCCATCGCATACCGAAGTTCATAGATGTCAAGGTCCGGGCAGTCGCCATCACTTGCCAGCGGCTGCCTGGTACATAGAATAAATATTTTTATTTTATTTTATTTTTTAACAAGGCGCGCATGACGTCATGTGCGCCTCATCCCTGCTGTCCCAGGGGCGTACCCGGGACTGCAGTCCTAGCGGCCCTGTGTTGATTCTACCCCTGGCCACGGGAGGCACCCCCGGATGGCGCCCCCCCTTGGCCGGCGCCCCTGGCGAATGCCATCCTGGCCAATGGGTAGATACACCCCTGGTCTCACAGTCACTCGCAGCTACTGTACCACACGTAGAGACACAGATGTAAAATGTGCCGGGTGATTAAGGTTTGGGAGGGGCGTGTAATAACTCAGATCTAAGTTGTAGTGAAACAATAAAGCTGTCCAGCATTTGTGGCTACATGCAAAAGCAGCCAGCATTTACCCTGCATGCAAATATAATAAATAATTCAGAATGTTCAATTGAGTTTTTCTCTGTAATCCACTCAGTTGCAAGAAATAAGTATGCTGGAGCGAGTTATACAGAGCAGGAACGCGAGACTAAAGGTATATCTTGTACTTTGAATTAAAAAAAATATTGAAAAAAAAAAAAAAACTCTGCAAGAAAATAAACAAGTGCACATCTGGAAATCTGGTGCCCTGCTGCCCATCTGGCACAGTGATGTGACCAGTACAAGGAGCATGCTGGCCTGTCTGCGTGAAAGCTGCTCGGCACACACCCCCCAGGCAAGGAGCAAGAACACAGAAGCCTCCTAGGACGCCAAGCACCTCAACAAATATCTCCTTGAAAGGAAATACAAATTTTGTGCACAATCTACGTTATGTGAGCTGCATTTTCTGTCTAAAGGTGCCCATCCACTAGAAGACTGGCAAACTACTGCACGATTACGACATTGTAATGGTGCAGTCGTTTGTCAGTCTGTGACGTGCCTACACTGAACGAGCAGTCGGTCAGTGTAGGGGCATCAATCATCTGCAAATATGCTCAACCTGACCTTGTCCAGCATGTTTGCCCCGATGATAGATGTCTAAATGACGAGCGGGAGCGCGCATCGCTGGTCGTTTTAGACATTTTTGCAAATGATTTGCAAACGACTGAACGATAACGATATTGTTATCGTTCAATCGCCCAACTTAATCATCTAGTGGATGGGCAGCTTAGAGATGCTACACTGGAGTGCCGGAAAACAGGGACACATCACACTTTAGTTTCAATTTAAAGGGCCCCCCCTGCTCTCCTCGCACTGTTGAAGCCTTAATGCCCTGGGGGTCTCACACTAGGCGCTGGATGAGTTTGTTAACGTGCATCTTGAACTTTCAATGAATAATAATAGTGGAGATGTGCGCTGACCCCCAAGTTTTGGTTTTGGATCTTGATACATCTTTGTGTTTTGGTTTCGCAAAAAAACATCCTTAAAGTGATTTGGTTTAGGTTTGGTTTTGGATCTGGGTTTTTTTTTTTTTTATTATTTAAATGATAAAAAGTTTAAAAAAAAAAACCAGTTAAAATCATGCAATTTTTGCAATTCAAAACCTGAAATCCGGATTTAAAATCTGGATGCCGAACCGCGGGAAGTTCAGAACCGCGACTCGAATTTATCCGGATCTCCTCAGGAGATCAGAACCGGATTCACGAAATTTGGGTGGATTTCGGATTTCGGGAACCGCACATCTCTTAACAATAGCAAGAATATTTATAGTGATATTAATCATTTTATTTACATAGCACTATTTTTCCCCAGACAACTCAAATTATAAAACCAAAAGTGTGTCTCACATAGCAACCAAAATAATATTCAAAGGGGCAGATGTAAGTAGCGGCAGGCTTTACCACGCAGCTTAAGCCCCCAGGGTTAAGTGTCCGGAGCTATTCATCTACGGCACTCGGTAAGCCCGTGAATAGCTTTAGTCCCTGGGTTAAGTTCCAGAGGTATTACAAATTACTGCCACGACTAGTCCGGAGCTGCAAGGAAAAATTAAATGCACCCTCTACGCTATTCGCAGGCTTACCACGGGCCGTAACTGAATAGATTCGGGCATTTAACCCAGGAGCTAACGCCGCACGGTAATTCCAGTACAAATAAGAACGCGTTCCATGGGCACATTGTGGACGATTACGGGAGGAGAACCTTGTTTCATACTTGCCTACTTTTGAAAAAGCATTTCAGGGAGATTGTGAGAGCAGCACCTATGAGCGCGTGTTACAGTGGGCGTGTACTGATAAATCTGAGAGGCGTGTCCTACATGTGATGGGCGTGTACTGATAAATCTGAGAGGCGTGTCCTAAACCTGACTTACATCCAAATGTAACCAGCCCAAAAGCAGTTAGTAAGATCTGTTTGTTGATGAAACACACAGATACTATTCAGAAATTTATAGGGATCATTGTGCCTTATAATAACCAATGCAAGGAAATGACACTAATGATCCCATTTGAATGTATATATCTCTGTTTTTTAATATAACAGCTTCAAAATGGGGGTAAGGATGAAATGAGGGAGATTGCTAGACTCTTCAGGGAGACAGGGAGATTGCTACTATTTCAGGGAGTCTCCCTGACAATGAGGGAGAGTTGGCAAGTATGCCTTGTTCGTGAGCAAAAAAGGTTTTACTGCCGCATATCACGCATTGTAGCACATGATGCTCGGATGGAACCACGCTGCTAATTGAATCTCCTCCCATTTCGCATATCTCAGTGGATAAAACCATGTACCATAACAAAAGTTTTAAAAGACATACTTCCCCTTTAAAATACCGGTGGCTACACTTCCTGTGACAGACAGGGCACGCCGGATTGAAGAGACATTTCCAGGCCAGAGTCCAATTTGTGTGGAAGTATATTTTGTTTGGCAGGACTTTAAAAACCCATTGCATCAATTTCATATAGAGAGATTTATATACGTTTGAGCAGAAATAGCCTTATTCTATTTTTTCTCCGACCGTTTCCCCTCAGAGGTCAAAACGCGTCTCGTCGTGACATACTGTATGAAGTCTGTTGTTTAAAAATGTGCTGCAGAGGAGGGAGCCTAATTGTTACTTACAGCAGAAGTATTATATATAAGAGGGCAGAGAGAAGGGGAACGCCAGTTTCCACAAATTGCTTCTTCTAGAGGAGCGATGACCAACAGGTGGCCACTGGGACCGCGTACGGTCCTCCGAGCTGTCACCTAGGGCCCCCGGATCTTTCCTGCTTTATTGTCAGATTTCTTTCTTATAGCTTGGAACACTGCTGATATTTTAGTATTACAGATATGGGGATTTTTTTATTAATATATGTAATTGTTCTAATTTATTACTAACATTAAGGGTACTATGTGGCCCTTTTAAAGTTTACAGGGCCACCCGTGAGAACCTTCAAGTATAACAAGTTTCCTACCACCGGCATTGAGTAGAGTCAGTTAGCCTGTAACTTTCCAACTGTTGTGGTACTACAAGTCCCAGCATGTCACAAATTGGCAGTGTATGCTGGGACATGTGCAGTTCCACCGAAACTGGTGAGGCAGGCTGCCCAGCTCTAATGCACATATGATATGTTCAAAACTTCGGACTTATGGCACTTTTTTGTTCGTCATCTCCAGAGGGTGCGAGCATAAATGTGTGCTCCCGCGGCTAATCGCGTCCGAACGTAGCAACAATAGAATTGCTAACAATTGGATTGCAGCTGAGCCTCAGTGGGAAATAACTGAGGGGGTCTAGTTACTAAGCAGTGTTAGGAGACAGAGTGAAAAGTGATAAGGTGCCAGCCAATCAGCTCCCAGCTGTCATTTTTAGACACAGCGATGACAGTTGGGAGCTGATTGGCTGGCACCTTATCTCTTTTCACTCTGTCTCCTAACACTGCTTAGTAACTAGACCGCTGAGACACAGCAGCACAATGTGTGATTTTTGATAATTTTACAGAGCACAGGTAGCAACAGTCATAGGTAGGGATGGGTCCGCATCAGTGATGTTAGTCGCCGGCTGTAATTAATACGATTGCCCCGCAGAAAAGAACCCGTCCCGTCTCAGGTGCAAAATTGTATTATTATTTCCTCTGAACATGCATGGGGTAACCACGTAATAGTGCCCTGTCAAGTGTGGCATGACTAGTTGACATTTGGAAGGTCAACATGGACATTATGTCAACAACCAATATGCCTACATACACTTAGGACCTCATTCAGAGCCGCTCGCAAAATGCGAACGCTCGCTCTGAATGAGGGCGGCCGCTTCTTTGTTCAGAGCCAGCCACCCCCCCGCCCCACCTACAAAATGGGATGAGCTGTCGATCACCATTGACAGCCGCCCCTTTTGTAGTGAGTCCCGGAGCGAGAGAATTTCTCTCTCGCTCCGGGGCATGCGCACGGGCAGTGTGGAAGCTGCGCGTGCGCAGGGCCTCAACATTGACCCGCTTGCGAGCGGGTCTGAATGAGACCCTTAGGTCGGTATGGTTAAAATGCCGACACATTCAGAATGTCTAAAAAATGTCATCCGTAAATGGAAGAAGTTCGGAACCACCAGGACTCTCCCTAGAGTTGGAGCTACAACAGACGGGGCCTTACAGAATCATGGAAATGAACCAGCCTGGGCCCCCAAATTAGAGCACTGCAACAGACGGGGCCTTACAGAATCAGGGCGCCGGACCAGCCTGTGTCCACAAATTGCAGCACTACAACAGACGGGGCCTAACAGAATTAGATCACTGGACCAGCCTGTGACCCCAAATTAGAGAGCTACAACAGATGGGGCCTCACAGAATCATGGTACTGAACCAACCTGTGCCCCCAAATTAGAGCACTGCAACAGATGGGGCCTTACAGAATCATGGTAATGAACCAGCCTGGGCCCCCAAATTAGAGCACTGCAACAGACAGGGCCTTACAGAATCAGGGCGCTGGACCAGCCTGCATCCACAAATTGCAGCACTACAACAGACGGGGCCTAACAGAATCAGATCACTGGACCAGCCTATGCCCCCAAATTAGAGAGCTACAACAGACGGGGCCTCACAGAATCAGGGCGCTGGAGCAGCTTACTTTTCCCTCAGTGCATTGTACAGGTCTGTGATGCTTCCTCCCTCTTGGGAAATACATCAGACGGCAATTAGCGCCTCCATTCCTATTTCTTATAACGCACCTGTGCTATTATAGCGGTTCCATGCACCCATCCCCCAAAATGCCCAGTGCCGTCAACACAGGACTCCGCTCCGTAAGTGACTGTAAGAGCGCAGCCCCATATGAAGGCTCTCATCCCTGGGAACCAGCGTTAACATTCCTGGCAGATGTATCGCAGAAGAGTTCGTCAATCACAGCCTGTCACCTGCAGGCAGAACGAGGGACACGCTAGCCCTGGAGACCAAGGCCAGGATCTGCAGGCACTGCAGTGCGTGCTCTCTTCCGGGGGTGAGAACAGTCCTGGATGTACAGGGGCACCATGGGGCTAAAAAACACTTAGGGGCCTATTCATCATACGATAAATGGCCCGGTACATTTCCACATATATTAGTTACCGGGGCATTCATCATCAGGGGTCCGATAGAACCCCCTGATATTCAGCAAACTCCGAATTGCTCCGGTGTCACGTTTGCCCCGCTGCGAGTTGGATACTTAAGTATACCTCGCAGCGAGTTCAATACTGCCTTCGATGATGAATAGGCCCCTAAATGTCCTCACGGGTAATGAAATAAAATGACCACTTACTACCTTTGAAAGTAACAAAACACGTTCGGGTCAATTTATTTAGGTGCAATGTGTCATATGCGCAGTGCGCACAAACCACATAAATACAAAAGGATTACATTGTAGATTTTTCTGTACTTCCCCAAGGAGCTTGCAGGTAAAATACACAATGTAGGGGCGAAGTATATAGGGTGCCAGAACAGCAATTCAACGGCATTGCCCGTACATCGCTGCCATTTGAATGAGCCCCCTTTTGTTATATTTAGTGAATTTCCATGTACCGGCCATTTAAACTTGCATACCCGAGTTTTTAATCTCATCCCCTCAGAATACCAAACAACTAAACAAGCAAAGCAAATCGATAATACAATTACCTGCCCTTTGTTTGTACATAGCACTTAAACATCTAAAATAAGTTTTCCCATCCACTATCTGCCATTCAACATCCAAAAAAATAAAAAATACATTGAAATAAATCACATTCACAGATATAACAGCACCAGCAAAATAAAAAACATAACACATCAGCAAATTTTCCAGGTCTACAGTTCATATGGGTGTAAATTGATAGATAGTATCATTCTAGATAGACAGACATTTGATAGACACCAGAAGGTAGACAGGCAACATGTCGACAGGGACAAAAGGTCGCGAAGGTTAAAAAGTTGATATGTTTTTTTTTTGTTATTTTAACCCTAATCCTTAACCTCCCCCTAGTGCCTAACCCTAACCCTCCCCCAGTGCCTAACCCTGCCCTTCCGCAATCTAACCCTAACCCTCAGCCAAGTGCCTAACCATAACCCTAAAAATCACGAAAAACCATGTGTCAACCGTTTTTGTTTGTGTCGACCATTTGCATGTCAACCTATTGACCATGTCGACCTTTTAACTCTGTCAACCTTATGCACTGTCGACCAATTACTTGTCAACCTTTTAACCCTGTCAAACTATTCACTGTCTAACTTCTGGTGTCTATCTAGTTACTAAAAATGTGGTGTATATGTGAAACTGGGCGCTTCTGAGTGTAAGCAGGCCGTGTAGGGTAAAAAGCTTTCCCTAGTGGTACCAAAATAACAGCAACATTTTCTAAAATGGATTGTTACCTGTACATAGGCGCTGCTCAGATACAACCAATAGCTAATTTAAGCTCACGTCTTTCGTGATGAGACATGATTAGACATCAAACATAAGCATTTATTAAATAAGAAATGTTTTAAAAATAAAATAAAACGGAGATAAAAAATATATCGTTCACTGAACTGAAAATCTTGGACTCAGGGCCTGATTCATTCGATGTTGGCCCAGTGCACATGCGCATGACAGAGCCGGCTCCGTGGTGCACATGCGCGAGACCCGGATAGCTCCGGGTCTCATACCAAAGGGGGCGTGCTGTCGATGTTGAGTGACAGCACGCCCCCTTTGGTGGGCGGGCCGGGGGGGGTTTCTGCCGAGACGGAGGCGTTCCCATGAGAACGCCTACCGTCTGGGGGGCGGCCCCACTGACATCACAAGTGATGTCAGTGGGAGAGCTTTCGGCTCTGTTTGGGGGACTACCACAAGGGTCTCGTCGCAAGCCCGATGGTCGCGATGGTCTTGACCATCGCGACCATCATCCCGGCTGCTCGCATTAGCTGTGGGTGGCAATCCACAGCAATGCGAGCGGCCAGGAGGCAGCTCCATAAAATAAAAAAGGAGCCCTGATTCAGAGCGAGCGCTCTGTCAGAGCGTCCGGCTCTGAATCAGGGCCTCAGTGCACGATATATCTACTGTCTCTTTTTGTGAATTATATATTTTTTATCTACGTTTTAATTTATTTTTAAAACATTTCTATCTAGTTACTGTCTTTCTAGTTACTGTCTATCGACCATCCAGATACCGATTTGAATACTCACTGTAGACCGCACCCAGCTGTATGATATAAAAAATATCTGAGTAACATCATATTTTATCTTAATGTACACTTACCACCCTGGGCTTCTGCTCAATGGTCTGAAGAAACGGGGTGCTGTTTTCTGGGGATCGATCGGGATCGCTGGACACGTCGTCTTCCGACTCGTCCCAAGAGGATGAGAAGCCGGTAGAAGAAGCAGAAGAAGATGATAATTTCCTAGGCAAGTTAGTTGGGCCGATGCTAGGGCTATTGCTGTCCGCTTGATCTTCTTGTTCCTCCCCATGGTCAGTCACTATGACGGCAGGAATAGGTCCCGGAGAAGTTATCCCAGGTGAGCCAGGCTTGCAGGTGGCTTCCAGCTGAATAGAAGCGTTGAATGTTTGCTCTGTATTTGTTCCATTGTTAGTTCTACAAATGTCCTTCTCACCAGCAGCGACCACTGTCGGAACTCTAGCAACCACCGATGGAGATGACGGAACCAAAGCTCCTTCCTGGTTTGGCAAAGATGCTTTGTGCCCCGTATCATGACCAAAGCAAAACACAGTCTCCTCCCGCCTGTTGCGTCGCATAGGTGAAGGGGACCTACTGCCCAGACGAGGACTTCTGAGCCCAGGGGAAACTGGGCTGCTTTGTGCTTGAATGTGAGCTTCAAAAAGTCCCACAACCTGATTGACTTGGACGTTCTGAAGCTCCCGCTGTATCTGAGATATCCGCCGCTTCTCTTCAGAATCAACAAGTCCCGTTCCAGATCCAGAGCCATGACCCTGCCCAAACCCCAGCAAGTTCCCCGAACGTGAGTCGATCACGGAAACAGCCTCTCCCACATTACCACCGTAAAGTCGAAGTGGGGAGGGGCACCTCCCAGCCCTGGGCATTCTCGGCGAATACCCATCTCTGCCATTCCAACTTGGACTGCGACTTCTAGACGTAGGTCTCTCTCCCGAATCAGGGAAAACGAAAGAGTTGTTGCTCCTAGGAGTGATCCCAGGACTAGATGGCCCGGGGCTGTGGAGCGGCAGCGATGGCCGGACCAACAGTGGGCAATAGGTACTTCGTCTCTCCGGCACAGGCAGCACTGGTCTCTGGCTCGTCTTCGTCACACCGCTGTTATTCATCATAACCAAGCTGTTCAGGGCATAGCAATATACAGCCATAGTACTGTGCGGACGGGAGCTATAGACGCAGCGCTCGCCGTGCACCAGGGGCTCACGTGTAGGTATCCCAATGACTTAACAACATTGCTTGGAAAGCTCTGCAGAGACGAAATGAGCTGGTCTCCGGCCCAAACCTCCATAAACAAATCAGCTGTAAATGAGAAAAGAGAGAGGAAAATGTAAATTACTAAGCTCTGGCACTGGGCGACTATCTGTTTTGACTAAGCAAGAGGTCATAAAAAAAAAAAAAAAAGAGTCTGAAGCTACAGGAGTAGACGACCAGATCATGCTGACAAAAGGTATCGCCTTTGCAATTTGCATGTACCTGCCCAGCACTTAGTACCTGCGTTGTAGAGGTACAGGAACGGGCTTGCAGAGCCATGTCAGAAATGTGAGCAACGTTCATGTCACAGGGAATGCAGAGAACACTGTATAATCACACATGCAAAGTACAGCACGAGACAGCAGCTTTTAAAGAGAAAAAAGTTTGCCTATAAGAAAAAAAAATAATAAAAAAAAAATTAAAAATAAATAAAAATAATACGAAAAAATAATAATAATAAAAACTAAAAATAAATAAAAATAATAATAATAAAAAAATAATAATAATAATAAATAAATAATATATATATATATGGGCAGCACAGTTGGTGTAATGGTTAGCATCACTGCCTCACGGCACTGAGGTCGTGGGTTCGATTCTCACTACGTCCCTAACAGTGTGGAGTTTGTATATTCTCCCTGTGCTTGCATGGGTTTCCTCCCACATGCCAAAAAATATACTGGTAGATTAATTGGCTCCCAACAAAAAATAACCTTAGCGTGTTTGTGTGTGAGCATGTGGTAGGGAATATAGGACCCCATTCAGACCCGCTCGCTCGATGCTCTCGCCCGCGCGATGCACATGCAAATTTGGGAAGGCAGGCGATCGCATGGCCACTATGTCTTGGCGAGCGATTGCTCTGTGTATGCAGACGCATACCAGCCTGTCTTGAGACGTCCACTTGCGCACGTCATCTTCAGGAAGTGTATGCAACCATCAGTACCATCGGATGCGATTGCAGCGCTTGTGGCTGACCATACCCTACCGCAAGCACTGCAAGCACTTCAGTGTAAAAACCAGCCAGGTGACGTGTACTATGACGCTGTCTCTAAATTCTGTACACCTCTGAAACGGCGTTAAGACGCTCAGGCACGCCTGCGTCCACACCTCCACTCTCCCCTGTCACCACCCACAAACGGCTTCTCCTGTCACTCACTCTGCTGGGCTGTCTATACGCAGCAAGTGAACGCTTCCCCTTCTCTCGCACTGGTTCGCGCACGCACACTGCGATGCGTATGCACACACACAATGCAAAAACTGGCTAGCTGCGAGCGAACGCATCCTAGCGAGTGGGTCTGAATCAGATCCATAGATTGTAAGCTCCACTGGGACAGGGACTGATGTGAATGGCCAAACATTCTCTATAAAGCGCTGCGGAATATGTGTGCGCTATATAAATAACTGATCATAAATAAATAATAAATATATATAAAAGTGTGTGCATTCGTGCACATGCACGCACCATGGAAGCATTTACACCAGCCAAGCTGCTGAGTGTGTAAGTGTGTAAGTGAGCTGTGTGCAGCAAAATCTCTTCCCCACCGTCCCAGATTAATGTACTCTAAGTGGCCCAGTTGAGATACCAATATACTGTAGTTTACATGTTTTCTCCTGCGCAAATTGCAGCATGGAAAAAGCCTGTTCCTCAATTACGCATATGTGGGCTGAACATTTGCGCAGCAGACCATGCGCGAGTTCACAATGAGTTTGCTCAGAAAATGAGCTACGCGCAATATGGACGCATCGATCCATGCGACAGAAAGGGCTGGAGTGGAATGAGGTTCTCCTGTACGCAAAATTTATATTGAGGTCGCGCAAATCGAGCCCACATAGACCAGCACAGAAGCGCAAATACGCAAGTTAGGAGGTGTGTTATTTGCGCCTAATATAGCGCAGGTGAAAGATGGAGCTTCTGTACGTCACCTGCATCTAGAGACACTTTGCATGTAAACGCAATTTTTGTGAATGTTTTTATTTGAGTAATGTACATTACAGCAGCCCCACAGCGCACAGGGAGATCTACGTCAGATGGTGTAAGTAAAAGGTAACCGCTTGTTTTTTATAGGAATATTTACAAAAAAAATTAAAATACTAAGGCATATTAAATAAAACAGAAATATGTATTTCACTGTTTGCAGTTCTGCTTTCCATGTTCCACGTGGCCGGGATGCCGGCGCTGATATTACCGGCGCCGTAATCCTGACACCTCTCACAATCCCGGCGCAGGCATCCCGACCGCCAGGATACTGAAGATAAGTAGCAGGGTAGGGGGGAGGGTTAGGTTTAGGGGTTAGGCACTAGGGGGAGGGTTAGGGTGCAGGGAGGGGGAGTTATGGTCAGGCACTAGGGGGAGGTTAGGATTAGGCACTAAGGAGAGAGGGTTATATTATGGTGCAGTGAGGGGGAGGTTAGGTTCAGGCATTGGGGGGGAGGTTAGGGTTAGGTACTAGGGGGAGGGTTAGGGTGCAGTGAGGGGTAGGTTAGGTTCAGTCATTGGGGGGGAGGTTAGGGTTAGGCACTAGGGGGAGGGTTAGGGTGCAGTGAGGGGGAGGTTAGGTTCAGGCATTGGGGGGAGGTCAGGGTTAGACTCTAGGGGGGGAGGGTTCGGGTGCAGTGAGGGGGAGGTTAGGTTCAGGCATTGGGGGGGAGGTTAGGGTTAGGCACTAGGGGGAGGGTTAGGGTGCAGTGAGGGGGAGGTTAGGTTCAGACATTGGGGGGAGGTTAGGGTTAGGCACTAGGGGGAGGGTTAGGGTGCAGGGAGGGGGAGGTTAGGTTCAGGCACTGGGGGGGAGGTTAGGGTTAGGCACTAGGGGGAGGGTTAGGGTGCAGGGAGGGGGAGGTTAGGTTCAGGTACTAGGGGGGAGATTAGGATTAGGCACTAAGGAGAGAGGGTTATGTTTAGGGTGCAGGGAGGGGGAGGATAGATTCAGGCACTTGGGGGGGGGGTTAGAGTTAGGCACCAAAGAGGGTGGCCTGAACAGAAATAAGTGCCCTTGTGACAGGTGCCACGAACGCGTTAACCCATAGCTGTGTGTACATATCCGGAACCTATGGGTTAACGCGCATTAGGCGCAATTTTACTGCACAAGGAAAAGGGGGTTGTAATTCAACAGCGCCCGAGGCTTACACCCTTTTCCACATACGGTAAATTACCGCGCCTAATTCAATTCCGCCCTAAGCCTTAATTGTTTTTAATGATTGATCCCCTGTAAACAGAAATTGTCTGACGAATTAAAACGTGTAAGGCCCCGTACACATTAGACGATATATTTGGACAATATATAATTCTGACACGGATCGGAATGACATATCGTCTAATGTGCACGCACAATCGGGTGTGCATATGTCGTCAGCGACGTTGCCCTGTCGGATGTGCCGCGCGCCAAATGGGGGGACGACGCTGACGGCGTGCAGGTAGGTGGAGGATGGAAGGCTATATTGTGCAATCACACAGTGTCTATGGCGGACCGCTATATCGTTTCATCGAGCCTAGGGTCACCTGGGATATAAGTCGTTCTGATGTGTAACCAGCCTACAGTAAGTATCGGTATCGGGGATATTTGCAGTAACACATAAACTTTCTATCGTCAGATGATAGATGTGACCCATAAACTTAAACTATACTTAATTAAAATAAACACACGAGACGAAGTTATGCCATTTAAAAAACAAGTGGTCAGCTTTATTTAGTTACATGGTAGGTATGGTGGCAGGAGAAAGAACGGCAAACATCCAGCATCCACTTGTCTTAGGCCAAAAGGATATCACAACTTATGAGGGCCAACTATCCCAGACAAGGGTAAGTGTGAACTTAAAACTTGCAAGGGCCAACTATCCCTTTCAAAGCAAGTGATGCGGACCCAACACTCATGCCAACGCACCATTCATCCTGCTCAGTCGAGAGGAGCCGCTGACCCCAATAGGGTGGAATCAGCCTATCAGTGCATTGAAGGGGTGCGCACCGCTCATACTGCCGCAAGATGGACGATTCAATATTGCCGGTTTTTCCCTGCTATGAAATAAAGCCGACACAAGACGCAATAGGGGAGGAAGGGTGGGAGATCAAATTCAAGATGCAGATTTTACAACATCAGATTCCCCACACCCTCTCACATAACACGCCCCCTAACCTCTCATCCTATCACCACACCCTCTCACATAACACGCCCCCTAACCTCTCATCCTATCACCACACCCTACCACATAACACGCCCCCTAACCTCTCATCCTATCACCACACCCTCTCACATAACACGCCCCCTAACCTCTCATCCTATCACCACACCCTCTCACATAACACGCCCCCTAACCTCTCATCCTATCACCACACCCTCTCACATAACACACCCTCTAACCTCTCATCCTATCACCACACCCTCTCACATAACACGCGCCCTAACCTGTCATCCTATTACCACACCCTCTCACATAACACGCCCCCTAACCTCTCATCCTATCACCACACCCTCTCACATAACACGCCCCCTAACCTCTCATCCTATCACCACACCCTCTCACATAACATGCCTCCTAACCTCTCATCCTATCACCACACCCTCTCACATAACACGCCCCCTAACCTCTCATCCTATCACCACACCCTCTCACATAACACACCCTCTAACCTCTCATCCTATCACCACACCCTCTCACATAACACGCCCCCTAACCTCTCATCCTATCACCACACCCTCTCACATAACACGCCCCCTAACCTCTCATCCTATCACCACACCCTCTCACATAACACGCCCCCTAACCTCTCATCCTATCACCACACCCTCTCACATAACACGCCTCCTAACCTCTCATCCTATCACCACACCCTCTCACATAACACGCCCCCTAACCTCTCATCCTATCACAGCTGCCGACCCACTGTCAAACAAACACCAACACCCCCTTAACTTTATTAACCCCTCTATCCCTGACTAGAAGTTTATGCGCCCTCGGTTCTAGCCCAAAACTCTGTTATATTTGTATCAACATTCTGGCATTTCTCTGGTACTATCACATTGCTCCCGTACATCGGTTAAAATAAAGGGACCTAATTAGCTCTGAGGTGGCTTTTCCAGCGACCTTGTTTGCCGCTTTAAACATCAATTAATAATGCAACTCCCAGCAATAGGAGTTCCTTTATTATTGTTATAATGAAACAATGAGGACAATTAATGAGAATATCAAGTCACTGCAATTCTTCTTATACCTTTGTCCTTTGCAATGGAAGAAGCCTGATAAGTCTCCCTTTGTGAATTCTGCAGAACTTCGGCAGCTGAACTGAAAACATTACTCTGTATCTCAGGAGCTCTAATGGGGGTGAAACAGGTTGTCAGCAGGTGGGGAATATGTCTCAGCACTGACAAAGGGCACGTACCTGCTCAGCGCTTAATATCAGTAATTATATAACAATATATGATGTCAGGGTACAGGAAGAGACTTGTAGAACCATGCCAGAAATGTCAGCAGTCTTTGTATCACGGAGAGTGCAGATCATACTGTATAACCAAATATGTCACGTAAGGGTGGGACCATAGTAGATACTTAGCTTTTAAAGAGAACCTCCCCCTCCCCCTGGGTCACCATTTACGTTTTACTGCTTTATAACATAGGGCCTAATTCAGAGCCGGACGCTATTTGCGCTCGCTCGTTCAGAAAAAGGGGCCGGCTATTTAAATTGAGCGCTCGCTCTTTGCGGTCTGTTGACGCCTCTATGTCTGAGCGAGCGAACGAAACATGCGCTCGCTATTTTGTAAACATACCCCCTGGCAGCTCGCATCCTACGTCATCTCCGCTATTTATTAGATTAATCGAGTAAATCGAAAGGTGTCTAAACTGCTCGCAGTGCTTGTGGTTGGATTTTCCTACCGCAAACATGCGAACAGTTCAGGCTAAGAAACAACCAAGTGACGTGGCCGATGACGCTGCTTTGTTAATTATGCACACCCTTAAAATGCCCGTTTTGACCGTTTGGCACGCCTGCGTTCGGATCTCCACTCCCCGTTTTACAAGCACCTTCCCCTGTTACCACCCACAAACGCCTCATCCTGTCACTCAAATTAGCAGGCACTCGCTATTTTGCGAGTGCTCGATTTCCGACCGCAATGACTTGTTGGCGCATGCGCATTTCGACCCATACGCATGCGCAGTTGTGCAAACATCGCTCGGAGCGAACGAGCGTCCGCTTACGAGCGGCTCTGAATCAGCCCCATAGTTCCGTGAGCGCTTTCTACGTAAATAGCCACTAAACATAAAATACAATTTGCCTTCTATAATAAAAAAAAACTTATAATAACAGTCACAAACATATATGCAAACGTTTTCCTACCTTAGGGGGAGATGTATCAAACCTTCGAGAGAGATAAGGTGGAGAAGTTGCAACCAATCGGCTTCTGTCATTTATCTAGGACAGTCAATAAAATGACAGTTAGAAGCTGACTGGTTGCCATGGGCAACTTCACTTTATCTTTCTCTAAGATTTGATACATCTCCCCAGTATATGACAGGACTTGAAATGTCTAACAATGTATTTACATGTGCTAGGCATTGCCAATCACAATATATTTTTGCTGGTATGTTGCGGATGATTATTGCCTCTCACACGTTTGAGGTGTTATCTCACAGCTGAGGGGCGCACTGACAGCGCACAGGTGTGAACGAGCCCGCAATGAGGTGTCGGTGAAAATGTTCACAGATTCAATTATCTCATAACATAGTTACCAAAATATCCCTAATTTCCAGCCACAGTCCCCGGTCAATTCTCTTTGACATATTTCCTCCCACATAACACGGTTTTACTTTAAGGAGTACATTTACTAAAGTGAGTGTTGTTAGAAGTGAGTTTTAGAAGTGATGTTGCCCATAGCAACCAATAGGATTCTAGCTATTATCTTCTAGAAGGTGCTAGTTAAATGTTAAGTAGAATCTGATTGGTTGCTATGGGCAACATCACTTTTAAACTCACTTCTAAAAACTCTCACTTTAGTAAATTTACCCCTAAGACTTTTTACAGTATTTCTTCTTATATCTGTTTATTTCCTGCATATACTGTACATACATATACATATTTAAAATGAATCTACAAGCATAATATGTATAAAATATATAAAAATGTTATCGGGATTATGTATAGTTGTTTGCAAAGGCGAGGCTGCCCTAAATACACAGACTACACAGGTAGCCGAGAACCTCATGCTGATGTTTGTTGTTAATGCATGCTGAGACTTGTAGTTCCACAGCCGCTGAGGTGCCATAGCATGCCCACCTCCGGCATATATACAGATGTGTCCACATCAGGGGCGTCTTTAGAGAATAGGGGGCCCGTGTGAATTTCCCGACCGGGGCCCCCTCCTCTCTGCCTGGCGGCCGGCAGCCGACTGATGCGGATGGCCAGCTACCGGAGCATTAGTAAACTCTGGGCACTGGAGTGTGCCCTGAGTCTACTGCACATGCGCAAAACACCGGAAAAATGGTTGCGGCGGGCACAGGACCTCGGAGATGTAAGTTTTAAGTAATATGGGTGCAGGGTGTGCGGTGCGGGCCCCACCTAAACCCGGGGGCCCGTGTACATTGCACACCCTGCACCCATTATAGATACGCCCCTGGTACACACACATCTGGCCACGTTAAACAGCACTTAGTGAGCCATGCTGCGACTCGGTAGCGTCAAGCGTCTTTTTTTCATGCAACTTTTTAATGCGTCTTATACGCAACGCGATCAGCGGCTGTCACACTGTAACGCAGCGTTTCGCATGCAGATGCAGCCGCAGTCGCACACAGAATATAGGCATACCCATCGTTTACATCAGCAGAAGCTGCTCGTGCGTCCAACGCTTCGCTTTGCGAATAAGTCACACTTTTTAAGGGAAAAAGCTGCACGAAAATACGCTCAGTGCTACCGTGCCGCACGGCGTTCATGCGACTTGTAGCACATGGAGGATAGATGTACGTGGACACATCTGTAACTCACTCCTTAATTCCGTATATGCACATGAAAGCGAAGAGTTCTTACAAATGTCTTAAAGATGAGTCTCCGTGGGAGTTAATTTGTGTTAACGATTAGGAAGATACTGCAAAGTAACGAGGAGCAGGCTGCATGGGCAATATCCAGTTCCGTACATAAAATCTAATTACTTGTGTAACTATTTCCAATTGGCTGAGCTACGTAAGTTATTCTAGCATTTGTCTCCTATTTATTTCACTTTTTGATATTCTACAGCCGGGGCTGGAATGATTAATCGATGTTATAATCAATGTTATCACATTTAACGTTGATTAATCAACTAGTTTGTTTCATCTTATACTGCAATAGTAAAATAATGAGGAAAAATAGGGACATTATGGCCCTCATTCAGAGCCGCTCGTTAGCGGCAGTACGCTCGTTCCGAGCGATGTTTGCACATCTGCGCATGCGTACGGTTTTTAGTACGCATGCGCGAACCAGTCAGTGCGGCCGAAAATCGTTTGTACGCTATATAGCGAGTGCCTGCTATTTTGAGTGACAGAATGAGGCGTATGTGGGTGGTAACAGGGGAAGGTGCTTGAAAATGGGGAGTGGAGATCCGAACGCAGGCGTGCTTAAAGGTCAAAACGGGCGTTTTATGGGTGTGTATATTTAAAACAGCAGCGTCATTGACCACGTCACTGGGTTATTTTATAGCCAGAACTGCTCGCAAATTTGTGGTAGCAAACACCAACCACAAGAATAGCGAGCAGTTCATACGCTGGTCGATGTACTCGATTAATCTAATAAATAGCGGACATGACGTATGGTGCGAGCGGCCAGGGGGCGTTTTTAACAAATAAACGAGCGTATGTTTTGCTCGTTCGTTCAGACTTAGAGGTGTGAACAGACTGCAATGTGCGTACGGATCATTTGAATAGCCACCCCTTGTTTTTAAACGAACGACCGCAAATAGCGAACGGCTCTGAATGAGGACATAATGTTACAAATGAGGATGACGTTAGCAGATCTGGGCACAGGTCTATGGTTATTCATTTTACATTCTCCTACTGTCACTCAGATTTCACGCTGGACACCCGAGATAGCGAGATTAGATATAATATATAACACTTAGCAGCTAGTGGGGGAAACGCACGTTTTATCTGCGTGAAATACTCATTTTGCTCACAAAGCACCACTCATGTTTTTAGCCCATTATATAAGTAAGACGCATCTTGCCCTTACGACCACTTGCGGCTTTCTGCGATGGAAGAGGCGAATAGGAGGAAGGATGGGGGGTGGGGGTTGAGCATGGTTAAATCACGGTGAGGACGTGTTGAGGCAGATGTGACTTATGAAGACTGGGGCACTGGCACATATGGGCATCTCACGAGATGAGAAACTTGCGGGTGATGGACCACGGGCGCAAGTCACAAAATGATGATGGTGATTTGCCATGCATGAAGATTTGGACGCAAACTTATCCAACCAACCACAAATTGGTTCTTTTGGTTTTTTTGGGGGGAGGGGGTTCAAACGCAAACCACACTTATAGTTTAAGTGCAAACTGAGGGCCTGATCCAGACATGGACGCAATGGCGATATTTAACTGCGTATGCATCAAGCTTCATTTTCATTGTCGCTCGCAGTAAGGATTTATTTGCAAAGTGGTTGGCAAGCAGAGATGCGTTTGGGGGCAGGAACAAGGGGCGGCGACTCAAAATCAGGGGTGGTGCGACCGTTTTCGGGGCATTTTTTCAGCCTGTGACTACGATCCCGTATGCAGTATAAATGGCTCCGGCTCATCAGTCCCGCTGCCCATCCTGCGCGGACCACAGGGTTACTCAGAAGGCCGATTATCGTTTGATCTCCGACCACTGCTGAGTCTTTGTAAACTGGGCCTGATTCACATTTAGACGTGATGCCACTATTTACGCCACTGAGCGATTATCGGCCAACTGAGCACGTGTCACGGTCGCACTGTGCACGCGTCAAGGTTCCTTAGCGACGATGCTTCGCAGTGGGGATTTCTTTGCAAAGTGATTGACTTTCAGGAACCATTTGGGAACAGTTACGGGGAATGGCGGCAAAAACGCAGCCGTTTTGGGGGGGTGTCTCATTATACTATCGAGAGCCCATACACAGAACATTTGGCGCCAGTGTCTCAGCTTCCGCGCCAAATCTGCACAACCAGTGGGCTACTGAGATGGTCGATTATCGCAGGATCTGCAACCCCTGCGTTAAATCCGCCATTTGGCGTCTCAATACATTTCCAGGCAGCTGAATGCATTAGCGTATTTTCACACACACGCTGCGTACAGGATTAAAGCTACGAATGCACTGGCGCCCACCTTCTAATCAGTCGCTTGGAGTTGTGGAAGCGCCAGTGGGCATCTCGTTTTTAAAAACAGGCGGCTGCAACATTTGCATATTTTCGAGGAAGGCTCATTACCTGGCATCAACAGAAAATAACCTGAAGACGTATCTGGGTGGCCAAGGAATATAATATCGGTACAGTAACGCCCTCATTTTTAGAAGCTCAAAATTAAATGTAGTAAACTGAGGTATAAACCTGTAAGATTATTAGAATTTCCACCTTTAGAACATTAAATGAAATAGCTGGTCTTCTCCCTCATCAGTCACAGAACACTAACCTAAAATTTGGCAGCTCACCACTGGTAGAACCAGTTTGATGGTTCTATCACAAGGACTTAATGTTTGTATTGCGGAGAGCTATGCCCGCGCAGGATATACCAGGAATTCCCCAGCAGCTGGCACTTGTTTCATAAACAAAAAACTCCAGCACTACGAAGTTCCTTGTGAACCAAAATAGTTCTAATAAACCCTGATGTCAGATAAGGTAACCAGTTTATATCATCTGCATAACCGGTTGAGTTAATGCCCGGTAGTCTTCTCTACGTAGTTTAGCGTAATATACAGGGGACCTGTCAGGGGCGACCCAAAGTACGTAACAAAGAGCCATAACCTGCTCCTTTCCAGAAAGAGGGAACGTCGGAGATTTTTAGGATACACATTGGGCCTGATCCAGCAAGGATCGCAACTGCTAATAAGCACACAACCTGCCGATTGTTGCGTGCGGATGCATCACTAGAGTGTGCCCAGAGTCTACTGCGCATGCACAGATCGCCGGGGGAAATGGCGTGGCCGCCAGTTTCCTGGCGATTTCCTCACAGCATGTGGGTAAAACACTGCGCGGTGGCCATTTTCCAGCATTTTCAGCAGCGCTGAGAGACCCGACGCAGGACCTCGGAGAGGTAAGTTTTAGATAATATGGGTGCAGGGTGCGCGGTGCGGGCCATCTACGGAACCCAGGGGCCAGTGTGCACCGCACAGCCTGCACCCATTATAGATACGCCTCTGCATCACAGGGTGATTGACAGGAAGTGCCGTTTGTGGGTGGTGACCGGAGGTGATCAGCGAAACGCAGGCGTGCAATTAGCAATTCCTGAGTAAAGTCAGAGCTTGTGCCACTGTGCGTGAGGCTGCGATGGTACTCACTGTTACTGATGGTTTCGCAGTCTTGCTAAGGATTACAGATGTGTGTAAGGTAAAGCGGGCGTCCTTATGTTGTGCTGTGACGGCATAGCGATCGCAATGGATTAGCATATTATCGCAGTGGAACTGCGTGAGTAATTGCTATTGCATTCGCAGTTGCGATCGGTAATGAGTCAGGCCCATAATCCACAGGGCAGAATGTAACATGTCTAAAGTCTTCAAAAACATCATGCCATAAACAGAAGACTAACTGACATCGGGATAGGGATCACTGATCCCTATGCTAAATGTTGTTTTTTGGGGGGGGGGTTTCCAAGAAGACACCAGGAGGCAGATTTTTTTCCCTAATAAATTGGATCCTGCTGGAAAAATAGGGCAGATAAAAAAAACAAATGTCAGCTTCCACCTACGGTCCACCACTCTGCATCAGCGCCACTTACCGGAGAAAGTGTACAGGTAGAGTGTTACCTAGTGACCATAGCCGGACCATCCATTAGGCTATCTCGCATTTTGATTAGGACCAATGGCCAAAGAGGGGCACAGATTACCCCAACCCCTCTCCAGATTCTGGATCACACGTAGTGCAGTCTCAACTTCAGCCGCATCCTGCGATCGGAAGTCGCTTGAGATAATCCGCCGGTATTCAGAGTCGAGCGCATCTAGGTGACGGCACCACCCCCAGGCCCGTCAGCTGTGAGAGCAGCCGCCATCCCGGTCATCTGCATTCGTTCCAGCCCTAGCCCTGGAGCAGGGGATACGACTCTGACGGATCTCCGTATACACTCACCCCAGGATAGGACGCAACCAGCGGTGCCTCCAGGGGTGGGGCTGCAGCACAGTCCAAAATTCAAATAGATGAAACACACCAACTGCCACCCCAAATGCCACTGGCAGTTGGTGTGGTTCCCCTATTTGAATTTTGGACTGCGCTGCAGCCCCACCCCTGGAGCCGCCACTGGACACAACCCAGGGGTACCCACCCATGGCAAACTTATTGCACGTGGAAACGCTCGTTACCGCTCCCGTCGCCATATAATAACACTGATCCAGCCATAAGCGAGAAGCATCCGAGATACGTACGATTCGGAATCCCTCAAAACTGCTTTAACTGGCGTATGCAGGCCGTGACGCTTGCACAGTTTGCTAAAGACCACTAAAAACCCTCCGCATTCGCAACTGCGTGCAACCCAAAATCAGGCCCTGAATGCTCAGAAAGCGCAGGGCAACGCGTCCACAAAGGAGCTAAGAATAAGGATCGATGATCCCTATGAAAAAGGTCCATACAGTAAGCAGAAGTGTGCGGGACAGAACCTGAGCACACAAACAGCGATGTCCATGGTAAGTCCTACACTCACGATGTACTAAGTCTGGAAAGAGATAAAGTTGAGAGAGATAAAGTACCAACCAATACGCTCCTGTCATTTTTCAAACACAGAGGCTCATTGATCAACAAGTTTTATCATACGCAGCGAGTTTTAAAACTCATTGCGTATGATAACGATGCTCCAGCCAATCAGCTCCCAGCTGTCATCTATTTGAAAAATAACAGTTGGGAGCCGATTGGCTAGAGCACCAGTTATCATTTCAAAACTCGTGGCATATAATAAAACTCCTAGATAAATGGGCCCCACAGCCTGTAAAGTGACAGGAGGTGATTTCTGCCCAGTCCGTCGCACAGAAGTACACAAGAGGAATGCTCAAGCTGACATTCGCATATTCGCCAAAATCCGCAAGAAATCGCAGCCGGGCATGAACCGCGCACCACTGTATTAAGCTGTATACACACAGGGCCTGATTCAGAGCCGGACGCTATTTGCGCTCGCTCGTTCAGAAAAAGGGGCCGGCTATTTAAATTGAGCGCTCGCTCTTTGCGGTCTGTTGACGCCTCTATGTCTGAGCGAGCGAACGAAACATGCGCTCGCTATTTTGTAAACACGCCCCCTGGCCGCTCGCATCCTACGTCATCTCCGCTATTTACTAGATTAATCGAGTACATCGAAAGGCGTCTGAACTGCTCGCAGTGCTTGTGGTTGGATTTTCCTACTGCAATCATGCGAACAGTTCAGGCTAAGAAACAACCAAGTGACGTGGTCAATGATGCTGCTGTATTAATTATGCACACCCTTAAAACGCCCGTTTTGACCGTTTGGCACGCCTGCGTTCGGATCACCACTCCCTGTTTTCAAGCACCTTCCCCTGTTACCACCCACAAACGCCTCATTCTGTCACTCATATTAGCAGGCATTCGCTATTTTGCGAGCACACAATTTCCGACCGCAATGACTGGTTCGCGCATGCGTATTACAACCCATACGCATGCGCAGTTGTGCGAACATCGCTCGGAGCGAACGAGCGGCCTCTTACGAGCGGCTCTGAATCAGGCCCACAGTACGATCTGTACCACCAATGACATGAAAGATATCTGTCAGTGAAGTCATCCTGTCACATCTCTCAACAGGCAAAGTTGACGATATCGTCCAAGTTGGCCTGCATGTACGGACGATGAACGTTATCATTATCGCTCATCTGGGAACGCGCATCGTTGGTCGATCGTTCACTGCATAAAAATGAACGATATGAACGATATCGTTATCGTTCAGGAAAATTGTCCCGTGTGTATGCAGCATAAGACCCTGTGTGATTAAAAATGGCCATCACAGCGCTACATAAAACGTGCCATGAAACTATCTGGGCCCCAACCTATTGCGCAGTGCAATCGCTTAAACTCTGCGCAGTTTTTTTGGGAAGCATAGTGCGTCTTCTTTTCATTTGTTCAGTGTGTAACATATATCCAGATTCATTGTTTGTTTTATTCATTATCCTGCATCATTGTGGGATGAGTACTAAGGGCCCAGTTTGCGCGGTTTGTACGTTACTTAGCGCTGCGCTTTGCTTAGTAGATGCATTATAGAGTTCTGAGTGAAGCAATTTCTCCCATATTAGTGCATTGGCCTCCAGAGCAGGCTGCAAAGTGTTACAGCAAACGCAAGAAAGGGTTAATCCCAAGGGGCACTTATCTCACACATTCCAATTTAACTCTTTTCTTGCCAGTCTTATTGAACAATGGTTAGATTACAGACCTGCCCTTTGCACGATGCAGAGCTGCCCGCTACACCTCTGTGTACAATCCGTGTAACATAGCAACATGTCATCGCATCATGTCTATGTCTCGTGTAGCGATAGACTGATGATGTCCCCCTTCTTCTGGCTCAGTTACGCCTCCCATTGTCGGTGACTAGTGCAGTTCTGCAAATCACATTGCTGCTTAGTGTATAAATAAATTCACAAACATCAGCAGATTATCCATCTATCTACCTGGATAGACGTCACCTCGCCGGGCACAAAGCTGGTAGAAACATTTCACCATAAAGTACAATTTATTTTGCTGTCGCAATTATTTTTATTTTGCTGAATATCAGGACGTTTACTGACAGCCAGGAATATCGATCCATTTTATTTTTTGTCAAAGACCAAATATATATTTATTAGTAAGTAAGATATTAACTAACATATAAAATAGTACCGATAAGACCAAATGTCATGCAAAACATACAATACATAAGTGACTTGAGCTCTAGTACTGTAACTGTGAGGTTATTAACATCTAATTTGCCATTCCTGACACGCCCCATGTCAAATAGACTGAACAGATTTTCATTTTAAGGTAAATACAGGGATTGATGCAAATTTGACGCACATTACTAAACGGTGTATTTTCCACCTATATGAATAGCTATGCTCCAATCGGCAACCGCCGCATATGCGTCTGGTTTACGCCTGGACATGTCACAGGCTCTCTTGTGCCACTCACATCCATGTTGTAAACCATTTATTAAATATACGTCTCGCTAACTAGAATCATAAATTGCTTAAACGCAAAAGTGTAATCTGCGCCCGAGTGACATGAAGACCACCAATCAGTGTCAACAAAATGATGGCAAACCAGCAATCGCAATCAGTTTGCTAGACCCAATGACTGTCATCATCTATTTGCACCTGCCATTAACCTCTCGCATGTAATATGTCTCCAGGCGCATTTGCACCTTTTCCCCCGCAAATGTGTTCGCATTTGCGCCAACACCGCTTTTCTGTTCTGGGCCTACATGCCAGCGCCCCCTGTCTCAATGCCCCCTTCTCCCTCCTTCGATTGAGCATTTGCGTATGCCCAATTTTGGGGCAAATCCACATAAGCAACGCTGCGCCACCTGGCGTAGCGACCATTCTGCATCACCCCCAGCGTGTCAGTAAAAATTGCTGAATTCAGTTTATTATTTAATGATCAGTAAAAACATATTTCCAAGGTTTAGGGACCTCTCTTCCCCCGGACTCTGTAGAACCTCTTGCAGTGAAATAAACACATTATCCTTAAAAATAAGTTTAGCTACTGGCCACGTTCTTTATAATTTATGGGGGAGCGACAGGACCCCCAGCAGCTCTATCAGCCCCCAACGTGCTGCCTCCAGTATTTCCATGAAAATCATCTTGTTCTTAGCAAAATCCCAACCTCTTCCCTTGTGTGTAAAGTTACGTAACAGTGCCAGATTGCAAGCAACCCTGTGTCTGTACCAGCAATGTGATGGGGAATTAGCAATGCCATCCTGATGCCCCCCTTACCCACAGGCAAGGGGGACATCAGGGTGGAATTGTAGTGCATGCTGTTTTGCATGGAAGATAAAGCAAGATAGAGAAATAAGTCTCATGTTACCATGTACCCCACAGGTAGATGTGTGTGAGTGTGATCGCTGCAGGGTTCTGCCCACTCTGTGCCCAGGATGGAGCCAGCACTTACCTGGGTGATAAGTGTCCTTAGCCAGGACAGTGCAGCAGGGCTTCCTCCCCAGCACTCAGTCCCCTATAACAGCAGCCAGTGACACAGTCCCTGCTTTCAGAGTCCCTCAGTCTCTTCGCCCAGGCTGGCAGCCCATAGCTCCTCTCTCTCTCTGTGCAGAGCCTGTGCTGCTGCTGCTGCTGCTGCTGCTGTATACAATGTAGCAGAATGTAGTACAGGAAGGAAGTTGAGAAGTTTGTCTGGGGCTGAACTCGCTTCCTTGTACTAGGGCTGGTCAGGAGGGAACTGAAGAAGTTTCCATTGTCACAGTCAGCGAGGCTGCACCCAGGCAGCAGCTCACACAAAGCAGCCAGCAGCCTCCTCAGCCTGTTTCCACTGCCTGAGTCTGTGATAGAGGCACAGAGCAGTCTTCTAGCATTTCCTATCCAATCACTAAATTACAGCAGGAAGGGGGGAGAGGAGGGAGGAATAGGGGGTGTGCAAGATCCTTGCCTGGGGCTGGCAGCATCTCTGACCCAAGTCCAGGGTATTTTCCTGGGGTTGCCAAAGTCTGGAATATATATATATATATAATTTATTTTATTTTATTTTTTTTCTGACATTACTGGAAAATGTACAGACAGCTGTCATTTTATTTTCTCTTTTACTGACACATTGTGATGCTCTGCAGTAATAAGAAGCAGCCTGCGCAAGAAAGCGGCGCTCAGGGATTCCGAGTAATCTATGGGTCTGATTCAGGGATGAACGCTATGACGATGTTTTCGCAGTTGAGCGATTATTGGTAAACTGCGCATGCCTGTGAGCCGCACTGCGAAAGCGTCAAAATGCTTTACCGTAGTCGCTGGCTGGGACTTTTTAATCGCAGTGTGATGGATAGGCCGGCAGCGTTGGGGAGTGGTAACGGGAAGTGGCGGCAACAGGCTTCCCTTCCCCGGACGCGCAGAACTTTAGATACACGCCAACGACACTCCCACCAGTCTTGGCGGTTATGTGCGAACACATTGTCACCGCCCAGTTCCCACTATGAAACGCCCTATATCACGGGACGACGGATCAGGCCAAGTTCTATACGACTCAAAATAGGACGGACATACGCAATAAAAGTGTATACTGTGCATGAACTGTATACAAAAACTTGCCATGTGCGCATGTGTGACTTGACCATTTTGTGGACGTCTCACATCCTGCGTCTGCGATCACCCAACGCAGTTAACATGGCTCCGGCATCTCAGTTATGGCAACCATTCTGGAGTCGATGTTTGCCTGATCTGCGTCAGATGTTGCGGACACCTGCGATGGCTCAGGTGGGCGTCTCAGTACAAGTCCCAGCCGCTGCTGCCTTTAAAAATTATTGCTGCTTTAAAAATACAGGAACACTTGCATGAATTCCCGCAGCGGCACAATCTCACACCCTATTACATAAGCACCATGGTGGGAGACAGAAGTCTTCCCCTTAGCTCCATGTGAGAGACCTGACTAATACCTGTATATAGAACTGTTCCAACATCCCTGCCCCCCTATATCATTTGCAGCATACACTCACCGGCTGGTGTGCTGTATAGGAACCTGCTCCGCTCCATTATTAGTGTGCATGTAACAGTGAGTACAACTGCATGTTATCTTTCAATAGAACAACACCAGTGCTCGTAGTTTGAGTCATCCGCTGGTGTGTGCCTATATTACTCTGCGATATCAACACCTGATCACACATCATTCCAACAGTTCTAGGACTCAGACAAATTGTGAGTAGAACCAAGTTTGTCCATATGATTTGTTTTTTTAGGTATGTTCTGGTAGTTGCCTGTTGATTACCGAGCTGGTTGTCGCCATTGCCTCCTTACCATGTGTGTTCTCCTGAGATTTCGTGATGCAATACACTGTATGGAGAAATCCTAACCCAGCGGCAGTGGTGCTTTTCACTTGCGCAAACTATCTCTCTCATTAGCGCAGGAGTGTACCATTAATGGCTGAAACCACCGAATAGTTTAGAAATGTTGGTTACATACCATTGTCAGGCAAGTAACAATGCCAGCAAAAATTAGGCCACCCTTCAGACGGCTATCCTTTATCTGAAGCTAAGCCCCCAGCGCCGTGCCTTCACAAAGCCTGGGCCGCTAAGACATTAGGCCTTCCCAGGTACTGGGGGGCATGGCTGTTGGAGGGTGTTATGGCTAATGTCATAGACCATTTCCCTATGGTGTGTGCCAAAGCAAAGGGTGGCATGGTCACAGCATTGTAAGGGTTGTACTTTGTGTCCAGCCCCCTCTCAGTGCCTGGTGCCTCCAGCTCATGTAATAAAGATAGCTGGTGCAGCTTTAATGAACTCCTAAAAATCATTGTTTCCCCTTGTATGTCCCCCTTACATCAGGAAACAGTAAATATGCTTAACATTTAAAGAGAAACATTAGTGAAGGGATATTAGTGAAACGCGTGAGAACCAGGAAAGTCTTGAGTCTATTTTTGCAGCATTCTAGAGTGGAGGCCTCTCGAACTGTGCGGGGAGGCGAGTTCCATAGAGGTGGAGCCTCAAAGCTAAAAGCTCAACCAACAGATGAATTCAGGGAGATTCTAGGTACTGTAATCATAGTCCATCTACAGATCACAGTAACTGAATGGAGCAGTAAGGAATCAGATACTGCTTCAGGTACCTTGGGCCCTGGTTACCTGGTTATGTATGGCTATGAAAGTCAGTAAGCCAATCTTGAAATAGATTATCCAGCTTAACGGCAGCCAGTGAATGGAGTAGAGAGTGGCATGAATATAAATGATATTGTGAATGTGGCCATTTTCACTTTCGACATTTCAACCAAGTCAATATAATGACTATATACTAATTATAGCATATATAAATCATGTCACAGTATAGTCAATAAACTGTATTATGTAATGAAGATGAAATGAAAAGGCTCTCTATCACACCCTGGTGGCCATAAGTGTTACTGCATTATTACTTTACGTTCCCCTTTATATTGTGGACAAATTTTCTCGGCACCTGTCCTGTAATACTGTACATCTCACATGCCAGTACTCTCTGTATTTCTGCCACATGAAAAATATTGCGACCGCATTACGGCTCTTCTACTGCACAGCCGCAGGGAAGCGGCGGGAAGCAGCTGTGCAGTACCGTCCGACTAGAATGCAAATGCAGCAGGAGGCATCTGTAGGAAATAAACACCCCATGCATTCATCAGCAATCTGAGTGCAGCGTCCGGATCACCATCGCGACCATTGGGCTTGGCACGCCTACAAATGGGGCGACACGACCGCGTTTTGTACAACAGTCCTGGTTGCTGCCCCCACTCCACCTCCCTCAAAAACTGCAGCATGTCAATTGTTCTGTGGCTAAGGGGGGACTGCAAGCGATGACGCAGGACCGGTTCTGCACATGCGCAGACCCACAACAATCGGATATGTACGTTAACCGTCGGGCTTTTGTACACCCCTAAATCGGGTTCACAGTTAGTTTTCTGTCTGTTTCTGTCTCCTGTACATTCTATTGTAAATGCCCTCACAAGATGAGCTAATCAGCCGCATTGCTGGTGTCTGAAGTTATTTCTCAATGTTCCTGTGGACCACGGAGAGTTGTTAACTTGATAAACATCGGGGAAACAACTTTGAAAACTTGTAGTAACTTATAACTTGCTGATATTTCTCTTAGAACATTCCTGTGTCTCATACTGTACATCTTTGTTCTCCCTGTCCCCTGCAGGCAGTTATAGTGTGTTATGTACAGGTACAGTAATTACTATGAGGTCAATGCAAAGTTGGAAGTAAAACAAGCATACTTACTAAAATGAAACTTGTATGGAGAAACAGCGCATTTGTGTGAACACACCGTCACTGAACGCCACCTATGCGAGAAGGGCCCTTCACCCACTCTGTTCCACTTCTCCGTGTGCATTTGCTCATTTTATGAGTACATTTTACCAGCATGCGCAGTGGAAACTCACATAAACGGGCGTACATTTAAGTCTGCGGCAGTCTCTATCGGGCAGATTCAATTGGCCACAGGTTTAATCCCATGGTCCATTCCCATGGGAACAGGGGAAACAGTATGTTATCCTGCCAGCCGCACGGTTCAAATCCTGGCACATAACCCCCCCTTCCCCACCGGGTCTCCCGGGGGGTGCCTAACCCTAACCTCCCCCTGGGGGTGCCTAACCCTAACGCCCCCTAGCCTGACCCTAACCTCCCGGGGGGGGGGGGGGCCTAACCCTAAGTTTCCTCCAGGAGCCCTAAACCTAACCCCTCCCCCCGCAGCTGTTCATGCCCTGCGCCCAGCATCCCTTCGATCGGGATGCCGGGCACCGGTCTCCCGGCGTAGGTAGAATGACAGGCGTCGAGATTTCGACGCCTGTCATTTAACCCTTGCCGGGTTTCAGCAGTCTGTTTCCTGGAAAAGGGCCCAGAGCTATTCTGTTCCAGAACTGCAATGAACCAGCGCCACAACTTGCAGGCAACACCAGCCAACACTCGCTTCTGCTGACACCCCCCAAACAGAAATGAGCGCTAATTGCCGCCACGGGGATGTTCGTGGGTTGATCATGTGTCTGTAATTGGATCGTACACTCCCTGACTGCCAATCACACCGCGAATAAATACTCCCTGCAAGCAACTACGGTAATTTACCTTGGCGCATGCACAAGGTGACTCAGACGCATGGGCAGACTTCCGATAATCTCTAAACTGCGAAAACTGCAGCATAAGGTACAACTGTAAATTAGGCTCAATGTAGGTATTATTTCCTCACAAAGAACAAAGGTCTGTGGAGTAGATGTACTGAGCCTTGGAGAGAGATAAAGTACCAACTAATCAGCTCCTAACTGTCACTTTTCAAGCATGTAAAGTGACAGGAGCTGATTGGTTGGTACTTTATCTTACTGCACTTTGGGCCTGATTGAGACCCGGACGGTATCTGGAATGCGCTCGCTATTGCCGATGTTTGCTAATCTGCGCATGCGTATGCATCGCAGTGCGCCCGCGCGAAATACACAGTGCATTTATTGACCGCTCGCTCGCCCAGCAAAGCCACCCCAGCAGAGTGAGTGATACGAGAGGCCGTTTTGTGGGTGGTGACGGGGGCAGTCCAGTAAAAGCGATGTGTTGGAGATGCGAACGCAGGCGTGTCCGAGTGTTCTAACGCCATTTTTGAGGCTTGCATAATTAACAGGCAGCGTCATAGTACACACAAAGAGAGGGAAGATTCTGAACAGAGCGGGTTTTCTCGAATTAGATCAATAGTATCCACAAAGGACCAACCATACGTGATCATTGCTTTCAAATAAGATCATTCAGAAAATTGTTGGTGGTGCTCCCATAGCCCAAAAGACAATACACACAAAGAGAGGAAAGTAGGGCTAGTTGTTGGGGCACACTTAGAAAAATATAATAAAATTTAACTTTTATTGAATATAAATAGATAAAATATAAGGTACCAAAATCCCCCGAAAAAAGACGAAACTATAAAAATATATAAATATATAAGGATCTAATGAGATCCTGTGGTGATCCTCTGGCGAAATACTTAACAATTAATAATCATTCCAATGGGTATGATATTTTTTGTCAAAAAAGGTAAAGATGTTTTAATCATAAATTGGATATACGAATAAAGATATGGTTCGTGGTGCTCTGACTGACATCCTTGGGGTCCCCAAATATTCCTCTTTAATCTACGGCACCTGGTATTCCCTGGGGGTCTCCCTTCCAAGTACTAACCAGGCCTATCACCTTTTAGCTTCCAAGATCAGACGAGATTGGGCATTTTGGTGATGTATGGCTGTAGTAATAGTCATATGAGGAAGGGTAGAATACCCCCACCTAGGTCAGAGCAGAGACACAACCAAATGATGGATGTAGGACTAGTACAGTGAGAAGTCCTTTTTTATTATAAAAATCGTGTACCAAAAAAGTTTACGCATGAGCATAATTTCATTGTTACACTTATAATTTGTGCGTCAACATTGTCGAAATAGACCGTACTGACAAAGTAGGTGTTTTCTTGATATATAATTATTGTAACAAGAAAGTGTAAGAAAACGCCTTTTAATCCTAGTAGGATATCTGCAATAATTGGATGTAACGCATATGTACAAATGACATCTCCTATGTAGCTCACTCTGAGTAATAATAGAGTATCGCAAAATAAACACTCTCAGTTGGTCAAAGATGTCAAAGATGTCATAAAAATATCACAGTAATAAAGTTATTTGGTATGTATGGATCACAGATAATCTGTTATTAATCTTATCAATGAGCTGATAAATTAGGGTTCACATACATTTGCACAAGAAGGTATAAAATTAGCTCCAGGGTAATTCTGAAGCACAAGTATCTTGGAGGGAACCTTTCAGTCTCAATGTTACAGTTTCCTCATGTACTACTGTAGCAGAATAATCCGCTGTTAGAATGTACAATGAGTTAATAGAATGGGATTCAAATACAATACACAAAAAACATAGAACATAAAATAAGCTCCAAAGGAAATTTCGGGAGCAGATATATATCTTGAAAAAATGAACCCTTTTATCTCAATGTTTCAGTTTCCTAATATACATCCATACTATGTGGTCCATTCATTTAGTAAGGTACACAGGAGGGAGAGTGAGGTTACAAGGCAGCAATTAGTATGCTACTCATTAAGGAAAATATGTATCATATGCGATCACCAATGTCATAATATTCATATAGATGTTATGCATACAGCTTGATCTGCAAGTAAGGGGAACAATTTATGAGACTGACAATCTCAGTACATATGCATAGTACTATGCCCCCCTAAATAAAGTATAACTCCTGCAGTGGAAAGACGTCCCAACATTTTGGGAATGAAGATCTATGCAGCAGGAAATAGTTTAGATAAACTATAAGACATGGTGGGCGTGCTTATGCCTTGGCGAGCGTTGGCTTCCCGTGGCGTCACTTTGACAAATTTGCATACGCCTAGTGCGAGCGTACGCTTATAACAACCGGGTCTGAATCAGGCCCTTTTATCTCATAGCTTAGTACATTTCCCCCTGTGTGATCTTTTTCACTCTCTAGCATGAATGAAGCATCTCCTAGAACAGTGTTGGCTAACCTTGTCACTCCAGCTGTTGTGGAACTATGGCCCTCATTCAGAGCCACTCGCTATTTGCGGTCGTTCGTTCTAAAACAAGGGGTGGCTATTCAAATGAACCGTTCGCTCTTTGTGGTCTGTTCACGCCTCTATGTCTGAACGAGCGAACAAAACTTGCGGTCGTTTTTTTGTAAAATACGCCCCCTGGCCGCTCGCATACGCCTCTTTCTGTCTCTCAAATTATCAGGCATTCGCTATTTTGCGAGCACATGAATTTCGGCCGCACTGAGTGGTTCGCGCATGCGTATTACGATCCGTACGCATGCGCAGTTGGGCAAACATCGCTCGGAGCGAACGAGCAGCCACTTGCGTCCGGCTCTGAATCAGGGCCTATATATCCCAGCATGCCCTAATAGCAAAACTGTAGCAGTGCATGCTGGGTTATGTAGTTCCATAACAGCTGGAGTGTCAAGGTTAGCCAACACGGTCCTAGAATGTCCAGCATGATGAGAGCTATTACTATCTCTGATAGCTATCGGCGCTGCCTGCTGTGCCGCAGGGAGGGTGCGTGCACAACGAAGTCCCGGGGGATGGAGGATCGGCATTGCTGGGCCCACCTCAAATTTTAAAATGTAGTCCAGGGGTGTCCGGCTCCGTTAGGGCATATTTGATTATTCAGTTGAAATCATAAAATCATTGTCAGATTGGGGGTTATGTGTAGTGCCGTAGTGCCCCCCAGGTCATTGTAACGTCAAAGATAGTACGAACAAAACACTTCCCATCTAATATTAAGATCAGAGTAGTCTAAAATAAACTAGAAATGTGGGTTATGGAGGCAAAAAATTACTGAACCCAAAAATAAACCAAAAACACAAAAAAGATGATTTAATAAAAATAAAAAAAAGATGATTTAATTAAATGGGATGGCCAAAGGAACACAGCGCCGGATTCACAGATGTGCGCAATGGCGTTATTATCTTAATGGAGCGATTACCGGTCTACTACGCATGTGTCACGGTCACACTGCGCACATGCGCCAAGGTACCTCAGCAATGCCGCTTGCAGTGAGAAATCCTTTGCAAAGTGATTGACAGTCAGTGACCGTTTGGGGGTGGACACGGGTAGCGACAGAAAAACGCTGTTGTTTTCAGGGCATGTATCAGCCTCTAAATGCAATCTCATACGCAGAAAACATGGCGCCAGTGTCTCAGTTCCCGCGGCTATTCTGCGCGACCGTAGGGTCACTCAGATGGTCAATTATTGAAGGATCTGCGGCTGCCGCTGCGTGTACTTTGTACGCGCTTGCTTGGATCTGAGAAGCTGCCGGTGGCGTCTCAATACAGTTCCAAGTGGCTACAGCATTAACGGATTTTCACACAGCAGCTGCGTACGGGATCCCGGCTGCGAATGCGTTAGTGTACATCTGTGAATCAAGCCCACAGTTTGGAAGTAGATGAAGGGTAGCTCATCTGTGCCGAGTGCCGTATGGACGTATGGCTTGGCCCCACCACAGTTGCGTGATGATGTAACTCGCAGTACCACTACGCAATTTACGGAGCACGATGCTGAACATTGCATCATCATGCTGGGTTCCGCTTGTCCGTCTCACCTGGCTTTAGACAGATTGCCAGGCTTCCTCATGAGTCCGGAAGATCACCCACTATTTGGGAAGTCTACCGGACAGTCAGGGCGCGCCGGCAAGCCAGCACTAAGCGCTACAGCCACCATAATAGCTCATAAAGAGCCAGTAATATTTGCATTTCTGTTTTGTCATTGGGAGCATGTATTTTTTTATGTTGTATATAAATTTCTTTATACATAGAATATGTCCTCGGGAGAATTACTGTAGTGAAGGAAGAGGGCTTTTATAATACAGTCTCTTATGTTTATACGGCAGTGTTTTTAGCATATAATCTGCACCATGGTGTCCATGAATACCCTATAGACACTGATTTATGAAGCTGTGTGTTTATGTGCTGGATGTGTTCTTATATACTGTATGTCCTATTATGCAGCCCTTAGCTGCTCACCGGTGTTTACCTGGCTCTGTTTGCGCACTTCTTTCTGTGGCGTGTGCACTGTACACAAATGGTCCTTGCTGTATAAAAAAAAAAAACAACAGGAAGCGGAAAAACATACACAGCATGTTGTGCGCTCACCTTGTGTGTCATTAGAAGTAAATAGCTGTCATAGTTACTGACACGTGCATTGGATGTGGGCAATGTTTTGCCAAGGGAAAGGACTGCAATCAAAAGGAGGACTGGTCTGGAGCCCCCACCGCTGGACTCTGGGCCTGATTCAGAGTCGGACGCTCTGACAGAGCGCTCGCTCTGAATCAGGGTGTTTTTTTGTTGTTTTTTGGAGCGGCCTCCTGGCCGCTCGCATAGCTGTGGGTGATCACCCACTGCTATAGTGGGCGGCCAGGTTGATGGTCGCAATGGTCAAGACCATCGCGACCATCGGGCTTGCGACGAGACCCTTGTGAGTCAGCAGTCAGTTTAAAGCGCCGTCTGCACAGAGTATACACTTTGTATAAACCTGCATCAACCATTCCACCCAGAGACATTTGTGGTTAATTGCCACCAATACATGACCAGTGTTATCATATGTGCACCAACGTTATACACACTGGGCCTGATTCAAACACGGTCGTAAGCGCTGAGCGCTCGCAACCGGGTCGATGTTTGCCCACCGGACATGCGCACGATGGAGCCGGCTAGTGACGGGTGCTCCATCGCTCCGGGTCTCGCACCAAAGGGGGCGAGCTGCCGATGGTGATCGCTAGCTCGCCTCGTTTGGTAGGTGGGCACGGGGGGGGGGGCTGGCAAAACGGAGGCGTTCCCGAAGGAACGCCTGCCGTTTGGGGGCGGCCCCACTGACATCACTAGTGATGTCACTGGGTGAGCTTCCGGCTCCATTAGAGCTCTATTAGAGCCGGCCACGAGATCCTACCACAAGGGTCTCATCGCAAGCCCGATGGTCGCGATGGTCTTGACCATCGCGGCCATCAACCTGGCCTCTCACAATAGCTGTGGGTGGTCACCCACAGCTATGTGAGCGGCCAGGAGGCCGAGCAAAAAAAACCGCCCTGATTCAGAGCGAGCGCTCTTTCAGAGCGTCCATCTCTGAACCAGGCCCACTGTGTTATAATATTGAGTGACACTTGTATACAGTACAAGGGGTCTCCCGTGTCATCCCCTGGTGGGAGAAACCATGTCCCCACAAGCATGAAATCATTCGGGTGGAGGCACTATAATAAGAAAGGCTCAACAGCGATTCAACAGCGTTCGCACATGCAACTGCGTACGCAGATCGACCGGTTGTTCACCAGTGCGCATGCATATAAGCCGCACTGCTCGTGCTGCTTCGTTCACACTATGATTTACGGACGCGCTGAGGAATCCATTGCAGAGTGATTAACAAGCTGTGAGCGTTTGGGGGTAGCGACTGGGGAGTGGTCATAAAAATGCAGACGCGTTTGTCCGTTTGAACGCCGTTTCATGGGCGTGCATAAATTAGCTACTGCGATTGCTTACGCCACTGGAGTACACACTGCTGTGTGCGCAGAGAATTGCAGTTTCTGCGGTTGGTCAGGCCTGGTGTAAAGTGTGCGTGACGGGCCGATGTGTATTGATGATAACGATGGTATACGCCGGAGTGCGACGTACTGCGGATGTGAGAAAGCAGCAGTTGGCGTCTATGCCGGCTGCGATGTGGCAGACATTAGCATACATTCCTAGCTGCGTTTCGTACGGTTTCACAGCTGCAAACTTATTCGCGTTCCTTGCTGAAACAGGCCCATAGTACGTACAGTTACCAGGGCTAGACTTGCAAATTCCAGAAGGGCCGATGGCCAGATGGGCCGATCCGGCGGCAAAACCAGGCTGAGTAGCGCTGCCTCCCAGCGCTCTGCTCGGCCGGGACACTAAAAAACGGGGGCGTGCAGCGAGGCCACGCCCCCACTACTCGCGGTCACGTCCCTTTGTGGTGAGACCATGCCCCTTTTGTGGGGCGAGCACATGCCTACGCCGTGCACATTAGAGGGACTGCCCTATGTGCCCCCGTACTCACAATGCGATCGCAGCGCACACGCAGTGCGGCTCACACGCATGCTCAATGGCAAACAAGCGCTCGATCTGCGCACGTAATCGCCATTGCTTTCCTCTTCTATCAGGCTTTAACTGACAGGGTTAATGTTGCTGTAATAAGCAAATTCAAGTTACGCTAAATTAAGACAACTTTAATCCTACTCATCCAAATTAGGAATGAAAGTGCTAAATACATGTATTTGAATCCATGCTCAGGCTGAACATATGTGATGACATTGTGTGTGGCTCGTTCACCTGCGGAGATCTCCTTTGTTTGTACAGAACAAAGGGATGAGCATGGACTTGTCTCAGCTAATGACTTTCCGCGATGCAGGAGACGGCTACGGATGTGAGCTTGGCTCAGGCCTCGGGTACACGGAGCATCAGTAGCAACTATTACCTTTAAAAGAAAAGAGGATTTTGCAACAGTCACTGTAGAGAGCTCCTAGCTGTCTCTCCTGGGCAGAAACCCTCCAGACACATTTCCGTGAGAGAGCTTATCCGTATCTGACAATCTTTGTTTAGGATGCAGTTGGGAAGCCGACGGTCGAAATGCCGACCGCCAGCTTTCCGTCTGTCTAATCCCGGCAGGGGTATAATTTTACCTACGCTGGGAGCCCGATGCCTGGCATACCGATCGAAGGTAAGCCGGGCGCAGGGGGTTAGGGACTCCTGGGGGGGACTTAGGGTTAGGCACCCCCCGGGAGGGTTAGGGTTAGGCTAGGGGAGATTAGGGTTAGACACCCCCGGGGGGAGGTTAGGGTTAGGCACACCCCGGGAGACTTAGGTTTAGTCTGCGGGCAAGGGAGGGTTAGGTTTAAGCACTTGGGGGGGAGGTTAGGGTTAGGCACCCCTAAGGGAGGGTTAGGGTTAGGGGGGGGTTAGGTTAGTGAATATAGAAAATACTTACCTGTCGGGATCTTCTCTGCCGGTCTTCAAGAGTCGGGATTCGAACCCCCGGACATGCGTCCAGCAGTATTTCATACCGATCCCCTTTGTTTTGCTTTGCAGACTCAATAGGGCTCATTCACAAACCAGAGAATGTGCCCGCTGGTACGCTTGGCACATATATATCTGCACACCTCTGTTTGGGAACCGCCCCAGGTGGGTGATCTGTGCAGCCTTTAACTGGACTGTAGGTTCAGACAGAAGAAATCAAAACTTCTCTTCAAAGTCCCTCCTACCATCACGCTATGAGAACGCCCTTAATTCATGTACAATTTTGCTTGTTCGGGACTTCTTAAAGGACAAGGGCAGAAATGTACCAGGGGAGACAGCCAGGTCGGCACTGCGGTGGGCAGGGTTCGGTGGGGGTGGGCGCGTCTCGACTGAAAAGGGCAGGTCTCGGGGCGTGATGACACGATCACGACATCATAGCCCCACTATGCAAAGCATTGTGGTGCGGCAGGGGGCAGAGCCATGGTGACGAGTTTCAACGAGTATTGCGTCATTGGCCGGTTGTGCTGCCCACTTCACTGGGGCCCCAGCCTTCGGGAGACTTGTCCGCCTTTCCAGGTGGCTGGGAGCGTCATGCGATTTTCGGGAGCCTCCCGAACATTCCTGGAGGGTAAGCAAGTATGATATAGCTTTGATTGGGCATGATGGGGACTCTGGACCTTATTCAGAGGCGGCCGTACGGTCTACGACCGCACGGCCGCCTCGATGTTTTGCCAGTGCGCATGCGCATGAGGGAGCCGGCTCCCTCGTGCGCATGCGTGAAACCCGCTACGACCGACAGCGCTGGTCGTAGCGGGTCTCTTTCCAAAGGGGGCGAGCTATCGATGTTGATTGACAGCTCGCCCCGTTTGGAAGGCGGGCCGGGGGTGTGGCAGCCCAAACGGAGGCGTTCCCATGGGCCTGCCGTTTGGGGGAGGCCCCACTGACATCACTAGTGATGTCAGTGGAGAACTTCCGGCTCTGACAGAGCCAGAAGCTCTCCGAGGGCTTACGCCAAGTAAGACCCTACCCTAGGGTCTTGTCGTAAGCCCCGATCGCGACCATCACCCGAGCGGTCATTAGAGCTGTGGGTGTTAACCCACAGCCTAACAACCGCAACAGAGGCGGCGGTCAGGATGGAAGTGGTTGCCCAGTTTCTGAGCGACCGCTTGCATCCTCCGACCGCCTCTGAATGACCCCCTCTGTGCCCACCCCCTATACCTAAAAGTTCACGTCATACAATTTGAAGCCCATTTTAATATTTCATCTTGGACAATGAAATCTTATTTTTGTATGTGGGAGCAATATGTGGAAAATTAGAGACCACAGAGAAAGCTTTCAGCTATATTCCCCCTCCCAGAAGGACCAATAGTGTACACTTTTTTTTATTACAATATTTATCCACTAAGATGTGAATTTTCCCCGGTGTATATACACCAATATATGGCAGGGATCGGTATGGAACACCGCCGGATGCACCGACAGTGAAGATCCCGACAGGTATTTTCTCTATTTGCTAACCTAACGCCCCCCCTAACCCTAACCTCCCCCCTAAGTGCCTAACCCCCCCTGTAAGTGCCTAAACCTACCCCCCCCCCTTCCCCGCAGCCTAAACGTCACAGGGGGGGGTGTGCCTAACCCTAAACCCCTCCTTCCCCTAAGTCCCCCCCCGGGAGCCCCTAACCTAACCCTCCCCCCCTGCGGCTATCCGCGCCTGGCGCCCCGGCTTACCTTCGATCGGTATGCCGGGCGTCTGGCTCCCGGCATAGGTAAAATGACAGGCGTCGGGATTTGATGCCTGTCATTAGACCCTTGCTAGGATTAGACAGTCGGGATGCCGACGGTCGGTATTTGGACCGTTGGCATCCTGACTGCCACCCATATGGAATTTGTGCGGCAGAGCTGCGTATTAAAGCTTTGTACTCGTACAGGGCTCAGGCAGGATTAGGGAGCTAATTATCCAGGCAAACTGTTATTTGTGGTTTTCAAAACACCAATTTACATGGTGATGACAGGTCTAAACTAGAAAGTATAATAACCAGCAGAGGATGCGTATATAAACTATATACAGTATGTTTCCCTATGCTGAGTGCCAGCACTATTGTATATGTGAAAATCGCTGGCACTCCAGGTTGTTTATAGCAATGAAAAGTGTTCAATTTATAACAAGTCCACTTATGACTGTTTTCCTTTCTGTAAACGTTTGCGTGTAACATGTGCATTATAGTAGGGACATGTGTAAGATCATTTATGTATTAGTCTTCTGTATTATCAGCTACTTGCCTGGTGCGGAGAACCACCTGGTGCGGAGAACGTAAGTCTAGTGCGTATTTCTATATGACAGCGTGGGATTGTGAGCAACCTGCAATGTAGAGATAAAGGGCCTGATTCAGAGCCGGACGCTATTTGCGCTCGCTCGTTCAGAAAAAAGGGGCCGGCTATTCAAATGAACCGTTCATGCGGTCGTTTTTTGGAAAACTACGCCCCCTGGCTGCTCGCATCCTATGTCATGTCCGCTATTTATTAGATTAATCAAGTACATCGACCAGCGTATGAACTGCTCGCTATTCTTGTGGTTGTTTTTTCCTACCGCAATCTTGCGAGCAGTTCTGACTATAAAATAACCCAGTGACGTGGTCAATGACGCTGCTGTATTAATTATACACACCCATAAAACGCCCGTTTTGACCTTTAAGCACGCCTGCGTTCAGATCTCCACTCCCCGTTTTCAAGCACCTTCCCCTGTTACCACCCACATACGCCTCCTCCTGTCACTCAAAATAGCAGGCATTCGCTATTTAGCGAACAAACGATTTTCGGCTGCAATGACTGGTTCGCGCATGCATATTACGATCCGTACGCATGCGCAGTTGGGTAAACATAGCTCGGAACGAACGAGCGGCCGCTTACGAGCGGCTCTGAATCAGGCCCAAAGTCACTGATTCTTTCTGAGGGCAGAAACCAACAGGTTTTAGAAGGTGGAAAATAAGGTCTATGGGCCTGATACAGCGGTGGATGCAACTGCGATTTCGGACGCAGCGGGCTTGCGTAAATATGCTAATGACTTAGCTGTGGCGATTTGTGCACAGAGACGCCCACCTTCAGCATCGCACATCTGCCGCTTATGTACAAAAGACCAAATATAGGGAATATTGGCCCTCATTCAGAGCCGTACGCTCTGAGCAGAGCGCACGCTCTGAATGAGGGCCGCCCTCCATAAAAATGGAGCGTCCTCCTGGACGCTCATATAGCTGTGGGTCACCACCCACAGCCTATACGAGCGTGCAGTTTGATGGCCGCGATGGTCGTGACCATCGCGACCATCGAAACTGCGAGCCGGAGCCTGCAGTTGAGGTTTTCAACCGCAAGCTCCGGAGTGATTTTGGCTCTATCAGAGCCAAAATCACTCCCACTGACATCACTAGTGATGTCAGTGGGCCGGCTTCTGACGGGAGGCGTTCCCGTGGGAACGCCCCCGTCAGGGAGGCACGCCCCCGGCACGCCCACCAAAGGGGGCGTGCTGTCAATCAACATCGATAGCACGCCCCCTTTGATCAGACACAACGAGCGAAGGACTTTCCTTCGCTCGTCGCGTCTGGCGCATGCGCACGACGGAGCTCCCTCCGTCGTGCGCATGCTCAGTGCAGAACATCGACCCACTTGCGAGCGGACAGCCGCTCGCGAGTGGGTCTGAATCAGGGCCATTGGTGGCACATCCAGCATCTGAGCGGCTCTATGCTCACCTAAGACGCTCACAGAGGCTCACTAGGGCACACCCAGAGAACGGTCCTGACGCACCTGCATTTTTATAAACCCAGCATCTTGGTTCAGGATTCACCCTGTGCGCTATCAGTCACTTTCACATCCGCGCTGCACCGATTGTGACCACCCTATCAGTAGGCTATATCAGTATGTACAAGCTGCACAACATCACTGGGTGTCTCCTCTGATACAGCTGGCCGATACCAGTGCATGCAGCGGCTGGTGGTACACAGCGCCGGGGCACACTGGGTCTCCGTAGACGTGGTTACCCCTACAAGAATTTGACTGTTTAGGTTACTTTCTAAGTATTTATGGGTCACCAATTCATATAGCGACTGTTCCAACAGCGCTGAGTGACTCAGTTTATTGTTTCGCCATCACATTTTGCTACAGTATTTATGATACGATGTATACATTTCCTGAACATGTTTTTAATATTTTGACAAAGTGGGCCTGATTCAGACCCGCTCGCGAGCGCTGGAGCGAGTGAGAGCTTGACTTGCTCCGGGGCTCGCTACAAAACGGGGCGGCTGTAGATGTTGATCGACAGCTCGCCCCGTTTTGCAGGCGGGGAAGGGGGGGTGGCTGGAAGCGTTCCCGAAGAAACGCCTGCCGTTTGTGGACGCCCCTACTGACATCTCTCGTGATGTCAGTCGTGAACTTCCTGCTCTACTAGAGCAGGAAGTTCACTCGGGCTTGCGGGAACCGAGTCCCTACCACAAGGGTCTCGTCGCAAGCCCGATGGTTGCGATAATTGCAACCATCGCCAGGCCGCTCGCCCACAGCTATGGTCACCCACAGCTATGATTCAGACCCGGTCGCAAGCGGTGAGCGCTCACAACCGGGTCGATGTTAGCCCACTGGGCATGCGCACGACGGAGCTGGCTCCGTCGTGCGCATGCGCGAGACCCGGCTACCAACGGGTGCTCCGTCGCTCCGGGTCTTGTACCAAAGGGGGGCGAGCTGTCAATGGTGAGTGACAGCTTGCCCCGTTTGGTGGGCGGGCCGGGGGGGTGGCTGGCCAAACGGATGCCTGCTGTTTGGGGGCGGCCCCACTGACATCACCAGTGATGTCAGTGGGAGAGCTTCCGGCTTTATTAGAGCCAGTAGCTCTCTGGGGCTTGCGGCCACGAGACCCTACCACAAGGGTCTTGTCGCAAGCCCGATGGTTGCAATGGTCTTGACCATTGCGACCATCAACTTGGCCGCTCGCTATAGCTGTGGGTGGTCACTCACAGCAATGCGAGCTGCCAGGAGGCCTCTCCAAAAAAAAAAAAAGCCCTGATTCAGAGCAAGCGTCCGTCTCTGAATCAGGCCCACTGTGCATGTTTCTATATCACCATAGCACATTGTATGAACCGATTTGAATTAATTTAGAGCTTTTTTAGTGATTTCCTTTTTATTGATACATTGTTGTATTTATGTCTATATAGGTTTTTTTATGTTTTTATTGTTGAATAATATATTCTCCTTTGTGATACAGGATTGCAGATTGGAGTATATAGTTATTATATTCTGTTTATTAGCAGCTTTGGCGCTACTTCTTTTTTTCTTTGAGTTTTACTCAGCTCAGGGAGGAGGGAACTCCCCTAACCAGAGTATGTAGCTGCTAAGGATGGCCATCGAAGCGATCACCATCGATGGCAGGAAACCAATGGTGGTTTGAACCATCAATGGGCATCTGTGAGTCAAGTGACCAAGGCAGGCCAATCAGGGGAGGGGCGGGGGTGACATGGCACAACGGGTACAGGGTTAAATGTAATTTGTCAAGTGTTGCTAACCATCGATGGTCATTGGCCATGCTTAGTAGCTGCATAATCTGCAGGAAGAAGGGGGTGAGTGAGCACTGTCAGTGTATGTGTGTGTGTCCTGTCAGTGTGTATGTCTGATCTGTGAACCCATCCTCTAGCATTGTCAGTGTGACTGTCTCTCAGTATTGCTTGTGTCTCTGTCTGTCCTGTAAGAGTGTCTGAACTGTAACCCTGTCTTCTACTCTAGTACTGTCAGCATGTCTGCCTCTTAGGGGGTGCCTAACCCTAACCCCCTCTTACCGCTCCCTATAACCTAACCCTCCCTGGGGGGTGCCTAACCCTAATCTCTCCCTGGGGGTGTCTAACCCTAACCCTCCCCCCTATGGGTGCCTAACCCTAATCCCCCCCCCAAAATCTAACCCTAACCCCGCTAGACTCTCTAATCTTAACCTCCCCCCTCCCCCGCGACTAACGCTAAGGGTGCCCCGAACTTACCTTCGCTCGGGCTGACGTCCTCGGCATTCTGGCGTCAGGATTAACATAGTATTTTGGTATTTTGACGCCTATGTTCAATCCCTTGACGGGATTCCGCTGCCGGATTTGAGCATGGCCGCCGGCCTCATGACTACATCCCGCGTTTGCGTATTTCTGCCTGTCTGAGAGCACCCTGAATTACTTCCTGTGAGGGTACTGGGGTATGTCTTGCTTTTGTTCACATGCCAGCTGACTAATCTGACTATAGTCCATCCTTATGTTTCGTCTCTGGCCTACCTGGAACATCTATGTGGGTTAAATAAATCTACTAGGCAAATAGTGATCAAAAGACGCACCCTCTTACCTACTATATACAAGCAAAAATTTGTCCTTCTGTCTTTCTATACAAATCCACAGTTTACAAGCCACGATCGTGAAATTTTACATACGAGCGTATTAAAACACAGCGTATGCAAATTAAAAAATTTGAAATCGAAATGAATTACTGTTAATTTTGAATTAATGAAAAACCACAATTTTTGCATAGCATTCACCCTCTACAGGTCAGGTACGGAATTACAAAAGGATTTCACTTATCTACTATTTTTTCTTTTCTATCTTCTCTACTAAATCGAAATTAATTACTGTTAATTTTGAGTTAATTAAAAAACACAATTTTTGCTGGACGCTCATTGTGGGGCCTCACGGCATATGGGTAGGGCCTCGGAGCGAGCGTTTTGTGTTGTCATGTTTTCTCATGATCTTAATGTTTATTATCCAAAAGACCTTTAGCACGCTTTGCCAGCATTCTCAGCTCTCTGACTATACCAAATTACGCAACAACATTCACTTCTTTCTTCCAACTGTGTCAAAATTATGACTTTGCAAGGACCCTGCTGTACTGTGAGCTGTCAAAATATTACACATGGAATGCTTCTCCAAAAGTTTTTCTGCGGAGAAATCAGGGAGTCGCTGTAGATGGTCATCCTGGTATCAGAGCAACAGAAGCTCTTGGCCGTGTTTACACTGTACATCCTACAAATTTTGAATGCTTCTATCTCCAAAGTTTGCTTTACACCATTACAGGTCCTACTTCCTTCGAAGATCTTAGGACTGTAGATGGGGAAGTTTGTCACACTTTTCGTGAGGCCTGCCTAAGGAGAGGTTTGTTGGAGGATGATGTGTAGACAAACATTCTTAAAATCCCGGGCAACGCCAGGTACTCCAGCTAGTTGTATATAAGAACTACAAATCTCACACAATATTAGCAAAAATGTGACATAACCCTGGGGATCACCACACTGCACATTACACACTTCTATATCTAACCAGTGTCTTTGTCCCAGTCATGTCAATGCCAATGTTGATCCATGCTCTCCACTCCCCTACCAATTTGATCCAATAGAGAGACCCCCTCTCTCACACATTCTCACCAGGAGATGCACATGGATCTTTACCAGTGCACAGCTCAGTTGCAGACATCCACTTATTTGTGGCTCCATAATGTCTGCTAAAGCAAGGTGCAAGTCAACGGGATGCCTGTTGCTTGCACAATTGTAGCAGTGTGTGCACGTTTGCACAATTGTAGCAACATTTAAGAACAGTACAATGATTACAGAATAGACACATACTGTAGAGACGGATTCTGAATCAGACGCAGCTGCATCCCGCCCTCGCGTCTTTTGCCGGTTGGTTGTCTGTGACTTTATGCAAATGCTGCTACAAGCCCTTCCCTGGTGTACAGCCTTGTGTCTGACTGTGCAAGGACTGAGGGCCTGATTCAGCTTTGGTAATAGAGTGTCACGACCAGGGTTTCGCGGTGTGGAGGTTGCAGTCCTTGCCGGTGGGGACGCTGTGGCGCGGTCCTTCCAGTGAGGGAGCTGGTGCGTGGAGACTGGCATTGTGTGTGTGCGGGAGTCTGCCAGCGCTGGGCCATCCTGGCAAGGGTAAGTCTAGCAGTGTCTCAGCATCACAGGTACATGGGAGCGGCTATTTTGTCTCAGGTCATTTGACATAGTGGGCCTATCCTGATGCGTCAGGTGATCTCTACAGCCAGTCACGCTCTGCTGCTGGGTACTTAAGGGGGTTTAGAGCTCCCTGTAGTTGCCAGTGCAACGTGTGTTTCAGCATCAGCTATGAGAGAGTTCCTGCGCTCCTGACCTTAGTCTTGTGCTACGGTGCTTGCCCTAACTCCTTGTTGGTCCCTGGCTCCCTGCACCATGCTACCCTGCCTAGCTTCCGCCTGTGGATCAAGTCCTGCTCCTTCTATCTACCCACTCCTTCTTAAACCTGATGTTCCCAAACCTACCCATTCCTTCCTGAACCTGTAGTGCCCAATTACCTACTCCAGCCTGCACCTGAGTTTTCAGCATTTCCGGTTTAACCTTGTTCAGCCATCACCTCAGCATTACCTGATTTCCCTTTCAGCTGTTATCACAGTGTTCCCAGATTCCCTACCCTGCTATTACCACTGACTTACTGGACTTTTCCTTTAGCTCCACAACCTCAGTTAATCAAGACTTTTATTTTTGTTCTGTCACTGATCTGGACATTCATTCGTTGCATCACTATTGTTCCTTCGGTCACAGATGTTAATCAGTATTATTATTGTTCATGTCTACCAACAGTCACATTGAACAACCCACCTTTCAGTTTAAATCTCCACCGGTATCTGCTCCTGTTTCCACCCCCGGTCCACAATAAAACACAGATCCTAACATAGAGTAAGGATATTGCAGGTAACTGTGAACCTGGACATTCCATGTTGCAGTGTAAGGGGTGTAAATACATACATTTATTTGGCATGTAGGGTAAATACTGGCTACTTCTGCATGTAGCCCAAAAATACTGCACAGCTTTATTCTTACATTGCAATGTAGATGTCAGTTTGGACACCTCCCTCCCAAATCTAAATCTCTCTGCACATTTTAAATCTGATATTTACATCATCCTCCTCGCATTTATTGTGCTTGCGATTCCTTTTTAGCGGCTGTTGGATTGTCATTAGTGCAGCTCTAGGGATCCCCGCTCAGTAATACATTCTAATAGGGGTACATGGGGGAGAGCAATAGGTGGGGTTTGTAGACTGCGGCCACCTCTGCCCTTGTAAAATGCTTTTTTTCAGAGCTGAAACACAATGTGGGGCTCAGAGCCTTAGGTCCAACACCTGTACGTGCAAATGAGTAAGCAACTTCAGCAATACACAGCTCCAACTGAGGGAAAGAGCAGACTCACCGCAACGTTAATGGGAGTGTGACTATCCCATGTACACAAGGCTCTGAGGGCCTCATTCAGAGGCGGTCGGAGGATGCAAGCGGTCGCTCACAAACTGGGCGGCCGCTTGCATCCTGACCGCCCGCCTCTGTTTCGGTCGTTAGGCTGTGGGTTAACACCCACAGCTCTAACGATCGCTAGGGTGATGGTCGCGATGGTCATTGACCATCGCGACCATCGGGGCTTACGACGAGACCCTAGGGTAGGGTCTCACTTGTCGTAAGCCCCGGAGAGCTTCTGGCTCTGTCAGAGCCGGAAGTTCGCCACTGACATCACTAGTGATGTCAGTGGGGCCTCCCCCAAACGGCAGGCGTTCCCATGGGAACGCCTCCATTTGGGCTGCCACCCCCCTGGCCCGCCTTCCAAACGGGGCGAGCTGTCAATCAACATCGACAGCTCGTCCCCTTTGGAAAGAGACCCGCTACGACCGGCGCTGTCGGTCATAGCGGGTCTCACGCATGCACACGAAGGAGCCGACTCCCTCGTGCGCATGCGCACTAGACAAACATCGAGGCGGCCGTGCGGTCGTAGACCGTACGGCCACCTCTGAATAAAGCCCTGACTGCTTCCATACGAGTGTTATGGGCTGAGAAGCAAGTGGGGTCCTCTCGGAGGGGAAAAAAAAGTCTTGACTTACAATCTTTGTGGCCTATTTATCAATTAATATTTTCCGGATGTCTCCCTAAAATGCCAGATTCTGGAGGATACCTAAAGAGTCCCATGCCTGGGTACGTTGTACCTGCCTCATCCCCTTCTCAGCACCACTGGCAATGGACACTTACTGGCTTTGCCTAGACACCAATTTCTCCTTTTCACTATGGTCGTTTTCACTGACGCCCATAACACCGACTTTAGGCCACCGCCCAAGGACGCCCATCACTTTACCACCCCATATCTGATACTGCCTGTCCCGGTCGTAACAGCGCCTTTGTGCGCACACTCTGTGTAACTCAGGCGCCGCAGGGGTTTTCTGAATTCATTTGTGCAGTTGCAAATAATCGTTCAACTACATGAACATCGCCATTGCGTGCGGATTGCGTGCGTCTCTGAATCAGATGGACGCAACACCGCTGTTTAGGCAGTTGAGCGATTATCGGTGATCTGTGCATGTCTGAGTCGCACTGCGCATGCTTCAAGGGAGGATTTATTGGCAAAGTGATTAACAGGCTGAGACCGATTGTGGGCGGTAATGGGGGGGAGGTGGTCTCAAACACAGACATGTTGCGACCATTTCCGGGGCATGTCTCAGCCTGCGACTGCGATCCATTAAAAATGGCTCCAGCATCTCAGTTCTTGCGCCAATTCTGCGCAATTACAGGGTTACTCAGAAGTCCGATGACCGACTGATCTGCGACCGATGCTTTATCTTTGTGCGCAGTCGCTTGGTTTTGCAAATCTGTTGGTGAGCGTCTCAATACAAAACCCGCTGAAGTTAATAAGGGCTCGATTCTAGTCGCATTGCTCTATCTAATGTCTTCATAACATTTATCTCAGCCGTAATATCTCTTATGTGATCTCAGGATGCTGGTAACAGAACAGAAGCTTTCATAAAATGCTTTATTCTGAAAATATAGCTTTTTTTATTGCAGCAATGAAAAAAATATATATGTGTTTCTTTTTTAGTGTGTACTTAGATTTTTTGTTTTGTTTTTGTTATAATCAATAGAAGTAAAATCCCTTTGCATTGTGCTCTTCCTGCTCTGGGTCAATATCGCTGGGGCTGCTGAACCACTCTTAGTTACCGCAACAATGGGGAACATGTATGTAATAGCCGGCAAGTTGTAGGCAGCCTGGTTTTGCCTTTTTAATGAGTGTCGCTTTAAATCTAACAGTTAAATCGTCTACATCTCGCGACTCCCTGCAACTCGCATATACCCCATTATGTTTTCCATAAATGCGGGCGATAATAATAACTTATTGCCGCAGTTGGGGTGGAAATCATAAATAGGCCCACAGTTCTGATCACTGAGGAGCCCATAGATCTGCGCCTCCTATAGCGCGCTGCGGTAACACATGAACAGCTTGATGTTATGATAGCTGTGCCCTGGCACAATTATAGATTTAGGATCCATAAAGTGGATTTAATGGGCTTTGTGAAACAATTTCTCCAGGAGGATAAGTCACACCAATGCAGGGGCTTCATGTGCACATACAGTAAGAGCCCCTGCATTATTATTATGTGCATTTACGCTCTTTTTGTGAATGCTTCCACTTTCAGGGTGAGATGCATCAACCCTTGGGGGTCTGTTTGCTACAATCCGCATTGAGACCTCCATTTACTAATGAGTTTTATCGCCAAAACGAGTGATAAATGTCACTGTGTATGATAAAGGGTGCTCCAGCCAATCAGCTCCCAACTGTCATTTTTCTAACAGTTGACAGTTGGAAGCTGATTGGCTGGAGCACCATTTATCATACACAGTGACATTTATCACTCGTTGTGGTGATAAAACTCGTTAGTAAATGAGGCCCTTAGAATGCAGATTGTTGTGTGATATTACTGACTCAGTCAATATCTCAGGGATTTACTAAAAATTGTGATAAAGCTCTATCCCTGCGAATCCCCTCCGCACACTTATCACTGTATTTTTCGCAAGAAATACTGTGACAAGTGCCCGCGCATGTGCCGATCAGCTGCCGCTAAGCCCCCCCGCGTGATCGCGCCCCCCCCCCACGAGTCCCGCAGCACCCCTTAATTACACTTGCTTCTGGTGATCAGGGCTCCGGTGATGTCCTCTGTGGCTCCAGTCAGCTGATCTCCCATCCTGCACTGGGACCCGGTCAGCTGATGGGAGTCCAGCTGACCGCAGGAAGGACATCACCGGAGCCCCGATCTCTGGTCCCTGGACTCAGGTAAGTTATTTTTTTTTTACTATTTTTTTTTTTTTTTTCAGCAGTGATCAGCATGTGGTCTGTTTAGACCACACAGCTGATCACTGGGGCCGGCTCCAGGCTCTGCTCTGTATGTTAGAGCGGAGCAGGAGTCAGGTAACTGGGGGAAACCTTGTATAACGTCACCTCCAGGGCTTCCCCCGGTATTTTTTCACAATTTATTTTTAGTAACTACCACACAGATCGCATTTCCCATTACAATTATGGGAAATGCGATCAGTTTACTAAAAATATGTGATAATTAGGGGTTGGAGTAGAATTTTACGAATTGTGCTCCAATTGCCCTTTAGTAAATTTAGGTGAAAATAAAATAATGTGAAAAGGGTGTGAAAACAACCTTTTTCACTTTATTTTAGTAAAATTAATGATAATAAATAGAGCCCTCTGGGGTCTATTCAGCATTGATTTTTTTTACATAAAAAATACGGAAGCTATGATTTCCGTATTTTTTATGTAAATCCCCTATACAGCAATGGGTTAATGGAGAAGATAATGCAATTATCTTCTCCACTAATTACCATCTCGCTGAATACCGGACCGTAGGGATCTCCCATTGATCTCTACAGTGCTTTAACGCTTTTTGCTATTCAGCATAGCAAAAAGTGTTAAATCACTCGATAAATCATTACTTTACATAACGCCATTCAGAATGGCGTTATATGAAGAAAATGCCTTAAATTTCTAGAAAACTGCAGGGACAGAGGGAATATTTCCCGTAAGTCCCTGCAGCATCTTGTAAGCCCGTCCAGTCTCAGTCCCTGCTTCCCGGTGACCGCCAGCAGGTAAGGCCAACTAGAGCCTATTAAACCTGCCGAAAGTGATTGACATGTGTATACAGGCTTTATACTAGCCTGTATACATGTATATTTATGTGCTATTATATTTAAAATGTATATATACATTTTAAATATAAAAGCACATAAATATACATGTATACAGGCTAGTATAAAGCCTGTATACACATGTCAATCTATTTGGACAGACTGGAGCTCTACTTACCCCCGCGGTTACTGGGAGGCCAGGACGCAGACTGTTCCCGAGCGCATGACTGAGCATGCACAGAGGAACAAACAGAAGAGATTGTTTTTGGAAACCAAAAACAATCCTTTCTGTAACATCGCAGGGACAGCGCGTTACCGCAACCGCTGTCCCTGCTCAAAATCTTGCTGAATAGCTTACTAAAACTGTGACAATTGATAATTATTCGTGACGATGTTGCCCGATAATATTGTGGGCAACATCATCACTGTTGCTGAATAGACCCCTTGGAAAGCGATTAAGTGGAAAAATTTCCCTAAGCATCCAATCAGTCTCCTGTCATTACTGTGCTAGATAAATGACAGAAGCTGATTGGTTGCCCTGGGCAACTCTAAAAGACTTGATATATCTTCCCCTCGTTGTTTTGCTTTTATTTGGCCAGATGGGCCCACAGCTGACCGGCCCATGGGCCTGATTCAGACCCACTCGCGAGCGGCTGTACGCTCGCAAGTGGGTCGATGGTCTGCACTGAGCATGCGCACGACGGAGGGAGCTCCGTCGTGCGCATGCGCCAGACACGACGAGCGAAGGACTTTCCTTCGCTCGTTGTGTCCGATCAAAGGGGGCGTGCTGTCAATGTTGATTGACAGCACGCCCCCTTTGGTGGGCGTGCTGGGGGCGTGCCTCCCTGATGGGGGCGTTCCCACGGGAACGCCTCCCGTCAGAGGCCGGCCCACTGACATCACTAGTGATGTCAGTGGGAGTGATTTTGGCTCTGATAGAGCCAAAATCACTCCGGAGCTTGCGGTTGAAAACCTCAACCGCAGGCTCCGGCTCGCAATTTCGATGGTCGCGATGGTCACGACCATCGCGGCCATCAAAATGCACGCTCGTATAGCCTGTGGGTGGTGACCCACAGCTATACGAGCGTCCAGGAGGACGCTCCATGAAAAAGGAGCCCGGCCCTCATGCAGAGCGTGCGCTCTGCTCAGAGCGTGCGCTCTGCTCAGAGCGTACGGCTCTGAATGAGGGCCCATGTTCACTAAAATGAAATCATTCTGGTGATCTCCAGGCCTGACAATTTTCAACCTGGGCACCTAACAATTCAGCTGGATGGGTCAGTAATCCGGGGTCTGCAGCCACGTTGCGGCCCATGGCCATCCCACAGGCGCCACTGCACACGCACAGCGTCCCCGCCCGTCTTTCTCCCTGGTATTCATGCCGACTGGACGCGACTCCAAGACTCTCCAACATACTAGACGTGCGGAGCCTATACATACACTGCAAGTACACCACATCACCACCGCTACAGTGTGTGGGCATATTGCTAACATCCGCTGGTGCATATACAACTCCGACGCCCAGCGCACTACAATGCCCAGCGATACTCTGAAGCTCCAGGCTGTTTCCATAAACTACAATTATACTTGTCTTATGCTACTTGCTGTTCTACCTGGTTCAATATACCTAAAAATTGGTTAATCTGTACCACATATGGGCTAACCGCCACCAGCGCCAAACAACTGCGCAACGCACTCAACATCCATATCCTCTGGTCAAGTGTATTCCCTCCTGGAGCCGTATTCACTTTGAGCGGACCCGCAATACTTTTCCGCCTCCCGGACTTTTTGCCTACTGCGCCTGTTTTGCAGGCGGAAAAGTATCACGCGCGTGCCCGCGTATCGGCGTATTAAATTATTATCTTTTATTGATTAGATGACACGAATTTCCACAGTGCAAATAGACAAAACCCTGTAAACTGAGTAACAGGATATCAAAAATACATAGAGGCATATTCAATTTGAGCGGACCCGCAATACTTTTCCGCCTCCTGGACATTTCGCCTACATCGTGTGTTTTGTAGGTGGAAAAGTATCACGCGCGTGCCCACTTTACCCCGTATTCAATTTGAAAGTAGGTGAAAACGGGACCCGACGAAACTTAAACAGGCAGAAATTACTGTCAGATTTGGGGAAATCAGCCTGACACCCCCAAAAGATAATCTGACATGGGGGTTCCCTATGGTACCCCCCGATTAGGCTTGCTGAAGGTATTTGGTGTTTTTAAATGGGCTCAATAGCTGCTAAATAGCGTTTTTATATAAGTGGTGCAGAATAGTATTCAGGAGTATTTTTTGCAGAATATAACTTATCCCAGCAAATTTGGGGTACTTGAAAATGGGGGCCAGCATATTTTAAAGTTGCTAAAGTTAAATTTAAAAAAACTTGAAAAATCCACCTGACGCAAGCCCCTGCAATGTTAAAAACACTTGGGGCATACTTGGGGACACCCCCAGAGTCAAGTTCGCTAGTTTTTAACTTTGTCCCCCTCATTTTTTTTTCGCCCCCAAATTCAAAGTGATATTTTGGGGTGTTCTTAAGTGTTTATTTAAAATTTTTTGACACAGTTTATCTTTGGGGGACAGTCTGAAGGCTGCACCGGGGTTCCCACAACGTTGCACCCCAAAACCCCAATTCTGCTCTTTTTTCTGCCTGCTATTCATAGGCGAAACTTTTCCGCCTATTACATTGCATTTACTTTCCGCCTAGGCGGAAAGTCTTTCAAATTGAATATGGCGATACTTTTCCGCCTGGCGAAATGATGTCATCGGCGAAAAGTTTTCGCCAAACACACGTGAAAACGGCTTTTCGCCTCAAATTGAAAACAGGCCGTGGTTGGTAAATTGTCTGGGGGACTACTACATCCAGCAACACTGCTACGCACAGCACTGTTACACATTTCTGCTAATAGGATATGGGCTCAGCAGTCTCCAGTGATTGCCCTTTCACACCAAGCTTCTGACCCGGGATATTGCTATTGTTATTTGACTCAGGTTAAATTTATGTAGAGGCCCGCCTGAAGGGAGTGACATCAGGGCAGACACGGGAGCAGTGTGAAGAGAACAACCCGGGAATAACTTGGGAAAGGGATCTGGGGAGCTGTGATGCCGGGGCTCGGACCCGGGATATTGGTGTGAAAGGGGTATTAATAGGCTCTGGATCCCCATGCACCTACCAATACTCTGCTTATAGGTTATGGTCCCAGCACTCTCACATTAATAGGCTCTAGATCCCCATTTACCTACCAATATTTTGCTAATAGTGACATCGGTGGCATCAGGTAGGACAGGATGGAAATACTGTAGGGAATAGAGCCAGAATTTGTGCCCCCAAAAATCCAGGTTTTATGGGGAGTTTTATCAAACCTTCAAAAGAGCAGGGACGTCACCGGGTCACCTTCCGAGGGCGACACCCGGGTGCGGCCCGCACCCCCATAATGACACCACTGCTAAAGACGACAAGTGGAGAAGTTCTCCACAGCGACCAATCAGATTGTAGCTATCCTCTTATAGAATGTGATAGATAAATCGTAGCCACAACCTGATTGGTCGCTATGGGCAACACCCTCCACTCGTCCCCTTTAGATGGTGAGATGAGATCTATGATGATTAGAGTTTTTTGTCGTACAGTCGTCATAATTTTTTTTTTTAGGAGATGTCTTCAGGGATTATAGAACCAAAAATAGCTTTATAAAAAAACACCCACTGCACAACAGCAATACGTGAGCTACGGCAGAAATTCCGCATGTCGTCAAATGGAACAAGAGAGTTTCCTGTTTCCCCTTCCAAGTCCTGCTGTTTATTTGAAAAGTTCACAGCATTCCAAGTGTGTGAGAGGAAAGAAACTGATCCGTCATCCTCGTCGCAGAGATTTCTTATGGTGTCTAAATCAGACCATTCTCATGGGGCGAGAAAACAAAAGAAAAAAAAGTTTTACCAGGTGTGTTAATATTTGCATTAAGCAACATTATACCAAGCCAGGGGCTCCAGCACAGGAACTGTGATTGTAATTGTAGGACAAAAATTTGACATTACTATCCTCAAATATCCTACAAGTAAGTGTCATTCCGGCAAATAGTGACGGTTCCATCCTATTTTTGAGGTGAGCAGAAAAAGAGAAGATTTTTAGCCCTAATGGGTTCTTCTAATACAGGTCAGAAAGCTAAGTCTGCGGGCAGGGCCGCGATGGCACGGTCACACCCTCGCTCCACCCCCAATCGTGTCACGCCTCTTATCTCGCCCCCCCCCGCTGCTGCTGTTCATGTGTGGCAGTGAACATATGAGTGAGAGTGTCTCCCTAGTGCAATGGGTTAAGATAGTGCAGCAGGGGTTTGCAATTGGCCAAGCTACGGCGAAACGTACACCTTGCACACCGGGACCCCGCTGTGCACAAGCTCCCCCTACCCTCTGGCTACCAGGAACATAAGTCCTTTACCTCTCCTACACACAGGTAACAGCTATAGTCTTCTATTTCTCTCCTTCGGGGATGGCTTTTAGAGGTTTGTTTTCGCTGTTATGTTATTCTCTGCAATACTGAAGTATCAGAGATTACTGCAGACCCATGTTACCTCTTAAGGTGCGTACACACTGGGCGATTAAAGTGGACGACTGAACGATAACGATATTGTCATCGTTCACTTTATCGTCCATTTTTAACACCAAAACGATGAACGATAACGATGATGCCTGTTCCAGCAGGTCGTTCTTCATTATCGTTCATCGGGTAAACATGCAGGCCAACCTGAGGATATTATCAGGTTGCTGCATGTTGGGGAATGGAGCAGAGAGCTCGGCGCTGAACAATATCGTTAATGATATCGTTCAGCGGGTGTGCTCAGTGTCATGAACGACATTGAGCACACCCTGCCGGGGACACACTAGACGATGTCGCTCAGGGAGCATATCGTCTAGTGTGTACGCTCCTTTAGACTACCCATACTACACTCTTCATACCCCACAGGTACCTTGGGTAAATCGCTAACCCATTGTTCACTGTAGAGACTCTTCTGTACACAAGGTCTAATTCTGGTCCAGGGGGAAGTGACTATAATAATGCAGTTTTCCGATTATGACATACTGCGGTGTTTGAGGAGGGAGGGGGGTGCACGGGCATGCCTGGCCAGCATTCCTGGAAACTGGGGTGTTGCCCCCATTTTCCGGGAGTGGTAAGGTCAGGGTCTGTCGCGGTGGATGTTGATTTCTTGGCCTCACAAGCTGCCAGCCTGAGTAAGCTGAAGCTTACTCAGACTGGCCGGCGCTGTCGCCATGGTCGCGTTGGGAATCCGATGCAGCTTCTACGCACGCTGCACTCGGATCACAATTGCTGTCAAGAGGAGTCTTCCTTTAGTGGTAAGCAGCACTCTCTCAAAGCCACCTACCGGTATCTTTTCTACATATACCCAGTAACTTACTGTTTCCTGCACTTCCTCACTTTGATTTCTAGGTACTCTCATTGTGGTTTACTATAGTGTCTGATTCTGCTCATTACTTATCAGGCCCATACCATGGGGGAAGACAGCAAAAGCCGATACATGCTCACAAGATTTATAATAATTAGGGGTCTATTTACTAAGCAGTGTTAGGAGACAGAGTGAAAAGTGATAAGAAAGTGATAAGGTGCCAGCCAATCAGCTCCTAACTGCCATCTCACAGGCTGTGGGCCTGATTCAGAGCCGCTCGTAAGCGGCCGCTCGTTCGCTCCGAGCGATGTTTACCCAACTGCGCATGCGTACGGATCGTACGCAGCGCGGCCGAAAATCGTTTGTTCGCTAAATAGCGAATGCCTGCTATTTTGAGTGACAGAATGAGGCGTATGTGGGTGGTAACAGGGGAAGGTGCTTGAAAACGGGGAGTGGAGATCTGAACGCAGGCGTGCTTAAAGGTCAAAACGGGCGTTTTAAGGGTGTGCATAATTAATACAGCAGCGTCATTGACCACGTCACTGGGTTATTTTATAGCCAGAACTGCTCGCAAGATTGTGGTAGCAAAAACCAACCACAAGAATAGCGAGCAGTTCATACCCTGGTCGATGTACTCGATTAATCTAATAAATAGCGGACATGACGTAGGATGCGAGCGGCCAGGGGGCGTATTTTTTCAAAAAACGACCGCAAGTTTTGTTCGCTCGTTCAGACATAGAGGCGTGAACAGACCGCAAAGAGCGAACGGTTCATTTGAATAGCCACCCCTATTTTCTGGACGAACGACCGCAAATAGCGTCCGGCTCTGAATCAGGCCCTGTGTTTGAAAAATGACAGTTGGGAGCTGATTGTGATAAGGTACCAGCCAATCAGCTCCCAACTGCCATCTCACAGGCTGTGTTTGAAAAATGCCAGTTGGGAGCTGATTGGCTGGCACCTTATCACTTTCTTATCCCTTTTCACTCTGTCTCCTAACACTGCTTAGTAAATAGACCCCTTAATGTTTTACGAAGACCGAATACAGAATTTTACATCCTGCAGTCATTTGTGAATACAGAACTATTAAGAATAAGATATCCTTTATGTTTTTAAACTATACTAAGTGTTGTGTGTATTATTTAATGTTAGAAAGAAGATGTATAGTACTGTATATGGGCTAATCCAGGTGTGAGGACAGTAAATGTCACATTATACAGATTACCTCCCACTATTAGGCTTTATCTTGGCTGAATATGACTTTTCCATGGCACGCACAGTAATTGTGGCAGCACAGGAATAATATACTGTTCTTTCTTTTGTCCCCCGTGTCACAGCTGTGCCTGGGATAATGGTACATGTGACAATCGGACTTTTAATAGGACAGAGACAAAAGACGGGAACCTGTTCCTGTATCCTCCCAATCATCCTTTGAAAAGAATCTCCCGCAGTTCTACTGTCACAGTGGAGCCGTTAATCAATGGCAGGAGAGCAGCAGAATCGTGGAGCTGTGATCACACGTTGCCTACTGCAAATTCAAAGGACATTATTCTTCAGATATCAATAGAAACTTTTACTGAAGAGTTTTACAGTTTTACCTCCGGCCACAAGAAATTGTCATACAGAAGGGTGTAAGGGGGAGATGTACCAACCCTTCTAACGAAGAGAGGTGCAGATGTTACCCATAGCAGCCAATCAAATGACAGCGATCAGTTTATAAAATGCACTAGATAAATGATAGCTAGTAGCTGATTGGTTGCTTTAAGGTGGGTACACACCTGACAGATATATCTGCAGATGATGGTCGTTCATACACACTGAACGGCCATCATTTGCTTGTGCCCTCGGGTCCCGGCGGCCAGTGGGCGGGACCCGGCGAGAGGTGGTCAAGTCGGGGCAAGTCCCGCCCCCCTCCTCACGGCTGCTGCTGTGTGTGTACGGGCAGTCTGCCGACCGCCCGTACACACCTGCTGATGGACAGATAGGTCTGCAGGCGTATCTGTCCATCGGCTGTGCAGCACAGCCAATGTGATATGTCAGTGAACGGCGACGTTCACCGACATATCGCGGGTACACACTGGCCGACGTGCAGCAGATATATTGGCCGATGAATTAATCGGCCAATGTACCTGTCAGTGTCTACCCAGCATTAGGCAACTTCTCTATTTCATACATTTCCACCTAAAGGGATTCTTTAAATTCTGGAGTGTTCTACACAATCCCCTCTCCTTTCTCAGGAGCCCATGCTGATTGTGATTGTGTGCAGGGCCGGATTATAGGGAGCACAACAGGGGCGGTCGTCACAAGGCCGCCACGCACTGTCCCCGGCCCCAATCCCCAAGTTGAACTGTTTTAGTTTTTTTTTCCATTGGAGCCGCGGCCCGCGATTAAGCCCCACCCCCTGCATTTGGCTCTGCCCCTTCTGCTGCTGGTTAATATGCCTTTCCCTGCCTCTGAAGCAGTAAGTAATGGATATATGTGTACCGTGTCTATGTCTGTGTGTGAGTGTGTGTGTATATATATATATTATATATGTATGTGTGTGTCTATATATGTGTGTGTCTCTATATGTGTGTCTATACATGTATGTATGTATATATAAATATATATATATATTAGGGATGTGCAGGCTCGGATAGGTTCGAGTTTGCATGTTGAGTTCGGATTTTTCCCTCCAAAAAAACGGAACTCAGAAAGAGGCTAAACGTCATCTTACATGGACGAACACCATCATTCCTGGACTTTTGTCCAGGAATGATGATGTTCGTCCATGTAAGATGACGTTTAGCCTCTTTCTGAGTTCCGTTTTTTTGGAGGAAAAAATCCGAACTCAGCGTGCAAACTCGAACCTATCCGAGCCTGCACATCCCTAATATATATATATATTAGGGGTGAGCGGGTTCGGATTTCTGAAATCCGAACCCCCCCGAGCCCCCCCGATCCGAGTCCGATCCGAGTCAGGCTCGACTTTTCCCGCCTGACTCGGATCTGAAATCGAGGCAAAACGTCATCATCCCGCCTTCCGAGTCTCGCGGGTTTTGGATCCTATATAAGGTACCCGCGTCGGCGCCATTTTCTCACTCGGCTGTGGACAGTGAAGAGGGTGGGAGTTAGGGCTGTGTAGTGTAGTGTAGTGTAGTGCTGCTGTTGTCCACTACTTCAAAGTCCATAGGGGCTGGCTGTGTTGTGCTGTGCTGCTGTTGTTAATAGGGGCTGTGTCCACTACTTCAAAGTCCATAGGGGCTGGCTGGACTGTGTTGTGCAGTCAGTTCTCCATAGGGGCTGTGTCCACTCCAAAGTCCTGTGCAGTGTCCCAGTCCTAAAGGAGTGCTGTAGTGTTGTCCAGGGGGTGCTCTGTCCATCAGGGGTGCTCCCCCCAAGTGCTAAAAAAATAATATATTTTCTGTGTTTGTGAATTGTGTGCGCAGTAGCCGCACGTGCATCAACAAAGTAGTGCCAAGCGTGCGCCTGTGTCATAAGTAAAGGGCCGGCTGGCTTGACCGTTAAAGGGTGCTGTAACCCCCGAAAGTACACTCCAGTCCAAACCAAAAAAAAATTATTTTCTGTGTTTGTGAATTGTGTGCGCAGTAGCCACACGTGCATCAACAAAGTAGTGCCAAGCGTGCGCCTGTGTCATAAGTAAAGGGCCGGCTGGCTTGACCGTTAAGGGTGCTGTAACCCCCGAAAGTACACTCCAGTCCAAACCAAAAAAAAAATTATTTTCTGTGTTTGTGAATTGTGTGCGCAGTAGCCGCACGTGCATCAACAAAGTAGTGCCAAGCGTGCGCCTGTGTCATAAGTAAAGGGCCGGCTGGCTTGACCGTTAAGGGTGCTGTAACCCCCGAAAGTACACTCCAGTCCAAACCAAAAAAAAAATTATTTTCTGTGTTTGTGAATTGTGTGCGCAGTAGCCGCACGTGCATCAACAAAGTAGTGCCAAGCGTGCACCTGTGTCATAAGTAAAGGGCCGGCTGGCTTGACCGTTAAGGGTGCTGTAACCCCCGAAAGTACACTCCAGTCCAAACCAAAAAAAAAATTATTTTCTGTGTTTGTGAATTGTGTGCGCAGTAGCGGCACGTGCATCAACAAAGTAGTGCCAAGCGTGCGCCTGTGTCATAAGTAAAGGGCCGGCTGGCTTGACCGTTAAAGGGTGCTGTAACCCCCAAAGTACACTCCAGTCCAAACCAAAAAAAAAATTATTTTCTGTGTTTGTGAATTGTGTGCGCAGTAGCCGCACGTGCATCAACAAAGTAGTGCCAAGCGTGCGCCTGTGTCATAAGTAAAGGGCCGGCTGGCTTGACCGTTAAAGGGTGCTGTAACCCCCGAAAGTACACTTCAGTCCAAACCAAAAAAAAATTATTTTCTGTGTTTGTGAATTGTGTGCGCAGTAGCCGCACGTGCATCAACAAAGTAGTGCCAAGCGTGCGCCTGTGTCATAAGTAAAGGGCCGGCTGGCTTGACCGTTAAAGGGTGCTGTAACCCCCAAAGTACACTCAAGTCCAAACCAAAAAAAAAATTATTTTCTGTGTTTGTGAATTGTGTGCGCAGTAGCCGCACGTGCATCAACAAAGTAGTGCCAAGCGTGCGCCTGTGTCATAAGTAAAGGGCCGGCTGGCTTGACCGTTAAAGGGTGCTGTAACCCCCAAAGTACACTCCAGTCCAAACCAAAAAAAAAATTATTTTCAGTGTTTGTGAATTGTGTGCGCAGTAGCCGCACGTGCATCAACAAAGTAGTGCCAAGCGTGCGCCTGTGTCATAAGTAAAGGGCCGGCTGGCTTGACCGTTAAAGGGTGCTGTAACCCCCAAAGTACACTCCAGTCCAAACCAAAAAAAATATTATTTTCTGTGTTTGTGAATTGTGTGCGCAGTAGCCGCACGTGCATCAACAAAGTAGTGCCAAGCGTGCGCCTGTGTCATAAGTAAAGGGCCGGCTGGCTTGACCGTTAAAGGGTGCTGTAACCCCCGAAAGTACACTCCAGTCCAAACCAAAAAAAAATTATTTTCTGTGTTTGTGAATTGTGTGCGCAGTAGCCGCACGTGCATCAACAAAGTAGTGCCAAGCGTGCGCCTGTGTCATAAGTAAAGGGCCGGCTGGCTTGACCGTTAAAGGGTGCTGTAACCCCCGAAAGTACACTCCAGTCCAAACCAAAAAAAAATTATTTTCTGTGTTTGTGAATTGTGTGCGCAGTAGCCGCACGTGCATCAACAAAGTAGTGCCAAGCGTGCGCCTGTGTCATAAGTAAAGGGCCGGCTGGCTTGACCGTTAAAGGGTGCTGTAACCCCCAAAGTACACTCAAGTCAAAACCAAAAAAAAAATTATTTTCTGTGTTTGTGAATTGTGTGCGCAGTAGCCGCACGTGCATCAACAAAGTAGTGCCAAGCGTGCGCCTGTGTCATAAGTAAAGGGCCGGCTGGCTTGACCGTTAAAGGGTGCTGTAACCCCCAAAGTACACTCCAGTCCAAACCAAAAAAAATATTATTTTCTGTGTTTGTGAATTGTGTGCGCAGTAGCCGCACGTGCATCAACAAAGTAGTGCCAAGCGTGCGCCTGTGTCATAAGTAAAGGGCCGGCTGGCTTGACCGTTAAAGGGTGCTGTAACCCCCAAAGTACACTCCAGTCCAAACCAAAAAAAAAATTATTTTCTGTGTTTGTGAATTGTGTGCGCAGTAGCCGCACGTGCATCAACAAAGTAGTGCCAAGCGTGCGCCTGTGTCATAAGTAAAGGGCCGGCTGGCTTGACCGTTAAAGGGTGCTGTAACCCCCGAAAGTACACTCCAGTCCAAACCAAAAAAAAATTATTTTCTGTGTTTGTGAATTGTGTGCGCAGTAGCCGCACGTGCATCAACAAAGTAGTGCCAAGCGTGCGCCTGTGTCATAAGTAAAGGGCCGGCTGGCTTGACCGTTAAAGGGTGCTGTAACCCCCAAAGTACACTCCAGTCCAAAATAAAAAAAAAATTATTTTCTGTGTTTGTGAATTGTGTGCGCAGTAGCCGCACGTGCATCAACAAAGTAGTGCCAATCGTGCGCCTGTGTCATAAGTAAAGGGCCGGCTGGCTTGACCGTTAAAGGGTGCTGTAACCCCCAAAGTACACTCCAGTCCAAACCAAAAAAAATATTATTTTCTTTGTTTGTGAATTGTGTGCGCAGTAGCCGCACGTGCATCAACAAAGTAGTGCCAAGCGTGCGCCTGTGTCATAAGTAAAGGGCCGGCTGGCTTGACCGTTAAAGGGTGCTGTAACCCCCGAAAGTACACTCCAGTCCAAACCAAAAAAAAATTATTTTCTGTGTTTGTGAATTGTGTGCGCAGTAGCCGCACGTGCATCAACAAAGTAGTGCCAAGCGTGCGCCTGTGTCATAAGTAAAGGGCCGGCTGGCTTGACCGTTAAAGGGTGCTGTAACCCCCGAAAGTACACTCCAGTCCAAACCAAAAAAAAATTATTTTCTGTGTTTGTGAATTGTGTGCGCAGTAGCCGCACGTGCATCAACAAAGTAGTGCCAAGCGTGCGCCTGTGTCATAAGTAAAGGGCCGGCTGGCTTGACCGTTAAAGGGTGCTGTAACCCCCAAAGTACACTCAAGTCCAAACCAAAAAAAAAATTTGTTTCTGTGTTTGTGAATTGTGTGCGCAGTAGCCGCACGTGCATCAACAAAGTAGTGCCAAGCGTGCGCCTGTGTCATAAGTAAAGGGCCGGCTGGCTTGACCGTTAAAGGGTGCTGTAACCCCCAAAGTACACTCCAGTCCAAACCAAAAAAAAAATTATTTTCTGTGTTTGTGAATTGTGTGCGCAGTAGCCGCACGTGCATCAACAAAGTAGTGCCAAGCGTGCGCCTGTGTCATAAGTAAAGGGCCGGCTGGCTTGACCGTTAAAGGGTGCTGTAACCCCCAAAGTACACTCCAGTCCAAACCAAAAAAAATATTATTTTCTGTGTTTGTGAATTGTGTGCGCAGTAGCCGCACGTGCATCAACAAAGTAGTGCCAAGCGTGCGCCTGTGTCATAAGTAAAGGGCCGGCTGGCTTGACCGTTAAAGGGTGCTGTAACCCCCAAAGTACACTCCAGTCCAAACCAAAAAAAAAATTATTTTCTGTGTTTGTGAATTGTGTGCGCAGTAGCCGCACGTGCATCAACAAAGTAGTGCCAAGCGTGCGCCTGTGTCATAAGTAAAGGGCCGGCTGGCTTGACCGTTAAAGGGTGCTGTAACCCCCGAAAGTACACTCCAGTCCAAACCAAAAAAAAATTATTTTCTGTGTTTGTGAATTGTGTGCGCAGTAGCCGCACGTGCATCAACAAAGTAGTGCCAAGCGTGCGCCTGTGTCATAAGTAAAGGGCCGGCTGGCTTGACCGTTAAAGGGTGCTGTAACCCCCGAAAGTACACTCCAGTCCAAACCAAAAAAAAATTATTTTCTGTGTTTGTGAATTGTGTGCGCAGTAGCCGCACGTGCATCAACAAAGTAGTGCCAAGCATGCGCCTGTGTCATAAGTAAAGGGCCGGCTGGCTTGACCGTTAAGGGTGCTGTAACCCCCGAAAGTACACTCCAGTCCAAACCAAAAAAAAATTATTTTCTGTGTTTGTGAATTGTGTGCGCAGTAGCCGCACGTGCATCAACAAAGTAGTGCCAAGAGTGCGCCTGTGTCATAAGTAAAGGGCCGGCTGGCTTGACCGTTAAAGGGTGCTGTAACCTACAAAGTACACTCCAGTCCAAACCAAAAAAAAAATTATTTTCTGTGTTTAGCCGCACGTATATATCAAATCGATATAACATAAATGGAGGACCAAACTTTCTCCGATAAAAATAAAATAGAGAAAGATCAAGAACCACTTCCTCCTAGTGCTGAAGCTGCTGCCACTAGTCATGACATAGACGATAACATGCCATCAACGTCGTCTGCCAAGGCCGATGCCCAATGTCATAGTAGAGGGCACATACAATCCCAAATGGCAAAGTTCAGGAAAATGACCTTGAAAAAGACATTTAAATCAGCTGAAGAGAAACGTAAACTTGCCAATATGCCATTTACGACACGGAGTGACAAGGAACGGCTAAGGTCGATCCCTAGTATGTTCATGACTAGTGGTTCAGCTTCACATGACGATGGAAGCCCTCCTCCCACTAAAAAAATCAAAAGAGTTAAGCTGGCAAAAGCACAGCGAAGAACTGTGCTTTCTAAGAAGATATCACAAATCCCCAAGGAGAGTCCAAGTGTGGTGGTGGTTGCGATGCCTGACCTTCCCAGCACTGGACGGGAAGAGGTGGCTCTTTCCACCATTTGCACGCCCCCTGCAAGTGCTGAAAGGAGCACCCACAGTCCACTTGCTGATATGCAAATTGAAGATGTCACTGTTGAAGTACAACAGGATGAGGATACTGGTGTAGCTGGCGCTGAGGAGGAAGTTGGCGAGGAGGATTCTGATTGTGATGTGGTTTGTTTAAATCAGGCTCCGGGGGAGACAGTTGTTGTCCGTGGGATGAAAAAGCCCATCACGGTCATGCCTGGGCAGAAGACCAAACATTCCACCTCTTTGGTCTGGCAATATTTCTATCCAAATCCGGACAACAACTGTCTTGCCATATGTACCATATGTAAAGGTGAAATAAGTAGGGGTAGGGACGTCAACCACCTAGGAACATCCTCCCTTATACGGCACCTGCAGCGCGTTCATAAAAAGTTACTGTCAAGTTCAGAAACTTTGGCTAAGACCGTAAGCAGTCCAGGGACACCTAAATCCCGTTGTCCTGTTGTATCCAAGCGCCTGCAAACCACACCGTCAACTCCCTCCTCGTCAATTTCCTCCTTAGTCAGGATCGGAAGTAGTCCTGCAGGCCATGTCACTGGCATGACTGACTCTCCTATCCGGGATTCCTCTGGAGGATCCTGCATTGCTACGCCTACTGCTGCCGCTGCTGCTGTTGCTGCTGCTGGGAGTCGTTCATCATCCCAGAGAGGAAGTAGGAACACCACTACTTTTACTAAACAATTGACCCTCCAACAGTCCTTAGCGAGGAGGATGAAGTACGACAGCAGTCATCCTGAAGCAAAACGTATAACTGAGGCCTTGACTGCTATGTTGGTGTTAGACGTGCGTCCGGTATCCGCCATTAGTGCAGTGGGATTTAGACAATTGATGGAGGTAGTGTGTCCCCAGTTCCAAATCCCGTCTAGATTCCACTTCACTAGGCAGGCGATACCGAGACTGTACAGAAACGTCAGAAAAAGTGTACTCAGTGTCCTGAAAAATGCCGTTGTACACAATGTCCACTTAACCACGGACATGTGGACAAGTGGAACAGGGCAGACTAAGGACTATATGACTGTGACAGCCCACTGGGTAGATGTATCACCTTACGCAGCAACAGCAGCAGCGTCACCAGTAGCAGCATCTCAGAAACGCCAGCTCGTTACAAGGCAGGCTACGCTGTGTATCACTGGTTTCAGTAAGAGGCACACCGCCGACAACCTCTTAGAGAAACTGAGGGAAATCATCGCCCAGTGGCTTACCCCATTTAGACTCTCCTGGGGATTTGTGATATCTGACAACGCCACCAATATTGTGCGGGCATTACATCTGGGCAAATTCCAGCACGTCCCATGTTTTGCTCACACAATAAACTTGGTGGTGCAGAATTTTCTGAAAAGCGACAGGGGCGTGCAGGAGACGCTTTGGGTGGCCCGAAAAATTTCTGGCCACTTTCGCCATTCAGCGACTGCGTGCCGAAGACTGGAGCGCCAGCAAACACTCTTGAACCTGCCCCGCCATCACCTGAAGCAAGAGGTTGTGACGCGGTGGAACTCAACCCTCTATATGCTTCAGAGGATGGAGGAGCAGCAAAAGGCCATACAAGCCTATACATCCACCTATGACATAGGCAAAGGAGGGGGTATGCACCTGACTCAAGCGCAGTGGAGAATGATTTCCGTGTTGTGCAAGGTTCTCCAGCCCTTCGAACTTGCCACACGTGAAGTCAGTTCAGACACAGCCAGCTTGAGTCAGGTCATTCCCCTCATCAGGCTTTTGCAGAAGCAGCTGGAGAAAGTGAAGGAGGAGCTAAGACAGAGCGATTCCGCTCGGCATGTGGGACTTGTGAATGAAGCCCTTCATTCGCTTTGCCAGGATTCCAGGATGGTCAATCTGTTGAAATCAGACCACTACATTTTGGCCACCGTGCTTGATCCTAGGTTTAAAGCCTATGTGGTGTCTCTCTTTCCGGCCGACACAAGCCTGCAGAGGTGCAAAGACCTGCTGGTGAACACACTGTCAGCTGAAGCGGAACGTGACACGTCAACGGCTCCTTCTTCATTTTCTCCCGCAACTGGGGCTGCCAGGAAAAAACTTAGGTATCCTAAGCAACCCGCTGGCGGTGATGCAGGGCAGGCAGGACCAAGTTTGGACATCTGGTCCGGACTGAAGGACCTGGCAACAATTTCTGACATGTCTACTGTCACTGCATATGATACTGTCACCATTGACAGAATGGTGGAGGATTACATCGGTGACAGCATCCAAGTAGGCATGTCAGACAGTCCATACCTGTACTGGCAGGAAAAAGAGGCAATTTGGAGGCCCCTGTACAAGCTGGCTCTATTTTACCTGAGTTGCCCCCCCTCCAGTGTGTACTCCGAAAGAGTGTTTAGTGCAGCCGGGAACCTTGTCAGCGAAAGGCGTAGGAGGTTGCTTCCACAGAATGTGGAGAAGATGATGTTCATCAAAATGAATTATCAGCTCTTCCAGGGAGACCAGCCTCCAGAAGGTACAGAGGGACCTGTGGTGGTGGATTCAAGTGGGGACGAGTTAATACTTTGTGAGGATGAGGATGTACACACTGAAGAGGGTGAGGAATCGGTGGATGAGGAGGATGAGGATGACATCTTGCCTCCGTAGAGCCAGTTTGTGCAGGGACACATTAATTGCCAGCTTGTTTTGTGGGGGCCCAAACGAACCAATCATTTCAGCCACAGTTGTGTGGCAGACCCTGGCGCTGAAATGATTAATTTGTTAAAGTGTGCATGTCCTGTTTATACAACATAAGGGTGGGTGGGAGGGCCCAAGGACAATTCCATCTTGCACTTCTTTTTTTTCTTTGCATTATGTACAGTTTGGGGCCTAGTTTTTCTAACTGCCATCCTGTCTGCCACTGCAGTGTCACTCCTAGATGGGTCACGTGTTTGTGCCGCCCACTCGTGTCGCTTAGCATAGTCATCCAGCTACCTCGGTGCAACCTTTTGGACATGAAAACACTATTGTGAGGTGTGAGGTGTTCAGAATAGACTGGAAATGAGTGGAAATTAAGGTTATTGAGGTTAATAATAGCATAGGAGCAGAGAAACCAACAAATTCTGTGATTTTAGCTGTTTTTATGCTTTTTAAAAAAAAAATACAGATCCAAAACACAAAACCCAGAACCCAAAACACGGAAGGGTGGTTTTGACAAAACCAATCCAGATCCAAAACACGAAGAAAGATCCAGATCCAAAACCAAAACACAAAACACGAAAAGTGGCCGGTGCACACCCCTAATATATATATATGGGCCCCCACACATTTGTTGCCCAGGGGCCCCCGCCGACCTTAATCCGGCCCTGATTGCGGGATTCATGTGTCCACTGTATCAGTGAGCACAGGTGAGCGCCATCGCAATGTGCTCCTACTCTCCGCCACCTGCTCAGTTACTAGGGATGCTGCCATGGGACCAGGTGGGCAGTTTGTTTTGCTGTAACGCATGTAACAGATGTCAGGGTCTTACAGCTCACTGATATTAGTGCAAGCAGCTGTTCATTCTTGGAGTCAGCGTTTGGAATTACACTATAGTATTATGGACTCCTGAAATACCAGGGATTCTGCATACTGGTAACAATAACAGTCTATGGATGATTGTAGCAGTTGTACAGTACCTTCAAGAGCTGGTTCCATTCCAGTCAGCGTGTTAGATCCCTCTACTGTAATGAGGCTCTCCAGCAGACAAACAAGAGGAGTAGCCGCATTGTGTTGAGGGCCCCAGTGATTGAGGAATCATTGATGAACTTGGGGGAAAGGACGTGTATTAAATCCCATCAGTCTTCTAGAACTGCTGTATTTATATTGGGTTGCATCAGTTATCATGGCTCTCCAAGCACTGCTGTTCTTATACAATGTGGCTGCATCACATTGTATGACTCTCTCAGCTGTTATTTTGTGGGGTCACACTATGACTATCCCAGCGTGGCTGTTTTTATATACGGTTTAGCATGATATCACACTGAATGGCTCTCCCTGCCCTGCCAACATTATTTGGTACTCCTGGCGATCTAGAAAATCTAATTGTTGTGGTAATTAAACAAAATGTAAATTTTGTATTGAACCAAAGTTTAAAATTTAAAAGTGATGACCACTAAGGGGCCTATTTAGGCTGGTTGTGGAGCATTCAGGGGGACAAAGACCACAAATTTTCCATAACCAGTACTAGGCTTGACCAAACAGGGCTGGTGAACCACCGAGGGGAGACCTCAGAGCTTTAATGATACTTTTTGGTGCCCTGGGCCAGAAAGAGCATTGCCCCCCCTTTGTTTTTAAATTGTGACATACAGTAAGATGTGAACTCGAAATTTCAACAATTCAGTCTCATGGGTGCCAGATAGCTCCATGTGTGAGGTGTCTGACTGCCATGTGAGAGGTGATTGTTTTGAGTCCCGGGCATGACAGTATTTTGAAATGTGTATGTAAATAAAAGAGGATGTGACTGAAGGTGCTAGGGGAGATGACGGCCAGGAGATGCCGGGGATAAAAGAAGAGAAAGCTACAAGTGAGAATGATTATAATAGAAAATTGACAGGCCCAAACAGCGCCCCCTGCCCTGTGCCATGGCAAATGTTGCACCACCCTAGTTACAGCCCTGGGAGACCTGCTGTGCAGGGGTCCTCCTACCATCATTCCACTGTGTTCCCTGTCCACCGTATTCGGATCTGTCTGGTCTTTGGAAAGGGACTTGGACACTATCTTCCTATTTACTGTTTTGGACACTTATGGGGTGTTAACCCTCCCAACAATACTACATCATTGTGTGTTTTTTATCTTTATTTATATGAAAAAACTGTCAAACGGAACCAAGTGAGAATTTGGAACGCTGTTGATGAGAATACTGTCAGCTGGAACAAGCCTTAGTGCAATTGGTGTCACTGTATTCATCTGTATGTATGTATTTGTAAGATGGAGACTTATTTGTGACCCCCGCTGCTTTGGAGTGCAGTACCATAAGTTTGATTGTTTTTTTCCATTAGAAGAAAAAGGGAAACCAGGACAGACAGAAGAAACAGGACAAGTAGTAGAAATAAAAGAAACAAGATAAGGAGGACAAACAGAAATAGCAGAACATGCAGGAGAGGCAGGATAACCAGAAGAGGCAGAACATACAGGATAAGCAGGACAAACAGAAGAAGCAGGGGAGGCAGGACAAACAGAAGAAGCAGGGGAGGCAGGACAAACAGAAGAAGAAGGGGAGGCAGGACAAACAGAAGAAGCAGGATAAAGCTTGACAAACAGAAGAAGCAGGATAAGCTGGACAAACAGGAGAAGCAGGACAAACAGGAGAAGCAGGATAAGCTGGACAAACAGAAGAAGCAGGATAAGCTGGACCAACAGAAGAAGCAGGATAAAGCTTGACAAACAGAAGAAGCAGGGTGAACAGGACAAACAGAAGAAGTAGGAGAGACAGGACAAACAGAAGAAGCAGGATAAGCAGGACAAACAGAAGAAGCAGGACAAACAGAAGAAGCAGGATAAGCAGGACAAACAGAAGAAGTAGGAGAGACAGGACAAACAGAAGAAGCAGGAGAGACAGGACAAACAGAAGAAGCAGGACATACAAAAGAAGCAGGATAAGCAGGAATAACAGAAGAAGCAGGAGAGACAGGACAAGCAGAAGAAGCAGGACAAATAGAAGAAGCAGGATAAGCAGGACAAACAGAAGAAGTAGGAGAGACAGGACAAACAGAAGAAGCAGGACATACAAAAGAAGCAGGATAAGCAGGAATAACAGAAGAAGCAGGAGAGACAGGACAAGCAGAAGAAGCAGGATAAGCAGGACAAACAGAAGAAGCAGGATAAGCAGGACAAACAGAAGAAGCAGGATAAGCAGGAATAACAGAAGAAGCAGGAGAGACAGGACAAGCAGAAGAAGCAGGAGAGACAGTACAAACAGAAGAAGCAGGACAAACAGAAACAGAAGAAGCAGGATAAGCAGGAATAACAGAAGAAGCAGGAAAGGCAGAAGAAACAGGACAAACAGAAGAAGCAGGATAAGCTGGGCAAACAGAAGAAGTAGGAGAGACAGGATAAACAGAAGAAGCAAGATAAGCAGGACAAACAAAAGAAGCAGGACAAACAGAAGAAGCCGGAAAGGCAGGACAAGCAGAAGAAGCAGGATAAGCAGGACAAACAGAAGAAGCAGGATAAGCAGGACAAAGAGAAGAAGCAGGATAAGCTGGACAAACAGAAGAAGTAGGAGAGACAGGACAAACAGAAGAAGCAAGATAAGCAGGACAAACAAAAGAAGCAGGACAAACAGAAGAAGTAGGAAAGACAGGACAAACAGAAGAAGCAGGATAAGCAGGTCAAACAAGAAGCAGGAGAGACAGGACAAGCAGAAGAAGCAGGATAAGCAGGACAAACAGAAGAAGCAGGATAAGCAGGACAAACAGAAGAAGCAGGATAAGCAGGAATAACAGAAGAAGCAGGAGAGACAGGACAAGCAGAAGAAGCAGGAGAGACAGGACAAACAGAAGAAGCAGGACAAACAGAAACAGAAGAAGCAGGATAAGCAGGAATAACAGAAGAAGCAGGAAAGGCAGAACAAACAGAAGAAGCAGGATAAGCTGGGCAAACAGAAGAAGTAGGAGAGACAGGACAAACAGAAGAAGCAAGATAAGCAGGACACACAAAAGAAGCAGGACAAACAGAAGAAGCAGAAAAAGGCAGGACAAATAGAAGAAACAGGATAATCTGGACAATCAGAAGAAGTAGGAGAGACAGGACAAACAGAAGAAGCAGGAGAGACAGGACCAACAGAAGAAGCAGGATAAACAGGACAAACAAAAGAAGTAGGAGAGACAGGACAAACAGAAGAAGCAGGACAAAGCTGGACAAACAGAAGAAGCAGGACAAAACTGGACAAACAGAAGAAGCAGGATAAGCAGGACAAACAGAAGAAGCAGGATAAGCAGGACAAATAGAAGAAGCAGGAGAGACAGGACAAACAGAAGAAGCAAGATAAGCAGGACAAATAGAAGAAGCAGGAGAGACAGGACAAACAGAAGAAGCAGGAGAGACAGGACAAACAGAAGAAGCAGGATAAGCAGGACAAACAGAAGAAGCAGGACAAACAGAAGATGCAGGATAAGCAGGACAAATAGAAGAAGCAGGACAAACAGAAGAAGCAGGACAAACAGAAGAAGCAGGACAAACAGAAAATGCAGGATAAGCAGGACAAATAGAAGAAGCAGGAGAGACAGGACAAACAGAAGAAGCAGGAGAGACAGGACGAACAGAAGAAGCAGGACATACAAAAGAAGCAGGATAAGCAGGAATAACAGAAGAAGCAGGAGAGACAGGACAAACAGAAGAAGCAGGAGAGACAGGACAAGCAGAAGAAGCAAGAGAGACAGGACAAACAGAAGAAGCAGGATAGACAGGACAAGCAGAAGAAGCAGGATAAGCTGGACAAACAGAAGAAGTAAGAGAGACAGGACAAACAGAAGAAGCAGGAGAGACAGGACAAACAGAAGAAGCAGGAGAGACAGGACAAGCAGAAGAAGCAGGATAAGCTGGACAAACAGAAGAAGTAGGAGAGACAGGACAAACAGAAGAAGCAGGAGAGACAGGACAAACAGAAGAAGCAGGAGAGACAGGACAAACAGAAGAAGCAGGAGAGACAGGACAAACAGAAGAAGCAGGACATACAAAAGAAGCAGGATAAGCAGGAATAACAGAAGAAGCAGGAGAGACAGGACAAACAGAAGAAGTAGGAGAGACAGGACAAGCAGAAGAAGCAGGATAAGCAGGACAAACAGAAGAAGCAGGAATAACAGAAGAAGCAGGAGAGACATGACAAGCAGAAGAAGCAGGATAAGCAGGACAAACATAAGAAGCAGGACAAACTGAAACAGAAGAAGCAGGATAAGCAGGAATAACAGAAGAAGTAGGAGAGACAGGACAAACAGAAGAAGTAGGAGAGACAGGACAAGCAGAAGAAGCAGGATAAGCAGGACAAACAGAAGACTCAGGAATAACAGAAGAAGCAGGAGAGACAGGACAAGCAGAAGAAGCAGGATAAGCAGGACAAACAGAAGAAGCAGGATAAGCAGGACAAACAGAAGAAGCAAGATAAGCAGGACAAACAGAAGAAGCAGGACAAACAGAAACAGAAGAAGCAGGATAAGCAGGAATAACAGAAGAAGCAGGAAAGGCAGGACAAACAGAAGAAACAGGACAAGCAGAAGAAGCAGGATAAGCTGGGCAAACAGAAGAAGTAGGAGAGACAGGACAAACAGAAGAAGCAAGATAAGCAGGACAAACAAAAGAAGCAGGACAAACAAGAAGAAGGAGAGACAGGACAAACAGAAGAAGCAGGAGAGACAGGACAAACAGAAGAAGCAGGAGAGACAGGACAAACAGAAGAAGCAGGATAAGCAGGACAAACAAAAGAAGCAGGACAAACAAGAAGAAGGAGAGACAGGACAAACAGAAGAAGCAGGAGAGACAGGACAAACAGAAGAAGCAGGAGAGACAGGACAAACAGAAGAAGCAGGACATACAAAAGAAACAGGATAAGCAGGACAAACAGAAGAAGCAGGATAAGCAGGACAAACAGAAGAAGCAGGAGAGACAGGACAAACAGAAGAAGCAGGACATACAAAAGAAGCAGGACAAACAGAAGAAGTAGGAGAGACAGGACAAACAGAAGAGGCAAGATAAGCAGGACAAACAAAAGAAGCAGGACACACAAGAAGAAGGAGAGACAGGACAAACAGAAGAAGCAGGAGAGACAGGACAAACAGAAGAAGCAGGAGAGACAGGACAAACAGAAGAAGCAGGAAAGACAGGACAAACAGAAGAAGCAGGACATACAAAAGAAACAGGATAAGCAGGACAAACAGAAGAAGCAGGATAAGCAGGACAAACAGAAGAAGCAGGAGAGACAGGACAAACAGAAGAAGCAGGACATACAAAAGAAGCAGGATAAGCAGGAATAACAGAAGAGGCAGGAGAGACACGACAAGCAGAAGAAGCAGGATAAGCAGGACAAACAGAAGAAGCAGGATAAGCAGGAATAACAGAAGGACAGGACAAGCAGAAGAGACAGGACAAACAGAAGAAGCAGGACAAACAAACAGAAGATGCAGGATAAGCTGGAATAACAGAAGAAGCAGGAAAGGCAGGACAAACAGAAGAAACAGGACAAACAGAAGAAGTAGGATAAGCTGAGAAAACAGAAGAAGTAGGAGAGACAGGACAAACAGAAGAAGTAGGAGAGATAGGACAAACAGAAGAAGCAGGATAAGCAGGACAAACAAAAGAATCAGGAGAGACAGGACAAGCAGAAGAAGCAGGAGAGACAGGACAAACAGAAGAAGCAGGAAAGACAGGACAAGCAGAAGAAGCAGGATAAGCTGGACAAACAGAAGAAGTAGGAGAGACAGGACAAACAGAAGAAGCAGGAGAGACAGGACAAGCAGAAGAAGAAGGACATACAATAGAAGCAGGATAAGCAGGAATAACAGAAGAAGCAGGAGAGACAGGACAAACAGAAGAAGTAGGAGAGACAGGACAAGCAGAAGAAGCAGGATAAGCAGGAATAACAGAAGAAGCAGGAGAGACAGAAACAGAAGAAGCAGGACAAACAGAAACAGAAGATGCAGGATAAGCAGGAATAACAGAAGAAGCAGGAAAGGCAGGACAAACAGAAGAAACAGGACAAACAGAAGAAGCAGGATAAGCTGGGCAAACAGAAGAAGTAGGAGAGACAGGACAAACAGAAGAAGCAAGATTAGCAGGACAAACAAAAGAAGCAGGAAAAACAGAAGAAGTAGGAGAGACAGGACAAACAGAAGAAACAGGACAAACAGAAGAAGCAGGATAAGCTGGGCAAACAGAAGAAGTAGGAGAGACAGGACAAACAGAAGAAGCAAGATTAGCAGGACAAACAAAAGAAGCAGGAAAAACAGAAGAAGTAGGAGAGACAGGACAAACAGAAGAAGCAGGATAAGCAGGACAAACAAAAGAATCAGGAGAGACAGGACAAACAGAAGAAGCAGGATAAGCAGGTCAAACATGAAGCAGGACAACAGAAGAAGCAGGAAAGGCAGGCCAAACAGAAGAAGCAGGATAAGCTGGACAATCAGAAGAAGTAGGAGAGACAGGACGAACAGAAGAAGCAGGAGAGACAGGACAAACAGAAGAAGCAGGAGAGACAGGACAAACAGAAGAAGCAGGATAAGCTGGACAACCAGAAGAAGTAGGAGAGACAGGACAAACAGAAGAAGCAGGAGAGACAGGACAAACAGAAGAAGCAGGAAACCTGGACATACAGAAGAAGCAGGATAAGCTGGACAACCAGAAGAAGTAGGAGAGACAGGACAAACAGAAGAAGCAGGAAACCTGGACATACAGAAGAAGCAGGATAAGCTGGACAATCAGAAGAAGTAGGAGAGACAGGACAAACAGAAGAAGCAGGAGAAGATGTGCAGATGGGCGATAATCACCCATAGCGTGCGTCCGCGGCTTAGCGACCGGCTCTGAATCGGGCCGTAAATTCTCAAACCGTCTGTGGTTTGATTCTCAAACCAGTTTGTGGAAGTAGTTGTAAAATTAGAAAGAAAATTGCTGGAAAAATCAAAAAGGTTTGGCCATAGCCGAACTGGTTTATCACATTTCAACCAGTTGGGTGATGTTTAAGTCTGTTCAACAGTGGCAAAACTTGCTCACACGCGTGCAAGTCAGTTCACGCACGGTCGAGACAGTTTACACAACTTCGGACTCGAACAGAGAGCCTCTAATGCAAGAGGCGACATGTGAACATCAAACAGATCCCCAAAAATGTAACTGCAAGTCCGAATCGGGGGCCATAGTACATTGTATGCGTTTGCAGCCGCTGGACCAGTGAGATTGGATTGAATTTCTAACTGATTTTAAATTTTAGAGCATCTCATTGTAACCCAGGCTGGACGCTCATCTTTCATTGTCTCAAAGATAAACTGTTTGACTAAATAAAGGTGGAATCCAGCTGTACAATGTATACGGACATGTACAAGACAGGACACAGGAGTTTCTGGGAATCTCAAGATCAGGATGTTTAAAGACAGTTTGTAAATGGTTTTAAAACCTTTAGTTTATGTAACATCCCAAATAGCATAGAATCAATCAGACACAATTTACCTTAAAGATTTGGGTAAGTGGACAGTTACAATAATAATATCTCCCCATGGGTGCTGTCCCTTCATCTGTCTTCTTACTAGTGTAGCAGACATGAATGCAAACTCTGCTCCTGTAAGAAAATATCTTCAGGGTCAGGGGACCTCATTCAGAGGCGGTCGTTAGATGCAAGAGGTCACACAGAATCAGGGCGGCCGCTTGCATCCTGAACGGCCGCCTCCTTGTCGATAGTTAAGCTGTGGGTTACCACCCACAGCTTAACGACCGACCAGGTTGATGGTCGCGATGGTGATCACCATTGCGACCATCGGGGCTTACGACCAGACCCTAGGGTTGAGTCTGGGCACTCGTAAGCCTCAGGGAGCTTTCTGCTCTGATGGAGCAGGAAGCTCCCCACTGACATCACTGATGATGTCAGTGCGGCCACCCACAAAACGGTAGGCGTTCGTTAAGGAACACCTCCGTTTTTGAAACCACCCCCCGGGCGGCCAACCAAATATGGCAAGCTGTCGATCAACATCGACAGCCGCCCCTTTGGTAGCGAGCTCCGGAGCGACAGAGTTTCTCTGTCACTCCGGGGCTTGCACACGCGCAATGCGGCCGCTGCACGTTCGCAAGCCAAACCATCAAGTCGGTTACGAGCGCATCGGCGCTCACGACCGACTCTGAATGAGGTCCTGGGTCTTTAAGAAGTGCAGATGCTGAAAAAGTCAAAGATCTAAATATGTCCAGGTTTTGGAAAATACTGACATAAATTTAAACTTGCATACAATATGCTCTCTGCGTACCCTTACATACAATACTCTCTCTGCGTACCCTTACATACAATACTCTCTCTGCGTACCCTTACATACAATACACTATCTGCGTACCCTTACATACAATACTCTCTGCGTACCCTTACATACAGTACTCTCTCTGCGTACCTTTACATACAATACTCTCTCTGCGTACACTTACATACAATACTCTCTGCGTACCTTTACATACAGTACTCTCTCTGCGTACCCTTACATACAATAATCTCTCTGCGTACCCTTACATACAATACCCTTTCTGCGTACCCTTACATACAATACTCTCTGCGTACCTTTACATACAGTACTCTCTCTGCGTACCCTTACATACAATAATCTCTCTGCGTACCCTTACATACAATACCCTTTCTGCGTACCCTTACATACAATACTCTCTCTGCGTACCCTTACATACAATACTCTCTCTGCGTACCCTTACATACAATACTCTCTCTGCGTACCCTTACATACAATACTCTCTCTGCGTACCCTTACATACAATACCCTTTCTGCGTACCCTTACATACAATACTCTCTCTGCGTACCCTTACATACAATACTCTCTCTGCGTACCCTTACATACAATACCCTTTCTGCGTACCCTTACATACAATACTCTCTCTGTGTACCCTTACATACAATACTCTCTCTGCATATCCTTACATAGAATACTCTCTCTGTGTACCCTTACATACAATACTCTCTCTGCGTATTCTTACATACAATACTCTCTCTGCGTACCCTTACATACAATGCTCTCTCTGCGTACCCTTACATACAGTACTCTCTCTGCGTACCCTTACATACAATACTCTCTCTGCGTACCCTTACATACAATGCTCTCTCTGCGTACCCTTACATACAATACACTCTCTGCGTACCCTTACATACAGTACTCTCTCTGCGTACCCTTACATACAGTACTCTCTCTGCGTACCCTTACATACAATACTCTCTCTTTGCGTATCCTTACATACAATACTCTCTGTGCGTACCCTTACATACAATACTCTCTCTGCATACCCTTATATACAGTACTCTCTCTTTGCGTACCCTTACATACAATACCCTTTCTGTGTAACCTTACATACAATACTCTCTCTGCGTACCCTTACATACAATACTCTCTCTGCATACCCTTACATACAATACTCTCTCTTTGCATACCCTTACATACAATACCCTTTCTGCGTACTCTTACATACAATACTCTCTCTGCGTACCCTTACATACAGTATTCTCTCTTTGCGTACCCTTACATACAATACCCTTTCTGTGTACCCTTACACACAATACTCTCTCTGCGTACCCTTACATACAATACTCTCTCTGCGTACCCTTACATACAATACTCTCTCTGCGTACCCTTACATACAGTACTCTCTCTGCGTACCCTTACATACAATGGGCCTGATTCAGACCCACTCGCGAGCGGCTGTCCGCTCGCAAGTGGGTCGATGTTATGCACTGAGCATGCGCACGATGGAGGGAGCTCCGTTGTGCGCATGCGCCAGACGCAACGAGCGAAGGAAAGTCCTTCGCTCGTTGTGTCCGATCAAAGGGGGCGTGCTGTCAATGTTGATTGACAGCACGCCCCCTTTGGTGGGCGTGCCGGGGGCGTGCCTCCCTGACGGGGGCGTTCCCACGGGAACGCCTCCCGTCAGAAGCCGGCCCACTGACATCACTAGTGATGTCAGTGGGAGTGATTTTGGCTCTGATAGAGCCAAAATCACTCCGGAGCTTGCGGTTGAGAAACTCAACCGCAGGCTCCGGCTCGCAATTTCGATGGTCGCGATGGTCTCGACCATCGCGGCCATCACAAAGCACGCTCGTATAGCCTGTGGGTGGTGACCCACAGCTATACGAGCGTCCAGGAGGACGCTCCATGAAAATGGAGCCCGGCCCTCATTCAGAGCGTGCGCTCTGCTCAGAGCGTACGGCTCTGAATGAGGGCCAATACTCTCTCTTTGCGTACCCTTACATACAATACTCTCTCTTTGCGTACCCTTACATACATTACTCTCTCTGCGTACCCTTACATACCATACTCTCTCTGCGTACCCTTACATACAGTACTCTCTCTACGTACCCTTACATACAATACTCTCTCTGCGTATCCTTACATACAATACTATCTCTGCGTACCCTTACATACAATACTCTGTATGTGTACCCTTACATACAATACTCTCTCTGCATACCCTTACATACAATACTCTCTCTGCGTACCCTTACATACAATACTCTCTATGCGTACATTTACATACAGTACTCTCTCTGCGTACCCTTACATACAATACTCTCTATGTGTACTCTAACATACAAAACTCTCTCTGCGTACCCTTACATACATTACTCTCTATGTGTACCCTTACATACATTACTCTCTATGTGTACCCTTACATACAATACTCTCTCTGCGTACCCTTACATACAATACTCTCTGTGTACCCTTACATACAATACTCTTTCTGCGTACCCTTACATACAATACTCTCTCTGCGTACCCTTACATACAATACTCTCTCTGCGTACCCTTACATACCATACTCTCTCTGCGAACCCTTACATACAATACCCTTTCTGCGTACCCTTACATACAATACTCTCTCTGCGTACCCTTACATACAGTATTCTCTCTTTGCGTACCCTTACATACAATACCCTTTCTGTGTACCCTTACACACAATACTCTCTCTGCGTACCCTTACATACAATACTCTCTCTGCGTACCCTTACATACAATACTCTCTCTGCGTACCCTTACATACAGTACTCTCTCTGCGTACCCTTACATACAATACTCTCTCTTTGCGTACCCTTACATACAATACTCTCTCTTTGCGTACCCTTACATACAATACTCTCTCTGCGTACCCTTACATACAATACTCTCTCTGCGTACCCTTACATACCATACTCTCTCTGCATACCCTTACATACAGTACTCTCTCTACGTACCCTTACATACAATACTCTCTCTGCGTACCCTTACATACAATACTCTCTCTGCGTACCCTTACATACAATACTCTCTATGTGTACCCTTACATACAATACTCTCTCTGCGTACCCTTACATACAATACTCTCTCTGCGTACCCTTACATACAATACTCTCTATGCGTACCCTAACATACAAAACTCTCTCTGCGTACCCTTACATACATTACTCTCTATGCGTACCCTTACATACATTACTCTCTATGTGTACCCTTACATACAATACTCTCTCTGCGTACCCTTACATACATTACTCTCTATGTGTACCCTTACATACAATACTCTCTCTGCGTACCCTTACATACAATACTCTCTGTGTACCCTTACATACCATACTCTCTCTGCGTACCCTTACATACAATACTCTCTCTGCGTACCCTTACATACAGTACTCTCTCTACGTACCCTTGCATATCTGCCCCATCAGATTATTATGTGCTGTAGCAGAGGGCTTTCTGCACTGCGTTGCTGCAGGCTGTAGCTTTCGCAGTGGACGGAAGGTGTGTCGCAGTTTAGCACCCATATGATTGGCTGTCTTATCTAACCAGGTGCCTCGTGGCAGAGATAATATACCCATCTCTTTTTCCTCTTTAGTACTGGCAACGCCCTTCTTCAATGCCAGATATGGGCGCTGTTAAATACCAGGGGCCTGATCCAGAGATGTTCGCTACTGCAATTGCAGCTGCAATATCACTCAGAACGCAGCTGCGAAAATATGCTAATGTTTCCAAAGCTTACCTAAGTATAGGGACGCTCACTAGTGACTTCTCATATCCGTCCGACGTCACGCACAAGAATAAACATCGGTAACATTGACGCAGAACGGGCAGTCACACAGCATATGCTGCAAGTCTGACCCGACTCAACGTCGCTCCTGACACGCTGAGAGCGCTCATGCTGCGAATGAGATCACAATGGCTACTTTATGCGCGCCCCTGACACGCTGCATCTCTCCTGACACGCTGAGAGCTCTCATGCTGCGTAGGAGATCACAACGACTAATTTATGCGCGCTCCTGACACGGCTTTTAAAAGGTCAGACACGCCTGCGTTTGTCCGCCGTTATCGCTGGTTTTGAGTGCGAAAAAGTATCGCGCTCGTCCGCGCTTATCCCCGTATTCAATACCAAATTGGTGAAAACGGAACCTGGCGAAACTGAAATCGCGGAAAAGTTCTGTCAGTTTGGGGGAAATAAGCCTGACACCCCCCAAAAGATGCACTGACATGGGGGATCACTATGGGTACCCCCGAATAGCCCTGCTAAAGGTATTTTGGGTTTTTAAATGGTCTCAATAGGTGCTATTTAGCGTCTTTCAGCAAGTCGTGAAGAATAGCATTTTGCAACTTTTTGGGGGTGAAAATAAGTATTGCCATCAAATTTGGGGTACATGAAAATGGGTGCAAGCATATTTTAACGTTGCTAAAGTCAAGCATTAAAAAGCGGCAAAAACGCACCTTCGGCAAACACCTACAATCAAAAATACACCTCCCCCATATTTGCAGACCCCCGCCCCCCCCCGCAAAGGCTATTTTGCTAGTTTTTGAATTTGTAACCCCACGGATTTTTTTTTTCAACCATTTTTTCAAAGTGTTTCTTTGGGGTGTCCTTTGTGAGTTTTTTTGCATTTTTTTTTACACAGTTAGCGTCAGGGGGGGGGGCGTCCAAAGGGTGTAGGGTGGTTCCCACAACATTGCACCCCAAAACCCCAACTTTTTTCCGTCGGTTATTCACAGGAGAAACTTTTTCGCCTACTACATTGCATTGCGTTATGGCACCGTCAAAAAGATGCTACAGTTGAATACGGGGATAAGTTGAAACCGGCGAAAATTACGTCATCGGCGAAAAAGTATCGCGGAAACTGACTTTTCGCTTCTAATTGATTACGGCCCTTGGACTTTGATACAGGCAACTGATCTGAGGGATGTTAGAGCTGCCGATGAACGGAGGGCTGAGGCTGACCCAAAGTCTAAGGTGGGAGTCGCCAGAGAATAGTCACCATCTAAAGATGGCGTCGCCCATATGGTCCAAGCTGCAGACGCAGCATCATATCATCTGCTCTACCATCGTACGCCTGAGTGACAACGCCAGCCGCCGCAGATGAATAACAGGGGCCAGGAAATCCCTGTCAGCCAATGATGATCTTGGTCTCTTCAATCCCCCCCCAACAGCAGCTGCACGCCGCCATTTTGAGAAATGGCAGCCATCGCCGCCCCCTACCCTGACACGCCGACATTCAGCGCCTCTGCACACTGTAACACCACCGGTAATTCCTGACACGCCACCATCGGCGCACATGGACGCTTGCACCAGCCGTTTGGCAGATGCAGCATCTCCGTCTGGCTTCGGCCTCTGGGCCTGATTCAGAGCCGCTCGTAAGCGGCCGCTCGTTCATTCCGAGCGATGTTTGCACAACTGCGCATGCGTACGGATCGTAATACGCATGCGCGAACCAGTCAGTGCGGCCGAAAATCATTTGTTCGCTAAATAGCGAATGCCTGCTATTTTGAGTCACAGGAGGAGGCGTATGTGGGTGGTAACAGGGGAAGGTGCTTGAAAACGGGGAGTGGAGATCCGAACGCAGGCGTGCTTAAAGGTCAAAACGGGCGTTTTATGGGTGTGCATAATTAATACAGCAGCGTCATTGACCACGTCACAGGGTTATTTTATAGTCAGAACTGCTCGCAAGATTGCGGTAGGAAAAACCAACCACAAGAATAGCGAGCAGTTCATACGCTGGTCGATGTACTCGATTAATCTAACAAATAGCGGACATGACGTAGGATGCGAGCGGCCAGGGGGCGTAGTTGTCCAAAAAACGACTGCATGTTTGGTTCGCTCGTTCAGACCTAGAGGCGTGAACAGACCGCAAAGAGCGAACGGTTCATTTGAATAGCCACCCCTTTTTACTGAACGAGCGAGCGCAAATAGCGTCCGGCTCTGAATGAGGTCCTCTGTAGCTGCGGCTCTGCATCCGATAATGCAGCCGCTGCTATTAACACGCCCACCACGCCCATGACGTGAACAGTGATTGCATGATGTGACTCTGGATCAGTACCGTAAGCAGAATCGCCATGTCAGTAATTAGGAGTTTTATCTGCGTCCCAGGACTGTCAGAGTAGCGTCTTTTAATAAACTGTTTCCTATGGTTTAATAGAATTTGTTATGATGATTAGATTTAAGACAGATAAAGGAACAAGCATTAAATACCGTCTCAAATTAGATCCTGGTTGCTAGGCAAAGCTGTAATATTTTCACTGCATGTAATTACTTGGATCCAGCTGAGACTGCTGTTAGGATCCCGCAGTAACGTAGAGAGATCAGTAACGTCTTTGGACTCGGAGCGATTATCCGATCAGTGCGTTGCTCCATACACAATGAGGTACTTCTAGCTCAAGGCGCACGTTTGTCAGTGGGTGGCATCTTAAATAGTACGCACTGCTTATAAGATGCCACCTCACAATCCGACCGTTTTTAGGCGCGTTTGAAGCCGTTTATCGGCTAACGTTCCTGCATACATAGCGATGCAATTATTTATTGGCCAGATCTGCCAATATCAGAAGATTGGCCAGATAATTGTATAGGTGTGTCAATAGCTTAAAAGCCATTCAAATCGGATGCAGCCTAAATATTACTTTGTCTCTGGTTTGGATATTGTGAGAAGGGGATGTGGTTCGTTATGTCACCAACTTTGATTGGCAGGAGGGCTAATCTTGGTGTAGTTTCCATAGAGACAAATCAAGCACCCAAGTTTATCCATGATGCTGCTCCACCCCTAAAGGAAGGGGCAGGGACCTCTTTTCCCCTGTGGGCCAGTCCAATCCTGGGGCCGTGTCCTAGCTCAGATCTCAACTGCAGTGTAAAAATAATAAAGCTTAGCTGCCCAGCATTTCTGGGCTACATGCAAAACGAGCCACAATTTATTCAGCATGCAAATATAATAAATGTATTTGCACCCCTTGTATTACAGCATGGTTTGTCCAGGTGTACTTGCACTTTTCTTCTTCGCTTCCAACTCAGAATCAGTCCAAATCCTACTGACCGATTTCATCTTAACCCTCCATGGGAGAAGCCTGGAGAAGACAAGTAGTTGGGCGGTGATGGGACGTTTTGCGTCATTAAGCCCCCTTGTGGTAAAATGCCACGGTTACCGCATATTTAAATAGGAAACGGGGAAAATAATGCATTAAGGCCCTCATTCAGAGCCGGACGCTCTGAGCAGAGCGCTCGCTCTGAATGAGGGCCGCCCTCCATAAAAATGGAGCGTCCTCCTGGACGCTCGTATAGCTCTGGGTCACCACCCACAGCACATACGAGCGTGCAGGATGATGGTCGCGATGGTCTTGACCATCGCGACCATCGCCAGTGTGACCAGAAGCCTGTGGTCGGGTTTTTCGACCACAAGCCCTGGAGTGATATTGGCTCTATCAGAGCCAAAATCACCCCCACTGACATCACTAGTGATGTCAGTGTGCCGGCTTCTGACGGTAGGCGTTCCCTTGGGAACGCCCCCGTCTGGGAGGCACGCCCCCGGCACGCCCACCAAAGGGGGCGTGCTGTCAATCAACATCGACAGCACGCCCCCTTTGATCAGACACAACGAGCGAAGGAAAGTCCTTCGCTCGTCGCGTCTCGCGCATGCTCCCTCGCGCATGCTCCCTCCGTCAAGCGCATGCTCACTGCACACCATCGACCCACTTGCGAGCGGACAGCCGCTCGCGAGTGGGTCTGAATCAGGCCCTAAGTTCTGCCTCCTACCCTTGTACTGCCATTCCCCAAGAAAATTCTCACCCTTCCTGCCACTATGAATTGGGCAGGATGCAGGAGAGGTGCTTACTCTTCCAGGGGTGCAGGGGTTACCCCAAAAATTGGGAGCCTTCCGCAGATCTCGGGAGAATACGCAAGTATGGTCCTAATACTGGCCAAAGGCTGCAGCGAGCTGGCTGCTTAAACTCAAACACATGGCAATGTAATCTATCAAACATACAGGAAGCAGATGGGCTGAGAGGATGGCCATTTTAGGAGAAGATACCCAAAGGTGGGTCTCATTCAGAAGTGAAATGGATTTATACAACATTTTTTTTGTTGGGGGGGAGGGTCAAAATGGCAGCAGTACCTGAATTTTTGCAACAAACTGATAGACCAGTAAGATGAACTGGCAAAGCCTAGAAATAAATTGGCGATTTTTATTAGATTATACATACAGCCATATGTGACATACAGAGGGATAGCAGTGGAAGAGTGCTCATTTTAAAATAGAAGATGCGCTAACAAGTTGGGCTAACAAAGGGCCTGATTCAGAGCCGGACGCTATTTGTGCTCGCTCGTTCAGAAAAAAGGGGTGGCTATTCAAATTAACCGTTCGCTCTTTGCGGTCTGTTGATGCCTCTATGTCTGAACGAGCGAACAAAACTTGCGGTCGTTTTTTGGAAAACTACGCCCCCTGGCCGCTCGCATCCTACGTCATGTCCGCTATTTATTAGATTAATCAGGTACATCAACCAGGGTATGAACTGCTCGCTATTCTTGTGGTTGGTTTTTCCTACCGCAATCTTGCGAGCAGTTCTGACTATAAAATAACCCAGTGATGTGGTCAATGACGCTGCTGTATTAATTATGCACACCCATAAAACGCCCGTTTTGACCTTTAAGCACGCCTGCGTTCCGTTCTCCACTCCCCGTTTTCAAGCACCTTCCTCTGTTACCACCCACATACGCCTCCTCCTGTCACTCAAAATAGCAGGCATTCGCTATTTAGCGAACAAACGATTTTCGGCCGCACTGACTGGTTCGCGCATGCGTATTACGATCCGTACGCATGCGCAGTTGTGCAAACATCGCTCGGAACGAACGAGCGGCCGCTTACGAGCGGCTCTGAATCAGGCCCAAAGCCCAGAAATTAAATGGTTTATAAAAGACAATTGACTGACTAATTATCCACATTTGGAGACAATGAGCCCCAATCGTCATGCACAGGGAAGGTGCTAAACATTTGTTTTATTTGCAACTAAAGATACTTTATTTGTATCACAATTCGCAGAGTACATTGTTACACAGCGGGGAACATAACGAGTGGTGGCGAAAAATGCAGATGTGTCACAACTGTTTTCGGTTGTGTTGCAGCTTGCGTCTGCGATCCAGTATGCAGATAACATGTCTCCGGCATCTCAGTAGACGCAGCCTTTCCGCGTGACTATAATGTTACTCAGATGGTCAATTATCAAAGAATCTGTTTCAGCACGGATCGCTATTCTGCTAATACGCACACAACGCAGTTGCTAATATCAGCGGGGATATTTAAAATGTTTGCATTCGCATTGCGATCACAGCCTGACATAAGGACGCCCACTTTCCCTTACTCACATCCTCATACTAGGACAACATAGCGAAACAATCGGTAACATCGGACCCAGACACACAGTTAAGGAAGGTCAGACCTCACTCAGGCATTGCTTACTTCCGCACACGCTATGAGGCCTCAGGCGGCGTCTGGTATCGCAGTGGCTAATTTATGCACGCCCCTGCATTGGCGTTGAAACGCACTGGCATGCCTGCGTTCGCCCGACCACCCCTCGCCCCCGTCCGCACCCGCAAACGGCACTTCCTGTCAATCACTCTGTTTACGAGTCTGCGTAACCTCTGCGTACGCAATTCTGACCACAGCGACTCGCTCGTGCCCGTGCGCTGCGATGCATATGCATGCTCAGTGCGAATTAATTGACCAATTGCGTGCGTATTAGCAACTACGTTCCTTGCCGAATTAGGGCCTGTGACCAAAGCTTAGTTTCTGTACGCAGTCGCTTGGATTTGCGAAGCCGCAGGTGGGCGGTCTTAATACCTATCCTGGCAGCTGTAACATTCAAGTACTCTCTGTATCAAGCCCTCTGTACCGGTTATTTGTAGCGCTTTGAGAAGTGACATTTGGGCATATTTAATTATTTATTAACAATATTTTTACTATACTAATGTTAAAAACCCTTTTCGCATGATTTTAGTATCACATAAATTTATTAAAGGGCGATTGGAGTAGTTTTCGTGAAAAATTACTCCAATCCTTCCAATTTACATATTTTTAGTAAGCAGATCGCATTTCCCATACTTACAATGGGAAATGTGATATGCTCAGACTTACTATAAACATATTGTGAAAAAATACCGGGGGAAGCGCCGTGATAATAGCGCCACCTGGAGATGGCGTTATTATGGCTTTCCCCGGTTCCCCGACTTCCCCGAGCAGAGATGTGAGCCGCCCCAGTGATCAGTTGTGTGGTCTAAATAGACCACAAGCTGATTACTGATTATTAGTAGGGATGTGCGCCGGACCATTTTTGCCGGATTTGGATTTGGATTTGGTTCTAATTCGTCGTCCGGCTTTGGATTTGGATTTGGATTTGCCAAACTGCGGTGACTGGCTTTGGATTTGGATTTGGATTTGGATTTTTTTTACAAAAATTGACAAAAAAAGCTAAAATCACATAAATTGGTCTTTTTTTTCTTCCTAGAGTATTATTAACCTCAATAACATTAATTTCCAGTCAATTTAGACCATATCACAGCTTATAATATTGTTTTCAACATTATTGGCCAAAGGTTGCAGTGAGCTGACTGGTTACTAAGCGACAAAGCAGCGGCACAACGACACAGACACCACAGTATAAAGCACATCTATGACACATTGCCACACAGCAGTGGCAGAAATGAAAAGTAGTGCACCCACCCAGTGGGGTACGGCCAGCAGAGTCACAGTACTTGTTTACAAAGTGGGCTACGGCCCTAGGAGTCACAGTGCACAATCTTATTAGCATTACACCGCACATAGGGCCTGATTCACATTACACCATAAAGTAGTGTCTCTTATTTATGTTACGACACACAGTAGTGCCCCTTTTACACAATGCCCACAGTAGTGACCCTTTTACACAATGCCCACAGTAGCGGTGTCCCTTACACAATGTCCCCCAGCAGTGGTGCCCCCTATGCAGTCCCCTTAGTAGTACCGTCCACTATGCAGTGCCCCCAGTTGAATGCTCCCCAGTAGTATGCCCCCCATTAGCAGGCCCCCCCAGTAGTATGTCCCCCATTAGCAGGCCCCCCCAGTAGTATGCCCCCCATTAGCATGCCACCCAGTAGTATGCCCCCCCAGTAGTATGGCTCCCCCAGTAGTAGGCTGCCCCAGTAGCAGGCCCCCCCAGTAGTAGGCTGCTCCAGTAGTAGCCCCCCTGTAGTATGGGCCCCCCCCTGTAGTATGGCCCCCCTGTAGTAGGCCCCCCCAGTAGTATGGCCCCCCCCCAGTAGCAGGCCCCTCAGTAGTATGGCCCCCCCAGTAGCAGACCCCCCCCAGTAGTATAGCCCCCCCCAGTAGCAGGCCCCTCTGTAGTATGGCCCCCCCAGTAGTATAGCCCTGCCCAGTAGCAGACCCCCCCAGTAGTATAGCCCCCCCCCAGTAGCAGGCCCCTCTGTAGTATGGCCCCCCAATAGTGCAGATCCCCCCCAGTAGTATGGCCCCCCCAGTAGCAGACCCCCCTCCAGTAGTATAGCCCCCCCCAGTAGCAGGCCCCTCTGTAGTATGGCCCCCCCAGTAGTATTGCCTCCCCCAGTAGCAGACCCCCCCCAGTAGTGCAGACCCCCCCCCAGTAGTATAGCCCCCCCAGTAGCAGGCCCCTCTGTAGTATGGCCCCCCCAGTAGTATAGCCCCCCCCAGTAGCAGACCCCCCCAGTAGTGCAGACCCCCCCCCCAGTAGCGCCCCCGGACCTTTGACAAGTAAAAAAAAAAAAAAAAAAAAAACTTACCTGTATCCCCGCTCCCGCGCCGTCCGCTCTGTCACACGCTGAGGAGGGAGCCGGAAGACGGAGCTCATGTGTGAGCTCCAGCCGGCTCCCTCCGTGCAGCAGCCAATGAGAGTCTGTGTGACTCTCATTGGCTGCTGTAACAAACACACAGCTGCCGCTGGCGGCTGTGTGTCTGTGTAGGGCAGAGCGCTATCACTGCGCTCTGCCCTACACGCGAGGAGACCTGATGTCGGATTCTCTAGTGAGAATCCGACATCAGGCGGCCGCCGTTCGGCCCCGAACGGGGATCTGAGTCAGGCGGTGAACACCCGAACAGGGTTCGGGTGGACTCGGATCCCCAATGTTCGGAGCGGTTCGGATTCCACAGAATCCGAACCGCTCATCTCTAATTATTAGTGCTGGAGCTCCTGAAGGCCAGCTGACTGGAGCCACAGAGAGAGGACCTCACCGGAGGGGGGGCACGGGGGCGGTCTCGGAGGATGGTTGCGGTAACTTGCGGCGGCACATGCGCAGACACATTCTCCCTGTATTTAAAAACACAAAAAAGCAGAGAGAAGTGCGCAGATGGGATTCGCAGAGACAGAGATTTACCACAAGCTCTGTCCCTGCATGTGGATGTTAGTACATCCATGTGATGTTTCTTAAATTCACAATGCGAATTTAGGGCCTGATTACTCTTGGTTCACACGGCTGCGTTCGCACGCAGCCGGTCGATGTTTGTGCTCAGCGCATGCATCGCAGCACGCGAACCGGCCACTGCAATCTGGAAGCGATCGCAGTGAGAACGCAGTGATTGACATGCAGTGACCGTTTGAGGGTGGAGAAGGGGGGTGGTTAAAAGGACGCAGGTGTGCCTGTGCGTTCGAACGCCATTACAGGGGCGTGCATAATTAAGCCCCTGCAGTTGCATACGAGGTCTAGATGGTGACAGGAAGTTTTATCAGTCTGTGAGGTAGACCCTACCTCACAGACTGATAAAACTTCCTGTCACCATCTAGACCTCGTATGCAACTGCAGGGGCTTAATTATGCACGCCCCTGTAATACCCAGGTCACCCAGAACTGTGCGAATGGATCCGATGTTACCGATGCTTTCGCTGACTTGCGGATGCATGTCATGGGAAGTGGGCGGCTTTATACAGTGATGGGCGTCTTGGTATAGTGCTGCGGTTGCCGTGCGATTGCATTCATTAGCATATTTTCGCAACTAGCGGGTGCATGCGAATGCCGCTGTGCGATCTAAGCTGAATCAGGTCCTTAGTCAGAAATATCACACTACAACCTCATTTTAAATGCAGATTGTAGTAAATAGGTGATATTGAGTGGTGATAAAAATGGCAGTAATAACTGCAGCAGATTCAGTGTAGTCTTTGTACAAAGAATAATCCTTACAAAGTACTGTACACATCTGCCCTGTTCTCCTCACTGTCGCCTTTATGCAGAAATAAAAGATGAAACGCAAATTTTTTTGTGTTACGTTAAGCGCACAATAAACTATAGAACGTGTTGACTTTTCCATTCTCACATATAGATCAGGTGCCACGTCTGTAGAGCAGTCTGAGTCTGTGTCCGGTGTATAATGTACTCTTGAATTATCTTTGTATGCAAATAACATCATTGAGTAAACTTCCTAAAGCATGTTGGAAAGGATTAATCTCACACCCAAAACTGACAAAAACCTCATCCAGCAAACACAGCCTCATCTGCAGACCCTACAAGGGGGACTACACAAAATATTTAAGGCCTGTTTGTACGTTTTCGCACGGCGCATGCTACAGAACCAAACCTATTCATGTTCAGGATGCTGTAGTGGGCACAGGAAAGTTAGGTGTAGATGGTACTTTACAGCTGAGACTGCAGCTCTTGGGGAACTTCCCTCTCTTTTGGTAATAACTCCACAAGCTGTATCCACCTCAGGCTGTAGCAGAGAGGCCAGTCCCATACACACAGTAACATGTATAATGTGACAGCCTTGGTAATGACTCCACAAGCTTTATCCACCTCAAGCTGTAGCAGAGAGGCCAGCCCCATACACACAGTAACATGGCATAACATGACAGCCTTGGTAATGGCTCCACAAGCTTTATCCACCTCAGACTGTAGCAGAGAGGCTAGCCCCCTACACACAGTAACATGGCATAACATGACAGCTTTGGTAATGACTCCACAAGCTTTATCCACCTCAGGCTGTAGCAGAGAGGCTAGCCCCCTACACACAGTAACATGACATAATGTGACAGCCTTAGTAATGACACCACAAGCTTTATCCACCTCAGGCTGTAGCAGAGAGGCCAGCCCCATACACACAATAACATGGCATAACATGACAGCTTTGGTAATGACTCCACAAGCTTTATCCACCTCAGGCTGTAGCAGAGAGGCCAGTCCCACACACAGTAACATGACATAATGTGACAGCCTTGGTTATGACCCCACAAGCTGTATCCACATCAGGCTGTAGCAGAGAGGCCAGTCCTATACACACAGTAACATGACATAACGTGACAGCCTTGGTAATGACTCCACAAACTGCATCCACGTCAGGCTGTAGCAGAGAGGCCAGTCCCATACACACAGTAACATGACATAATGTGACAGCCTTGGTAATGACTCCACAAGCTTTATCCACATCAGGCTGTATCAGAGAGACCAGCCCCATACACACAGTGACATGACATAATGTGACAGCCTTGATAAATAGAATAATCAAGTAGATTTATTAAAGGGGGTTGTGAGAGGACTTAGGGCCTGATTCAGAGCCGAACGCTCTGACCAGAGCGCTCGCTCTGAATCAGGGCCCTTCTACCTAAAAATGGAGCGGCCTCCTGGCCGCTCGCATAGCTGTGGGTGACCACCCACAGCTTATGCGAGCGGCCAAAATGATGGTCGCGATGGTCAAAACCATCGCAACCATCGGGCTTGCAACGAGACACTGCGGTAGGGTCTCTATGCCGCAAGCCCTGGAGTGCTTTTGGCTCTATCAGAGCCAAAAGCACTCCCACTGACATCACTAGTGATGTCAGTGGGGCCGGCCCCAGACGGTAGGCGTTCCCATGGGAACACCTCCGTCTGGGCAGCAACGCCCCCCGGCACGCCCACTCACTCACTCACCATCGACAGCACGCCCCCTTTGGTGCGAGACCCATAGCGACAGCTTGGCCATCGCTATGCGGGTCTCGCTCATGCGCACGAAGGAGCTACCTCCGTCGTGCGCATGTGCACTAGGGCACCATCGACCCACTTTCAAGCGCTCAGCACTCGCGAGCGGGTCTGAATCAGGCCCTTAGATCAGGGCTGGTCACTGTATGAATACAATGATCACCATAAATATGACAGGAGACTGCAGTACAGTAGTTAGCCATAGCTCTGTAACAGTTCTCAGTAGCTCCTAAACAATTCTCAGTAGCGCTGCAGCTCAGTAGAGACATCTCCCTTTTACAGTTCTTTTACTCACACACAGGGCCTGATTCAGAGGCGCTCGCAAAAAGCGAGCGCTTGCTCTGAATCAGGGTGGGCGCTGGTTTTTTTAGTTGCGGCCTCCTGCGGTCACCCACAGCTATGCGAGCGGCCAGGATGATGGTCGCGATGGTCAAGACCATCGAGACCATCGGGCTTGCGACGAGACCCTTGTGGTAGGGTCTCGTGGCAGCAAGCCCCAGAGAGCTTCTGGCTCTAATAGAGCTGGAAGCTCTCTCACTGACATCACTGGTGATGTCAGTGGGGCCACCCACAAACGGCAGGCGTGTAGTGAGCCACGGAGCGAGTGCTTTTTGCGCTCGCTCTGGGGCGAGCGTGCGCACTGGGCCACCATCGACCCGCTTGCAGGCGCTATGTGCTTGCGAGCAGGTCTGGATCAGGCCCACAGCCTCCACAGATCTTAACTGCAGCTCCCAGTCCTGACACACTGACTCCGGCTCTCAGTCGGTGCTTCTGCAGCGGTCACTCAGTGCACCATCAGCGTTTATTCAGTGGCTTCTGTCACTTCACCACTTCAGTGATCACACTTTGCCCAGACTCTCATCTCTCACATCAAACCTGTGGCAGCTCACCCAGCTCTTCACTCCACTCCTCAATGTCTGCTGGTCTTAACTGCACATGTGCAATGACAAAACACACTGTCCTGTTGCTGGCTTGTCTCAGTTTTGGCGCATAACTATATTGCAACGTCAGTTTCATCTCTACATGCCATGAGACATGTAACTGGGCTGTAACACGGTGTTCTGATGTAGCCAAAATTCTTTGCTCATTTACAGAGTCTTAAAAAGTCACCTCTAGTACTCGAAGAGATGCCATGGGTCTTGGTGCCGTAATTACGTCGTCATGGTTCCACCCCTCATTGTTCAAAGCCACAAATCATGGCATTTTATAGTTGTGGCTGGAACCGCAATGACATATTTCAATGTGTATCGCGTTGTCAAAAACCCAGGGCTGCCAATTTTACCTGGGAAGACTGATCCACTGTTTCGGGAGTCTCCCCAACATTACCAGGAGAATGGGCAAACATGGTTTAGTATGTGCAGCTGCCAATTCCGAAGCAGCAATTTGGGAATGGTATTTCTGTGTAGCTATTGCTGGTGTAGCCAGGGCTTTAGAGAGAGGTGCGGGGCCTGGTCACTGTAGGGGGTGTGGCCTAATTATACTTAACAAAGTATGACAAATATTAAGTATGGCGCCATGCCACAAAAGGCTGCATTGTTTGCCCCTCAGCCAGGGGCAGATTTAGGGGGGGGCGTAATCAGTGTGATCGCTCCCCTCCTCCCTTTGCACATCAGGTTCAGGAAGAGGACACTGCTGCTGAGCTCAGTGGTTGCTGTCAAAGGGAAAAGGGGGTGGGGAGAGGGCAGCAGCCCTGGGCCCTCATTGGACACCTCCAACAAGCCTGGGATTGGGTAATTAGTACCCACTCCGGCAAGACAGTTAGATAAAGTCAACCATGACTGTCCTTCACCATTTACACTACTTGAACCTGCTTCCTCTTCTAAGCAGCCGTGTGCCCGATATATTTTGTTTGGCACTATGGTGGAGATGTATCATCTGTAAAAATGCGGTAAAACCCCCGAAAATGCAGTTTTCGGGGTTTTACCGCATTCCCCATATGTATTAAGCAGCAGAATGCTAGGTAATGGCACCTTCAGGTGGCGTTACCCAATAGAAGCCTATGGGCTTCTTAGCGCGACGCTCGGGGCTGGGAGGGATCCGAACGGATCCCTCCCATGAGCCCCCGCAGCCCGCGTCCTTCTGCGCATGCGCAGAAGGACTTCTGGGTGTTAAACCCGGAAGTCCCTCTGCCCGGCAGCATCGGAAATGACAGCTTTCATCGAGAGAGCTGTTCTTTGCGATATTCTTGGTACATACCACGGTAATTACCCGCGGTATGTATGCGAAGTCGGGGGGGATGTACCGCATCGGCGATGTCGCCGATGATACATCTCCCCCTAAGCTTGGTGCTGGACATAGAGCCACAGTGCCGTAAGTAGACTTTTTGGTGCCCTGGGGCAGAAAGAGCATTGCGCCCCTGCCCTTCCCAATTTTTCAAATAGGGACATAAGACGCGCTCCCAAAAAAGGGGCGTGGCTTCACAGGGAAGGGGCATGACAAATCTGATTTGTCCCATACAATGATGAAGGGGTACCGATCCCTTTGTACAAATCAGAGCCACTGTTATCCAGCTGTCACCGCCTAATACAGTATGAATCCCATGGCTATTGTGATAAGACACAATAATTATAGGTGATGGGTTCGAGTCCCGGGTATGACAGTAATTTGAAATGTGTGCATTAAAAAAACTTCAACATAGCCTACAGGATATATGGCCACTCACGGTTCTACCATTGGTTAATAAAATAAACATGAATTTGTTTTAATTCCCTACCTACAGTATACTAGGGGTATGGTGAGTTAGTAATATTTGTTGCAGGACAGAAACGTACATCATTGCCGGTCCTCTCTAAAGCAATCAGTATAGTTAGTCATCGGTCTGTCCTGCAGCACGTCTCAGGAGAGATAAATAAAACATGTTTGTTTAAACACAGGAAGGATGGCTGTTGACATCGGGTCCAGCCTTGGATGTCATATTCAAAAACCAGGAATACATATTTACATACAACACGGGAGGCAGCCGGGCCAATTCAAATTAGTTCCATTGCTTGGGTATTTTTTTTTCCATTCCTAGGTAAAGGATTTATCCAAATTGACCTCAGCTCTGTGCGGAGGAGAAGGTTTTCAGCTGTAAGATTTTTCTCAGGCATTGGAGTCGCACCTGGGACTGATTCATGAGGGAAATTCTAATAAAGGGGGTCATTCAGATCCGCTCGCGAGCAGCAGTATGCTCGCAAGCGGGTCGATGTTCCCCACTGCACATGCGCACGATGGAGGGAGCTCTGTCATGCGCATGCGCGAGACCCGGGGAGCGTCGGGCTTTCCATCGCTCCGGGTCTAGCACCAAAGGGGGCGTGAAGTTGATGTTGATTGACAGCACGCCCCCTTTGGTGGGCGTGCCTGCCAGACGGAGGCGTTCCCATGGGAACGCCTACCGTCTGAAGCCGGCCCCACTGACATCACTAGTGATGTCAGTGGGAGTGATTTTGGCTCTGATAGAGCCAAAATCACTCCAGGGCTTGTGGCAGGGAGACCCTACCGCAGGGTCTCCGTCGCAAGTCCGATGGTCGCAATGGTCAAGACCATCGCGACCATCTTTTTGGCTGCTCGCATATGCTGTGGGTGGTCACCCACAGCTATACGAGCGGCCAGGAGGACGATCCATTTTCATGGAGGAGGGCCCTGATTCAGAGCGAGCGCTCTGGTCAGAGCATCCGGCTCTGAATCAGGCCCAAAGATGTCAGGGGAGCAGATTTGTTATGAGTGCTCAGTATGTGAACCGGTTGTAGTTCGGGTGTAGTGGGCTACCTTGCCTTTCCTTGAACCCCAGGGCCTGATTCAGACCCGCTCGCTAAGATGCGTTCGCTCGTAGCTGCCGATGGCTCTCATTATGCGCATGCGTACGCATCACAATGCACCTGCGTAAACCACTGCGAGAGATCGGGAAGCGTTTGCTCACTGCGCATAGACAACCCAGCAGAGTGAGTGACAGGACAAGCCGTTTGTGGGTGGTGACGGGCTGGGCGCTAGAAACGGGGGAGTTTAGGTACGAATGCAGGCGTGCCTAAGCGTCTCAACGCCGTTTCAGAGGCGTGCATATTTAAGATGCAGCGTCATAGTACACGTCACATGGCTGGATTTTACACTGAAGTGCGCGCAGTGCTTGTGGTAGGGTATGGTCAACCACAAGCGCTGCGTTTGCTTTCGATGGGACTTGATGTTACCGACGGTTGCATCATACACTTCCTGGAGATGACGTGCCCAAGTGGGCATCTTAAGACAGGCTGGTGGGCATCTGCATACACAGAGCGATCGCACGCCAAGAGATAGTGGGCGTGTTAATGCCTTGCCGTGCGATCGCCTGCCTTGCTGAATTTGCATACGCATCGAGCGAGCGAACACATCTAGCAAGCGGGTTTGAACCAAGTCCTCAGTTCCCAGAAATTGCGTACCACATGCCGATTATTGTAGTCGGAACTCGGAATAGACCAGCTCACTTGTTCCACTTATCCAGTTGGAAGAGGTGACAAAATACTGCACACCCTGCAACCCTGCTAGTTTAAACTCACCTGTCCTTGGTCCCGTGTAGCGTGTCAGTGCTGCTCACAACACAAGAAAATGGCCGCCTCAGCCATTTTTCCGGTGTTCTGCGCATGCTCAGTAGACTCCGGGCACACTCTAGTGCCCAGAGTCTACTAATGCTCCGGTGGCTGGCCAGCCGCGTCAGTCGGCTGCCGGCCCCCGGGGAGAGAGGAGGGGGCCCCATGCGGGGAGACTTACCTGCCGCTGTCGGGATCTTCACCCTGTCGGGCTGCCGCTGTCGGGATTTGAACAGGCGGCTAAACAGTCGCTGGCATTTCAATCCTGTTCCTCATCCCTAGCTCATCACAGCCTACATGAAAGATGAGCGGAAGCTCCATATTCCTGGTCAGTGTGTTTCAGTGGTCCTGGAAGAGGCACAATAGCGTACCTCATTAGGAACTGTCAGACCTCACATCCTGTATCAGACATGGGAATTAAAAGCTTCATAAAACAGAAATATCTCGTTTTGACTGGGTCTATGCCCAAAAGTGTATCGCATGTGCGATACCTCATTGTTCTATTCTGTATTCCTGCCAGGATAAATTACAGTCATTTTGACTTACTGGAATAAGCAGTTGCCATGGGGCAAACAAGCCATCAACATTAAACCTACACTCTGTATCACACACAAAGTGTACACACACATCTAATACTCTGCAAGGCAGATGGGAGTCCAACATGTGTGAGTTCTGCACTAGAATAAGTTATGAGGCACGGTACAAAATCAGAGTACCGATGCTCCTCATCGCCAAACGCTGGCCAACGATGGTACTGCAGCAGCTGCGACTTTTTTTCTCTAAAATAATTCAGTTATCAACTAGTTATCAAGCGTATTTAATTTTTAATTTATTTAAAAATAAAGTGCTATTGTTACCAATAGATCTCTATGAGTAACTTCTCATTCAGGAAACTAACAGGCTTAAAAAGAAGTGCATTTCGGATGGTTAATACATCAAACAAGCGGCCTCTCACCTTCCAGGGGGCATCTGAAAAATTTCCTGTATTAACTGCGTACCCCGTGATTTTTCTTTTGGACCAACACTAAGGGGTCTATTTGTGAAGCAGTGTTAGGAGACAGAGTGAAAAGTGATAAGAAAGTGATAAGGTGCCAGCCAATCAGCTCCCAACTGTCATTTTTCAAACACAGCCTGTGAGATGACAGTTGGGAGCTGATTGGCTGGCACCTTATCACTTTCTTATCACTTTTCACTCTGTCTCCTAACACTGCTTAGTAAATAGACCCCTATGTCAGCTTAGTTATTCGCCACTTCTCCCCAGCTGATTGGCAAAACTCAGTAGACACACTGCTTCAGAGACCACCAGCGAGTAGGGGGGCGATTCCCTGACCTATAGACATTTACAAGTTCTTCTTGACCACTCCACGTCCCAGGGAGGTCTTGACCCCTGGCTCTCTCAGCTTTTCCCAGGTTTGCAGATTGAGGATTTGTTGCGAGCTCATACTAGGTCTTGTCAGTTACTTTCATCCTCCATGTACACAAAGATGTGGATTAATATATTACATAGATCGTATTTGTCCCCACATAGAAGGTTCCTCGTTGGGCTCTCAAAAGACTCATAACTGCTTTAAATGCAGTTTACCCCAAGCTGATCTCCTCTATTGCCCGTGGTCCTGTCCATTAATTCGCAGATTTGGGTTAAAAGTCTGAAATTATTCTCAAAACCATTTGGTAAATTATCTGCCCCTGAATCCAGAGCGGGCACTGGTATTCTCCCACCTAGTCTTAGGTTCTCACAGGGAAGCGGGCAGCTGGTGTTGGTGGTCAGTGCCATAGCTCATAAATCGATTCTACAGGAGTGAATACACCCTGAGACCCCCCCTATCTCCCTTTTTAAAACAAAGTTTTATCTTTTTGGTATGGAACGGGGGCGGTTACACTGGAAAAAGAGGTAAAAACTGAGAGGTTTTTCAAAATGTGGGAAAGCTTCATAGCAACCCTGTCACCGGCCATACAGACATAAATTCATAATTCTCTATGTAATACCTCTTGGTGTCTTCTACGTATGGTGCTGGTGAGCCTCCTGTCGCCATGGGGGTTGGGTATGGGAGACCGACATTTGGCAATGCCGGCTGTCAAAAGACCGTCAGCGACATCCCGATGCTTAGAATCCCGACAGGGGCTAGGTAAGTATCCATAACCCTCTAACCCTAATCCTCCCTTCCTGCATCCTAACCCTAGACCTCCATCAGGGGCGCTTCTAGAGAGGAGGGGGCCCGCGAGCAGTCTCTGGCACGGCCCCCCCCCTCTCCCCCAGCGGCCGGCAGCACACTGAGCTGTGCGCGCCCAGCGCCGGAGTTATAGACTCTGGGCACTGGAGTGTGCCCAGAGTCTATAGTGTATGCACAGGTCACCAGGAAAATGGCTGCAGCGACCATTTTCCCTGCACTGCGCATGTGCAAACGATGGGATAATGGCGGCGGCCATTTTCCAGTCGTTTTACAGCGCTGGACGCCCGCGCCAACATGGGACTCTGGAGAGGAAAGTAATATTATGGGTGCAGGGTGTGCGGTGCGGTGAGGGGCCCCCTGAGCCCAGGGGCCCGTGTTCCCCGCACACCCTGCACCCATTATAGATACGCCCCTGCCCTCCATACCCCGCACCCTAAGCCTCCTGGTTAGTGCCTAAACCTATCCTTCCCCCTTTAGTGCCTAACCCTAACCCAGCCCGCTTTGGTTGTGCCTAGCCCCCCCTGGTGGTGTCTAACCCTGACCTCCCTCCCCCGCAGCCTAACCCTAACCTCCCTGTGGTGTCTAACCCTCACCCCGTCCCACGGCTAACAGTTAACCCGGGCTGCTATACTTATGATCGGTATGCCGACTGTCGGGATTCCGGCGTTGGCATCTCATCTGATGTCGGGATTCCGGCATTGGTGTCGTGGCCGCAGGTCGGGATTCAGACGCCAGGATTTCGCCTGCCGAAATCCCAATCGTAGGTAAACTGACTACATTCCTTCACCATGCATTACCAGGTGGGAAGGGGCAAGCATGTCTGATACTTTTCTATTTTTAATTTATTCTTTGTTTGACTTGTTTGTATTGGGCCCTATTGAAAATTATTTTTATTCAATGTATGATACATTATTGTGCTTTCAGTATCGCGTTGAACACATGTTGCTTTAATTGAAATATATAAAAAAAAAAAGATGTGCATTTCAGGTGTATTGATTAGCATTACTGCCTCGCAGTACTGAGGTCTTGGGATTGATTCCCACCAAGGCCCTATCTGTGTGGAATTTACATGTCCTCCTGGAAGCCGCTCTTTGCTAATAGCAGCCCGGACTGGCAGTCCCAGGGGGAGGAGACACCTCCCGCTGGGGCTGCCTGATGTATATATGACTGGCAGGTGGCGCTTCCAATAGGAAGCCACTGCCAGCAGTCACAGTGTAGCCAGTGCAGTCACGGACTGCAGTGCCACTGACTACACTGAGGCGGTGGATATTGCTGGGGGGGTGCTGCAGCCTCGCAGCCCCTAGACCAGGGGCATTTACAGAGAGGAGGAGGCCCGTGTGCAGTCTCCGACACGGGCCCCCTCCTCTCCGCCCCGGCGGCCGGCAGCACACTGAGCTGTGCGCGGCAGCGCCGGAGTTATAGACTCTGGGCACAAGAGTGTGCCCAGAGTCTATAATGTATGCACAGGTCACCGGGAAAATGGCCGCGGCGGCCATTTTCCCTGTACTGTGCATGCGCAAACGATGGGAAAATGGCCGCCACGGCCATTTTCCAGTCGTTTTACAGCGCCAGACCCCCACGCCGATATGGGACTCCGGAGAGGTAAGTAATATTATGGGTGCAGGGTGTGCGGTGCGGGGCCCCCCTGGACCCAGGGGCCCATGTTCCCCTCAAACCCTGCACCCATTAAAGATACGCCCCTGCCCTAGGCATAATCCACCGCTGTTTACAATCATTCGCACATACATATATTTGGACTGTGATGGTGTCTATCAGGTTTATCAGGTGACATCACAGGGATACTTAACTTGAATCATGATTACCATGTAAAGCATTACCAATAATACAAGAACAATTAATCTAATAATCATTACCGCTGCATTAACTGTACGAGGTCTATCTTGTAATGAACAATTATGTATTAAACGCAACTGCGTTCAGATCAGTGATGTACAACTTAATCCGCGTATCCAAGAGACGGTAAATTGGACGATTTGAAAGATAACGATATTGTTCATCGTCCGCAATACCGTCCAGTGGATATGCCGTCAACGACCAGCGATGCGCGCTCCCGCTTGGTCGTTGACGACATCTTTCATCGCCCGTACTTGCAGGGCAACCTGACGATATCGCCAGGTTCTGCAAGTACAGGGATGAGGGAGGGTGACATCACTGAATGATATCGTTCAGTGTGGGTGCTCAGTGTCGTTAATGACATTGAGCACATCACTGCCGGGGAAACACTAGACGATATCGCTCATGGAATATATCGTCTAGTGGATATCGCCTTTACTGTGGCTTATGAAACGGTTAATGTGTGTGAAGGTTAATTTAGGATACTTTGACTCCCTCTGCTGGTAACAATGTATATAGCCATCTATATACAGTAGCACCAACATCCAGTATTCTGTTGTCTTGCATGAATTCTTGTGTGGATCCAAAACATTATTTTTAATCAATGTAAATATTTATATATATGTTTTTATCTATTATAGAGTCACTGTTAGGAAATCCCTTGTTGCTGCGGATAAGAATATTCTGCTGGAAGCCGGCGTCCAACATTCGCCTTTTGAAGAGACTGATTTCAAAAAGGACGAGGAAACTGAAACAGTAACTAAACTCCAACATCAAACAGAACATGACATTGTTTTGTCGGCAGGGATGTCATCAATGTGATAAGCCCCCTACTTATAGCATATCTGCCTTCCTGCCCCTGGGGAGGGAAGTGGTTTAGGTCTGGGCCGCCTTTGATTTTAGGCTCTTTTGGTCCATGTTTTCCTGCCTGAGTGTTTGCAAACAGCGGAGACTGTTAGTGTTGTATAAAAACAAGGAAAAGACAAGGCTTGCCGGGTCCGGAGGGAGAAGTGTACGGAAATATTTTCTATTAAAGTGATATCACACATTTATGTAAAAGTTGAACCGAAAAAAAAGCTCCTGAGGCTGCAACGAAATGTCCCATTGCCATGTTTGTTAATAATCTGTACTGCAGTAGAAATTTTCGTTTTGAATTAAAATATCCTCGCTATGTACTAAGCTGAACCCGCAGGGACAGTGGTAGCAATAACCGCTTTCTCTGCCAGTTACTTCCCCAGCATTTTGGAGGAGTTTTTCACATTAGTGAAAGACTCCTCTGGGCAGGGGCGGATTGGCCGCAGACTTTCCCCGGTGGGCCGGACCATGTTGGGGACACTAAAATCTTTCTTTTTTTTTCTCTCTCTCCCTCCCCCCAGCTCCCCCACCCACCATCAAGCCCAGTGTCCTCCCTCCCTGTGAACAATGCAGCCACCACTTTATCACCCCCCCCCCCCTCTTTATCATTAGGACCACTGGATTGGGTACAGGATGCCAGTGCTCTGGATCCCGGCGGTCAAAATCCAGATGCCAGTAGGGTCAGAATACCGGCACCTGTCGGTCGGTATCCTAACCCCCACCCCTTTCCCTACCTAACCCTCCGTTCCTGGTACCTAAACCTAACCTCCCCCCTAGTGCCTAAACCTAACCTCCCACCCTAGTGCCTAAATCTAACCTCCCACCCCTAGTACCTAAACCTAACCTCCCCCCTAGTCCCTAAACCTAACCTCACACCCTAGTGCCTAAACCTAACCTCCCGCCCTAGTGCCTAAACCTAACCTCCCACCCTAGTGCCTAAACCTAACCTCCCACCCTAGTGCCTAAACCTACCCTCCCGCCCTAGTGCCTAAACCTAACCTCCCACCCTAGTGCCTAAACCTAACCTCCCACCCTAGTGCCTAAACCTACCCTCCCACCCCTAGTACCTAAACCTAACCTCCCCCCTAGTCCCTAAACCTAACCTCACACCCTAGTGCCTAAACCTAACCTCCCGCCCTAGTGCCTAAACCTAACCTCCCACCCTAGTGCCTAAACCTAACCTCCCACCCTAGTGCCTAAACCTACCCTCCCGCCCTAGTGCCTAAACCTAACCTCCCACCCTAGTGCCTAAACCTAACCTCCCCCCTAGTGCCTAACCCTAACCTCCCCACTTAGTGCCTAAACCTAACCTCCCTCCCTAGTACCTAAACCTAGCCTCCCTCCCTAGTGCCTAAACCTATCCTCCCACCCTAGTGCCTAAACCTAACCTCCCCCTAGTGCCTAAACCTAACCTCTCACCCTAGTGCCTAAACCTAACCTCCCACCCTAGTGCCTAAACCTAACCTCCCCCTAGTGCCTAAACCTAACCTCCCACCCTTGTGCCTAAACCTAACCTCCCACCCTAGTGCCTAAACCTAACCTCCCACCCTAGTGTCTAAACCTAACCTCCCGCCCTAGTGTCTAAACCTAACCTCCCACCCTAGTGCCTAAACCTAACCTCCCGCCCTAGTGCCTAAACCTAACCTCCCACCTAGTGCCTAAACCTAACCTCCCCCTTAGTGCCTAACCCTAACCTCCCCCCTTAGTGCCTAAACCTAACCTCCTACCCTAGTGCCTAAACCTAACCTCCCTCCCTAGTACCTAAACCTAGCCTCCCTCCCTAGTGCCTAAACCTATCCTCCCACCCTAGTGCCTAAACCTAACCTCCCCCTAGTGCCTAAACCTTACCTCCCCCTAGTGCCTAAACCTAACCTCTCACCCTAGTGCCTAAATCTAACCTCCCACCCTAGTGCCTAAACCTAACCTCCCCCTAGTGCCTAAACCTAACCTCCCACCCTAGTGCCTAAACCTAACCTCCCACCCTAGTGCCTAAACCTAACCTCCCACTCTAGTGTCTAAACCTAACCTCCCGCCCTAGTGTCTAAACCTAACCTCCCACCCTAGTGCCTAAACCTAACCTCCTGCCCTAGTGCCTAAACCTAACCTCCCACCTAGTGCCTAAACCTAACCTCCCCCCTAGTGCCTAACCCTAACCTCCCCCCTTAGTGCCTAAACCTAACCTCCTACCCTAGTGCCTAAACCTAACCTCCCTCCATAGTGCCTAAAACTATCCTCCCACCCTAGTGCCTAAACCTATCCTCCCACCCTACTGCCTAAACCTAACCTCCCCCTAGTGCCTAAACCTAACCTCCCACCCTAGTGCCTAAACCTAACCTCCTACCCTAGTGCCTAAACCTATCCTCCTACCCTAGTGCCTAAACCTAACCTCCCTCCCTAGTGCCTAAACCTATTCTCCCACCCTAGTGCCTAAACCTAACCTCCCGCCCTAGTATCTAAACCTATCCTCCCACCCTAGTGCCTAAACCTAACCTCCCCCTAGTGCCTAAACCTAACCTCCCACCCTAGTGTCTAAACCTAATAATCTCCAGTAAAATACTAATTCTAAAAACCACCCAAATGGTACCCAATTAGCAAATATATTTTACTAATATAAAATTGTTAGATCAGAGAGACTCACATTTTGCTCTGTCCCAAATCTTCTGTTACTATATATTATCTGGTTGAACCACTATTGCATGATGATGACGTTGGCTTTATTCCTAGGCAATCAGGTGGCTTCCGGACCATGTCATCTCCTCCATGGATAGTGAATGCCGACACGGCCTGTCCAGGAAGGATCAATTTCTTCAGAGGTTCCCCCATTGCAGAGAAACTACAAAATAGGTAAGGTGCATTTTTATTATTTTGTACACACAAAAAATAGTATAGATTTTTTTTTTTTTTTTTAGACATTTCACCCCCCGGCTCTACTTGGTCGAGACCCGTCCCTGCAAGTAGTGACACACTTGCATGACAGGCAGCGTACTGACGTCCGTCATAGTAAGCAGACTGGCCCGAGGAGGATCTCTTCACATGGCAAGATGAGACCGTCCTTGTCTTGTGAGACAGAGCTCCCCTTGCGGTGGAGGCGAGGTTGGGAAGCCCCATCTCACATGCGCAGGGTGTCTATTCACTGGAGAGAGAGACTGGGGACATACCAAGCAAATTCCTGGAGTTCTGGGCGTACCCTAAATGTGACGGGGAACAAAAGGGGAGTGGCTCATGGACACAGTATTTCACATGACACACCCCTTCTCATATGGACACACCCCTTTTTTCGGGAGCGCCTTCACAGCAACAATTCCAAGATTGCTTTTTCCATTAGCCGATGTGGGCCACTTTCTGAAAAATTTCCAGGGCAACTTTAGTTTCCCAATCCCCCCCTGCCTTCGGGGGTATCTAACATTGCACATGCGTACAGTGTGAGTTTTGGGAACCAGCCAGAGGCTGCAGGAGAGGGAGCACAGGAGCTCTCTGCTGCGAGAAAGCCTACATAGGTGTAAAGCGGTTTCTGAGGATGGTGCAAACTAATGGGGCAGGACTACAAAAGCTTTGCTTGTTGGAGTTTGGTACACAGGGGCCAGATCATAGTCCCCATCAGTGGCGGATTTTACCTAGGGGCTGTGAGGCTGCAGCTCTGCTAGTAAAATCCTCCACTTCAGTGACCCAGGGGCCTATTCATTAAACATTAAAATTCTCTGGAGATAATTAGCTTTAGAACTCTCATGGAGTTCTAGCTAATTATAGGTGGGATTCATCATTCCACCTCTCCATAAGTATCTATTCCAAAAAGCTGACATTTTTGCGATGACAGCTTTTCGGGAAATAGATACTTTTCCCTCTCTACACTACCTTATCGCATCTGGAAACAGTGCTGCGCATGCGCTGTTACATCTGTAAAACCAGCGCATGCGCAGCACTGCCTACAGATGCGTTAAGTTTGTGTACCCCCCCACCCTCCTCCCCCCTCCGCTCACCTTCCCCCCCCCCCCCCCGACTTACCTGTCCGCGCAGCAGCCTCCGGCTCCGTCCTGCTGGTCTGTCATGTGGTTTCCCAGCAGACCACATGACAGATTAGAAAAAAAAAAAAAATTTTTTAACTTTTTCTAAACTTTCTTGTGCTCTGCTGGGGAGCACACATGTCCGACCAGCCTCCGGAGCCTGAGGACGGAGCAGAGCGCCGGAGGGACCCGTCGTGGGACCTGCACACGCTGATACAGGTAAGTGGATTCTGCTATTCGCCACCTCACAGTGGCGAATAGTAACTGCATCAAATTCCGAAAATTTATAATTTTCGGAATTTGATGAATACCACAATTTCCACATCCCCATACTAATGTACTAATGTACTAATGTATGGGGAGTGTGGAAATTAATGCAGGGGAACTTAGCAAGGAGATATCTGTGATATCTCCTGTGCTAAGTCTGTTCATGAATACCAAAATAACGTTATTTAAGGAAAATGTCCTTAAAAACGTTATTTTAGTGTTGATGAATAGGCCCCTCAGTGCGGTCCGTGACTGCACCAGCTACACTGTGACTGGAGGTGGCTTCCTATTGGAAGCGCCGCCTGCCAGTCACATACAGGACAGGCTGCCCCAGGGCCAAGGGGAGGTGGGACTGCCGGTCCGGGCTGCTATAAGCAGAGAGGGGCTTCCAGTGAAAGCCGCTGCTCTGTATTTTGGGCAGCCCTACAGGGCTTCTCGGGGCTGCATTGGTATGCGCAAGTCCCGGTGCCTGACATTCATTGTGCAGGCGCCGGGACCAGAAGCAGCGGCAGAGCCCCTCAGGTAAGATGGTAGGACACGCTGCTGGTCCGCATCGATAATAATGGGGACTGCGATCTTCTGTGTTAATGAGCCTTCTGCAGCATATTACTGTGAAATCTCTTGCATTAGGCTATAAGCACATAGCGCCTGAGTAAGACCCGCAATCCTATGCATGTATAAGCACAATTGTAACTAAAGTATGCATTTTCAAACCTTAAATAACATATGACTAAGGGGCTGCGATTATTATCAGTCCATATTGCGACAATGAAAATATCCGGCTATGTTCTTACTGTAACTCGCAGGGACATCGGTAACACTAACATTCCCGACATATTGGAACCGTCTTTGTAAGATGGAGGAATCTGACACTGCGTATGCGCACACTATCAGATTGGGGATCAAAGCAGAGACTGCGGAGAGCAATCCTGTGATCCCTCTCCCGCAGTCTCCGGTATGCCCTTGCAAATATGCAACCATAGGCCTAAAGCTGATTGAGCCCCATTCATAATCTGCATCTCTAATTAGCCGTCTGCAGATTTCTGTGAAATCTCCGGCATTTGGCTGTTAGTACTTAGCCCCTAATTGTGCCTATCCATTAGGTGACCTGAGAGTCCGAACGTCTAGCATTCAGACCTTCAGGTCACCACACTGAACGTCATTCAGTGAAGGAGCCCGACCTCCTATCTCTGAACATGCCGAACCTGATGAGCATCGTCAGGTTGACGGGCATGTTCAGTAGACAGTCGAGTACGGCAAGGACCTGGCGTGCATGTGCATCACTGGTCCTTGCCATCTATCCATTACCCGACTTTGTGAACAATGCAACCTAAACCTCCTGGTTGGTGTAACATTTAAAAGGCTACATATTGGCAACAACTAGATACTAACAAGGGATACGTAACATGCACTCCTCCACATCTTATATATAAAATGTATTGGTCTTTTTGTTTATTTGTCTGTCTGTCCGATTATGCATTCGGACACCCCTGCACCGATTGGGATGAAACCAAAGCGAGGTCATCCAGTTTATAGGGGGGTTAGGGTTTCGGCCGGACCTCCGTTGGTGTACTCTGGGCAGAACTTTGACCCGGGGAGCCTGTTCTGAGACTTCCACTGGATGTATTTGGATGAAAACTTCAGAGTGGTAACATTGGATCACAGAAAACATACTATGGGGTTGAGGTCACGGTTGGACCTCCCGTTGGTGACACTGGGCAGAGCTTTGACACGGGGATGCAGGGCAGGACTTTTAACTGGGGAGTCTATTCTGGACCTTTCACTTGATGGATTTGGTTGAAAACTCACAGAGGGGTGGCAATTGGTCTGGGATGCCTAATGGAGTGGTTGGGGTCATAGTCGGACCTCATGGCGGAGAGCGCCAGGCTCAAGTTTGACCCAGGGAGTCTGTTCTGCGCCTTCCACTGGATCGATTTGGACAACATCACATAGTTTGGGTGAAAACTTCACAGAGTGGTAACTTTGGATGACAGAAGACATACAATGAGGTTGAGGTCTTGGTCGGGGAGATATCTGGTTGCTGCTGGGGGGACACTGTGGGGCTTGAGAGACACAAGGGGGTCTGGAGCTAGGGATACATTGTGGTTATGGAGAGACACAAGGGAGCTGGGGAGACACAAGGAGGCTGGAGCTGTGGATACACTGTGTGGCTTAAATGACAAGAAGGCTGCAGTTGGGAGACAATGTGGTGATGAAGAGATAGAAGGGGGCTGGGGAGACATTATGGAACTAGACAGACACAAGGATCCTGGAGCTGGGGAGACACTGTGCAATTGGGAAGACACAAAGTGGCTGCAGCTGGGTAGAAACTGTAAGGCTGGAGAGAGACAAGAGATCTGTGGATACTGTCAAAGCTGGATAATTGGCTGAGACAGAATCTGTTTAAAATTAAATCTGCACAACCCCATTTTGCGAATGGCAACAAGACACAATTTTGTGACTGGCCGCCCATCACCATTTTAGCGAATCTCACACATTATAAGTACATACGGCGATGCTATTATTTAGCGTTGTGCGATTCCCACGCAATAGAAAGATGTTAAAAGTCCTCATTATATAAATACAGACAGTTACTAAAACATATAATATGAACAACCCTGCAAAACACGTACCACGGTGTACTCCACAAAACACGTAGTCGCACAACGCTAACTAGCGTCTTTTCTCAATACCCCAATACTTACGCACTGCACACTTGCATAAAAAGGTTCCCTAGCATTAAGGTTAATATTTAAGGTTTTATTCATTATCAGTTATGTTGTGAAATACATGTTATTTGATATCTAAGGTTTAGTTAATGAGAAGCCGACCGTGTTTGGTGTCATTCTAAACTACTGTGTCTTTGCAGATTTCCGGTTCCATCGGGGAAGAAATCGCAACATGTGTCTGCAAGTTATGGATCATAGAGAGTTAGGCATTGAAATGTATCCTGTAATGCAGCCAGCCTAGATTTATTATGCAGCGGGAAAATGGACACAAAGAGCTGTTGGAGGCTGGACTGTGACCATACGAATTGACCTATGAACTGTACTGTAACAGAAGAACCAGGAAGAAGAACCAATGGAATCATGCCAACCTGTTCTATTGTATTGCCTATATCTGTAAGAGTATATATATAGGCTCTCTGAAACTAGATGCTAGTCTTTTTGCTTTGCTGTTGATGGAGGTTTCATCTTTGATGCCGGGATCTGGATCCAGAGCACGTGCATATGTAACGACTGTACCTTGTGTCTGTTTAATTTGTTTGCGCTAATTGTATTTAGATCACAGCGTGTAACTATCTGTTTTTATGGTGAATAATAACCTTTTGTGCTTTGGAACCACAATCAAAGTCTGAAAGCAATTATTTCTTGTGCGACTCATAACGCTAAACAGTGTCAATTTTAGAGTTTATAGATAGGTAGGAATCCATAACACACAAGGAGGTTGGAGCTGGAGAGACACTGTGAGGCTGGAGAGACACAAGGAGGCTACATATGGGGAACATTGTAGGGCTAGAGGGACACAAGGGAGCTGGAGATGTGGTGATACTGTGGGTCTGGAGAGACACAAGAAGCCTGGAGCTGGGGAGACACTGTGGGGCTGGAGAGACAAAATGAGGCTGGAACTAGGGAGACACTGTGGGGCTGGGAAGACACTTTGGGGCTGCCACTGGGGAGACACTGTGGGGCTTGAGAGTCACAATGTCAGGACTGCGACTATTTCAGTACATAAAGATAGATTACTTTTTCCAAAGTTCCTTTGTGGTCATTGGAGGAGCTATCCTGCTTGCTGGCATTCTTCACATACAGGGAATAGAGAGTTAAAGTGATCATCTGTTTCCAAGGGGTTGTCAGGTTGTGGGATTCCTAGATTGCTCATTATTTCAAACCTGATTCCATTTGGGTCACATGTTCTGAACTTCCTATGGATCACAGACCTCTAGTATAAAGCTTGTTACTAACTGTGTCTCAGTGTCTGTGCAACGTTACTTTCAGGTCTTTCTAGGACTCCTGCCAGATCCCTGCTGTGCCTGTGGGTTGCTGTGGACTTTGCTATATCTCCGCTCATGTTCCAGCTTCTGATGCCAGTTACCAGCCGCTCTACAGAGCATAGCCATTGCCTAAGTATTGCTTTCTGCTCCACTACTGTGGTTTCACCTTTTGCTGCACTATTTACTTTGCCTGTTGCCTCTCACTCCTGTGGACATCGAACCCATCTTCGTTACAGTTGTCAACTGCACCGTTACAGTTGTCATCACCGCCTCGCGGGGCTCAACCCCGTTCCAGATTCTAGTCACACCACAGGGCTCAACCCTGCTCCGATCTCACTGCATCACAGGGTTCAACCCTGCTTCGACCTCACTGCATCACAGGGCTCAACCCTGCTCCGACCTCACTGCATCACAGGGCTCAACCCTGCTCCGATCTCACTGCATCACAGGGTTCAACCCTGCTTCGACCTCACTGCATCACAGGGCTCAACCCTGCTCTGACCTCACTGCATCACAGGGCTCAACCCTGCTCCGATCTCACTGCATCACAGGGTTCAACCCTGCTCCGACCTCACTGCATCACAGGGCTCAACCCTGCTCCGGCCTCACTGCATCACAGGGCTCAACCCTGCTCTGATCTCACTGCATCACAGGGCTCAACCCTGCTCCGATCTCACTACATCACAGGGTTCAACCCTGCTCCGACCTCACTGCATCACAGGGCTCAACCCTGCTCCGGCCTCACTGCATCACAGGGCTCAACCCTGCTCTGATCTCACTGCATAACAGGGCTCAACCCTGCTCCGACCTCACCGCATCACAGGGCTCAACCCTGCTCCAACCTTATCGCATCACAGGGCTCAACCCTGTTCCAACCACATCACATCACAGGGCTCAACCCTGCTCCGACCTTACCGCATCACAGGGCTCAACCCTGCTTCAACCTCACAGCATCACAGGGCTCAACCCTGCTCCCTCTTTCACCACATCACAGGGCTCAACCCTGCTCTGGATCTCCATCACTACAGGGTTCCACCCAGGTGAAGCTCCTCTATACCATCCTGAGGTGCTAGCCTCATACTGGACTTGGGGTTCCCTACCATATTAACTTTTCTGTGTTAAAGACTATATGGGGGGTTTTCTTCTATACTCATTATTGCTTATGTGAACCTCAGTGTTGTTGAGACTTTATGTGAGACGTTGCTATTATAATTCTCCTGTGAATAAATTCTATTTACTTTTATTCCGTGCTATCGAGATTTCATGAAAAGGACATTCCTAAAGCCACCCCAGTTTATTGTGCCTAGTAGGCCTGCCTCCTCCCAGGAGTCTCAAGTGTCGGGAGCCGTGACACACAAGGGAGTTTGGAGCTGGGGATACAGTGTGGGGCTGGAGAGACACAAGGAAGCTGGGGATACACAAGGAGGCTGGAGCTGTGGATACACTGAGGGGCTTAAAAGACACAAGAAGGCTGCAGTTGGGAGACACTGTGAGGATGGAGAGTTAGAAGGGGACTGGGGAGATACTATGGAACTTGACAGACACAAGTATCCTGGAGCTGGGGAGACACTGTGGGTCTGGGGAGACACAAGGGGGCTGCAGCTGGGTAGAAACTAAGGCTGGAGACACACAAGGATCCAAGGAGACACAAGGAGGTTGGAGTTGGAGAGACACTGTGGGGCTGAAAGACACAAGGAGGCTGCAGCTGGAGAGACACTGGGGCTGGAGAGACACAAGGAAGCTGTAGCTGGGCAGACATTGTAGGGATGGAGAGACACAAGGGAGCTGGAGATGGGGAGACACTGTGGGGCTGGAGAGACAAAAAGGGTCTGAAGCTGGGGAGACACTGTGGGGTTGCAGCTGGGGAGACACTGTGGGGCTTTAGAGACACAAGGGAGCTGGGAAGATACAAGGAGGCTGGATACACTGTGGGGCTAGAAAGAAACAAGGAGACTGCATCTGAGAGACACTGTGCAGCAGGAGAGATAGAAGGGGGCTATCGTGACACTGTGGGGCTAAAGAGACACAAGGGGGCTGGAGCTGGAGACATTGTGGGGCTGAAGAGAAACCTAGGGGCTATAGCTAGAGAGACTCTCTGTGGCTGGGGAGGCACAAGGGAGCTGGAGAGACATAAGGAGGCTGGAGCTGGAGAGACACTGTGGGGCTTGAGAGACATCCAACCTCTAATCGCCTAACCCTACCCCCCCTTTACTGCTTCCTAAACCTAAGACCCCTGGGGGGGTGCCTAACCCTAACCTCCCCCCGGGGGTGCCTAACCCTCCCTCGAACTAGCCTAACCCTAATCCTCCCGGGGGGTGCCTAACCCTAAGTCCCCCCCGGGAACACTAAACCTAACCCCCCCCCCCCGCGCGGCTGTCCGCTGGCGGTCTCCCGGCGTCGGAAAGATGACAGGCGTCTAGATTTAGACGCCTGTCATTTAACCCTCGCCGGGATAATGCAGTCGGGAAGCCGGCTGACGTAAGCCCGATTAGATCCCCACCTACATTATAAATATTCTGCACCTGTTCAGCATACAGCCCTATTCTAATCATTCTAATTAAGATAATGTATGACGGATATTATGTAATAAGATGGGTGTTTTTAACTCAAATTAAAGCTCTTTTATAATAAATGTTGCTTATACTTTTGTATTTAGTACTTGTCAATTATATGGCAGCCACTGTAGCTCGCCAGCGCTGCGCCACTACTTCCACTTGTGCTGCTGTGTTTTTTTCAAACCCTCTGCTGGCTGGATGACACGGCGACTTATTCACTTTTGTTTTTCTGTACATAAGAGATCCTGGAGCCTGTGATGGGTGTTATATGGGAATCGGTATGATTTACCGCCGGGCACCCATCTTATTACATAATATCCGTCATACATTATCTTAATTAGAATGTTGGAATCCCGGCAGCGGCATCCCGGCAGAGGAGAAAATCCTGATAGTCCTAAAGTAAGTATATACTAACCTATTTCTACTCCCTAACCCTAACCCTCCCTTAGTGGTGCCTAACCCCAACCTTCCCCCCCAGTGCCTATCCCTAATCCCCCCTCTAAGTGCCTAAACCTAACCCCCCCCCTTTCCTACCGCCTACTCCTAAATCCCCCCGGGGGTGCCTAACCCTAACCCTCTCTTCCCCTAGCCTAACCCTAACCTCCCGGGGGGGTGCCTAACCCAAAATCCCCCCCGGGAACCCTAAATTTAACCCTCCCCCCCTACGGCTGTCTGCGCTCGGCACCCGGCACCCTTTGATTGGGATGCCGGGCGTCGGTAAAATGACAGGCATCTAGATTTAGACGCCTGTCATTTAACCCTCACTGGGATTAAGCAGTCGGGAAGCCGGCTGTCGGGATTAGGTCCGCCGGCTTCCCGACTGCATACCTTATATACAAGATGCTTTTCCTCTCTATGAGGCCCATTTATCGGTAACTATTCGCAGCATATTCCCAAAAAAATACAATTTTCAGAGGATAGCTGCAAATATTTTGTATTCCCAGATGTATTATGGAGGGACCGCAGCATATACAGTATATCCGATTTCTGCTGCGGCACCTCTAGTTCTGACAGCAGCTGCAACCTCCATAGGTTTCTAAGGGGGATGCAATGCTATTTACCAAGCTCCAGAATGCATTGCGTATATGAGCTACACATTGCAAAACTAACTGGGAATCCTCCCTCCCAGCTATGGCCGCAGCAATCAAGTGACTGCATGGGCTATAGCTCATAGAAGCCGGATAGGGGGCACAGAAAGGTAGAGGTGTGGCTTCCCATAGGAAGCGTTCTCTCTGCTATTCAAGGCCCGGACTGGCAGTCCCAGGGGGAGAGAACACCTACCCCTGGGGCTACTGTCTGGCTGTGATTAGTAGATAGCACCATAGGCGTCTTTATAATGGGTGCACACAGGCCCCTGGGTCCAGTGGGGCCCACACTGCACCCATAGGTAATTATACTTACCTCTCCGCCAATTCCCAAAGTGCTGCTCCACAGCGCCGGACCGGCGCTGCAGAGCGGTAAACACTCACTGGGAAAATGGTGGCGGCCATTTTCCCAGTGATCTGCGCGTGCACAGTAATGATATCCCCGGGAAAGTAGGAGCGGGCGCCATATTCCCAGAGACCCGCGCATGCACAGTAGATTCTGGTATGGATCCAGAATCTACAGCGCTCGGTGCTGCTGAGCCGCCGATAGAGAGGAGGGGGCCCAAACGGAGGCTGCACATGGGCCCCCTCCTCTCTTAAAACGCCCCTGGATAGCACTTTCACTTCTCTGTTTAGTGTAAATTTACTAAGATTTGAGTTTGGTCTAGTTTTTTTTTTTAATCTCGATTTGCATCGACGAATCTCGGGTGAATTTCTAATTTTTCATCTCACAAATTTACTAAGAAGTGAGTTTAGCTGAAAGTGACTTTTCCGATGGTGATGCAGATCGAGATATCTCCCCCCGAGTTGCAAGTTAAGATGAGATTAGATTAGTTTGTTTTTTTTGCCAAGACCCCTGGATGCTACGGAGACCAGCGCGAGGATGGAGGTGAGTATAGGATCTTTTTTTCCAGGTACTCCAAACGGGATCTACGGGGACAAGTGGGCGTGAACAACTGGCAGCAGGTAAGTATGTGTGAGTGAGGTAGGTATGTAATAAAGCTCTACTATATACGGTGTGTATGTTCTGTCTTTTTTTAACTAGTTATTTTACAGTGGGCGTACGGGTACCGGCCGCCTGCTGACACTTGTTGTTCAACAAGTGCAAAAGGGCAGGCATGCTGGCAACTGTAGTTCCACTGTAAAATAATTTTCTACTATTTTACACTTTATTACCCATGTACCCACAGCCCAGGGGTGCAGTGAAGAACCCCAGGCTTCAGACCAAGCCTGGGATTTCAGGAGAGGGGGGACCACTTTTTTGGGGGATCCCGACCTCCCCTGAGATCCCCGGCTTGGCCTGACCGGCTTGGGGTGAGAATGCTTTGGCCATGGAGACCCGGTTATAGGGTCTCCTGGTTGAGGCATAACACCCCAGTCGGTTTGGGTCCAGTGCTGGTTTTAAATATAGGGGGACCCCTACGCAATTTTTTTTTACCCCTGTATTTAAAACCAGCACTGGCCCTATAGCCATGTGCTGGTTCCTAAACTACGGTGGAACCCTACTCGTTTTGTTCCCTATCATTTTTGGAACCAGGACTGGCTGACCAGTCCGGGTCTAGTTATGGCTTTTGGGGGGGGGACCCTATGTCAATTTTTTTAAATAAAAACATTATACATTAACTACACATGCAGAAACATACACAAATCACACTTATCTGTGTATGTTTCTGGCAAACTCGCAGCTCCGGAGGTGAATGCTTGAAACTTCAATTTCTCTGCGAGTTTGCTCTAATCTCACCTGAGATTGTAATCTCGAATGTTAGTAAATTTGCAAACTGCATCTTTTTCATAAGAAGATTCCAGTTTGCCCAATGGTGAGAAGATTCCAGTTTGCAATCTCACCCGAGTTTTACGAGTGAGATTAAAGAACTCTGGGGGTCATTCAGACCCGCTCGCGAGCGCAGGACGCTCGCAAGCGGGTCGATGTTCGCCCAATGCGCATGCGCACGACGGAGGGAGCTCCGTCGTGCGCATGCACGAGACCCGAATAACGACGGCCAAGGGGGCGTGCTGTCGATGGTGACTGACAGCACGCCCCCTTTAGTGGGCGTGCCGGGGGCGTGGTTGCCAGACAGAGGCGTTCCCATGGGAACGTCTACCATCTGAGTCCGGCCCCACTGACATCACTAGTGATGTCAGTGGGAGTGATTTTGGCTCTGATAGAGCCAAAATCACTCCAGGGCTTGCGGCAACGAGACCCTACCACAAGGGTCTCGTCGCAAGCCCGATGGTCGCGATGGTCTTGACCATCGCGACCATCTTTTTGGCCGCTCGCATATGCTGTGGGTGGTCACCCACAGCTATGCGAGTGGCCAGCAGGCCGCTCCATTTTAAGGTAGGAGGGCCCTGATTCAGGCCCTCTCTCCCAAACTCACCGGATTTTGCCTTTAGTAAATTTGTGAGATGAAAAACATGCCTAAACTCACCCAAGATTGTCATCTCGCCCAAACTCGATTCTTAGTAAATTTATCCCTTTGTCTCACTCGGGGTGGCGGATTTTGCTTGTAAAATCTGCTACTGGTACATTATATTTCCAACCCTTTATTGTTTTTGCACATAGGGCTCAATTCAGACCCGCTCGCTAGATTCGTTCACAAGCTAGATGCGTATGCAAATTTCGGCAAGGCAAGTGATCGCTCGCCAAGGCATTAGCACGCCCACTATGTCTTGGCTTGCGATCGCTCTGTGTATGAAGACGCCCACCAGCCTGCGTTAAGACGCCCACTTGTGCACGTCATCTCCAGGATGTGTATGCAACCATCGGTACATCTAGTACCATCGGAAGCGAACGCAGCACTTGTGGCTGACCATACCCTACTGCAAGCACTGCGAGTGTTTCAGTGTGAAATACAACCATGTGACGTGTACTATGACTCTGTCTCTTACTTATGCACGCCTCTGAAACGGCGTTAAGACACTCAGGCACGCCTGCGTTCGCACCTCCACTCCCCAGTTTCTAGTGGCCAGCCCATGTTACCACCCACAAACGGCTCCTCCTGTCACTCATTCTGCTGGGCTGTCTGTGCGCAGTGAGCGTATGCTTCCCGATCGCTTGCACTGGTTCGCGCACGCGCATTGCGATGCGTACACATGCGCAGAATGCAAACAATCGGCTGGCTGAGTGCGAACGCATCCTAGCAGGCGTGTCGGCATCGGGCATATAACTCAGTCAGGATATTTGGGAAGAAGAAGCATTACTACAAAACAGAGTTACCTACCTTTAAAGATCTCTTCCCGGGAGAAGCCCGGGTAAGAGAAGCAGGAGGGGGGCGGGACCAGACGATTCGCGTCATTAAGCCCGCCCCACTCATGGCAAAATTGCCACGATTGGCTAGAATTTGCATAGGGGGCGGGGCCAAATTATGTGATTCATGTAGAATCACATTTTAAGCCCCGCCCCCTACACGGAGACCCGCGATCGCAGTGGGTAGTCTCCTCATTCTGCCCACTTCACTAGGAAGTGGGCAGAATGCGGGAGGAATGCCTACCCTTCTGGGGGTGAGGGGGGTTACCTGAAAAATCGGGAGCCTCCCGCGAAAACCGGGAGGGTAGGCATGTATGCTACAAAATACTATTCTACATCTTAAATGAAGAATAAGGTCTCTCTGAGTAAAAGGAACATATTGTACCCGATTCAGAGGTACACGTAATGTCGATGCCGCACGCAAGCGTCCAATGTTTCTGGCTGCGCATGCATACTAATGGTTACTGCTGTAAGGGGTATATTTACTAAAATGCAGGTTTTTAGAAGTGGAGATGTTGCCCATAGCAACCAATCAGATTCTAACTATTATCTTGTAGATGGTGCTAGAGAATTGATAAGTAGAATCTGATTGGTTGCTATGGACAACATCTCCACTTCTATAAACCCTCATGTTAGTATATATACCCCTAAGACGTAGACTGAAATTGCAGGCAGAGAGATGCAATTTCAGTGGCCATTCCAGGGAAATAGCAGGGGGATGGCTAGGGGGATACGTGTCGCTGCCTAGCGGCCATGTTCAGATGGAGAAATTACACCTCCATAGAACTGGTGCAATCTCTGATGGTTCGTCCGATTGTGCAACTGCTGATGCATCTTAAGACGCACAGCGGCATATCAGCATCTGAGCAGGAAGCCCATTGGTTGAGGCATTAGCATAAAGACGCATTAGCATGGACCTCTGAATCAGGACTATACTGTTTATATATCATTGTAGGAAGATACTCACCTAGATGCATAAACTCAATGTTGCAGGACACGCACCTTACAGATGACACAACAACATAACTACATTATGGTAAATGGTTCTCCGTTACGCCTTTTATGCTTCCAAATCTGGTGGTGATCATGATCCGGAGCAGCGCTCCCTAGGACAAGGCCCAGCCCCTGATGGCTGTATTAATGCTCTTTATATTAGTCACTCTCTTTACCGAGGCCACGGCCTGCGGGACCTACAGCTGTGGAAATGCTGGAAGCCCAGATAATCACAGTCCCAAAGTCTGGTAAAGATCCCTCAGACCCCAAGAACTCAGGGCCTCATTCAGAGGCGGTCGGAGGATGCAAGCGGTCGCTCAGAAACTGGGCGGCCGCTTGCATCCTGACCGCCCGCCTCTGTTTCGGTCGTTAGGCTGTGGGTTTACACCCACAGCTCTAACGACCGCTAGAGTGATGGTCAGAGACCATCGCAACCATCGGGGCTTACGAAGAGACCCTAGGGTAGGGTCTCACTTGTCGTAAGCCCCGGAGAGCTTCTGGCTCTGTCTGAGCCGGAAGCTCTCCACTGACATCACTAGTGATGTCAGTGGGGCCTCCCCCAAACGGTAGGCGTTCCCATGGGAACGCCTCCGTTTGGGCTGCCACCCCCCCGGCCCGCCTTCCAAACGGGGCGAGCTGTCAATCAACATCGACAGCTTACCCCCTTTGGAAAGAGACCCGCTACGACCGGCGCTGTCGGTCGTAGCGGGTCTCATGCATGCGCATGAAGGAGCCGGCTCCCTCGTGCGCATGCGCACTTGACAAACATCGAGGCGGCCGTGCGGTCGTAGACCGTACGGCCGCCTCTGAATGAAGGCCTATAGGCCTATCGCACTGTTATAGACGGATGCTAAGACTTCTCACCCACTGTTTAAACCCTCTCCTCGTCTGACAGGGAAATGTATCAAGCCATGGAGAGAGATAAGGTGGAGAAGTTGCCCAAAGCACCCAATCAGCTTCTACCTGTCATTTATCTATCACAGTCTGTGAAATGACATTTAGAAGCTGATTGGTTGGTGCTTTTTATCTCCACTTTTATCTCTCTCCAAGCTTTATTAAATCTCCCCCTAAGGCTTGGTACATCTTCCCTCAAAAACCTTTTACTCACATTTGGTCCTGATTTTGATACTGGCTCTCTAAACTATTCAGGGGTCTATTTACTAAGCAGTGTTAGGAGACAGAGTGAAAAGTGATAAGAAAGTGATAAGGTGCCAGCCAATCAGCTCCCAACTGTCATCTCACAGGCTGTGTTTGAAAAATGACAGTTGGGAGCTGATTGGCTGGCACCTTATCACTATTCACTCTGTCTCCTACCACTGCTTAGTAAATAGACCCCTTAATAATATCTTCCGTGTCTGCAGTTTTCTCCATTATTAGTGCCGGAGCAGGGCTCCGTGCCACCCCAAACCGCCCCCTTCCACCAAACATGTGACATCATGACGTCATACCGATGGGGTGGGGCTGTTGGCACCAGAAAGTAGAGCACTACCTGGAGAGTACTTGAGAAGTAAGCCAAATCCATTTGTGGTGGGACAGGAAAGGTACTGCGCCCTCGGCAATGGCACTGCCCACACACCCCCAGGTACGACCCAGTCCATTACTAACGGTATTATACCGGGATTGTCCCCTCTTTCCCCTCCTGTTTGTCCTGTAATTATGCCATTTCCCACAAAAATATAGTGCGCCCTCTTTCTATAAATTGAATACCACTAAATTGCCGTATCTCGCCATCCAAATTCCAGCTCCATAAAGGACGTCTTCACTGTTTATATTGTCCAAAACCCGGGTAACGGCCAAGAGTCGCTTGCCTCATATAGACCCATATCCTCACAAAATTTATACTAAATGCAAAACTTATTAGCCATGCCCCTAACACCACACACGTTCTTCCTGACTCACAGGGCACCCCCTCTGGGATTGGCTGCTATGGGCAACATCACTTCTTAACAGAACTCCCATCTTAGTAAATTTACCCCTAAGTCTACGAGCAGGGCCCCGTTACCTCTATTTGTCTGTCTGTTATTAGCCAGTCTAATTTCATTTTGTTCCCAGTTGTGAAGCATAACAAAATATGACTGTGGGGCCTATTCATTAAACCTAAAAATTCTCTAGAGATAATTAGGTTTAGAACTCGCATGGAGTTCTATACTAATTATAGGTGGAATTCATCATTCCACCTCTCCATAAGTATCTATTCCGAAAAGCTGTCATTTTTGCGATGACAGCTTTTCGGGAAATAGATACTTTTCCTGCCTACACTACCTTATCGCATCTGGAAACAGTGCTGCGCATGCGCTGTTACATCTGTAAAACCAGCGCATGCGCAGCACTGCCTACAGATGCGTTAAGTTTGTGTACCCCCCCGACCCACCCCCTCCACTCACCTCCCCCCCCCCGACTTACCTGTCCGCGCAGCAGCCTCCGGCTCCGTCCTGCTGGTCTGTCATGTGGTTTCCCAGCAGACCACATGACAGATTAGAAGAAAAAAAAACTTTTTTTTTTTTCTAAACTTTCTTGTGCTCTGCTGGGGAGCACACATGTCCGACCAGCCTCCGGAGCCTGAGGACGGAGCAGAGTGCCGGAGGGACTCGTCGGGGGACCTGCACACGCGGATACAGGTAAGTCGATTCTGCTATTCGCCACCTCACAGTGGCGAATAGTAACTGCATCAAATTCCGAAAATTCATAATTTTCGGAATTTGATGAATACCACAATTTCCACATCCCCATACTAATGTACTAATGTATGGGGAGTGTGGAAATTAACGCAGGGGAACTTAGCAAGGAGATATCTGTGATATCTCCTGTGCTAAGTCTGTTCATGAATACCAAAATAACGTTATTTAAGGAAAATGTCCTTAAAAACGTTATTTTAGTGTTGATGAATAGGCCCCTGTGTAATAAATGAATAAATCAGCAATGCTGAACGTGACGATGTAAGTTGATGATTTTTCAGAAATACCACTAGAGGGAGCTCCCTCCGTTTTTACCGAAAAGTCCCCAATACTCTATAACACCCACTCAGCTATATAAAGGATAATCATTGTAACAAATGATTCACTTGGATGCAATAATTGTTATTATACCTGTGAATGCTATATACAGCTAAATATTGGCCATCCAACAATATTGGGTGGGTTCAGTTAGACGCAAGTGGGTGAAGGCATGGAACTCCAGCAATGGCAGCTCATCTCGCCCCTATATCACCCCCATCTCACTCTGGAAATGCAGAGTTTTGTCCATAGCCCTCCCTCCATCTTTGAATATAACATCTGAAAGATGGCTGCCAGCAGGAGGTATAAAGGGGTGGTGGGTATGAGGAGGGAAGGGGCGCTGCTTTCCATACAGTGAGGTCTATTCTGGGTACAAGGTGTGCGGCATGGGGCCCTCCTACCCCAGAGGCCATCGTGCACTGGAGCAATCTATTCTGCCTCACAGCACTGGGGACATTAGTACAGTTCCGGACCAGAGCCCTATCTGTGTGGAGTTTGTACTTCCTCCAATAAGACTGCAGTACGAATGTTAAATATTCTCTGTACAGTGCTGCGCAATTGTTTGGGCTCTATAATAAATGATCAGAATAAAAATATTGTTAGGTCAGTTCCAGTTCTTAAAAAATAAAATAAAGAGGGAAAAAAAAAAAGAGGGAGGCGTCTACTGGAAAATGGGTGTGGCTTAGGTACAATGTGGGCAGGGCCTGAATTGGTTGTTTCAGTGGGCGTGGCTTATTGTGCTAATTTTGCTTTGAAAAAGAAATGTTGGGGGATATATGGCACCAGCATTGTGGAAGGCAGCATCAACAAGGGGTGTTAACCACCGAGGCCTGTACTTACATTATTTGCCCGCCAGACAAATGTTTCTGTACCACCTCTTGTGTCCCAGCTTCCACCACTATGGGACCTATATACTAAAGTAAATTTGTGGGATATCCCCCGAAAACACCCATTTTTCAGGGGTGATCCTCAAATTTGCAGTTTCCCCTGAATGTACCTAGGGAGGGGACTGCAGTAGACATCGGAGATACAAGCTGCGGTCCCCACTTTTGATGTCCACAACAATTGTAGAGAACATGGATCTTAATCGATTAACATCGACGTTGTGTTTCAGGGGCTGAATCACACATTTACTAACAGACTATTTTTTTATATATCCATTATTAAGTGACTGGAAATGTGCGATTTAGCCCCTAAAATACAACATCGATGTTTATCAATTTAGACCGATTTTTAGGGCTCAACCCTATTAGGTGCGAATTTGCGAGTAGCGAGTTTGTCTCTTGAAATGCGCTCCTTAGAATTCTCCAATCCAATAAAAAATGCCTATTCGCACTACTCACAGCGGAGAGGTGCGAATTGACTGCCTAATGAGATTTGAGAGAAATGCATGAAACTGTGGGGAGACCAAACTGAACCCCCCAAAATGGATCATTTAGTTAGCAGGACCGTATAGACGGCTGTTTGTGGGCATTAGGAAGGTAATGTAGGTTTTGAAATGGTGTCAAATGGCTGATTTCATGATTTGTGTTTTTTTTTTGTAAATGCAAGAAAATGATAAAAAAAAAAACAACCTTTATACGTTTAATCTCAAACTAATTCAACGAAAAATGCAAAAAAAAGTAGCAAAAAAAAAAAGTGATTTTGGGGTAATTTGAGGCCTTTTTTTACCCCCCAAAAATGACATGTAATTATAGGACTATTTAAGCTAATTGGAAACTTCCAAATGCCTAATTAGTCATTAGGGGGGGTGTCCAAGGGTTTCAGCACGGTGTCCCGACATTTTAACCTTAAAATTAAGATTTTCATTTCCATCTCTCACCCTCAGGGAGGTGCGAGTGGAAAGTTGCGAATTCAGTCTGACTGATTCAGAGTTGCTAATTGGATTGCAAAATTATAGCCCTTTTACACCAGAGCAAAAACCTGGGTTTTTGCTGGGTCTACCTGGGTCGCAGCTCAGTGTAAAAGGGTCCCTGAAAAATAACCTGTGTCAAGTGACCCTGCAATCCAACCCAGGTAGCTACCAGGGTTGGACCCAGGATGGACCCAGGAAATGGTGCAGTGTAAACTGTGCAACCCGGGTTATCTGACCTGGATCATGCCTAAAATGAGCGGATTGGTGGTTGTGGAGCATTCACCTCCCACTTTTTATGACCTCACAGGTTTAGCAGGGCAGACCTGAGTTCAGTGTGAACAGGGCTGACCTGGGAGTAACCCAGATCAAAGGTGCAGTGTAAATGGGTCTGACCTGGGTCTGACCAGGGTTGGAACCATGTCCAAAAACCCATGTCGGACCTGGGTTTTTGGTGGAAAAGAGGTATTAGTTTGCTATGCGAATTTGAAGTGAAAGTAGCACCTCACATCTCGCACCTAATAGGATTGACCCCTAAATCTATTAAAATGGACCTTTAGTAAATTTACCCCTAGGTCTCACCATCAGGGCCGTAGAGGGCCCGTCCGGGCCCCGGTAAAGGAGGGAGCGTGGCCTAATCGCTGGAGGCATGGCCATGCCCCCTTGCCAAAAAATAAACAAACCTCTTTTGCAGCACCGCGTTGAGCGCTGGGGAGGGGGGCGCGATCAGTGTGATCGCTCCCCCCTTCACAGCCACAGGAGACTGCTCCGGTTGCAGCAGCCGCGAGCAGTCTTGCACTGCAGCCCAGCACAAGCTGTGTGCTGAGCTGCTGTGAGGAAGGGGGGGGAGGGCAACGCCAGACCTGGGCACCTCTAGCAAGCGTGGGCCCAGGTGAACTGTACCCGCTCCCCCCCCTCTTGGTGCTCATGCTCACCAGTATACTTCCTAGCAATAGTGCCAGGACAAAGCAGGGCTCCAAAACACCACTGAGAAGCACTGGTATAAATCAAAGTTGTTTTGTGGTGCACCTCAGGTGCATTTTGTAAGTGACCTCTAGTGGAGGCAGCTGGTAGACTCCAAATTCTATAACCATTATTTTTGCTTACTTCTGTTTGTGTTACTCCCAGAAGAACATGATAACGGACGTTGCTGGGTATGTATATATTGCAATCTCAGAACAGTCAGCGCTTGTTTGCAGCAGGACAAGAAATGTTGCTGAGACAAACAGCTTCACCGCTCTGCAATGCAACCTTGGCGGAGGTCCAGGCAGAGGGATAAACATCATTTGTTATTGGACAATTACCACAAAATGTGACTTACTTGACCTTGTGGGTGTGAGGGAAAGATTCCTTGGTTTCTGGTTCCTGAACGAGGCAGCTGGACGGTAAAGTGAGGCTGGAGCACAGACATATTGTTTACCAGTATATAGGTAATAAAACCAGACCCTCCAACATGACCCGGTCCATTAGGTACAAAATGCTCTGCCCCTGGACTTCCCTCTTCATTTATGATTGCAGACACCTGTGTTGAATCGCCTGTCTCATCTACTACCTAGTTCAACACAGGTGACTGCAATCATACATTAGGTGGGAGATCCAGGAGCAGAGCAATTTGTACCTGATGGGAGGGAGCATGTTGGAGGGTAGGTAATACTCTAAAGCTGGCCACACATCTAAAGATTATCTGTCCAACCAGCCAACTAGTAGATTGGTTGGAATGAAAATCTGGTAAGGAATACAATCAGTAACTTGCTCCCAGACGCTGAAAAATGGACCAAAACTGTTGTATAAACAAATAGTTTAAATCAAACATTTAACAAACTTGTCTGACGACCATTTTCATCTGTTTTCTGGCATTTAGGAGTAAATTTCTGATCATCATTTACTCCCATTCCTTACCAGATTTTCATTCCAACCAATCAACAAGTTGGCTGGTTGGATGTAAGTTGTTCTAGTGTGTGGCCAGCTTTAAGCTGGCCACACACTAGACTAACTTGCATCCAACCAGCCAACTTGTTGATTGGTTGGAATGAAAATCTGGTAAGGTATGGGAGTAACTGATGATCAGCAATTTGCTCCTAAATGCCAGAAAACAGATGAAAATGGTCGTTCAGACAAGTTTGTTAAATGTTTGATTTAAACTATTTGTTCAAACAACAGTTTTGGTCCATTTTCCAGCGTTTGGGAGCAAATTGCTGATTGTATTCCTTACCAGATTTTCATTCCAACCAATCAACTAGTTGGCTGGTTGGACAGATAATCTTTAGATGTGTGGCCAGTTAGTAAAGCGAAGGATAGGAGACGGACATTACCCTAATATGTAACCTTTGCCTGGACACGGCGGCAGACGCCATTTCCTAGGTTGGACCAATATTCACAACAATTCAGCCGTACGATTCCCTACTTTCTGGTGCCAGGCCTAATGATTTGGCTGTCCGAAGTTTACCCACAATATGGCAACCTGCATTGGGTGTATGCAAATTGGGTACACTTTAAGCATACTTGCCTAAAAATAAATAAATAAGTATTTTGAGGCATGTCATATAACTGACATATATATTTATAAAGGCAGCTCTGATGTACACAACAATGTGATGGAGAGCGGCAGCCATTTTCTTGGAGCCTCAGGGAGATTGATAGACTCTTCAGGGAGTCAGGGAGACCAGTACTGTTTCAGAGCTTCTCCCTGACATTTAGGGAGAGTCATTAATAGTCTAACTTTAAGATATCTGGCACACAAGGGCTTCCGTATGTCTAGATGACACTTATCGGTGGTCCGCGCATGCGTAACGTTACATTGCCATTGGCGGTTGCAGCGACTATTTTCCCGCAGTGTGACTGACAGTCAGGAAGTATTTGGGGGAGGTAATGGTGGAGTAGCAGGAAACAATGCAGGTGTGTTGCTGCGGTTTTCGGGGCATGTCAGAGACTGAGACTGTGATCTTGTATGCAGAAATCATGGCTCCGGCGTCTCCGTCCAGCGGCCATTCTGCGGGACTATAGGGCTACTCAGAAGGCCGATTATCAAAGGATCTGCGACCGATAGTGCTGCTTTGTACGCAGACGCTGGGACTTGCGAAGCCGCCGGTGGGCATCTCAACACAAATCTAGAAATCTGCCACATTTGCATATTCTCGCACATCCAGTGCGTACACAGACGCAGCGGCATTAGCATCCATCACTGAATCAGGCACTTTGAACACAGGGCCTGATTCAGAGGTGGAGGCTAACCCGATGGTTAGCGCACATCTCCGATGATTGGGAGTCTGCGCCTGCTTATGTGGAGAACGGGTCCTCCGATCTCGTGCACAAGCCTCTGCCTGGTTGACAGGCAGAATCGTTTGGGGGGGCGCGGTGTGCGTTCCCCCGAACGGGGGCCAGGGTCTGCAACCATGGATGCAGACTTTCTGGTCTCGCAAGCAGCCAGGAGCCGGCCAGCCTCCATAATCTGAGGCAATGTTCCCAGCCATCTGGCCGATGGCGGGGAACAATGCGACCATCGGGACCGCAGATACTGAAAGGTGGCGTCTCTTCTCTTCAGACCCCTCCTGCAGCATTTAGAGTTTATATGGACGGTCTGGCACAGTCACTTGTGTGCGGCTGCGCAGTACTGTCTGAATCGGGCCCAAAATCAGGGGCGCCAAGAGGGGAGGGGGAGTGGGTACTAATTACCCAGGGCCCAGGCTTGCTGGAAAGTCTCTTGGGGGGCCCGGGTTCGACACTGCCCTTCCCCTCCCTCTTACCTCACAGCAGCCCAGCGAATTCCCGAGACTTTAGCGCATTGCAACAACATTACTACAGAAGTCGTGTGCATGTCACTTCTCTCTAATCTCTCAGCGAGTTATTCTCCTTTCCACCCGTCATCGCTCTCAGCTGCGCAAATACACCTGTTATATATAAACAACTTCATGTCAGTTAAAAATAGAAATAAGTAGAAACTAGGGCAAAAATTTAGGACCTGATTCAGACCCGCTCGCTAACAAGCAGAGGCTCGTTGCAGACGATGTTCGATAATGTGCGCATGTGTGTAGTTCGCAGTGTGCGTGCGCAAACTAGTACGAGCAATCGGATTTTGCACGCTCACCCTGCAAAGACAGCCCAGTGGAATGAGTGACAGGAGAGGCCGTTATGGGTGGTAACAGGGGCAGGGCAGTAGTAACGGGGGAGCGGAGTTGAGGACGCAGGCGTGCCAGACTGTTTTCACGCCGTTTCTGGGGTGTGCATAATTAACAGGCACCGTCATAGTACACATCACCTGGTTGAATAATACACTGAATTGCTCGCAGTGCTTGCGATAGGGTACAGTCAACCGCAAGCGCTGCGGTCAGATCCGATGGAACCCGATGTACCGATGATTGTATATACTTCCTGGAGATGATGTACGCTAGTGGGCGGCTAAAGACAGGCTGGTGGGTGTCTGTAAGCACAAAGTGATCGCTCGCCAAGACATAGTGGGCGTGCTTATGCCTTACCGTGCGAGCGGCTGCCTTGACGTCACTTAGCTGAATTTCCATACGCTGGGAGCGACAGCCGCATCTAGCGAGCGGGTCTGAATCAGGCCCATAGTCTGTTGCAGATAAGTGCCATTTGGTCTGAATAATCAGATTATTTTCCTTATCAATGGTTTATGTAGTCGCTCAGTATTTATTAGTATAGTGCAGAGGCTCTCAAACTCCACCATTACAGTCCATGTTTTAAGGATATCCATACTTGAGTACAGGTGACTTAGGGGTGATTCTGCAGTGGACGGAATTGCAAAGCTGCAAATACAGCAGGTGGTGTATGACATCTCCTGCTGCATGTGCGATCCCAGCACTGCGACGGAGGGCGCAGGCTGGGGTAACCATCGCCACCAGTTAGCTGAGTAATCGCCCATCGATGCAGTCCCTGGCCTTGCCACTCCCGGAGAATAGAGCGGACGTGCCCCTGTTTCCAGGAACGCCGTCCGCCCTCGCACCGACCCCTTGATTGACAGGCAGAGGCATCGAAGAGGCTCTGTGCAATTACGCAGGACCCATTCTGCACACTCGCACTTGCGTGCAATGCTGAATCAGGGCCTGATTCTCTACGGAAAGCAATTCTGCTTATACGCACGCAGCGCAGTTGCTAATATTAGCGCTGCTATTTAAATATCTGCATTCACATTGTGTACGCGGCCTGACATAAGGACGCCCACTTCCCTTTACTCACATCCGTATACTATCGTAAAATAGCGAAATAATCAGTAACATCGAGTAACATTGGACCATTATGCACAGTAAGGCAGCTCAGACCTCACTCAGGAATTGCTGACTTCAGCGCACGCAATGAGCCCTCAGGAAGCCTCTGGTATCGCAGCGGATAAATTATGCACGCCCATGCAACAGCGTTGAAACACACTGGCACGCCTGCGTTCGCCCCGCCCACCCCCCTGTCACCACCCACAAACGGCACTTCCTGTCAATCATTTACTTCCTGTCAATCACTTACTTCCTCCCACTCCCACATCCAAGATTTTGCCCCTGCTGCTCCCCACCTTTGGAACTCTGGCCTGATTCAGAGCCGCTCGTAAGCGGCCGCTCGTTCGCTCCGAGCAATGTTCGCACATCTGCGCATGCGTATGGGTCATAATGCGCATGCGCCAACCAGTCAGTGCGGTCGGAAAACGTGTGTTCGCAAAATTGCGAGTGCCTGCTAATTTGAGTGACAGAATGAGGCGTTTGTGGGTGGTAACGGGAAGGTGCTTGAAAACGGGGAGTGGAGATCCGAACGCAGGCGTGCCAAACGGTCAAAACGGGCGTTTTAAGGGTGTGCATAATTAACAAAGCAGCGTCATCGGCCACGTCACTTGGTTGTCTCTTAGCCTGAACTGTTCGCATGATTGCGGTAGGAAAATCCAACCACAAGCACTGCGAGCAGTTCAGACGCCTTTCGATGTACTCGATTAATCTAATAAATAGCGGAGATGACGTGTGATACGAGCGGCCAGGGGGCGTCTTTACAAAATAGGGAGCGCATGTTTCGTTCGCTCGCTCAGACATAGAGGCGTCAACAGACCGCAAAGAACGAGCGCTCAATTTAAATAGCCGGCCCCTTTTTCTGAACGAGCGAGCGCAAATAGCGACCGGCTCTGAATCAGGCCCTCTCTCCCTCTCCCCATCAGACTCTCCACCTCTCTACAAATCTTCAAACGGGCTCTCAAGACCCCACTACTTCATCAAGGCCTTTCAGCTCTCATCCTAACCCACCTCATGCTCTTTCCTCCCTATCTTCCCCTTCTGTGTCACGCCTGTCTGTCTGCCTCTCCCCTTCTGTGTCACGCCTGTCTGTCTGCCCCTCCCCTTAGAATGTAAGCTCTCACGAGCAGGGTCCTCTTCCATCATGTGCTTCTTTTTACATTTTCTTCTACTCTCTACTCTCCATAAGGGCACATAACACGTGACTGCCAACTCCCGGCTGCTTATTGTGAGTGCTTTATTCGCTAATGCAGTAATGTATATAAATCGTGTCCTTGTCCTGCACTGTAATGTACTGTAAGTTACTTGTTTCTTGTTCACCTATTAGTTCTATGTACTATGTAAGGCGCATAGCAATCTGATTGGTTGCTATGGGCAACATATCTTCCAAAACTCACTTCTAAAAACTCTCACTTTAGTAAACTTACCCCCATGACTGGAAGATAAGCAGACTAAGGGCCTGATTCAGAGCCGGACGCTATTTGCGCTCGCTCGTTCAGAAAATAGGGGTGGCTATTCAAATGAACCGTTCGCTCTTTGCGGTCTGTTCACGCCTCTATGTCTGAACGAGCGAACAAAACTTGCGGTCGTTTTTTGAAAAAATACGCCCCCTGGCCGCTCGCATCCTACGTCATGTCCGCTATTTATTAGATTAATCGAGTACATCGACCAGGGTATGAACTGCTCGCTATTCTTGGGGTTGGTTTTTCCTACCACAATCTTGCGAGCAGTTCTGGCTATAAAATAACCCAGTGACGTGGTCAATGACGCTGCTGTATTAATTATGCACACCCTTAAAACGCCCATTTTGACCTTTAAGCACGCCTGCGTTCGGATCTCCACTCCCCGTTTTCAAGCACCTTCCCCTGTTACCACCCACATACGCCTCCTCCTATCACTCAAAATAGCAGGCATTCGCTATTTAGCGAACAAACGATTTTCGGCCGCACTGACTGGCTCGCGCATGCGTATTAAAATCCGTACGCATGCGCAGTTGGGCAAACATCGCTCGGAGCGAACGAGCGGCCGCTTACGAGTGGCTCTGAATCAGGCCCTAAAGTTGTGAAATAAATTCGATGTTACAAATTAAAAATGAAAGTTAATCATCTGGTTATATAAACAGGCTTGTTTGCCCGATTCTTTGTTTTTATGTGTGTACAGTATGTGCTGACGCGTTTTGTTATATTCCTTATGTAAACACTGGTCAGCAACTATCAATGTAATACAAGAGGTTGAAGTAAAATGGTACAACAGGAATGCCCATTTATCAAAGAAAGATTGGAAATCACTAAAAATAGAAGAAGAAAATATCTAGTTTTCTCATTCTCAGTTGGTCATGATTTAAGGGGTGGGGCGAGCACAATCCTATTTTTCTCCCTTTGGATTTCTTTATTGTATTGTAACAAAAGTTGTTTGAATCACTGATTTTGTACAACTATTTTTGTGTTATACATTTTCTGACAATGGGGCCTATTCATCATTACTAAACTTTCCCTGGAGGTAATTAGGTTTAGAACTGGCATGGAGTTCTACCTAACTACCAGAGGAATTCATCATTCCTCCTCCCTATAACTATCTATTCCGAAAAGCTGTCATTTTTGCGATGACAGCTTTTCAGGAAATAGATAGTTATCTCTATCTACACTAACTTACCGCAGCTGGAATCCGTGCTGCGCATGCGCTGTTACATTCGTAAACCCAGCGCATGCGCAGCACTGCCTACACATGCGGTAAGTTTGTGTCCCCCCCCCCTCCGCTCACCTGCCCCCCATCCCCCCCGCTCACTACTCCCCCCTTCAGCACTTACCTGTCCACGCAGCAGCCTCCGGCTCCGTCCTGCTGGTCTTTCACATGGTCTCCCAGCAGCACACTGTACAGATTAGAAAAAAAAAAAAACGTCCATCATACCTCCATCAAATTCCGAAAATTCATAATTTTCGGAATTTGATGAATATCATAATTTCCACATCCCCATACTAATGTACTAATGTATTAATATATGGGGAGTGTGGAAATGAACGCAGGGGGACTTAGCAAGGAGATATCAGTGATATCTCCTGTGCTAAGTGGCTTCATGAATACTAAAATAATGTTATTTAAGGAAAATGTCCTTAAAAACGTTAATTTAGTGTTGATGAATAGGCCCCAATGTGAACACCTATCATCTATTTGTCATATGCAGGAAGTTGTAACATTTTATTTGGCATATGATGCTGTAACATTCATTGCTTCAATAACAATACATACAAAAAAAGAAAAGAAAATAAATACTGTATATTGTTCAACAACATTTTTGCATCTTTATGTCAGGGAGCTGAATGCCTGCAAACAGGGCGGGCGTGGCTGGGCAATTACTCCATATTGGGAGGTGGGGCAGGGGCGTGACTGCTCGATCGCATCACCGTGGGCCCCATCCCCTCTTCACAATGCCGAAATTAAAGGGCTTGTGAAGCAGGGGGCGGGGCCACGATGACGCGATTCAGCGTGAATCACATCACATCACCCCCCCCCCCACTGTGGGGGTTTCTATTAGTAGTTCTGGGGGGCCAGGCGGCAGCCGGGAGGCTTGCCTGCCTTTCCACGGGGTCGGTAGCGGCATGTTAGAAAACGTTAGAACATGGAAGGAAGGGTCTGACCCGGGATTTGGAACACGGTTCCAACCCAGATCAGACCCGGGTTGACACCATTCACAACGGACCCGGGTAGGCACTGACCCGGCTCTCCGGGTGCAGGTGAGCAGCATTTCTCCCCCTCCTCCTCCGTGACCCTCTTACCTTACTCCGCAGCGGTCTGGAGGCAGGGATGGCAAGTGGGGTGCGCTGCTCCGTTCTGGTCGGCCCGGCAGTGGATGCTTGAAGATGATGTCATCTCCAAGCGCCACTGAAGACTGCCAATCAGGCGGCATGTGGCGCAACCTGGGGCATCGTAACCAGGATTGCACCTTTACATTGCAGGGTGACATAGGAACGACCAATGCCGAACCCTGCAAGCTAGCCGAGTCAGATCCCTGGGTCACTGGACCCGGGTTGATCTGTTTACACTGACTAAAATCCCGGGTTGATGCGTGTACACATGCATCAACCCGGGATTTTTCAATCAGTGTAAAGTGTTATGAAATGTTACAAATCATTAGGACATGTTAGGAAGCATTAGGACATGGTAGGAAGTGTTAGGACATGGTAGGAAGTGTTAGGACATGTTAGGAAGTGTTAGGACATGGTAGGAAGTGTTAGGACATGTTAGGAAGTGTTAGGACATGGTAGGAAGTGTTAGGACATGTTAGGAAGTGTTAGGACATGTTAGGAAGTGTTCGGACATGGTAGGAAGTGTTAGGACATGTTAGGAAGTGTTAGGACATGTTAGGAAGTGTTAGGACATGGTAGGAAGCGTTAGGACATATTAGGAAGCGTTAGGACATGTTAGGAAGTGTTAGGACATGGTAGGAAGTGTTAGGACATGTTAGGAAGTGTTAGGACATGGTAGGAAGTGTTAGGACATGGTAGGAAGTGTTAGGACATGTTAGGAAGTGTTAGGACATGGTAGGAAGTGTTAGGACATGTTAGGAAGTGTTAGGACATGGTAGGAAGTGTTAGGACATATTAGGAAGCGTTAGGACATGTTAGGAAGTGTTATGACATGTTAGGAAGTGTTAGGACATGGTAGGAAGTGTTAGGACATATTAGGAAGTGTTAGGACATTGTAGGAAGCATTAGGACATATTAGGAAGCATTAGGGCGTGTTACAGAAGGAAGTGTTAGCAAGTTTTTTGACGGGTTAGGGAGTACTAAGAAATATTAGGAAGTGTTGGGACATGTTAGGAAGTTTTAGAAAATGTTAATAAGTGTTGGGACTTCTTAGGAAGTGTTAGAAAATGTTAGAATGTGTTAGTAAATATTATGAAATAATAGGACGTGTTAGGACTTGTTAGGAAAGGTTAGGAAATATTATGAAGTGTTAGGAAGGGATACGTTTTAGAAGCCGGCGGCCGCAATCCCGACCGCCAGCTTCCCGAATCCTCTATCCCGCCATGGGTTAAATGACAGGCGTCTAAAAGCTAGACGCCTGTCATTTTCCCAACGCTGGGAGACAGGCGCCAGGCTTCTCGATTGAAGGGATGCCGGGCGCCACGAGCGGACAGCCGCGGGTGGGGGAGGGTTAGATTTAGGGCACCCGGGGGGGAATTAGGGTTAGGCACCCCCCCCCCCCGAGAGGGTTAGGGTTAGGCTAGGGGGAGGGTGGAATAGGGTTAGGCACCCCCGGGGGGGATTTAGGGTTAGGCAGCCCCCCGGGGGACTTAGGTTTATGCAGCAGGGAAGGGGGATTAGGGTTAGGCACTTGGGGGGGTGGTTAGGGTTACGCACCCCTAAGGAGGGTTAGGGTTAGGGGGTTGGTTAGGTTAGTTTATACTTACCTTAGGGACGATCAGGATCTCCTGCGCTGTCGGGCTTCCGCTGCCGGGCTCTGCTCTTTTGTCGGGCTCCCGCAGCCGGGAATCGAACTGCCGGTCATGTGGCAGCCGGGATCCCATACCGAATGCGTGAAATATTAGGAAGTGTTGGGACTTGTTAGGATGTGTTAGGAAATATTAGGAAGTGTTAGGAAATATAAGGAAGTGTTAGGAAATATAAGGAAGTGTTAGGAAATATTAGGAAGTGTTATGGTGCATACACACGGTCAGATTTTTCCTTCAGATCTGAACGATAACGATTTAAAAATCGTTCAGTCGTTCATATCTGAAGGAAAATCGTTCATATCTGACATGCCTGAACGATGGACGATCAACGATGCGCGTTCCCGTTTGTCAGATAACGATTTCTGACATCTGATGGGTTTGCAGTCAGACTTGGACGATTCCATTCATTTTAATGCAGTCAAAAATCGTTCAATCGTTCAAATCGTTCAAAACTTTGGTAAAATCGTTCAAATCGTTCAAATCGTTCAGTCGTTCATCTGACAAATCTGACAAGTCTGACAAATCTGACCGTGTGTATGCTCCATTAGGAAATATAAGGAAGTGTTAGGAAATATTAGGAAGTGTTAGGAAATATAAGGAAGTGTTAGGAAATATAAGGAAGTGTTGGGACTTGTTAGGAAGTGTTAGGAAATATTAGGAAGTGTTAGGAAATATAAGGAAGTGTTGGGACTTGTTAGGAAGTGTTAGGAAATATAAGGAAGTGTTAGGAAATACAAGGAAGTGTTAGGAAATATAAGGAAGTGTTAGGAAATACAAGGAAGTGTTAGGAAATACAAGGAAGTGTTAGGAAATATAAGGAAGTGTTAGGAAATACAAGGAAGTGTTAGGAAATACAACGAAGTGTTAGGAAATATAAGGAAGTGTTAGGAAATACAAGGAAGTGTTAGGAAATATAAGGAAGTGTTAGGAAATACAAGGAAGTGTTAGGAAATATAAGGAAGTGTTAGGAAATATTAGGAAGTGTTAGGAAATACAAGGAAGTGTTAGGAAATACAAGGAAGTGTTAGGAAATATTAGGAAGTGTTAGGAAATATAAGGAAGTGTTAGGAAATATAAGGAAGTGTTAGGAAATATTCGGAAGTGTTAGGAAATATAAGGAGGTGTTGGGACTTGTTAGGAAGTGTTAGGAAATATTATGAAGTGTTAGGAAATATTATGAAGTGTTAGGAAATATTCGGAAGTGTTAGGAAATATAAGGAGGTGTTGGGACTTGTTAGGAAGTGTTAGAAAATGCTAGAATGTGCTAGTAAATATTATGAAATATTAGGAAGTGTTAGGACTTGTTAGGAAGTGTTAGGAAATATTATGAGGTGTTAAGAAATATTAGGAAGTGTTGGGACTTGTTAGGAAGTGTGTTGCACGTCTCGGATGGATTATGGATGCGGGCCGTATTTAGGGAGTTGGCTAGACCTATGCCTGAGGCACGGAGTCTAATGTGCCGGCGGGGTTCACCAGGGACCCTCGCAAGAAGGTATGGGCTTGGCTGTGTCCAACACACAGGTCGTGGCCCTCAGGATAGGTTCCCTTATACAGGTGCTGGTAATCTCTGGATGAAGAGGAGAAGACGTATAGCTTAGTCGACAGGCCAGGTCAGAACCAAACGGACTAGACGGTACCAAGGAGCAGGTGTAAACACGTCACGGAATAGCCGAAGTCAAAAGCAGATATCAGATGCAGTACCAGGGTTCAGGCGAAATCAGGGTCACAAACGAAGCCAAGGTCAGAAACAGGTAATGGAGTATCACAGGAACGCTGGAGTATGGTAAATGAGCCTATACTCTGGCACTGGAGTGCTCCCAGAGACTTCCTAAAATATGCAGGGCTACCCCAGTCACTTCCTGTGACGTTGCTAAGGTTGTGTTTATGGCCCTTTAAATCTTAAACAGGTTGGTGCAAGCGCCCGTATGGAGCTGCGGCCGCCTGCATCCAAAACGGGAGGGAGAGGCAGAGACTAGCAGGGAATGCCAGTGATGCACCACCCGCTGCCCCTCTGCAGACCAGCTCCGCCAGACCCGGTAAGTGGGCGCCGGAGTACGGAGCGCTGTGACAAAGTGTTAGGAAATATAAGGAAGTGTTGGGACTCGTTAGGAAGTGTTAGAAAATGTTAGAAAGTGCTAGTAAATATTATGTAATATTATTAAGTGTTAGGACTTGTTAAGAAGTATTATGAAGTGTTAGAAAATATTAGGAAGTTTTAAGAAATGTTAGGTAGGCCTAGAAATGTTAGGAAGGGTTAGGACTTGTTAGGAAGGGTTAGGACTTGTTAGGAAGGGTTAGGAAGGGCCCTTACAGCTCCACTATCTAAACCAGGCGTGGGGTACCTTTTTTCTGCCGAGGCCCATTGGGATATATATAACCTTCTTCGCGGGTCCGGTGCAGGCCATGCCCCCTCCGTGTGATGCCACACGGGGGCAGTGTCACAATCACCGGTGATTACAGCGATGCCCGGAGGATCCCGAGGATGCTCCGGGGAGCTGTAAGGGCAGCAGTTTGACCGTCTGAAGTGTCCAAAGGATGCTCCAGGCGACATTGCTGTATAGATTTTGGCTGCAGGGTGCCATTCTAGCCAGATGAGGCTAGCAGAAAAGAGCTCAGAAGGCCAGACCAAATGATTCCGTGGCCCTTATACGGCCCCCAGGCCTAAGGTTCCCCATCCCTGATCTAATCCAATTGGTATGTGTGACATTTGTAATTGTCAATTATTCCCACATTTGTAACTATGTTGCTGTCTTTGTATATATTTGTATTTATTATGTTTCAGGATTATACTTCCATTTGCTACTATGGCCCGTATTCAATTTGAGGTGAAAAGCCGGAATCCGCGGAAAAGTTTCGCCGATGACGTCATTTCGCCAGGTGGAAAAGTATCGCCGTATTCAATTTGAAAGACTTTCCACCTCAATGTAATATAATCAGAAAAGTTTTGCCTATGAATAGCAGGCGGAAAAAAGTGCAGAATTGGCGTTTTGGGGTGCAACGTTGCGGGAACCCCTGTGAAGCCTTCAGACAGTCCCCCAAAAGTAAACTGCGTAAAAAAAATTAAAAAAAACACTTAAGGACACCCCAAAATATCACATTGAATTTGGGGGCGTAAAAAAAAATGTTGGGGGACAAAGTTAAAAACTAGCAAACTATACTCTGGGAGGTCCCCAACTATGCCCCAAGTGTTTTTATCATTGCAGGGGCTTGTGGCAGGTGGATTTTTCATGATTTTTTCAACTTAACTTCACCAACTTTAAAATATGCTGACCCCCATTTTCAAGTACCCCAAATTTGCTGGGATAAGTTATTTTCTGCAAAAAATACTCCTGAATACTATTCTGCACCACGTATAGAAAAATGCTATTTAGCAGTTTTTTAGCCCGTTTAAAAACACCAAATACCTTCAGCAAGCCAAATCGGGGGGTACCATAGGGAACCCCCATGTCAGAGCATCTTTTGGGGGGTGTTCGGCTGATTTCCACAAATCTTACAGTACTTTCTGCCTGTTCAAGTTTCGCCGGGTCCCGTTTTTGCGTACTTTCAAATTGAATACGGGGTAAAGTGGGCACGCGCGTGATACTTTTCCACCTACAAAACACGCGATGTAAGCGAAAAGTCCAGGAGGCGGAAAAGTATTGCGGGTCCGCTCAAATTGAATACGCCTCTATGTATTTTTGATATCCTGTTACTCAGTTTACAGGGTTTTGTCTATTTGCACTGTGGAAATTTGTGTCATCTAATCAATAAAAGATAATAATAATCATATACAACAAACTTCTGCATATGAGCCATTATCAGGGGGTGATGATAAGAACCTGCCTGACAATAACATTTCTGTTACACATCCTACTTCCTCCAACATTTGTTCATTCTGTTATGTGTCTTCCATTTCACAAGTGCACACCACTTCTGCAATGAAATAGCTGAAGAAAATAAGTGTTCATTTCCGCATACTGGAGCTCTGCCCAGCAAGTTACGTTCAGTGGGCCTGATTCTGTCGCACGTAATTCGGTCGCAATTCTGCCCACTTTCTGTGATCAGAAGCCCCATGCGAACATCCACCGGTATGCGAACACATCGTTGGTACACATGTAGGCATGCAACATTCGTTTTCGGGGTGTCACTCAGCCGTCTCCAGATAGGCCATGTTCAGGAGGAGAAGTTGCACCTGCCATAGAGTAGGTGCAATTGGCGATGGTGCACCAATGGCAGCGTGTCAAGAACCGCACGGGCGCTGACATTGGGCATCTCAGGGCTTGCTCATTCAAATGCACACTAGTACACAAGGGGAAATCGGTAACTAGCTATTGCATATTATCCCAACAGTGACTCCGACAACAGACGCAAGAGCAACCGCGGCAACGTCCACCTCTGGGTCAGACCCTATATGTTTCAGCTGACCACTTCGAGAAGGGGGCTCTCGTGTCATTAGGCCTCGTCTCATTGTGGCAATTTGTGGGTCTGTGGGGAAGGGTTGGGACTAAAATGACGTGATTCTTTTAGCCCCGCCTCCTCCCCATCAGTTTGTGATTCCCAGTATTATTTCCCCATTCTGCCTACTTCACTAGGAAGTGGGTGGGAAGCGGGAGATTTAACCCACTCTTCCGAGGGTCCAGGTGATTACTTGAAAAATCAGGGGCCTCCCAGACCTTCTGGGAGAGTAGGTCAGTGTGATGCCTGTTTTCACTGAAGCTAAGCATACACGACTATGGGAGACGCAGAGTCCTATGTATTTCAGTTGCTTCACTCTTGATACCAAAGTGGCAGAACTGGGCTGTAACTGAGAGTTCACACGTAGCCAAAGTTCAGCAATGGCTCATCGTCTGCAGTGATAGAGCTGGTGCAACAGGTGTGCGGGTAATAATGATGGCATGAAGGTAGCATTTGGATCTACAGAGATGCGAACGACTCTGCACGTATGCACTTAGGGCCCCGTTTAGTAAATAGCGATATGCTTGTAATCAATCGTTACTAATCCTAAATGGTTCTTCAACCAATCAGCTCCTAACTGTCATGGTACAGGCTGTGGGCCTGATTCAGACCCGGACGCTATTTGCGGCCAAACGCTGGCTAAAAGGGGCCGGCTATTTAAATCATGTGCTCGCACTACGTCGCGTAAAGCCTCCCACTAAGTAATAGCGAGCGGCTGCACTATGTGCTCGCACATGTATATAGACGCCCCTTTGCCACTGGCAACACACGGCATCTCCGGCAGTTGTAGGATTAATCGGGAACATCGAGAGCCATCGGAGCTGCTCGCAGCGCTTGTGGTAGCCTTTTCCCACCACAACATTGCGAGCAGTTCAGGCTAAAATACAACCCAGTCACGTGTGTAATAACGGTACTTTGCTAATTATGCACACCCATTAAACGCCGTTCTGACGGTCGGGCACGCCTGCGTTCGCACATCCACACCCCCATTTACAAGCACCTTCCCCTGTTACCACCCACAAATGGCACTCAAAATAGCGGCCCGATTGCGGGCTACGGGCGAGCACTTTCCCATCGCAATGACTGTTTCGCGTACGCGCATTGCAATTCATACACATGCGCCGATTGCGAAAAATCGCTCAATGCGAGCGAGCGCAGCATAGCGTCCGGGTCTGAATCAGGCCCTGTGTTTGAAAACTGACAGAAGCTGCTGACCCTTATGGATAGGTCGGGCCCCTGATTGTCTCTGGAGAGAGACTATACCCCAGACATATGCCAGTATGACAGCGGTAAAAATGTTGCAGTCTCTGCATACAAAGATGCAGCATCGATCGCAAAGCATTGGAGTCAGTCTATCGTTGCACAGAATGGCCGTGGGAATTGAGACACCGGAGCCATATTCCTTACCAGTGGCGGGCTGGGCCGGGGGGCAGGGTGCCATGTGCCCCCCGGGGCCGCAGCGTCATGCGGGCCGCGGGCAGTCTGTGTCACTGTGACACAGACTGCACTGCGTGTGTAGCGCTGACCGGACGGAGTTCGGTCAGCGCTACACAAGTGACAAACACACAGCCGCTGGCTCCGCCAGCTGTGTGTTTGTTGTGATCAGCAGCCAATGAGAGTCTGCCAGACTCTCATCGGCTGCTGCTCCCACTGCCAGAGCCGGACGTCTTCCGGCTCCCGCAGTGGGTAATGGGAGTGACGCGTCACTCCCATAATGCAAAGCGGCGGATGGAGGAGCTGATCTCGGCGGCGGGACCAGGAGCAGGAGCGGGTGTCAGGTAAGTGTTTTTTTTTTTTTTATATTATGTGTGTCTACTGCGGGGGGTCTGGCACTATAAGGAGGAGACCACTACTGGGGGCACTACAAAGGGGGGGACTACTACTACTGGGGGTGCTACAAGGGGGGGACACTACTACTACTGGGGGCACTACAAGGGGGGGACTAATACTACTGGGGGCACTACAAGGGGGGGGGACTTCTACTACTGGGGGCACTACAAGGGGGGGACTACTACTACTGGGGGCACTACAAGGGGGGGACTACTACTGGGGGCACTATAAGGGGGGTACTACTACTGGGGAGGACTACTACTAGGGGCACTACAAGGGGACTACTACTAGGGGCATTGCATAGGGGGGAGGGGACTACTACTAGGGGCACTACATAGGGGGGAGGGGATTACCACTGGGGGCACTGAATCGAGGGACCACTGCTGGGGGCTCTATATAAAAGGGGCAATAGTGGCGGTACTGCATAGGGGGAAGACTACAACTGGGGCCACTATTTAAAGGGCACTGCATAAGGGTTACCACTACTGGGGGCACTATATAAGGGGCTTACTACTGGGGGCACAAGGGGCACTGCATAGGGGGGATCACTATTGGGGGCACTATATAAGGGGCTTACTACTGGGGGGACAAGGGGCACTGCATAGGGGGGATCACTACTGGGGGCACTACTCGAGGCCTGAGGGGGGGGCACCGTAGCACGCACGTTCTTTCGGGCACCCTGGCTACACGCTACTCCTCTGCCAGGGCCGCCTGCATGCATTTGCCCCCCAGGCTAAAAGTTGCCAGCCAGCCCCTGTTCCTTACGTATGAGATTGCAGTCGCAGGGTGAGACATGCCCCCAAAAACGATCGCGACAAGTCTGCGTTCTGTGTCGCTACTCCCCGTTACTTCCCCCAAAGTTTCCCTGACTGTCAATCACACTGCGGATAAAAAGTTGCTGCGAGCCACGACAGTAATGTACCTTCATGCATGCGCAGCACAACCAAGACACGTACGTGATTTACTGATAATCGTTCAAAACCGTAAACATCGGAATAGCGTGCAGCTCTGAAAATGGGGTACAGTAATAGGGCCCGGCAGTAAAATAACACTTACAAATAACATAACCTTATGGTAAGATGATGTGGGCCCTTCAGGGGGCACTGAGCACAAGCAGGTGCCTAGGTTGCCTAGTGGATGATCTCTCTGAATTCGTACATCCCTATTTCTATTTAATGTCATTGTCACGCTGTAAAGCTCTGATGTGATTGGCCTGGTCCTTCCTGTACTTATATACAAAGGGTATGCAGTCAGGATGCCAACGGTCTAAATGCCGACTGTCAGCATCCCAGCTGTCTAATCCCGGCAAGGGGCTAATGACAGGCTTCGAAATCCCTATGCCTGTCAGTTTACTTACGCTGGACAGCCACGGGGGGGGGGAGGGTTAGGTTAGGGGCTCCTAGGGGGGATAGGGTTAGACACACCCCCCGGGAAGGTTAGGGTTAGGCAAGGGGAAGGGGGGTTAGGGTTAGGCACCCCTGGGGGGAGGTTAGGCTTAGGCAAGGGGAAGGGAGGTTAGGGTTAGGCACCCCTGGGGGGAGGTTAAGGTTAGGCACCACCCCCCCCCCAGAGAGTTAGGTTTAGGCAGTGGGGTTTAGGCACAGAGGGGGGTTAGGGTTAGGAACTAGGAGGGAAGGTCAGGGTTAGGCACTAGGAGGGGAGGTTAGGGTTAGGCACTAGGAGGGGAAGTTAGGGTTAGGCACTAGGAGGGGAGGTTAGGGTTAGGCACTTGGGGGGGAGGTTAGGGTTAGGCACTAGGAAGGGAGGTTAGGGTTAGGCACTAGGGAGGGAGGTTAGGGTTAGGCACTAGGAAGGGAGATTAGGGTTAGGCACTAGGAGGGGGGTTAGGGTTAGGCACTAGGAGGGGAGGTTAGGGTTAGGCACTTGGGAGGGAGGTTAGGGTTAGGCACTAGGAAGGGAGGTTAGGGTTAGGCACTAGGAGGGGAGGTTAGGGTTAGGCACTTGGGAGGGAGGTCAGGGTTAGGCACTAGGAGGGGAGGTTAGGGTTAGGCACTTGGGAGGGAGGTTAGGGTTAGGCACTAGGGAGGGAGGTTAGGGTTAGGCACTAGGAAGGGAGGTTAGGGTTAGGCACTAGGGAGGCAGGTTAGGCACCCCTAAAGGAGGGTTAGGGGAGGTTAGGTTAGTTTGTACTTACCTTTAGCGCAGTTGGGGTCTTCCGGCGTTGGGATTTCGATCCCTCTTAGATGCCAGGGAACAATTATAGACTGCTGCATCCATTGTGAAACCTGCATATAAATGCACAAACAGAGCCCAATGAATGAATTGATGTAATGCTCAAGTATAACAATCAGGCTCGGACTGGCCCACAGGGGTACAGGGGAAATCCCCGGTGGGCCCCACTGCCTGAGGGCCCCATCTCCTCTTCTAATGTCAGGTCTCAGACATTCCACTTAAATTCATTGTAGAGACAGTCCATGCAGTGTAGAATCCATGTTGTCTACAGGCTATATCATCTATAATGGTTAGCTAATCCTCTGTGGTGGCTGGTCACAACCCTCTGGAAGCTAACTACACCTTTAAAGCATGGGCCCTTCCCCCGGTGGGCCCTTTGTGCCTCAGTCCGACACTGATAACAATAATGTCAGTGTCAAGAGATCTATGGGGGTCATTCAGACCCACTCGCGAGCGGCAGTACGCTCGCAAGTGGGTCGATGTTCCCCACTGCGCATGCGCACGACGGAGGGAGCTTTCCATCGCTCGAGGTCTCGCACCAAAGGGGGCGTGCTGTCGATGTTGATTGACAGCACGCCCCCTTTGGTGGGCGTGCCTGCCAGACGGAGGCGTTCCCATGGGAACGCCTACCATCTCAAGCCGGCCCCACTGACATCACTAGTGATGTCAGTGGGAGTGATTTTGGCTCTGATAGAGCCAAAATCACTCCTGGCCTTGCGGCTGGGAAACCCAACCGCAGGGTTTCCCTCGCAAGTCCGATGGTCGCGATGGTCAAGACCATCGCGACCATCTTTTTGCACGCTCGTATATGCTATGGGTGGTGACCCACAGCTATACGAGCGTCCAGGAGGACGCTCCATTTTAATGGAGGAGGGCCCTGATTCAGAGTGAGCGCTCTGGTCAGAGCGTCTGGCTCTGAATCAGGGCCTATAACCGTTCTCTGTAATGAATTTATATAGGTAATTAAAGTTGTACAGATGCACAGTGTGGTTGATAGACACAATATCCATGTGGGTATTACTCTCCAATAGCGGCATCTTCATACAACCTGTTCTACTCGTTCTGTTACTTGAGAAAAACAACCTTATTACTTCTCTGGCAGGGACTCCACCTTCAGTGTAACAGTGACAAGTTGAAAACATCCTAAACCCTTCATAATATTAGCTGAGGGCGGTGCTGCAGCTTATCTGTGTTTTTGTACTCAGGGAAGGAGGAGCTGTCATTATCGCCACTTCCCGGGAGTCACTTGTGATCTCTATCAGTTACCTCCTATAGGAGCTGATACAGACACGTTCGCCGGTGTTTGCACTGGAAAAGCAAACTCAATGCACAATACAAGCTGTGACTTTACTGTTCATTGGGACCTAGCAAAGGGCATCACTGAAGCTGACCGGCCACCCACAGGCGAATCTTGACACACGGCGCAAGTGCAAACTGACAATATCAGCGGTCACTCTGGCCACCTATTATTATTATATTATATATTTATAAGTTATTTGCAGCCGTGTAAGCAGGCGAATCACCGACACGTCCGCGATACTCCCAAAACACGGCCGTAAAAAGTACCACTGTTGCCCTGTATGTTATTTGTTTGTATCGTGATCACTTCTATGTACAACTCTATACAATATGTTAGCGCTATATTTACATATGAAGTACAATAAAATTAAAAATATTATCAGTTAACTTACATTACCAACTTACCTGAAAGGCATGACTACCGATAATCAATTAATTTGCCATCGATGATGGAGGTCTGTTGGTCCTCCGCCATTGATGGCAGAGACATGACGATTGTTTTCCTTTTCCCAGTGCAGGGGGCATGCTGCTTAAGCCCACCCCCCATCACAATGTTTAGCTGCTCCCCATTCCTTGATCGGTCCACGGCGGGCATTGGATGCCGGGCATATGGTTTTATGACATTGATGTAAACACTAATGGCACCATCGATGGTGAACACTTTGATGGCCATACCAAATGGGATCAGTATGAATGACCTCTGGACCTATGTCATATTCAAATCCCGACGCCCATAGGCAAATGCAGGAGGGGGTTTCCGGTTGCCTGGAAACTCCCCTCCCCAGCCCACATAACCAAAATAGAAATAATAGAATTTTACTGCTACATGTTCTTCTCAGTATCACAAATGAAATAATTAGCACCACATGTGGATCTTTTAACATGTTAGCTATTAATAAATACACCTGTGCACCAACTAGGAGGTCTGGAAAACATGCACTATTAGGGGTGCACTGCAATAGACCATCAATAGTAACCCTATTACTAGCTTCCTAATACCTATAATAATACACTACCCAGTGCATGACGAGACCAATATGTACATTATGTCCAGGGCAGTGCTAGGTTCTTCTGCTGCTCCCCCAGACGTGCTCCAATGCTCACATCTGAAAAAAAATGATTCAGCTCAGACAGGATGGTCCTACTGCTACATTTTACGGATTACTGTGATCGCTGGTCCTGTATATGCTCAAATAATGACACACAATACACTTTTCATGGCGCATATTAAAGCTGGATAAGTACTAATTATGCCCTCTCCGTGGACTGGCTGCACTCACTCTAAAATCAAGCATTTGGAAACCCCCCTCTAGAAATCCTGTATTTGCCACTGATGACCCCGGAAGACCGGCAGCAGTGAAGATCCCAAAAGATAAGTAAATAACTATCCCTAACCTTTCCCCCCCTGACCCTCCCTTAGGGGTGCCTAACTCTAACCCCCCCTTGAGTGCCTAAACCTAACCCCCCTCCCCGCAGTCTAATTCCTAACACTCCCGGGAGGGTGCCTAACCTTAACCTCCCTCTGGGGGTGCCTAACCCTAACCCCCCCTCCCACTAACCTAACCCTAACTCTCCCGGGGGGGGGTGCCTAACCCTAAGTCCCACCGGGAGCCCCTGACCTAACCCCCCCGTGCGGCTGTCCGCGCCCACCACCCAGCTTACCTTTGTTCGGTATGCCACGCGTTGGGCTCCTGGCGTAGGGATAATGATAGGCGTCAGGATTTCAACGCCTATTATTAGTCCCCTGTCGGGATTGTCGGGAAGCCAGCAGTCGGCATTTCGGCCGTCGGCTTCCTGACTGCATCCCTCCCAAATTCCTGAATTATCCACCAGGCTTTTTATTGTTTTTTGTTTTTAAACATCTGGATAATTTTAGTCAGGGCCGGCTCAAGGCACGTCCGTCCAGTGCAGTCGAACAGGGGCACCACCCTATAGAGGGCGCACCCCTCCCAACCATCCCGATTTTCAGTGGAACAGTCTCATTTTTCGGGCACTGCCCCTCTGTTCCACCCGCGGACCAAAGTCTCCCACCGGTGATCGTGAGGTTGGGCACCCCCACCATCGTAGCTGTGCGGCGGTGCCGGACCCGGAGAAGAGGATTGGATGACGCGCACATGCGTGTGGCATCCCTTCAGTGCAGGGAGAGGGCTGGGGGCAGCCCAGCTACTGAAGGCGTACTGAGCTCACCCCCAGCCTGACTTTAAATGGGAGGCATGCCATACGGGCATGCCCCAATTAGCGTCATTTAGGGGGCGTGACCTATGCTAATTAGGCCACACTCCCTTTTCGGACACAGTCCCTCTCCACAGGGCGCGGCTCCTCCTCGAGCGGGCCCTGATTTTGGTGGCTTAACTTACTGCTTGAAAAAATCGGGACATATTGTAGAAAACACAGAAACATGTTGAAAATAGGGACATATGACAATATCTCCTGAGGAAACTGCCAACCGGCTATTAAGGCAGGGAAATACGTTGGGAAGTGCTTGTGCTGAATTGACATACTGAGGTAACGTCCTTCTCATTTGGACTTAGCTAATTATTCCGGCAGAAGTGCTGCATGGTGCTATAAACACTATTCCTGCAGAAGTGCTGCATGGTGCTATAAACACTATTCCTGCAGAAGTGCTGCATGGTGCTATAAACACTATTCCTGCAGAAGTGCTGCATGGTGCTATAAACACTATTCCTGCAGAAGTGCTGCATGGTGCTATAAACACTATTCCTGCAGAAGTGTTGCATGGTGCTATAAACACTGGGCCTGATTCAAAACCGGTCGCAAGCGCTGGGCGCTCACAACCGGGTCGATGGTGGCCCAGAGCGCATGCGCATGATGGAGCCGGCTCCATCGTGCGCATGCGTGAGACCCGGATAGCGACGGGCAATCCGTCGCTACAGGTCTCGCACCAAAGGGGGTGTGCTGTCGATGTTGAGTGACAGCACGCCCCCTTTGGTGGGCGGGTCGAGGAGGTGGCTGCCCAGATGGAGGCATTCCAATTAGAACGCCTACCGTTTGGGGGCGGCCCCACTGACATCACATCTATTTGAGCTGAAAGCTCTCTGGGGCTTGCGGCCACGAGACCCTACCACAAGGGTCTCGTCGCAAGCCCGATGGTCGCGATGGTCTTGACCATCGCGACCATCATCCTGGCCGCTCGCATTAGCTGTGGGTGGTAATCCACAACAATGCGAGCTGCCAGGAGGCCACTCCATAGAAAAAAAAAGACGTCCTGATTCAGAGCGAGCGCTCTGTCAGAGCGTCCAGCTCTGAATCAGGGCCACTATTCCTGCAGAAGTGCCACATGGTGCTATAAACACTATTCCTGCAGAAGTGCTGCATGGTGCTATAAACACTATTCCTGCAGAAGTGCTGCATGGTGCTATAAACACTGTTCCTGCAGAAGTGCTGCATGGTGCTATAAACACTAGTCCTGCAGAAGTGCTGCATGGTGCTATAAACACTAGTCCTGCAGAAGTGCTGCATGGTGCTATAAACACTATTCCTGCAGAAGTGCTGCATGGTGCTATAAACACTATTCCTGCAGAAGTGCCGCATGGTGCTCTAAACACTATTTCTGCAGAAGTGCCGCATGGTGCTATAAACACTATTCCCGCAGAAGTGCTGCATGGTGCTATAAACACTATTCCTGCAGAAGTGCTGCATGGTGCTATAAACCGTATTCCTGCAGAAGTGCTGCATGGTGCTATAAACATTATTCCTGCAGAAGTGCTGAATGGTGCTATAAACACTATTCCTGCAGAAGTGCTGCACGGTGCTATAAACACTATTCCTGCAGAAGTGCTGCACGGTGCTATAAACAATATTCCTGCAGGTGCTGTACGGTGCTATAAACAATATTCCTGCAGGTGCTGTACGGTGCTATAAACACTATTCCTGCAGAAGTGCTGCATGGTGCTATAAACACTATTCCTGCAGAAGTGCTGTATGGTGCTATAAACACTATTCCTGCAGAAGTGCTGAATGGTGCTATAAACACTATTCCTGTTGAAGTGCTGCATGGTGCTATAAACACTATTCCTGCAGAAGTGCTGCATGGTGCTATAAACACTGTTCCCGCAGAAGTGCTGCATGGTGCTATAAACACTGTTCCTGCAGAAGTGCTGAATGGTGCTATAAACATTATTCCTGCAGAAGTGCTGCATGGTGCTATAAACAGTATTACTGCAGAAGTGCTGCATGGTGCTATAAACACTATTCCTACAGAAGTGCTGCATGGTGCTAAGTGCTGTATGGTGCTATAAACACTATTTCTGCAGAAGTGCCGCATGGTGCTATAAACACCATTCCCGCAGAAGTGCTGCATGGTGCTATAAATACTATTCCCGCAGAAGTGCTGCATGGTGCTATAAACAGTATTACTGCAGAAGTGCTGCATGGTGCTATAAACACTATTCCTGCAGAAGTGCTGCATGGTGCTATAAACACTAGTCCTGCAGAAGTGCTGCATGGTGCTATAAACACTATTCCTGCAGAAGTTCTGCATGGTGCTATAAACACTATTCCTGCAGAAGTGCTGCATGGTGCTATAAACACTAGTCCTGCAGAAGTGCTGCATGGTGCTATATACACTAGTCCTGCAGAAGTGCTGAATGGTGCTATAAACACTTTTCCCGCAGAAGTGCTGCATGGTGCTATAAACACTATTCCTGCAGAAGTGCTGCATGGTGCTATAAATACTATTCCTGCAGAAGTGCTGCATGGTGCTATAAACACTATTCCTGCAGAAGTGCTGCATGGTGCTATAAACACTAGTCCTGCAGAAGTGCTGCATGGTGCTATATACACTAGTCCTGCAGAAGTGCCACATGGTGCTGTATATTCCTGCAGAAGTGCTGCATGGTGCTATAAACACTATTCCTGCAGAAGTGCTGTACGGTGCTATAAACACTGTTCCTGCAGAAGTGCTGCATGGTGCTATAAACACTATTCCTGCAGAAGTGCTGCATGGTGCTATAAACACTATTCCTGCAGAAGTACTGCATGGTGCTATAAACACTATTCCTGCAGAAGTGCTGTATGGTGCTATAAACACTATTCCTGCAGAAGTACTATTCCTGCAGGAGTGCCACATGGTGCTATAAACACTATTCCTGCAGAAGTGCTACATTGTGCCATAAACACTATTCCTGCAGAAGTGCTGCATGGTGCTACAAACACTATTCCTGCAGAAGTGCTGCATGGTGCTATAAACACTATTCCTGCAGAAGTGCTGCATGGTGCTATAAACACTATTCCTGCAGCAGTGCTGTACGGTGCCATAAACACTATTCCTGCAAAAGTACTATTCCTGCAGCAGTGCTGCATGGTGCTATAAACACTATTCCTGCAGAAGTGCTGCATGGTGCCATAAACACTATTCCTGCAGAAGTGCTGCATGGTGCTATAAACACTATTCCTGCTGAAGTGCTGCACGGTGCTAGAAAAACACTATTCCAGCAGAAGTGCTGCATGGTGCTATAAACAGTATTCCTGCAGAAGTGCTGCATGGTGCTATAAACAGTATTCCTGCAGAAGTGCTGCATGGTGCTATAAACACTATTCCTGCAGAAGTGCTGCATGGTGCTATAAACACTATTCCTGCAGAAGTGCTGCATGGTTCTATAAACAGTATTCCTGCAGAAGTGCTGCATGGTGCTATAAACACTATTCCTGCAGAAGTGCTGCATGGTGCTGTATATTCCTGCAGAAGTGCTGCATGGTGCTGTATATTCCTGCATAAGTGCTGCATGGTGCTATAAACACTATTCCTGCAGAAGTCCTGCATGGTGCTATAAACACTATTCCTGCAGAAGTGCTGCATGGTGCGATAAACACTATTCCTGCAGAAGTGCTGCATGGTGCTATAAACACTGGCTTTTACTGTCCTACTTTTCCAGCTAAATGCACTGTTGCAAGGTGTATAGTATAAGGGATTGAGGGCCTGATTCAGAGATTACACAATGCAGATTTTGACTCAGATTGAGCGATTGTTTTACCATGCATGCGTGTAATTCGCACTGCACACACACAGCAATTGTTTTGCGATTACGCCCGCACCAGGATCCAATCGCAAAGCGAGTGACAGGCAGTCAGCGTTTGGTGGGAGGTAACGGAGGACGACTAGGCAAACACAGGCACGTCTGACCGTTCAAATGCCGTTTCACGGGCATGCATAAATCAGCCATTGCGATCTCCTTCCCAGCACGATAGGCGTGTCAGGAGAGACGCTGCGTTTGTGACAGGTCAGACTTACCGCATACGCTGTATGGCTGCCCAATCTGCATCATTGTTACCAATGTTTACGCTGGTGCATGACGTCATAAGGATATGAGAAGGTTGCACTGGGTGTCTCTATGCTCTGGTGGTAGCATATTTTTTCGTAGCTGCGTTCAGTGCGAAACCACACCTGCGATTGCATTTGCATCCATCTCTGGGTCAGGCCCTGAGTGTCATAATGCTGGATATACATGCATTGAGAACGGGGCCGCTGACAGCCGCACTAGGCCCAGGTGACGGGGCGTGGCCTAATCTCGGGAGGCGTGGCCACGCCCCCTTGCAAAAAAATATCATTTTTTGCAGCGCTGAGTGGCGCTGTGCGCTGGAGAGGGGGGCGCTGTGTGCCCCTCAGCCCGGCACACAGCCAATGGGGTAAATAGTACCCGCCCCCCCCCCTCTCGGCACCCCTGATTGAGAATATGCCCAATATCTCCCTTTCTCCTATTACTAACAACTTCAACTAACAAGTATCAACTGCAGGGAGAATCTATGCTATTTATATTGCAACAAGCTTACTAACTAATATAACATGAACTGCTCTGCACAATCCTAATACCGATCTGCTGTGATTTACAACCTACTGTTTGGGATATTTGTCATCTGTTGCAACATGCTAAGTAACTAAGAGCTGTTACTAACATCTTGTCCAGGCTATAAAAAAAAGCACTCAGTTTTTGTCATGTATAACAATTGTCCAGGGCCGGATTAAGGTCTGTGGGGGCCCCTGGGCAACAAACTTGTGGGGGCCCCTATATACCACTGTTTCTTGTCTCCCTAGGGTTTTTTTTTTCTTTCTATTCACCTTAGTAGTAATGCCCCTCTTGCAATGCCCACTGTAGACGTGCCCTTTATGCAATGTCCCGAGGAGTAGTGCCCCTTATGCAGTGCCCCCAGTAATGGTCTCCCCTATGCAGTGACCCCTATAGTAGTTCCTCTTATAGTAGTCCCCTCTATGCAGTGCCCCCTATAGTAGTCCCCCTCATACAGTACCCCCAGTAGTAGTCCCCCCATGCATTGGCCTTAGTAGCACCCCCCTATGATGTGGCCCCGCTATACAGAGACCCCTGTAGCAGCCCCCCTATACAGTGACAGCCCCCTCCCTATGCAGTGACAGTGCCCCTTATCACACACACACACAAAAACTTACCTGAATCCCCACTCCTGACGCGACCGCCGCTGTCCGCTCCGAGTCCCGGCTCTTCTGCACTACAGTATGGGAGAGACGTAATGATGTATCTCCCATCTCCCGCTGCGGGGGAGCCGGAAGGCGGAGCTCATGAGTAAGCTCCAGCCGGCTCCCTCTGTTGAACCTCCCCCCCAAGTGCCTAACCCTAATCCCCCCTCTAAGTGCCTAAACCTAACCCCCCCCTACCCTGCTGCCTAAACCTAAGTCCCCCGGGGGGGTGCCTAACCCTCCCTCCCCCTAGCCTGACCCTAACCTCCCGGGGGGGTGCCTAACCTTAAGTCCCCCCCGGGAGCCCTAAACCTAACCCTCCGCCCCCCCCGCAAGTGTCCGCTCGCGGCGCCCGGCATCCCTACGATCGGGATGCCGGGCGCCTGTCTCCCGGCGTCGGGGAAATGAGCGGCGTCTACATCAAGACGCTGGGCATTTCACCCTCGCCGGGATATGACAGTCGGGAAGCCAGCTGTCGGTAAAATGTCAGCCGACTTCCCGATTGCATCCCTGTAAAGGTAATGGCTGGTGGCGTTACCACACTGCGGCATCTTGGAAATGCCGAGACCTGCATCGGTTGCAATCTGACATCTCATAAGTCAGATTGATCACCGGCTAGGCTGCTCATGGCAAGGGGACGTGAATTATCGGAGTTCCAACAGGGCATAATAGTGGGTTCCCGACACATGGGACATTCAGTTTCCGAAGCTGTGCAGACATTGTAACATTCCTCAATCTACGGTGTCAGGTGTGTATTGGGAATACCCCATGGAAGGCATGACCATGGGAAGCGCAGTAGCCGACCACAGGAGCTTAATGATCATAACCAGCGGCGTCTGACCAGAATTGTCCGTGGTAACAGACAAGCGACACTGGCTCAGCTCACATCCACATCCAAAGCAGGAGGCACCAGACGCATATCCAGCAGGTCAGTGCAGCGTTCTTTAGCTGCCATGGGATTTGGAAGACCCACCAGAGTGGTAACACTATGACACCGGATACAGCGCCTCAACTGGGCTCGTGACGTTGCTAATTGGACCCTGGAAGGCTGGCAACATGTTGAGTGGTCTGATGAGTCACAGTTCCAGTGGTTTCGGTTTGATGGTAGGGTTCGGGTGGGGCGCAGACCCCATGAGGCCATGGACCCCAGTTGTCAGTAAGGCACCATGCAGGCTGGTGTTAGTTCCATAATGGTGTGTGTTCATGTGGCATGGGTTGGGTCCGCAGGTCCGCCTGAACTAGGGATGGACATCAGTAGCCGATGGTTAGCAACCATCAATGTTTCAGATTTCATGGAAGTACTTTTTCCACCGAATACCGGAAATTCGATGGTTGCCAGCCATCAGATGCAGCTTTCCGATGCCTGTCTGTGGAGGGGGAGCACACACCCCTGCTCTGCGGGTGTGCAGCAGGAGATTAGATACAATGTCATCTATTCTCTGTATAGGGGGAGCCTGTGGGCAGCCCAGCATCTCTGAGAGTACTGAGCACGCCCCCACAGGCCACGCCCCCTTTTTGTCCGGTACTATAACTATCGCGATGGTTATAGTATCGGATTGTGCGATGCGATGGCTAGTGACCATCGCATCGCATGATTTCATATCGGAAGCCTGGCAACCATTCAATGCTGGGCTTCCGATGTCCTTCCCTAGCATGAACACATCGTTGACCGGTAACCGTTATGGTGCATTGCTTGATGACTATTTGCTGCCCTTCATGTACCCCCACAACTCCAGCAAGATAATGCCCCGGATCATCCGTCCCAAATTGTCCACAATTAGTTTGAGGAGCATTCTGGAGAGTTCTGACGATTAGTTTGGCCACCACGTTTGCCCGACATGAACCCAATCGAGCATTTATGGGACGTGGTGGAGAGATCCATTCGTACCCAAGATCCTACAGATACCACGTCTAGTTGATGCACTTTGCCGGGCTAGAGGGGGTCCTACATGATACTATGGGTATATTTACTAAAGTCCGGATTTTTAGAAGTAGAGCTGTTGCCCATAGCAACCAATCAGATTTTAGTTTTTTATCTTGGAGGGCGCTAGATAAATAAGTAGAATCTGATTGGTTGCTATAGGCAACAACTCCACTTTTAAAAACCCACACTTTAATATACCCCTAGGCCATACTTGCCTACCCTCCCGAATTGGCCGGAGCCTCCCGAAAATCGGGTGCCGCACCCTTCCCCACAGAAAGGCAGACAAGCCTCTCGGCTGCTGCTGACCCCTCCGACAACATGCGGTTATAAGAGAAACCCCCATCAGCAGGGGAGGCCGATGATGCGATTCACACTGAATCACGTCATTTTAGCCTCCCCGCCCTGCTTCACTGTGCCGGTAATCTCGACATTGTGTAGCGGGGACAGGAGGCCAAAATGGTGCAACCCCTTCTCCACCCACAAAACTGTCCGGCCACGTCCCCTGCTATCAGGGCCGGCCCTAGCCCAAATTTTTTGGTGAGTATATTTTTTGGTGCCCCCCTATGGAGTGCCCCTTTTACAGTGCCCCCAGTAGTGGTCCCCCTTGTGCAGTGCCCCTTGTGCCCCCAGTAGTAGTCCTTATATGCAGTGCCCCCAGTATGGTACCCCCTATGCACAGGGCCAGTTCCAGGGTTCTGAGCACCTTGTGCCGGCTCTTGAGAGAGCGCCCTAACCTCGCAGCGCGTGTCCGAATTGGGGGCATGGCCTAATTACCATAGGCCACACCCCCTGTGTGCCGTTATTTGGAGGCACACAGGGTCAGGCTGGGGGTAAAGCCCAGCACTCTGTCACTGGCTGGGCTTCCCGCAGCCCTCTCCTGTCAGTGAATGGTTGCCGCATCCATTCGCTCTCTGGGGTCCCCAGCCTCCCGATTTGACCACCCATGGGCCACAGTACTGTCCCACTGAAATCGGGATGCTGGGGAGGGGTGCCGCCCTCTACGGGTGGGGCCCCTGTGTGACCGCACTGGTCGAAAACCCCTAGAGCCGGCCCTGCCTATGGAGTGCCCCTTATATAGTGCCCCCAGTAGTGGACCCCCCTGTGCAGTTTCCCTAGTGCCCCCAGTAGTAAGCCCCTTATATAGTGCCCATAGTAGTACTCCCCCCCCTATGCAGTGCCCCAGTAGTGGTCCCCCCTGTGCAATGCCCCTTGTGCCCCCAGTAAGCCCCTTATATAGTGCCCCAGCAGTACTCCCCCCTATGCAGTGCCCCCAGTAGTGGTACCCCTTATGCTGCTATGCCGAGATCTGGCTACTCCCTCCTGGAAGTTGGCAACCCTGCCCTAGGCATCTATCCCACGACTTTTGGGAAGGGTGTGTCTGTGTTGCATACACTGGGGGAGATTTATCAAAACTTGGAGAGAGATATAAAGCGCCATCCAATCAGCTCCTGTCATTTTTCAAACACTACCTGGAGAAGATTGCTTGGTACTTTATCTCTCTCCAAGCTTTGATAAATCTCCCCCCACTGAGAGCAGAACCTGACTGAGCAGTAACTTCTCTCAGACTGACACTGACCAGCACGGACGCGCTGTGATTGGTTGGCCCTTGTTGTTGTTGCCGCCGCTCTCCCGCCCTCCACGCCCACCCGCCAGCGGAGCTTCCCCATTGGTCCAGGTGTCGGGGGCGCATGCCGTGGGCACGCTCTCCGATGACTGTCAGCGGCGCCAGCCAATCACCCCCTCGCCGTCCGTGACAGCGGCGTGTCAGGCCGTCCAGTGGGAGAGCGGCGAGGCGCAGAAGGGGCGGGACCGTGTGGGGGCTGGGTGTCTGTGTGCACGCAGCATTAGCTGCAGCTGGTAAACACACTGAGCAGCACCTCGTGGCGCAGAGGGTCCCGGAGGGGGAGAGTTCCTGAGGGCCAGGCTCCGGCACTGGTAGGAGGGGAGGCAGGCAGAGGGGGGGCACCGTGTGGGAGAGGGGTGGGGGGTGGTCTTGGGGCCCTCTATAGTCCAGGCATAGTGCTCTAGTGCTGGGAGAGGGGCAACTGGGCTTCCAGGGGTCTGGTGAGAGCAATGCACGCAGGTCTGTCAGCAGTAATGGGACAGACCCTACATATATATATATATATATATATATATATATATATATATATATATATATATATATAACACACAATGCATATTATATATTCTGCAAAATATTGACTGAACAATTTACTAAACATATGATAAAATGACCACCCTCTAGATGGCACAGGCAGATATACATATACTGATAATATATGTATATTTTCTCAGTATATCTGCCTGTGCCATCTAGGGGGTGGTCATTTTATCATATGTTTAGTAAATTGTTCAGTCAATATTTTGCAGAATATATAATATGCATTGTGTGTGTATATGTGTGTGTGTATATATATATATAAATTTTATTATTAATGCACATTATGATCTGAATGCAGGGGGAAATACAAGATCAGGCATCTCAGTTCATTCTCGTTTGATCCCTCTAATGTAATTGTGCACATCCTGAGCCATCTGGGAACTGTTGCAAACATATTAGTACATAGAATGTGTGTTTGGGGAGGTTCCTGTGTCTCTATCTGCATAAGGATTTAGTGCTGTAAAGTTTTCTTGCTTTTGTCCTTTTCTCATAACTTGTTGCTCAGTGAGTCTTGGCATAGTCCTGGGTAGAGGCTGCCAGAGGGCTCTGTGAATCTAGGACACACTATTGTGGTGCACAATGCCCTCCTATTACACCCCTCTCCCTGGCTCTGGCACACTGTGGGGGCTATATAGCAGTGGCCCAGCAATGTCACGGTCAGCCCTTCAGTCTGCATTTGCACTACTGTTGCTGCGTGCACCGTTTAAATGCCAGTGGTGGTGTTGCTGTTTGTGAGCCATCGTCTCTCTTTGACCTCGGCAAGCGTGACCTTGTTTGTCCTCTGTTCGCCGGACACATGGACTATAGAGTGTCAGCTCTGCTCGGTGCGTAAGATCTGAAGGCTTCACAAAGTCAGGGAGTGATGGAGGATATATATATATATATATATATATATATATATATATATATATATTTTTTCCCCATAAACCCTGCTACCTGGGAAGATGGGAAAAAGTTGGTTTCTAGGCTTCGCACTTTCTTATTCTCTCCCGTATGGAGAATTATATACAATACAATGTGTGTGATTAGCGCTGCCAAGGCGGAACGTTAGTGTGTGTGTGTGTGTGTGTGTATATATGTATATATATAGATATAGATAGATAGATATATATTGATCTTTTCAGCTGTGCTATTCCATAGGAGGCTTTGTATGGTGTTGCTAATACCAGCACCATTGGTGAGCAGGACTCTGAACATGAAGCTTGCACTCTAATTGCTAATAGCTATTGCACTAGTGCAGATACCATATCGTGCAGTGTGTGTGTGCAGGCATGCCCTGCTATCCCCCTGTCAGTAGCACTTATGTCAGTGGGAGTTCTGCTTTTGCCACTGGTTGCTCATGTTGTTTTTGGGAGGTCTGAGCTGTGAGTGGCAGGAGCAGGGTTTAGGCTGGGCCCTCTCCCTGTTGGGTTGCTCTGCTCTTGTGCTCCTGGCTTCTTGCAGGTCTGTAGTATTGTTATTGGCTGGGTGCCCTTATTGGGGGGTGAGGGATGTTATTATAACGCTTTCTTGCAAACACTTATCTTGCTCTAGAAACTTCAGGTCCCCCCCAGCACCCCCTTTCCTTAAAGGAACTTGCTGAGTAACAGTTGTTTCCTATCGGATTTTTACCTGTACAAAGCAATGCTACTGTTGCCGTGCCTGGGGGTGGGAAACGCAATGCTGGATCCAGGATCGTTTAAAGAGCCAGCAACGTCCAGGAATTTGTCCAGCCCTGTGCCTGGTGGTTGTTTATTATATTTATTAATAATATAATTTATTATGATACATTTGGATGTTGAATAGGCTTCTTTGTGATAATATTTAACTTTTTCTAGAATAGTCCAGTCTGGTAGCTTCCACTTTTATTAGCTAACATGAAGCTGATTATTATTTCCATGTATAAAACGATAAGTTTTAATTTAGTGGCAAGTACATGCTGTTCGTAAGGGAGGGGTCTAACATTGGGCCTGATTCAGAGCCGGACGCTCTGACCAGAGCGCTCGCTCTGAATCAGGGCCCTCCTCCATGAAAATGGAGTGGCCTCCTGGCCACTCGTATAGCTGTGGGTGACAACCCACAGCATATGCGAGCGGCCAAAAAGATGGTCGCGATGGTCTTGACCATCGGAGTTGCGACGGAGACCCTGCGGTAGGGTTTCCCAGCCACAAGCCCTGGAGTGATTTTGGCTCTATCAGAGCCAAAATCACTCCCACTGACATCACTAGTGATGTCAGTGGGGCCTCCGTCTGGCAGGCACGCCCACCAAAGAGGGCGTGCTGTCAATCAACATCGACAGCACGCACCCTTTTTTTGCGAGACCCGGAGCGATGGAAAGCCCGTCGCTCCCCGGGTCTCGCGCATGCGCACGACGGAGCTCCCTCCGTCGTGCGGATGCGCAGTGGGGAACATCGATCCGCTTGCGAGCGTACTGCTGCTCGCGAGCGGGTCTGAATGACCCCCATTGTCTCTAACCAAAATAATTTATTTAATTTATAAACACCTACTCCACTACAGCTTCATGTAGCATGTATGTATACTTTATATTTTATCTCCTGCAATGTATGTATGTGTGTGTATAGTTAAAATATGTCTGAAGCTCTGTGTATAATGCTGTGTGTTTTATGTGTGTGCATATATATAAAAAACACACACTTCTCTCATGTTTGCTGCTGTTTGTGTATAATGCTATATCTCCTGCTGTGTGTGTGTGTGTGTGTGGCGTTCCGACCTGACTTATTGCCGGGTCGATGACATCACCTCCATCACGTGTCGAGTTGGCGCTTGGAATAAGATCATCTCAAAGCAGCGGCTCTTTCTGTGAACGGGACCTGGGTTACCCGTTCACACTGCATCGCGAGCCGGGTTGAACTCGTGTTCAACCCTGCTCGTTACCGGGTTATTTTAACTGGGACCTTTCACACTGCACAGTAACCCGGGATACTGACCTAGTGGACGATTTGGAAACCCTGCACGATTTGACATTACGATCCTTTCGGAATCGGGCAAATCCTTCAAAATATCGCTAAGTGTGTGCCCAGCTTAAGAGTTAATTTTTCCACCTACCAGGCTTCATGTAAAACCATTTTCAAACGTAGGTATTTGGTCTCATGTCGGCCTTAATATACAGGGGTCCACAGTTCTTTAAATAGCTTTAAATGTAATAATTCCTTAATAATCTGATAGGCTTGGCTCTGCCTCGTGCAGAGCTGGTTAATAGGATTAGGGAGGCAAGAGTTTAAGCATTTAATTATTTACTAGCACATATTGAAACAACAGCGAGCAAAAGGGCACAAGAGGAGGCAAATAGTTGTTTTTTTTAATTTATTTTTTAATCTGCGTTGGACATGGGGTGAGCACATGGGCGACTGATTAGGAACATGGACACTTTCATTAGAGGAAACCTGTCACCTCCCTGTATGTGGCTGGTTTTATTAGATGTTACTGAACCATAGTAACATTACCAGATCTCTCGCTGTCCCTGCACTCTCTGATATTTAGGAAAGCATTTACTGCCTGTTCCTAAAGTCTATCCGAAGTGCGTTGGCTCTGATGGTCCAGAGAACAAGGTAAACCAGTGGTCCCGTACCTTGCATATTTAAGGTACGCAGGTTTCACAAGCGCTGAAAAAGTTAATACTTTGGGAGCACCCATTAAGGCAGTTACGGTGAAAAATGTGTAGTCTTAGGGGGCTGCTGCTATCTTCCACAAATTGTGACCCTCTGCAACCATTTTGAATAGGAGAGGTTTGATATTTAGATGCTAATTCAATGTAAGTGTATTGGGCACTATAGATAGATATATATATCTATTTTTATTTTTATTTGGGAGGGAGAGTTCTGACTTCTTACAGTTTTCAATCTGGGAGAGATGTATCAAACTTTGGAGGCAAAGTCCCAACCAGTCAGCTCCTGTCATTTTTCGAACGCAGCCTGTAACATGACAGTGTTCACTGTAGGGAAGGCAATGCGGTTATCAAAGAAGGGCACTTCTGCGCATGTTAAAGGCGTGCACGTCTGACAAAAAGGGTGGGGTTACTCAAAAGGGGTTGTGGTCCTGAGAGGTGCCTCTTTTTCCATCACTTTAGGGGGCGTGCCCAAAAACTCATGGAGATGCCCTCCTTTTTCTCGTGGCCCTGCACCCTTTTCAGGCTCACGCCGGACCTAGAGTGAACACTAATGAAAGATTGCCAGCTCCTGCGCCCAGCCGTGTATTATCAGACCTAATTAAAGTAGTGTCTCCTGCAGTAGCTTACCATGGCCGTTTTCACTAAAAATAACGGTGTAAGCTGCGCTGTTATGTTCTCCAGTCAGATAAGCCGCTGTTTTGTGGTCATGCACTTTGGATAGGTATAATCTGACCTCTGCCAGAGCTGAGTTATGTATTGGAGTGAGCTGTACACTAGGGCTGGATTTGTGCACTAGTGACAGCAGAAGTATTGCCACATAGTCCAAATAACTTCCCTCTTGTTGTCCAATTTCAGCAGCATTGTGTAATGTTAAGTTTTGAAGAAGGATTAATGGGGAGTATACCAGCAGTTTGGCCTGGGCACTATTCTCAGTGGGCTGGGAGTATAGGCCAAAAGTAAGAATCTTCCCCTATATCAGAAGTTACCAAATTCCGCCATTACACTCAATGTTTTAAGTATATCCATGCTTCAGCACTGGTGAATTGATTAGTTCCTCAGTCATATTGATTTAACAATCTGGGCTCAAGCATGGATATCCTTAAAACCTGGACTGTAATGGTGGAGTTTGGGAACTTCTGCCCTCTATATATAATAGCCAGTGCAAGTGTCCCTACGTAGCACCCATCTCTCGCAGACCAACAAGTACCCACAATTTACACCAGGCTCAATGAAAAACTGGGCTGGTGCCCTAAGGGGGCTAATCAATTAATTTGCGGGAAGTTGGCCCTCAGGCTAAGTGCCGGGAGCAATTCCATTAATTCCCATGACTAGCCCCAAGGCTGCATTTATCATGGGTTTGTGCTTGCATCCTCTTGAGGTACAAGCAGAAATCTGTGTTTAGTAGGGCTTCGGGGCTGGTTGCGAATGCCAGGTGTGCCGTAACTGCATCGGGCTTAGCACTTAGCACGGGATATGCTGCTTAACACGGCTAAGTCCGCGCATTCTCGCTGGAATTAAGAGCTTGTCTCCAGCGCTAGGAAAGAGCACACAGAAGACTTACTGCGGTGGTCAGGTTGCACTTAATTCACTGGCCTGGTGACCGCAATTTGCTGGCCCTGGAATAAAACTATGTCCCTCTCCTAGGGTCAGGAATAAACCAGCCAGAGGGTGCAAGTTTGTACATTGGTAAAACCATGTTGTGTAGCTGGGAAATCTATTAAAACGTGCAGACCGATGGCCTAGCACGATTCTAAATTTTCAGTATGAAAAGAACCCTGGCCTGGCATTTGTGTTCTATATGCAAAGTCAGCCGGCAGTGTTTTACAGTGTGCAAAATAATAAATAAAATGTATGTGTGTATATATTATGCATTTGCAAAGCACCATCATGGGTTGTCCAGGTGCAAATTTGCACACTTAGGTGTATATTTACTAAAGTGAGAGATGTTGCCCATAGTAACCAGATTCTGCTTAACATTTAACTAGCACCTTCTAGACGATAATAGCTAGGATCTGGTTACTATGGGCAACATCTCTCACTTTAGTAAATATACCCCTTACAGTTGGTCAATGTTACTCTGGGTGGGGGGTGGACAGCAACTCCATTGGCTTTAATAGATTTCAAACTAAAAGAATTGTTGTAAATGTAATGTTGCAAAATGTTTGTATGAATAACTTTTATATACAATTTAATCTGCCTTGACATATATTTGGATCTTTCTATGCTTGACCATGCCCACCGTGAGGTCATACCCTACTTCTAATGATGTCACATTACTTGCCACTAGGTCACACCCCCAGGTCTTTTGTTTAACAAGACGATCACCGCATCTGAAATTGACAGGATATTTCTAAAAGAGATGCATGTATTTGTGGAGAAGAGAATGCAAACAGTGGAACTGTAATAAATGATAAGCTCTGCAAGCAAACCTATTAGTAATAGCCTTATCCCTAACTAAGGTCCTGTTACAGGAACAATTATTTTCTGCTTTAATTCCTTTTAATGTTTATTTTCTACAGGTACAAAGTAATATTGCGTTTGTCCTCTAACTGGAGGCAGCCACCAGTCACCAGATAGATGACCGCTATTCAGCAATGCAGTACATGTAGGACATGTCCTGCCTATAAAATAACATGGGGGATAATTGGGAGTAAACAATTCTGATACACAAGTGTCAAGTTCTGTTTTCTGGCTGAGTCAACAGATTTTCCATTGCATTAATCACCTATTGGGAAGTGTCTATTAATAAGCAGGGTACTGTTTGTACCCTGTGTAGCTACGGATAATCCAGTAATATATTTCTGGAAGCGGCCTATGGACTGCGGCAATACTGCTCAGGACAGTCTGTTTGGGGGATTACGGATGTACACGCAGTTCCGTATTAAATCATAATACTGAAAATGTTTTCTGGCTACAATCTACAGGTGAGTACGTTTTCCCTCCATGCTCTATGCACACACAGGTGTGTCCTCCTACACTTCTGCTGTAGTTGCGCCAAACAGCGATTCATCTATCGTGCGAGTCTGCTTATGCTGATTGTCTTTTTGGCCCGCCATGCGAAAACTTTTCGCCGAGTACGGCTTTTCGTCTGCAATTGAAGACTGACCTAAGTCGCAATCGACAAACTGCTGCATGAGGCTGCACTGATTAATTTGATATTTGACACATTATATATATATATATATATATATATATATATATATAATTTTTTAGTTTTCTGCTGTTTTTAGTGGGGCGGCGCGTCCTGCCTGTTTTGAAGTTTCTTAAATGCACCCTGCCCTTATTGCGGTGCCCCACTGAAACAGCTGTTCCCACCTGGGGGCCACAGTGTCCTGCGGTGGGGGAAAAGTTCCGGAGACACAATCGCTGGTGAGTGATAAGATGCGGCATCTGTTCACACTGCAGGGAGAGCTTGGGGGCAGCCCAGCATCAGTGTGTGTGCTGGGCACGCCCCCTACAGTGATGAAAAGGTGCGCCTCAAGGACACACCCCCTGTTCTAAAGACCACGCCCATTTTCCAGACACGCACGCAGAGTAGTGCCCTTCGGTGACAGCCACCCTAGAATTAACACTATATCTTTGGGGGACTGAGGCCCTCATTCAGAGCCGGACGCTCTGAGCAGAGCGCACGCTCTGAATGTGGGCCGTCCTCCATAAAAATGGAGCGTCCTCCTGGACGCTCGTATAGCTGTGGGTCACCACCCTCAGCCTATACGAGCGTGCAGGTTGATGGTCGCGATGGTCTTGACCATAGCGACCATCGAAATTGCGAGCCGGAGCCTGCGGTTGAGTTTCTCAACCGCAAGGCCCGGAGTGATTTTGGCTCTATCAGAGCCAAAATCACTCCCACTGACCTCACTAGTGATGTCAGTGGGCCGGCTTCTGACGGTAGGCGTTCCCTTGGGAACGCCCCCGTCTAGGAGGCACTCCCCCGGCACGCCCACCAAAGGGGACGTGCTGTCAATCAACATCGACAGCACGCCCCTTTTGATCAGACACAACGAGCGAAGGAAAGTCCTTCGCTCGTTGCGTCTGGCGCATGCGCACGACGGAGCTCCCTCCATCGTGCGCATGCTCAGTGCACACCATCGACCCACTTGCGAGCGGACAGCCGCTCGCGAGTGGGTCTGAATCAGGCCGTGAGTGTCTATGCGAAGTGCTGCAATTCACAGGCCACAACTTTTTTCCACGCCAAGTTCGGTTGTGCTTCAGATTCAGGCTCAGTCACATATCAAATGAATCGGTGCAGACTCTGGAATTGGCTAGTCTGCATCTGATTGTGACGCATTTTCAGGTGAGTAAGCAGCTCGGCGCAAGTCAAGTTGCACAGGACCCTGGCGGCTCACTTTGGCCGGCCATCTCGCACCGCATGGCGTATTGAGGCTAGGGCTATGAGGACACATCTGTGGTGTATTTGCAGAGTATGCTGAATGTTTCCGCTCGGATTTCTAGAAACTCTCCTAAATATCTGCTGGTCTGAATTCCAAAACATCCCGCTAACCGTGCTGTGAAGTGTAAGCGTGCAAATAGCTAGCATGTGTCTCCGATTCCTGTGGTAGTTACCTCAAGTGACTCGCCATCTATCTGACTTAGAGCCTGGAGAAACGCATGCATTTAGCCAGAAGCTATGGATAGTTTAGAGCTTCTGTGGAAATGTACATTCCAGATACACATCTCGGAATCTCTTGTACAGTAACTCCCAGAGGAGGTCGGCTCTGCAAATGGGTTTCCTATGGATCTGGTGTATACACCTAAAGGCATGTTACAGAGGTGATGTCAGGCTAGGCTTGTAACTATATAGCTGTGACATGTACAGGCTTAGAGCTGGGAACCTATCTGTGACTCAGTAAATGACACAACTTAATAAAGTACCTTTTTAAGGTCCGGAACATTAATTGTTGCAAATAAACTGCTGCTCTAGTGTTCCTGCTAGACTGCAGGCAGGGCGCCGGCAGGAAGTCTCGCATGCTCCTGAAAAGGGGGCGTGTCTTTGTGACTCTCCTCCAATTGGTCACATTTGGGGGCGTGGCGCCACACTAAAACAGCCTAGCGGGGACACTATACTCTATGGCAGGGGTTCCCAACCACGGTCCTCAAGGCACACTAACAGTCCAGGTTTTAGGGATAGCCATATTTGAGCACAAGTGACGTAATTAGTACCTCAGTTATTTTGATTTAACCATCTGTGCACAATAATGGATATCACTAAAACCAGGGCTGTTAGTGTGCCTTGAGGACCGAGGTTGGGAATCACTGCTCTATGGAGGTGAATCATTTCAGTGCAATGTTGAATAATGCCGGGAATGAGTTACCGGAGCTATTAAATTGTTCCCATAGCGCCATACACTTAAGTTGGGAGATGCCGTGTTACAGCACTTTAAGCCGGGTAGTTAGTCGCGGTATCCTGCATTCTACTTAAGTACCTGCCGCAATGCTGTTAGCGCTTAGACGGAAACCAGCATCGCGGCACTAGTTTAGTCGGATTTCTGCTCGCACCTCAGGAGGGAGCAAGCAGAAATATTCTAGTCGGGGTTAACGTCGCACTGAATTGAATCGCCCCCCACCCATGTTTCTGCAACTGAATTTTCAAGTGCCATTCTCCATTAATCTGTATGTGTATATACTGTGTATATCTGTCACTTCTAAAAAGCACTGTATCCGCTTCCGTATTCTGTTCATACGACCTAGACTCTGCACGGGGGTTATCTCCCTGTTGCCTCAGCTGAGAATATTAGAGTTCAAGGGACATCCTGGCCTGAATGGGCCCAAGTCTGACCAGATATATCTGAAAAGCGTCGTTCACAGATCTACCACTCGATGCATCGGTGTGTGTGTGTGTACAGACGATACATCGTTCGTCGGTTGTTATGAGCGATATGTCGTACAGTGTGTACCCAGCATTAGGGTTCCATGAGGACTGGGTTTGAGAAACACTGCTGTAGTCTGTTCTGTATAAGGAATGCACAGTGCAATGCCGGACATTGTAATATCACTAAATACAGCGATAGTACTGTTATAGCTGTGACTGAGCACTGAATGTACATGGCATCAAGCTGCCTTAACCACTGATAAAACCTAGACTTGGCCCCCAGCACTTACACATAAGTACAATGTTATTGCTGTGCTGCTTAGGATTCTCTTACAGAAATGTATCTATAAATATGTTATTGTGTAGTTTTTCCTTGTTCCAGAACAGATGAACGTTGGATTTGACCTATTATACATATCATGTGATTGCCTGTCCCAAAGCCATTGTTGTAGAAGGCAAGCACACCATGGAGGAAATTAAATTGAATGCGATGTTGAATAGCATTGGGAATGAGTGCCCCGGAGGGGCTATTCAATCGGTTGCGCTGTAAACCCGTGACTAGAGTATTTCTGCTCCCTTCTGAGGTACCAACACAAATCTGACTAAACTAGAGCCGCGATGCTAGATGAGGGCTCCCTGCATGCGCGAATGTTTACTGGCATTAGGCGCAGTAAATGGCACCTACTGACTTAAGTGCAGGGCGCCATGCGGACAATTGAAAGCTCCGGGCGATCATTACCGGCGCTAGTCAACATTGCATTAAATTGTATTTCCCCCCCCCTCCTATGAATCAGATACGTTATGGATTTTGATTTGCAGCCTGACCCTGAGTGACACAAATTTGCGTCCACTGATATGATTGCAGCCGTTTGCAGTTTAGGTCTGGTCGGCTGTCTGCCTGGTGTATGAGACCTGACACCCTGCACTACCAGGGGAGTGAGCTCATCCCACTTAGTCTACACTTGGAAATGCTTCATGCTCTTGTTTGGTGTGTCTGGACGGTGCATACACTCAGTGCATGTCAGCAGGAGGCTGTTTCATACTTTCGGTCTGAGTACAGTGAATAATGTACTGGGATAGCTGCCCATTGCTGCCTCCTCCTACAATGTCGTATTTCTGCTCCGTAACTCCAGGCTAGCACTGGTGTGTTTTATGTAACCTATGGTGATTTTAATTTACTATTCAGTCTCTCCCTCCCCTCTCTTCGGGGCGATTCACTGCGCTGTTTGGTTGGACTTAAGGATTTCTTCTCGAACCCCCCTGAGGGTGCTAGGAGAAATCCGATTAAAGTGCCGAGCGCGTAGCTGTTTTCCTGCTTAGTGTGGAGAAGATAACTTGGGTGTTTAGACGCGCAGCTAAGTCGAGAACCGGCTTTCTCCGACTTAACCGCTTCCCACATACAGTGTGGTGCATTGAATAGCTTCGGGAGCTCCCCCAATGTCTCGGTCTCTCTCTGGGGGCGCTTCAATCCTGCGGGAGTTGTATAACGCCGGGAGGGAGCTCCTGGCGCTACTCAATTCACTGCGATGTGAAGTCTGACTAGAAGCCGTTAAGTCGGAGAATCACGGTTATCACCACTTAAACAGTGTGTTTAGTTGCGAGAACCGTAATTCTCCGATCAAAGTGCCGTCCGCGGGACTGCTAGCGCCACGCTAAGGCGGAAATCGGCTGCACTGGCGGCACTTTAATCGGATTTCTTCTCGCACCCTCATGAGGGAGCGAGGAGAAATCTTTAGTTGGACTAAACAGCGCGCTGAATTGAATCGCCGGCTCTGTGTCAATGTTAAATGTTAGTGTAATTTTAATTGGCACAGCTATGTAAAGAAGCTGTCTGTTTTTATTTAGTATATTAGAAGTCTTTAGCGCCGCACGCAGTTGACTGCCGTGTTCGGGTTTAGCGTATTATGTCACTAGCTGGTGCTTGTGTAAAATGACCGCAGTGCTGTCTGTATAGTGACTGCTCTCCTCTTATTCTGGTGTTTTGTCCCTGGCACAGATGTGGCTTTGTGGTTGTGCTGAGTCTCTCTGCTGAACGGGTCAGAGAAAGTTTATTAGAGCAGACTTGGTGGTGATAATACAGCGCTCTGTAATTATCTGAAGCCTACGTCTAGATGTCTAGTTACCACTGTGTAGGAGGTTTGGCATAGTACCTAAAGCCCTACTAGAATGGTACCTGTGTTTCTAATATGGATCCATATGTGGATTGCACTAGCCAGGTGCCTTCATGGGCAGGCTTTCCACCATTACCCCCAATGGCTATAACAAATGCCACAGCCGGGGTGGTTATACCTAAACAATAAATAATATGTAAGCCTTTTGTGGTAGGGCTCATACACGAGGGCATTTGAAAAGTTAAAACCTTGAATTATGTCTTTCATTTAAAAATGTTTGGGAGAGTGTTCTCAGAACCTCCCTGCAGCTAAAGTACTCAACGCAATCCCCACCACGGAGCCCTGTTATATTACATTTCTGAAATTTGCTGGCAGCGTTGAAGTTGAATGCAAATTACTTCACATAACTTTTTCCGCTACCAGGTATCTTCTTGGTTTTAAGAATGCTCTCAATTAACCTACACGTCTAGGAGGCCTTAAACTGTTTTCATGAAAAAAAAAAAAAATAATGTACTTGTAAGTCCCCTTCCTCCGCCTTCCCCCCCACCCCCTTGAGTGTTAAATAATTCCCAAATAATCTCCTAAATATTATAATTATCTTTATAGTTTTCCTTTTTCACCATCTGGGGAATGCCATTACTTCTGGGTTATCTGTAGTGAGGTGTGGAGTCGGACACTAATTGAAACTGGCCCTATATAGTCCCTCACCTTCCACCATAAGATCAGTCTTTTTTTTTTGTTTGCGCCTTGGAGTAAGGCACTATCTTGGTCCTAGCTTTTAGTTAGATTTACTTTATTTTTCTCTTGATTTGGGTACTTAGTTCCTGGCAACAGGTGACCAGAACTAGCAGAGTGGGAGTTAGATAGAATAGAGGTTTGTGTGAACCCTGTATCCCATTCTAAAGACGGCCCTTGGGAGAGCCAAGTTTGTGCGTATTTTGCGATCGCTGACGGCACGTCCGGCCACACCTCCCCCATGTATTTCAGTTTCAGCAGCTCATGCGGCTTCAGAGCCATGCACAAACAGCTGATGAGAGCGACTGTAGTTCTGCTTGGAAATGCAGGGGAATGGCTGTGTACAAACAGATAAGCAGTCAACTGGGATTATTACTCCGTATTAACCTGGTGATCTATGTTGGGCTTATAATATTGTGATGTCTGTGTGTGTGTGTCTGTATATAAGCACCTTTACTGCACTGTTTCTCAGGAATTTAGGCAGTAATATACAGGGGTATACACCAACAACACTACAAACCTCCATTCTTCTTTTTTCCCAGCAGGTGTGGGAGTGCTGTGAGCAGCCGTCATGGCGGGGGATGCCGCCATGCTGATCAGAGGCCTGGCTAAGCTCAGTAAGGCGGTTTTGGAGGCGCAGACCGGGCAGCTGAGGAAAGCTGCCCTGGGTAAAGAGGCTCTGAATGTCGCGCGGAGCTGGCAGGTGGCCGCAGAGGAGCGTTTCAGTGCTGCTGTGGGGAGAGTGCAGGTAAGAAGCGATTCTGTTTGTTACGGAGAGGGTGGACTGATTGTTGTAGCCACAGTGTCTTGTATGGACACCCATTGAGAAGAAGTCCTCTGTTTTTGCCCACATCCCCCTTCCAGTTGTCTCCTGGTGGAGATGTTGTTTACTAAACACTATGGTAAAAATAAAGGACTTAGCCAAGTGCTCTCCCCAAAAATTCCCAGACGCCGGGTGGCACCATCAGACAGCCGGGGGGATGCCATAGTGGGTGAAGGGAAATGCTATTAAATCTTGTGGGCCCCCAGATGCAGCATCTTGGTGGTGGGGTTGAAGAATGGCCGGTTGCAGTACTTGCACTGGTACAGCTTCTCACCGCAGAGGCCTAGAAATCACGCCCTTCCTTTTTTACTGGGGGAGGCATCTGCTCTGCCCTCCACTCTGATGCCGCCCGACGCTGTGGTGCGGGAAATAAATTGTGCTGCGCTGACGCTTATATATGTCAGTGCAGCGCGACTTTGGCCAATGTTACAGTGCCGGGAGAACACTGAAGCTGACCTGTTGCAAGTCTTAAACTTTAGTCTCTTGCAATGTCTATGTATAGAATTATTGTCAAAGGCCACTGTCTTCCCTATATCTTCCAAGACTGGATAAGGCTATGACCAACATTCTTGTGGAAGCAAATTAATATTCTCCTTTATAGCCAATGGAACAGTAACTGTTTCACAAACACTTTGACAAACATAGACTGCCAGCGCCACGGTCCTCTCTCAGATAAGCGACTGAATTCCGCACAGCACTAATCCTGTATCTAATGGCCGGTACATACTAGATTATGTCTAGTGTGTACCGACCTCGTGCGCGACTTGACCCGGCGGGGGGGCTGCATATGTAAGTGCGTACACACTTGCCGGCGATGGGGACCATGCTGCATTCGTCAGCATGGCCCTCGCTAACTGTCGCCCTACAGATCTGCGTGCAGGTCCGACGGGTGATGTCGGGCATCGTAGGCGACAGGGTACACACTAGACGATGTGCTCGATCTGTCGTCTAGTGTGTACCCGGCATAACCTACTGGTAAAATGGAAGCATTTGGTTAGTTCTCATAACCAAACTCACTCCCTGCTCCTTGACCATTAGTATTGACTTTCTAACTTTACATTGCAGGAGATTGGTAAGCAGCAGGAGAACCTCGCCGGGGAAGATATTGATGGCTTTTCTGGACCGACCTCGGAGATCGCTGGCATGGAATACTCCCCTTCCTCCAGCCACACTCCTGGCATCGACCAGGCAGAGGAGACCTACAGTATTCCCAGTAGCCGGGGCCAAGAAGCCTATTCCTTCCGTCCAGACCCTGAACGGGACAATGGTGCATTATTTGGCAGCGTCAGAGACAATTTGGGACCTTTTGCCGCAGCTGGGCAGAAAAGGGCTTTTCACCAGGACGGCTCTTCCGTCAGTGGGCTGACGGCGGAGGATATTGATAAAGCCAGAGAGGCGAAAGCCGCTCCCGAACACAAGCCTCATAAACAAATGGTAAGTGTTTTGTTTTGAAAATATATTTTAACTTTTTTTAATTTTTTTTTTTTCATATCTATTGAAATGCCAGAACACGCTACCCCCAAAATATCGATATCCTTGTCGCGGAAATAGGCAGGCGGTATAAATTTTGTGCTTTTATTTCTGTATTTGAAACATTTTGTTTTAGGATCTACAAACTAAACAAGTTTTAAGTTCATTAGGTCCTGAATCTTCATCTATACCCCCCCCCCCCCCCCCCCATGGAGGTAATTTTATGAAAGCTCAGCAGTCTGCGTAGGAGCTGCACTGGTGTTAGCTGTAAAGCCCTCTGCGTGCCAGGCGGCTCCCCAGCTCCATGCAGCCTGATGACTTGGGGGGAGGAAATAGCTTTCTGGACATAGGTGTGCCTGCCTGCACGTCCCTGTGCCACATCAGAGAGGTCTGCAGTGCGAGACGCTGGAAGATGCGATTCAGCTTTTCCTCCTTCAGGTTTCTCACCTCGTACCTATAGGAAGGAGCCACCAGCCAGCTCCAGCTGTGGCTCCTGCTTGTTCGTACACATCTGGGGAATTCCTCTGCAGATTCTGTTTGATGGTAGAGGAGATAATGGCCTGGATTACCTTAGGTTTGGAGTCAGGCAGTTCACATTGAGCTTGTACAGTGGAGGGCACCTCTGCCCTAACTTCTATGCTGTATTCGTTACCAATGAGAGACACTTTTCTACTGCAGGGTCCATAGGATATCCACAGGATACCTTGGGGGGTATAGGCGATGGCAGTTGTCATTGGGCACCGCATAGTTAAAACTTTTAGTCCTAGGATGCACAGGGGCCCCCTCTCCTATACCCCGCCCCCAGGCAAAGGCACCTTCAGTTTCGTAGGTGCCCGGCCGTAGTCTGGTCACTGCATGGAGGGGGTGTTAGAACAGCCCCAGTAGATCTTCAGAGCGGACAGTCCAACGGGCGTCCGTGCTGCCGCTCCGACACCCCGCCGGCGCCGAGACGCCGGTACCGATCCTGGGATCTCTGCAGGTGTCTGGGGGTTGCCGTTAGCAATGAGACACTTATTTGTATACAATTATGTTGATGATTATTACACTGAAGGATAAAAAAAATAAAACCAGTAACAACAAAATTCTAATTCCCAAAATAATAAACTCTGAAATTCGGATGCTCCTGGTTTAACGTCTCCTGTTGCAGTCAAATCAGAAGATTGCGTTCTGGGCGATTGTTTACCTGTGACCCTTCTCATTGTGCGAAGCAGTTGGTGGTAATTGTGTTTGCATTGCGATCATTGTTGCTGATTATAATACATTACTGTAAGTTACTGGCTTGTTTACACTATAGGGAATGGCACAATACGAGATCTATTGACCTTCTCCTAAAGAGCTACTACTTGTGAGACCTGAAGATATCTCACTGACTGCTGAAATGTGCATTTTATATTGGATGAACGTGTATATAAGTCACCTAAGTGCGTGCGTTGCGGCCTCGGTTACACCTGTGAGTTTCCCATGTGTGTGATTGGGTGCAGGGATCACTGTTTATACCTTTTTTGAAAGTCTGGTCAATAGAAAACCTGTATACTGTATGCCGCGGCTTCAATACATTTCATTTTCATGTGTTCGATGTTATAGTGAGAGCTTCCGCTCTTTATAGGCAAATACATTACTGATTCCTGCATGCTCGTTCCGGTTACCAGGCCTACCTTGCCCTCCCTGGTGGTCTCCATGTCACCGCTGTGGTGATGGGGAAGTGGGTGCCAAGTCGTTGCTTTCTGGTCTCATGTAGGGAACGTACAGAACCTGGCATGCCTCAGCTTAGTTTATCCATTCTAAGTAATAAATCGTTACCTATAATTATAGTTCTGGGTTCCCAACTTTAGCCTCCTTTTCATGTTTGCAACTCTAGTGATTTATCATGCACCTGTCGCCATGTATCAGTCATTTATTAGCACACATTGTTCCACAAGTTTAAAAATAATCATTTTCTTTTTGCGTTAACCATATTGTGCCTGAGTGACCAGATAGAAGTATCCCAACTTATTTTTTTCATACTTGAAGCAGTTTTTGTTGTGCGCTAAAATTCCTATCGTTATATTTTGTTTTGTTTGCTAAACGCAGTCCCGACCCGAGCAGTGGGACTATTCCGGCCCATGATGATCCCCTGCCAGTACTCTCATTTTCTGACGAAACACTGTTTGTTTTTCAGCTCAGCGAACGGGCACGTGAACGGAAAGTGCCAGTGACGCGGATAGGAAGGTTGGCTAACTTCGGAGGTAATGATATTCTGTTACACTACTGTGACAGTTAGTGAGAAACATCATTAATGGGTTATTAGAAGTTATTGAAATGTTCCGCTTATTAAATATATATTACTAAGGCATTGCTCGACAAATCCCAGGGGCCAGGACGCCATGGCTACCAGATTTTGCAGTGAGGCAGGCAGCAGATCCTCATCAGCTCATGCCTATAGTATTGCGATGTTCATATGCACAGGAGTGCATGTGCTCAGTGTCACCTGCGGTGACTGCTGTGCCTCTGTCCGTCCCTGCCTGCACTGATGACTCCTCTCCATCCTGGCCTGCTCTGATCCCTGCTGTCTGTCCCAGTCTACGCTGATCCTCCTGTACGTCCCGGCTGTCTACTGTCTCCTACCTTCGGCTGCATAGAGCTCTCCTGTAGTAGGGTCTATGCGTGGCCAGGGATTGCGGAGCGACTTCAGAGGGATAGTAGTGTGACCACGAGGGGAGGGGGGGTTCTGTTGTACTTTCTGGCACCATTGTTTTATGTGAAATGTGGTCCGTTATTACTGGTGGGTGGGGGGTGTAGCAGGGGAGCTGTGCAGAGCAGTGAGGGGGCCTCCATGTTACTATATCCATTCAACTGTGACCATTTTGTGAACTAGTATAGTGTGTATAAAGGTTGCATAACACACACAGCTGTTCTCACTCCTGTAATTTTTTTTGGAGGGGATAGTGATCTGGCTCCTAAACTTTCATCCTGGCTCCTAGATTTTAGAAAAATTTGTCAGGCCCTGTACTAAGGAGTAATTTTACTGCATTGCTGCAACTTCTGCAGTTCAATAGTTGCAGTTTTTTGCAGGTGCGAATAAGATGTAAGAAGCAACCACTGCATTGCTATCGCACCCTGACCGCTTCTGTATGTGACTAAATGCCCCCATACATCAACAATTGGATGTGGCAATTTTGCGTTTTACAGATTGTATGAAAAAGAAAATCTGCAATACATGGGGTTCACAGACCGCAGACTGACAACCTGATTTAACAACTCCAAGCACTTTTTTGGTTGCAAACACGTTGGATTTCACAGATGGATTGGGGCTGTAGATTGCAATTGTATGGTAACAATCAGCAGATTTGCAGACCGTTACTGGTAAAAGGATGGAGCCTTTCAAGATTGGAAGGTCTGTATTTGCTGAAATCGATCTGCAAATCACTGAGAAAGATCTGTAGTGTATGGGCGCAGATTGCTAGATTGGGAAATCCTAAGGTCGGGCAATAAATCTTCAAATCGTTAAATTGTGTTTTTCTGATTGCTGATGTATGGGGCCTCTATAAAATTAGTACTGATACGAGCTGCCGCCGCTATTTCTCCCATGGGTTGTATCAATCCCTTTGCGAAGTAGCATCTCTGGTACACGGTGAGCGCCATCGCCTGTGGCTACGTATGAGGTCACCGCTTGTTTATGACCAGATGGAAACTGAGACTGAATGCAGAGTTTCTCTGCTCACTCTCCTGTATAAAGGGTCAGTGCTGACAATCAGTAAAACAATAGGGGCATTGCTCTGCACCATTTTCATCCCCCCCCCCCTATTGGGTTATGTGGAAAATCATTGCCTTATAACATTTAGTCATCTGTGACTAAGTACAGGGTTGGGGCTTAGCCATGCGATCTGAATTGTAGGGGAGATTAAATAACTAAAATTGCTTGCAGTAAAGCGAGCTTGCAGTTGGAAGCATCGGCAGGTCATCGTTACTGCGCAGGTGCCCGGCGTCTCATTGGCGATGTAACAAAGCACATTGAATATCCAGTCTAGGATTAATCGTTGCCCAATTATGGGAGGAGGGATCGCTCGGAGCAGCCGCGTTTCCTCACTGCGCATGTTGTAAAGCGCATACAGTTCACATCTGCACCACTGACCGTGAAAGGCAAGGGTGTACGGTCACTCCTAGGTGGTACTCTGTGATGTGCGTGAATGCGTACATTGCCCAGTGGTATGGTACACTAGCCGCTATGGACTGCGCAGGAACATCTGTAATGTTAGCGGCTGTGAGTGACTTTGCTAATGGTCCAAACGCTGAGTATTGACGTTTCCCCCTCCCTCTTCCATTGTCTTAATTCGATGAATCAAAGTTGTAGAAGTCCATAACAACTTTATATGAACTCCAATGTGTGCATTGCTCTGCCGGGCATTGCCGCAGTTTCTGGCTGCACACGTCCCATCCGGGTACGGTAGTGCCAGTGACGCAAGCTTGCAGTGCTGGCAGACATGGTTGGTTTTTAGAACTCATTTTAAAACCAATCTATTCTGTAATAAAGTGGTTGGGTGACCTTGCAATGTGACTATCTTCAGTAGTGCCAGCTTTAGGCACACTATATATGGTCCATCTGTGATAGAATATTATGCAGATGTGGCTGGGGATTTGCGCTGTATCCGGCCTCCAGCTATGCATTACAGCATTTTAATAAATGGTTTATCTCTATCGTACAGGTTTGGCTGTTGGTCTGGGCATCGGGGCCCTCGCTGAAGTGGCGAAGAAAAGCTTAAGTCCAAAAACCGAAGACGACAATGGTAAGTGACCTGCTGGGTAGCACCCGTGCGCTCTTCCTGTCGTTCAGTGACTTTACAGTGACAGCTTAGAACAACATTTTTGTTGGCAGTGTAGTAATCCTCCCACATGGCTCATAAAACCCTTTCCGGCCTACGGGGGAAAGTTCATCAATACTTTCCCTTCTTCCTAGCAGGGTTATGTGGTCCGCACGCCCTGGAGCATGTTTCTTATTACACTGAAGGGTGTTTTTAAACGAAGACTGAGTTGAGAATCCCTGTTTGCCATGCTGTGTTCTCAACGTTTATTCTTCCTGAACACCGGAGACTGTTTGGGTGGATGATTTAATACTATAAACTGCTATTACAGACTATAAGGACACTGCATGGTTGCTTGGGTCTGACTCTTGCAGAGGGAAGACCTGATGTCTCTGGAAAGCAAGCAGCGTCTCGGAAGTTTGGGCCGGCACTGCTGGGCAGCTGGTATACGTTTATGATGCCGGCTGTCACAATGCCGACCACCTGCATCTAGACTACAGAATCCCGGCGAGGGTTTACTAACCTACGCCGGGAGACGGGCGCCTGGCATCCCGATCGAAGGGGGGCCGACAGCCGCGGGGGGGGAGGAGTTAGATTTTGGGTTTCCAGGGGGCACTTAGGGTTAGGCAACCCCCCCGGAGGTTAGGTTTAGGCTAGGGGCAGGGAGGGTTAGGCTCCCCCGGGGGAAGGTTAGGGTTAGGCACCCCCCGGGAGGTTAGGTTTAGGCTAGGGGCAGGGAGGGTTAGGCTCCGCCGGGGGAAGGTTAGGGTTAGGCACCCCCCCGGGAGGTTAGGTTTAGGCTAGGGGGATGGAGGGTTAGGCTCAGGCTCCCCCGGGGGAAGGTTAGGGTTAGGCACCCCCGGGGGACTTAGGTTTAGGCGGCAGGGAAAGGGGGGTTAGGTTTAGGCACTTAGAGGGAGGATTAGGGTTAGGTACAGGGGGGAGGAGGTTAGGGTCAGGCACCCCTAAGGAGGGTTAGGGTTATTGGGTAGAGTTAGGTTAGTAAGTACTTACCTTCTAGATCAGGGGTTCCCAACCACGGTCCTCAAGGCACTCTAACAGTACAGGTTTTGAGGATAGCCAGACTGGAGCACAGGTGACTTAATTAGTACCTCAGTTATTTTGATTTAACCATCTGTGCTCAAGCCTGGATATCACCAAAACCAGGACTGTTAGTGTGCCTTGAGGACCGAGGTTGGGAATCACTGTTCTAGACGATCGGATTTTCCTTCCATGTCGGGCTGCCGCTGCCGGGATTTGAACCGCCGGCCATGCAGCTGGCGGTGCATCACACTGAATCCGGGCAGCCGTCCCTTCCATGTTCTATAGCGGCTGCACCTTTTTCAGTGGCCGCAGTTTGGCTGCTGACTCCTTGAGTCCTCTGGGTTCTGTGCACATTATGTCCAGCATAGCCCAACAATGTAAATGCAGAAGACAAACGCACAACAGTGACACGCGGTTTTATTGAGTCTCTCGAAGGCTCTTGTGCTCATTTGTCCTGCTGGACCTCCCAGGCTACAGAACCATAAATGTAATCCCAGCAATGCAAGCGAAGCTCTTCTGATTTTAATAGCACGCTGCCCATCATTATCGGGGTGTTACGGCCGCGGGCTCCTGTAATTTAGTCACACAGACCTTTTGAAAGAGCTGCGAGTGCCCTTACTCTCCCTCTCCCAGCGATGACTCGGCAGACATGGATATCCCGGACTTGGCGACTGCCTCCCTACTCGTCTACTACCGGATATCAGCCCATCTCGGCCGGGCGCAGGGCCAGCTGATTGGTGTTAGGAGGGACCCTGCTTCATCGTGTTCTGTGACTGTGAAAGCACATGGGACGCGTCTGCTGATTTTTCACTTTGTTTTCTTATGCTTGCTCTCAAAGAAAGGAAACCTGTGTATCTATCCCTGCAGGTCTTGGCTCAGAAAATGCTGTCCCAAGTTTCCTGTATTCCCAGACCTAGCTGGAAGGATGGTCCATGCAGCACTTTTACTGCCCTTCCCCCCTCTAAATCATAGCATATATGGATGCACAAGTAGGGTTGGGGGCTGCAAAATGCACCTCTCCTTATCCAAAATCCATGTATGCCAACAATCACATTTAATGTTTGCTACTCTTTGCAGAAAGGGGGTGGAAGGAGGCATGTATATAGGTCGAAGTACAGTATGGACGTGTTCATGCAAAATGCGTCCCATGCTGGATACTGAACCAACACTTAGGACTCTTTTTGGGGGTGTCTCTAGCTTGTGGCTCCACCTCTGGTGCTAGTTGCGAACTGATGACAATCAACGCCCACATCTAATTGGCTAAATGCACTTAAATCCCTCCCAGTTATGCTAATGTTCTCATAATGATGATGATGTTGCTGTAATCTATTCGCAGGATTACAGTAAAATGAGCTATGGGTTTGCAGGAATGAAATGATTCCTAGTTATCTTGTGCTTCCTGCAACTTTTGTTACCAAACCATTTACACTCTTAAAAAAAAAAACTGGTGCATACACACGGTATGTGGTGCATACACACGGTCAGATTTTTCCTTCAGATATGAACGATAACGATTTAAAAATAGTTCAGTCGTTCGTATCTGAAGGAAAATCTGACATACCTGGACGATCAACGATGCGCGTTCCCGATGGTCAGATAACGATTTCTGACATCTGATGGGTTTGCAGTCAGACTTGGACGATTCCATTCATTTTAATGCAGTCAAAAATCGTTCAATCGTTCAAATCGTTCAAAACTTTGGTAAAATCGTTCAATCGTTCATCTGACAAATCTGACCGTGTGTATGCTCCATTATGGGCACCACACACATACCGACACGCTCCCAATCAGCCGATGTACACGATTTCCCCTGAACTCTCCCCGGGCAGTCGTGGTCACGATTTGGAGTTAAAAATGTCCAATCTGACTATCCATCTTGCAGCCAGTGCATTGTATCCCAGATTGGCTGATCTGCCCTTCAGCACGGCAGAACTGAGGATGTGAGGTACGACGAGCGGGGACGCGCTCGGCATCGTAATCAAGAGTAGAAACTCACGATTTGGCCATTTTTTACATGATCTGTCGTCACGATTCGTCGGAATCGGCCAAATTGGATGAAAAGTCGGTATGTGTGTGGGCACCTTAAGGCGATGTACTGTAATATTCCACCTCGTTCACTCCTGTTGCCTGCTGGAGGTACATTTGGCTGGGGAAACGAGGAGCTGATAGTGGGGTTAGGGTTTCCATCAAGTGTCATTTATACAGCCCGCAAACGGCAACTTTACCCGCTGCATTTTCCTTTTGTGCTGGATTTTATTATTTTAAAAGGCTATAGATATTTCTACTAATATGCGGTCAGAGAGGTTTACACAGCGGTGATAATCTGCAGAAACGTGGGTTCTATATATGGCTTCCCGTGCTTAGATTCTTGTTCTGATGTTAAAGGCTGGGTTGGGGCTTTTTTTTTTTTTGCTCCTCTAAGCTGGGCCTGCAGACCTAACCCGTTGTTATACAGTAATCCTCCTGTAACGTGGGAAGACTGGACGTTTGCACAGATGATTGCACAATCTCTATGGCTGTTGGTACCTGTTAGTCCTGGGGCACTCCTTCCTGCTGTAATATTGAATGCACCTAAATAGATCTTATTTTTGTCCTAGTCTGTACCATGAAAAGACCACGTGCTGCTTTTCCTGATCTAACAATATCGTGACATTTATTTTCATAATCAGCAGTATAGAAGATTATGGCAAACGGGTGTTTTTTTTTATTTTTTGCATATTCGCTAGTTCAGCGGCTGATAGTTCTTGGTAAAACTAGTGAGTGAATCTTCACGGTTATCTCATTACTTTTATAAGGTCATGTTTAACTGTTATATGGACCAGTGGCTCCCAAAATGCCGGTGGCTTTAAGAGGGCTGGCCAGTGTTTTTGTTTTGTTTTTGTCTTGATATATATATATATATATATATATATATATATATAGGGTTTGCAATAAGCATGGGTGGTAGATGTCACTGTAAAGCCACAGGCGGTGCATCCTGAGGTTGCCTGTTGCTGAATGGGGTCGTGCATTGTGGGAGATCAGACGGGAAGTGTCTGATCTGAGGAGCGTTGCCGCAGAACGGCGCTGGCTAGCACATCTAAAGGCGAGTAACGGGGGGGACACGGATGGGGCAAAGGGAGAGTGATGTGGGGGTGCAATTTATTTTTGAAATACTTATTACATTATGGAGACCCTAAGGGTACCTTGAACTGAGGCCCTGATTCAGAGCCGGACGCTCTGACAGAGCGCTCGCTCTGAATCAGAGCGTCTGTTTTTATGGAGCGGCCTCCTGACTGCTCGCATTGCTGTGGGTTACCACCCACAGCTAATGCGAGCGGCCAGGATGATGGTCGCGATGGTCAAGACTATCGGGCTTGCGACGAGACCCTTGTGGTAGGGTCTCGTGGCCGCAAGCCCCAGAGAGCTTTCGGCTCAAACAGAGCCGAAAGCTCTCCCACTGACATCACTTGTGATGTCAGTGGGGCCGCCCCCAGACGGTAGGCGTTCTCATGGGAACGCCTCTGTCTGGGCAGCCAACCCCCCCCGGCCCGCCCCCTTTGGTGCGACAGCACGCCCCCTTTGGTGCGAGACCCGGAGCGATGGATTGCCCGCCGCTATACGGGTCTTGCGCATGCGCACGGCGGAGCCGACTCCGTCGTGCGCATGCGCTCTGGGCCACCGTCGACTCGGTTGAAAGTGCTCGGCGCTTGTGACCGGGTCTGAATCAGGCCCAGAGAGAGTATGGGAACCGCTGGTGAAGACACTTAAGTTTATGGGGGCAATTCATTTGTTGCTCCTTTTGGGCACGATAGCCACCTGTGCTGGCATTTCTGCTCGTACCCTACTGATGTGGCGTGCAGAAATGTGCTTTAAGTCTCTGGTTTTGGGCACTGTAACCAAGAGTTTGGTGGGGTTTAACCATTTTGCGCTGCTAAACCCGGTCTAATTGGATGTGACGAGTGCGATAATTGATGTATATTGCTACATTGGGCTCCCATTAATTAGTGCGTCTTAAAAAAAAATAAAAAATAAAACAGAAGCATCATAAAAGCGCCTGGATTCCTATTGGACAGATGGGCTGTATTAATTACTCTATGTTGGAGTGTTCACAGAATATCTTGCAACTCCTATGTAATATTATGTTGCTGGCGGATCTGCCTGGCCCTGTCTGAAGACTCAGAGATCCAAGAAAAGGAGACCCGTATAGCCTGTCTGCGCGTGTAACGCTGGGTGGGCTACAGAGCTCACAGCCCGGACATAGGCGCGCTCAGCACTGCTGCACCCACTCAGTGGTGAATAATGGTGCCTACGCCGCCTAGTAAGCTGGGGTTTTACAAATGTATACGCACTAGTCATACCAGTCCTACATCTGCGCAATTGTGCAGCCTACGTGTCACCAACATGAAACTCTCTGGTGTTTCTTACATGTTTCTACATTTGAATGGAGTAAATGAAATACACGTAGTTACATAATCACTGCTGTCAGGATATCTCTAAAGAATTCTTTATATTGGCAGAGAGTGAAAACAGACACTGATCCATGATCTATGGTGGAAACATGTTATATTTTGAATAAACTATACTATTAATACTGGTACAGGATTTATAGATTAGTTACATTCTTAGACAGTCCTCCAGTATATATTACCAGCACGTCCTGTATCTCTGCTCCTGATCCATCGATGCTTCTTAAGGGGAGACCTGTGTGATCCTCTTACATGTAGAGAAGACAATCCTGTTCTTAGAGGACAGCATCTTGCATTCTGTCGCCGCCCTGACGCAGATCATGGAGAGAAGACCTCCGACTAACCTGTGACACCGGCTTTCTACCCCCCCCCCCCCCCCTCCTCCCTTCTGACATTCATACCACGGATTTTGTATCGGACCAGTCAGTCTCTCAGCCACTCCATACCTGTATATGATACATGCACAAAGTGTGTTTTGGTTGCTTTAACAGTTGTGCAATGTGCCCTCCCGGCAGGGCACAGTATTGTATGTGTGTCCAGTCCAGGATTGTGTGGTTTGGGATATTGGGCATTTCCCTGGTACTTTTATATTAAAGTCTGCTATAAGTTCTTCCTACTTACATCAGACCCTATCCCTGCCTGTTATCCCGCTCAGACAGCTGGCACGGGCTGAGGCCTTGAGCACAGCTTGTTTCGAGGACTGGTATAGAAGATTAAGATCACCACCTTTTACTGAGAGTCCGGTTCTCAATCGACCGAAAGTGGAGGTCCTCTGTGTCCCAGTACTACCCTGCTATTATCACAGCAATAGGCGGTTTTGCACGCAATTATCTGCAAACCTAACCATATGCGCTTATTTACATGTAAGGACAATTATAATGGAGCATCCAGTGCTGATGTTGTATGGGCACCTTCAGCCTGACTGTCATTGAATTACGGCCACTGCTTACAAACCTATGTATAGGCGGCAGGTCTGAGCGAGGAGCAGTTGGGTAGGTGGGTGTCTGACTGCACAGAATAAGTCTGTACAACTGAATGTGCTTCCATCCTGCAGAGTGCCTGACACTGGGGAATGTTTCCCGGACAGAGGAATGTATGCGTGAGACCTGACACACCCTATATTTGATCTTGGCGAGAAGGGTGCACACAAACACCTCCTAGCACACCTCCCCAGCGTCCTCCGTTCTGTAATCCGGTATTTAATCATCTGTTTTTGGATGCTGATCAAGAACTGGCAGAAATATAAACCCCGATAAGCTTGTTGTTCTGTTCTTTATCGCTGTGTAACCTTGTTATAAAATATTAAACCAAGAAATCACGGATGTAATAACCTAAATGCTTTCTGTGTCTGAGCGCCTTCGCCCTCTCCTGGGTATATGAGGGGGGTGGACACATGTACATGCATTTTGTAAATGGTACTGAGCTGTATTATGTGGGCTTTTTTCTTTTAAATGACAGTGATGAGCGTCGATCACCGGTTTTATGCTATTGAACATATTTAAAGTTATTCCAAGCTTGGGTTTTAGCTGGCCACACACTACTCGCAGAAGATGCAATGTCAACTATTTCCCTTGAACTCCCCCCTGCAACTCACCGGCACTCCCGGACAAAGCTCTCTTGCACAAACACTGCCATCTGACAAACTACCTTCTCTCGTTAACGAGATTGAGAGATCTTCTCTGCAGTAGGGAAGATCTCTCAGATAACACCAGCGACCCGTGGGATCTCGCATCGGATCGTTATCGCTCGTGGAAACCACCCGATTTGCACGAATTTGAACGATTTGACGTTTCGATGCGTCTAGTGCGTGGCCAGCTTTAGAGAGCGCAGCATTAGGCCAGATGTACGCTGGTGGCAAAAATCTGATTTTTACTTTCAGTAATTTTTTATTTTTTAAAATCTTTTTGTTTACAATTGTTAAACAATCGGAGTATACCCTATACAGACTTCAGTAGTTTAACAGTGACATATAACACGTGTGAGGGTGGTACTGTGGGATAGTGAGGGAAAGGGCGTTATCGAAGCATTAAAAGGGCAGAGATGTATATAAAAAAAAAAAAAAGGGGTGAAATGAGTGGGTACATGGCCATAAGGGAAATGAATAGAGGGTAGGGAGGGGTGGTATAACGGGGAGGAAGGTGAAGAACGTCAGAGAAAGAGTTTGGGGAGTTGAGAAGGCCAGGGGACCACTGCTAGCATAGATGGGGACCATCCTACTACTCAGTACCTGGTGGGGTAACGTTATGGTTTGAATACCAAGGGTCCCAAATGATGTGGTATTTGTCCAGTGTCACTTTGGAGGCTGGTGATGTACTACTTTTTGGAAATTAACCACGATCTCCTCATATGTTGGTAGAAGAGATTGATTCCAATTGCGTGCAATTTGCACAAGACGTATAAAGGATCAATTTTGTTGGCCTGTTTACGAAGTTGACAGTGACCATTACTGTTGTGTAGATTAAATATTGATGAAGTAATAGTTATCTGTCACCCAGAGGGGGGATAATTTTGGGCACATCCATCAAGTGTGCAAGAAGGGGGCCTTTGTGACCACATTGGGCCAAATGTAATAGGTAGTCTGTTTTGGTAAATTGCGAGTTTGGTGCTAAACTCGCAATTTTTCACAACTCTCCAATGTAATCGGGTGTCTGTTCACTAAAACTCGCATTTTTCAGAGTTACTAAAACTCCCCATTCTCAAACTCGCATCCAGATGTTTTCACATTGAAAACAATCAACTCGCCCAATGTAATAGAGTGTCTGTTTCAGACTCGCAAAAAAAAGATTACCAAAAGTCCCCAAATAATAGACCTGCTTCAGGCTAGCGAGTACATCCTGAGCAGGTCAGATTAACACAGAAACATGCACATATCCATGAGATATGTACATGTTTCTGTGTGTACTTATGTAAAATGTTTTTAAATAAAAAAAAAAAAATGACGTGCAACCCCTCCCCAAAAGCATAACCAGCCCCGGGCTTTATAAAGCCTGTTCTGGTTCTAAAAATACAGGGGCCAAAATGCTTAGGGGGCCCCTGTATATTAAGAACCAGCACAGGGCTTTGTTGAGCTGGTCCTGGTTCTGGAAAATCAGGGGACAGAACGAGTAGGGGGTCCCCTGAAAATTCCAGAACCAGCACCGAACTTTCTAGCGGGAGGATAATTCCACAGCCAGGGAAAACCTTTCACCGGTTTCCCCATCCAAAGCATTATCCCTGACCGCTAGTCAGTCCAGGCCGGGGATCCCTGGGGAGTTGGGTATCCCCCCAATAAAGGGGTACCCCTCTCCAGGGCACCCCAGGCCTAGACTGATAGCCCGGGGCTATCCCGGGCACCCTATGGCCGTGGGTGCCGGGTTGATCGTGTTAGTGTAAAGTGTAAAAATGAAGTTTCCATGTTGTCTTTAGTTGTAGAACGACAAGTAACAGCAAGCCTCCCTTGCATGCTGGTATTTGGAGAACCACAAATACCAGCATGCGGGGCATTACGGGCCCGCTGGCACTTGTAGTTCCACAAGTAAAGAAACATGTAAAGAAACACGTAAATAAACATACACCGTGAAAGTAAAATTTTAATAAAACATACATGCACACTCGCACATACTCACCTAGTATCCGAAGTAATCCATAGGGGTGTACCTGAAAAAAAAAATCCACACTCACCTCTCCTATGCGTCGATCACGTCCATTGGCAATCCAGGGGTTAAAATAAAAAAACGCAAAAAACCTGATCCATGCCGGACTGAGCAAAGGTATGTGTGTCCACATACCTTTGCTCCGCGTAAATGACCGGGGCACACGTGTGCCCCGTCAGTGAAGGGGCCGCCAGCCAATCAGGGAGCATCTCCGTCGGAGCAGCTCCCTGATTAGCTGAATGCGGCCAGCCTGTGTCTCCCATAGACTTCTATGGTGAGAAATCCCCATTGAAGTCTATGGTGGGAACCGCTACATCGTAGCCGCAACATTAATTGAGGTTAATCTTGTGGTTACATCAATGATACAATGTCGCGACATTGTTTCATTGATGTAACCACAAGATTAACTTGAGGTAACCTTGCGGCTACAATGTAGCGGTTCCCACCATATACTTCAATTGGGATTTCTCACCATAGAAGTCTATGGGAGACACACACAGAAGCCATCACGGATCTCACTGATCTGTGATGGCTTCTCTAAAACTCGCACCTTTTAATGCTACTCGCATTAAAAGGTGTCAGTTTCCTAAACTCGCAAATGCAATAGCCTCAAGCTGAAAAGTTCGCAGGCTATTGAATTTTGCGAGTTTCAGTACAAACTCGCACTTTTTAAAAGTGCGAGTTTGTACTGTTACTAAAACTGACACCCTATTACATTTGGCCCATTGTCTCAAACGTATTGGGGTACAGTCCTTGTAGTCATTCTGGCTCGAAGAACCATCACCTGTCCATCTTTTGTAAGAGTTTTCTGTAATCGCCACAGTGACGGAGCATTTGGAAACCGTTATTCTGAGACTGTTGCAGGGGGGAACCAAGGTCTGATTCCCAAACTAATTCCTGCACAGACACAGGTGGGGATTTCGGGGCCAGAATGAAAGGATAGAAGTAAGATACAGAATTTCTGTCTGCAGGATGGTATATACTATATTGCTCTATGGATGAAGGACATTGGGGAGGGAGAAAGTATGGACAAAAGTTTCTGATACATCTATTCTAATAACCATGTTAATGGGTAGGAGGGTAAACCTATTGTTGCGCTTGCTGAGTACCACCGCATGCCAAACGTCCCTGCAGCACCCCAGCCACTGAACAGAGGGGTATCCCGCATTCCCAACCTGATGTAATAGTGTTCTAGGTTAACACGGGTGACCCTCGTGATGTGTACGCGAGGGTATAAAGAGGTACTTATCCTATATATCCAGAATAACCGTCTTCATATAATGTTCCTTCTATGGGTTTGTCTGTAAAGCAAATCTATTACCCGTGTATCTGCTTTCCATCCGTATCCCCTACCTAGGATAGAATGACCCAGCCACCTCCGTGGTGCCAGAGAAGTGAAGGGGGACCTGATTGAGCTCTCACCCCACTCCTCGATATTGCTAGAATACGTTAATGATCTAATAACCTAGGCCATGGGAATTACCAGTGGTGAAGATCCCATAATACCTCCTGGACTCCAAAAGGTCCGGCCGATGCAGAACAGATAGCGAGAGATACTTGTTACGGATTACATAGATGTGTGTTCTGGCTCTCCTACATCGGTGTCTCTGTGTATGTGTGACTATGGGAAGAGCAGGTTTGCAGCCTAAGCCAACTTTCTGGAGCTCAGAACTATTTCTGGTGATATGAATCTTTGTGACCCAATTGGTTCTCAGTGTTGCTGTATAGTCGAGAATATTGATGTTAGTTGGCCCTGCCTTCCTGCTTATTCTAAATCACACAGTGTCCTTTCTGGCGCAAGATCCCCCAGTTAAGTCTGTACAACTTCTTTGAAATAAATATTGAAGGTTGGTAGTATGGCATTAATACAAACGTGTCTTGATCGTCTGGTGCAGCATGTGATAGACTGTTACGCGTTTCAGGGACGACTGCTGCTGCTTTAGACCAGGAATGGGGAACCTCAGGCCCGGGGGGCTGTATAAGGTCCTTGGAATCATTTGGTCTGGTCCTCTGAGCTTTTTTTTTTTCTGCTAGCCTGCTAGAATGGCACCCTGCAGCCAGAATCTATGCAGCAGTGCAGCTTGGAGCGTCCTTAGGACACTTCAGTCACACCGCTTCCCTTACAGCTCTCCGGAGCATCCTGACGGTGCTCCGGGGCATTGCTGTAATCACCGGCGATTGTGGCCCAGCCCCTGTGTGACATCACACGGAGTGGGCATGGCCTGCACTGGCCCTGTGAATGTTATATGTATCAAAATGGCCCTCGGCAGAAAAAAGGTTCCCCAGCCCAGCTTTAGACAGTTCTATTGCTGGAATGAGGATAAACTACCTTTTTGTATATTTGCAAAGCATCGGCGTCCTGCTTTCTACTTCAGGGTCCATAGGGGTCCACAGGGTGACCTTGGGGTATAGCTGGATCCTGGATCCTCGGGCACCACGGAGTTAAAGCTTTCAGCTGCTCCCAGGATGCACTTGGGTCCAACCTCCCCTATACCCCGCCCCCGAGCCACAGGCACCTCAGTTTTAGATGGTGCCCGGCCGGAGTCGGGTCACCCTGCGGGGTGGGCTGCTGGAGCAGCCCCCTAAAGCTTTTAATTTTTTATTTAACTTAGTTAAATTTATTTATTTATTTTTTACTACAGTTTTTCTACAGAGCGGCAGCGCTGGGCTGTCTGTACAGACGCCCACGCTGCCGCTCCTTCTCCCTGCTGGCGCCGCGACGCCAGCACTGAACTGGGGATCGCGGCGGGGGAAGCCAGAGTCTGTACTAGCCGGACTCTGGTTTCCCCCGGGACTGCTGCCGGAAGACGCCGGGGAGATCAGGTAAGCCGCGCACCGCTGATTAGCGGCGGTGCGCGGGTTCCTTTCAAATGCAGTCCCATGCCCCCGGTTCTAGGGGACAGACCGGGGGCGCTAGCGGTGGCGGCGGGCCCCCCCTCCAGCGGAGGCATACCCCGCCAGACCACTAGACCACCAGGGTAAATTAAGCGGCAAGCGGGATGCCGGCAAGCCCTGGGGTTAATATGCTAGCCAGGGGAGGAAGCCTTCCCTGTCTAGCGGCTCCTCCCCTCAGCTCAGCGCGCCTTTCAGCTCGTAGTCTGGCGTCGCTGAGCTGCAGCTACACGGCCACTCCTCCTCTGAGGTCTCCAGCGGCCATTTTCTCTGTGGCAGCGCGGATACTCTCAGGGAGCACGCGGACCGGTCCCCCTGTGTACCTCTCCCCTGCAGAAGGACAGTGTACACAGCACTATAGCCCTCCCAGACACTGAATCTGGGCAGGTTGATTGTAGTGGAAAGGTGCAGTGAGTATATCTTCCTGCATGGTATGTGACTTTTGCTAGTGCTGCCTGTCTGTGTCTTTTTTCTACTTACTGTCAGCCTATACCTATCCCTTTCCTTCTCCTACAAGCCCTACAGGTGTGCGGGGGAAGGGTGTTTCTACAGACCTCACCTATATAAATCACGTATTTGTGAGGTCCGTCACATACAGCTGTGTGCTACACGGTGCCATATTGTGGCTGTTGTCCAGCACACGGGTGAGTGCGCACGTTTTCTTCCAACGTCATGTCCGAGGAGGAGATTGAGCACTCCGGGGCTCCGGTATTGTTCTCCTGCAGGCGCTGTTCTGCAGGAGTTGATAGGGAGGATTTGTCACAGGACGGCCTGTGCGGACAGTCCCAGGCGCTCCCTGGTATGTCTAAACCTCCCATGTCGCAGGAGCCACCGTGGGCGATGTTTACCCAGGTGCTGGTGTCCATCGCGGACCGTCTGTCGGTCCCGACTGCCACCCCTACTAGGGCGTTGCCCCAGCCTGCCATCCCCCATTCCCCGGGTGTCCCACAATTATTGCAGACTCCCCCGGGGTCTCAGCCTGTTGGTCCCTATGCAGGGTTGCCAATGTATATTCAGTCCACCCCTGTGGCACAGCAGGCTGTGGTGCCGTTTCAGGCTCCTGTGGCAACTCCTCCACCCTGGGTGGATGCGCTTTCCCACACTGTCCAAGATTTGGCGGCAACATCTTCGGCCTTTCAGTCGATGTTGCGCAGTGACGTGCCCTCCAGGGCGTCTAAACGCTCAGTCATGGCGCAGGCTGCGCATCTTCCGGATTCTGAGGGGTCCTCGGACGATGGTGAGGTGCAGGATGACTCAGCCTCAGATGCCTCAGTCCAGGAGGTAGACAGTAAGTCTTCCATCAATGTGCGGGCTCTGGTTAAGGCGGTGTGGGCCATTCTTCTGATTGAGGATGAGGCACCCGCTCCCAAGTCGAGGTATCCTAGTTTTAAAAGAGCTAAGGTTACTTCTGCAGTGTTCCCCTTGTCTGATCAGTTGACTGATCACATGGCGGTGGCCTGGCAGACACCCAGTAAGCGTTTCCTGCCACAGAAACGCTTGGCGTCCAATTATCCATTCCCGGAGGCGCATTGTAAGAAATGGGAAACTCCGCCTGCAGTCGATTCCCATGTAACACGCCTCATCAGGAGTGCTACTTTGCCATTGCCGTCTATATCCTCGCTGAAGGATCCTACGGACAGGAAGGTGGAGACTTGTTTAAAGTCTATTTATTCTCTCTCAGGGGCGGTAGCCCGGCCGTCCATGGCCATCTCCTGGGTGGCCAAGGCCATTGAGGGGTGGGCCAACGCCTTGGAGGACGCGTTTACGGATGAAGCTCCGGACGTCCAGAGGGCGTTGTTAGGACAGATGAGAGATGCCGCCTCCTACATTGGAGAAGCATCTTTGGATGCTAGCCTGTTGACCTCTAGGGTTTCGGCGGCAGCAGTGTCTGCTCGTAGATCCTTGTGGTTGCGGTCTTGGAGAGCAGACGCGGATTCAAAGAAAGGCTTGGAGGCCTTACCTTTTAATGGAGAATTACTATTTGGTCCGGACCTGGACAAAATAGTAGATACCCTGGCAAAATCCAAGTCAGCCTTCCTCCCTTCAGCTATTACACCTGCTAAGGTCCGGAGCTCGGCCTTTCGTTCCTTTCGGGTTCAGGGCAGGGCAAAGGGTCAGTCTTTCCCGAGGCAGTCCGCACCCAAGACCGCCTCAAAGCCAAAGAAGCAAGCCTGGAGTGCTAGGCGCCCTTCTTCCAAGCCAGAAGATAAGCCTTCTGCGTGATGGGACGGGCCTCCCTCTGGGGGACCCCAGAGTGGGAGGCCGACTTCTTCAATTCGCCCAGTGCTGGCACAATACCACCACGGATGCCTGGGTGCGAGAAGTGGTCTCCCAGGGGTACGCACTGTCTTTTCGGCACAGGCCGCCTTGCCAGTTTTTTTGCACAAGTCCTTCTCAGGACAAAACCAAGGCCTTGCAGGTTCAGGAAGCCATAGAGGCCTTGCTGACGGCGGGGGTCATTATACCCGTACCACAGTCTCAAAGTGGGATGGAGTATTACTCTACGCTGTTTCTGGTGCAGAAACCCAATGGCTCTCATCGCCTCATACTCAATTTGAAGTCCCTGAACAGGTTTCTCAGGGTTCCCAAATTCAGAATGGAAACTTTGCGTTCCATCATTCTGGCGATGGAACCGGGGGATTATATGGTCTCCCTGGATATCCAGGACGCCTACCTCCATGTGCCTATAGCAACATCGCACCAACAGTTTCTGCAGTTTGCTATTCTCCACAACCACTACCAATTCAGGGCTCTACCCTTTGGTCTCTCCACGGCACCAAGGGTATTTACCAAGGTGATGGCGGTCATGGCGGCTCACCTTCGGAGCCAGGGGATACGGTTGCTACCGTATCTAGATGACCTCCTCTTGCTGGCAAGCTCCCCGGAGGTACTGATCCAGCATCTCCACCTGACGGTCGCTTGTCTACAGGCGCACGGCTGGTTGATCAACTGGAAGAAGTCCTCCCTCATCCCATCACAGCGGATGGTTCATTTGGGGGCCCTGCTGGACTCTCGTCAGCAACGGATTTTTCTGACTCCAGAGAAGGTCTCCTCCTTACAGCTGCGGATTCACGGCTGTCTGAGCAGTGGCAGAGTGTCGGTGCACTCAGCGATGAGAGTTTTGGGGTCCATGGTGTCGGCATTCGACATGGTGGAGTTTGCCCAGTTCCATTCCAGGCCCCTGCAGGGGCTGATTCTTTCGGAATGGAATGGATTGCCACACAGGATCCGCTCTCAGATGCTGATGTTGTCCTCGGAGGTGCGTCTGTCTCTAGCCCGGTGGCTGCAGACAGCTCATCTCCTAGAAGGGCGCCCCTTTTGGATCCCGGAATGGGTTCTGCTCACGACAGATGCCAGTCTCCGGGGTTGGGGGGCGGTGACAGGCTCCTTGTCACTTCAGGGTCGTTGGTCGGCGGAGGAAGCGATTCTTCCCATCAACATCCTGGAACTGAGGGCAGTATACAGAGCCCTGCAGTCGTCCGGCACCGCTCTTCACGGAAGGGCTGTTCAGGTGCAGTCAGACAACGCCACCACGGTGGCGTACATCAATCACCAGGGAGGGACTCGCAGTCGAGCTGCGATGTCGGAGGTGTCCCGCGTCCTGGCTTGGGCGGAGCGCTATCTTCCAGCTCTCTCGGCAGTTTTCATCCCAGGAGTCCTCAATTGGGAGGCAGACTTCCTCAGCCGTTACGACGTGCATCCCGGGGAATGGTCGCTTCATCCAGAGGTATTCCAACTACTCGTGGACAAGTGGGGGCTGCCAGAGCTGGACCTGATGGCGTCCCGTCACAATCACAGGCTGCCCATGTACGGGTCAAGGACAAGGGACGCAGGCGCAAGTCTGATAGACGCGCTGTCGGTGAGATGGCTGTTTCAACTGGCTTACTTGTTCCCTCCGATATCTCTGCTGCCTCGGGTCCTGCGCAAGTTCAAACAGGACGGAGGCACACTGATCCTGGTGGCCCCAGCGTGGCCCAGAAGGCCGTGGTACTCCGATCTGCGGAGCTTGTCCATCGACGCTCCGTTCCTCCTACTCAACGGCGGGACCTGTTGTCTCAGGGGCCCTGTCTTCACCCGGATCTGGGTCGACTATCTTTGACGGCGTGGCTCTTGAGACAGCCGTCCTGAGGTCTCGGGGCTTTTCTAGCTCCGTTATTACCACCATGCTGAGGACGCGCAAGCCTGCTTCCGCGAGGATCTATCACAGAGTGTGGCACACCTACTTTCAGTGGTGTGAGGCCCGAAAATATGATCCCCAGGTGTTCCGGATTTCGCGTATTTTGGCTTTCCTTCAGTCGGGTTTCGACTTAGGATTACGTCTTTCCTCACTGAAGGTGCACGTGTCTGCTCTGTCGGTGTGGTTCCAGCGCAGGATCGCTGCTATGCCGGACGTACACACCTTTTTCCAGGGAGTTTTAAGAATCCAGCCTCCCTTTGTGCCACCTGTGGCCCCGTGGGATTTGGCGGTGGTTCTTCGGGCCTTACAGGGTCCGCCTTTTGAGCCCTTGGAGTCAGTGGAGCTCAAGTGGCTAACTTTTAAGACTGTTTTCCTCTTGGCAATTGCTTCTGCCAGGAGGGTTTCAGATTTGGGGGCGCTTTCTTGTCGTCCCCCTTTTCTGATTTTTCATCAGGACAGAGCGGTGCTTCGCACTCGTCCTGATTTCCTGCCTAAGGTGGTTTCCAGGTTCCACATTAATCAGGAAATTGTTGTACCAGCCTTTCAGTCGCCTGATCTTTCGGCTGGGGAGACTTCCTTAGACGTTGTCCGTGCACTCCAGGTTTATGTGGACCGGACTAGTTCTGTGAGGAAGTTTGATTCTTTGTTTATCCTCTTTGGTTTTCACAAGAGGGGTTGGCCTGCCAACAAACAGACTCTAGCCCGTTGGCTTCGTTCTGTTATTATTGAGGCTTATATGCAGGAGGGTTTACCTGTTCCAGCCTCTGTTAAGGCTCATTCCACTCGGTCTGTGCGTCCCTCTTGGGCTGCTAGACGTGGCACCTCTGCTGTTCAGCTCTGTAAGGCGGCCACCTGGTCTTCCATTCAGACCTTTTTGAGGTTCTATGCGTTTGACACCTTTGCCTCTCAGGATGCATCCTTTGGGCGCCGGGTTCTCCTATCAGCACAGGAGCGTCCCCGCCCTTAGTTGGACTGCTTTGGGACATCCCCAAGGTCACCCTGTGGACCCCTATGGACCCTGAAGTAGAAAACAAGAGATATGGTAAGAACTTACCTTTGTTATCTCTGTTTCTACGAAGTCCATAGGGTCCACAGGGCACCCGCCCTGACGCACCTGGCTTCATATGGGCTGTGTGACTGGTCACCGGTTTTCCGTCTCCCATTTCTGTGAGTATGGTTCTTGTGTGTTCCAGTCTTCCTTCTCTCTGTTTCGTCTCCTCCTCCGGCCTGGGCTGCTTACCAACTGAGGTGCCTGTGGCTCGGGGGCGGGGTATAGGGGAGGTTGGACCCAAGTGCATCCTGGGAGCAGCTGAAAGCTTTAACTCCGTGGTGCCCGAGGATCCAGGATCCAGCTATACCCCAAGGTCACCCTGTGGACCCTATGGACTTCGTAGAAACAGAGATAACAAAGGTAAGTTCTTACCATATCTCGTTTTTTTCTGTGCTGGGGATTTTGTTACTACTTATTCTGCGGAGAGAGGGGGATCTGTGACCACCGCTATGTCGGATGTTACCTTTATGTGTTGGGATCTCTGTAACCACCTTATCTCCAAGGCTTCGTCATTGAAAAAAATATTTCTATTGTGTCCAGAAAGGCCAAACTTTCCTCACCAGTACCTGGTGCTGTAATATTATATAAACTACCCAGTGGTTAGAGGATTTCATCCCACGCGGCAGTTACCGGTTAGATAAGTGATTATTAAATGTTCTCGCATGACTAGGTAACTGGCTTATTTGATCTTTCCACTCTGATTTCTCTAGGGGGGGGGGGGGGGGGTTTGGGGTGTTACAGCTCCAGGCCTACTTGGCAGAAAACAACCACATTGTTTGGCTTTGCCCTCTGTAAGGTTTATGCTCTGATGACTGTATTATGTTTCCATCTTGGCCTGGCACCGCATCGAGCAGCTGTGATGGTCATCGCTGTTTGTCACTGATATTATTGCTCTTCAAGTAGCAGCACACTTTGCGGGGAGGGTTTTGACTCTTGTTCGTGCACCGCTAATCTCCTCCTGTGGCAGGACGAGGCACCGTGGAGAAGCACCTGCGCATCTTTTTTATATCCGTGGCGACAACACGAAGCTTATTTTATCCTCTTACACTCGGCTGTCAATGGTTTCGTTCCGTTTCATCCCACTGCAGACAAGAGCCCGGGAATGTGACCTCTGACTCTGCGGCTGGTTGTGGGGTCATTGGCGAGGGAGTAAGCTGAGCCCGTAAAACTTATTGTGTATTGTGTCCAGTGAGCGGATGAGGAATAGCTATGCCCCCCGGGAGACATTGCCGTGGATGGATCAGATGCAGAACAGACAAAGACAGATTTATGTGCAGATATCAGACGCATAGCTGTGCACCCCACGTGTGGTTAGCAGGGTGACCTAACGCTGAGCTGAGGACGGGCTGCTGACAACTTTACATCCATATTCTCTGGAGAACAATAATTATAGTAGCAGGGTTTTGGTAATCATTACAGATTTGTCATTTTTACAAGGTAACGTGAACAAAGATTATATAAACGTGGCTTATGGTGGGTGACATGCGTATAAAATACAGTATCTAATAGAAAATATAAAGCTGGTTTGCATTTATCCTTCAAAAGTAGGTGCATACGGATGAGCGGGGGGTTGTGGTGAGAGCAGGGCTGTAAATAGGACCCTGGGAGTGGCGCCATGGCTGTGGCCTACTACATACGGCCTGCAGGATACCAGTAGCAGTGCTTCAGAGTGTCCTAGGGACTCTCAGTGCAGCCTGTAAAGTCCCTAGTGCTGGTGGCCCTCGCCCCTAGACGTGACATCACAGGGCACTCAAGTGTTAACAGCGGCACGGAGCAGTGATAGGTCAGATAAATATATGGGCGTAAACCACCATTGTGAGTCGAACTTTTTCTGGGCCTAATTGTGGTTAATACATTGTCACCACATTGCTGGCCCGCCGGTCGGTATTCCCTTGCATCCTCGTGGCAATTGATTAGTGGTAGGTTTCTCGACTTTACCAAACCACCATGTATGGAGGGGACACAATATTCAACACACAAATCTCTTCAAATAACCCCCTATGTAAGGAAAAAAAAGTAAATACTTTCTAGTATAATTAAACAAACAAGTTTGTTTGCTGGAGATGATTACACCAAATTGTGCACTTTAAAAACATTTTTATCTTATTTTGCGGTTTCAGGTAAAAAGTCTGTGATGGACTCTAGCCCTTTCTTATCAGAAGCCAATGCCGAGAGAATCGTGAGGACCCTGTGCAAGGTCCGTGGAGCCGCCTTGAAGCTGGGCCAGATGCTGAGTATTCAAGGTAAGGTCACCGGTAATAATGTGACCACACGTTTGAACTCCTAATAAACAGTTATTGTGGTTCTAGAACACTGAATGCGGTGAAGTGGTTACTGGGATATACAAACGCTGCTTCTTACACTGAAGTGCATCAATGACCTCCTCACGGTGGAAGCAGCTGCCTTCAGTCTACAGCCATGATATTTCAGCCTATTAATCCACGAAGTGTCATCAAAATTGCTGAGGCATGAGGCACTTTGTGGCTCATCCAAATACAAGAAAAAAACGGAGCTATGTTAATAAATGGTCTAAGCCAGTGGTCAGGGAACAGGGGTAAATTACCCCACATGGGGTAAAAATGAAATTCCTGGGGGTAATGGACGGACAGCCGGGCATGCATATGAATCATCCTATAATATAGAATGATTCATACGCCTGCCCGGCTGTGTCGCAGGGAGGCTCTAAGCCAGACGCCCGCTGAGATGTTATTACCAGCGGGCGCCCGGCTCCTTCCCTGCAGCGCAGCGTTAGCCGGAGACTGGAGTTCTCTTCTGAACTCCAGCTTCCGCCTCTCACCATGCGCACTATGGGGAGACGTCATGACGTCTCTCCCATAGTTCCGAGGAGCCGCCAGGCGGACAGGACGGCGGCGGATGCAGGAGCGGGTAGTGTTCCCTCTAGCTCCGGCGGGAGGCAGGGCGCCGGAGCTAGAGAGGGCATGTCCGTACGCGCGCGTGACTGAGAAGGGGGCGTGGTCATCGAAAAGGGGGCGTGTCCATAAGACGCGTCTCCTTTTTGTCACTCTTGGGGGCGTGCCCGGCACTTACAGACACGCCGGGCAGCCCTCAAGTCCTGCAGACAGGGAGAATAGATGCCGGGCGCCGCAGGCTGTTAGGGCAGGGCGCTTTTTGCCTTCCAGAAAGAGGGCAGGGCGCCGCTCCCCGCTAAAACAGCCTAGCGGGAACGCTAAGCGGGGATTAAGGTAAGTGTTTTTTCTACTTCAGGGTCCATAGGGGGTCCACAGGGTTGACCTTGGGGTATAGGTTGGGAACCAAATCCGGGCACCACGCAGTTAAAGCTTTTAGCTCCCAGGATGCACTTGGGTCCACTCTCCCTATAACCCCACCCCCCAGCCAGAGGCACCTCAGTTTAAGTTGGTGCCCGGCCGGAGTTGGGTCACCGTTACTGCAGGGGGGCTGCTTAGCAGCCTCTAAGCTTAAAAGAGTTTTGTTTTATTATTTTTTTACTACTCTTCAGAGCGGCAGCATCAGACTGTCCAATGGACGTCTGAGCTGCCGCTCCTACACCCCGCCGGCGCTGCGACGCCAGTACAGATCTGGGGATCGCAGCGGGACCCCAGAGTCTGTACTAGCCGGGCTCTGGAGGAATCCCTGGGCTGCTGCCGGATCGACGGGGACAGGTAAGTCGCGTGGTCACCGCTTGCGGTGATCCACGTGTGAATATGCAGCCTTATGCCTCCGGTCTCTGGGGACAGACCGGAGGCGCTAGCGGTGGCGGCGGGCTCCCCCTCCATGGAGGCATACCCCGTGTGTCCACAGCCCACCAGGGATTATAGCGGCAGCGGGAGCCGGCATCCCGGGGGGTTAATTGCTAGCCAGGGGAGGAAGCCTTCCCTGTCTAGCGGCTCCTCCCCTCAGCTCAGCGAGCCTTTCAATAATACAGTCTGGCGTCGCTGAGCTGCTTCCTCCGCGGGCCACGCTTCTTCTGAGGTCTCCAGTGGCCATTTTCTCTCTGTGGTGCTGCAGAACTCTTAGGATGACAGTGAGCCCAGTCCCCCTGCGTACCTGGCCATTTGGGTGAGTGTACACAGCGCTATAGCCTTCCCAGACACTGAATCTGGGCAGTTGAATGTAGCGACATTGTGCAGTATATTATATGTCATGCTTATGTATGTATATATATTTTTCTGCATTGTATGTGACTTTTGCTAGTGCTGACTGTCTGCTTTTTCTCTCACCTGTCAGTGTATATCTATCCCTTTTCTTTATCTGCCCTAATACAGGTGTACCTGGGGTGGTTCTGAGACCTCACATATATATGTTTGTTAATATCTGTGAGGTTTGTCACATACTGTTGCGTGCTGCACGTTGCCATATTTTAGATGGAACTGTGAGTTGCATACGCTGATAATGGGTCCCTGCAGCTAATCTTAGCGTCAGTCAGGACCGGTATGGCGCTGCTTAATATTTCCGTCAAGATAGTCAGATATATCTGACCAGGAGATTGCACACGATACTGCACCCATTATTGCGATCCTGCAAGTCATAGCCTGCAGGAATTAGTGCGGAGGATTTTAACTCAGAAAGGTTTATGTATGCGGCACCATCTGGCGCCGGGCCCCTTGCACGACCCCCTTAAAGGGCGGTTTATTTCTCAGGATCCTCTCCTTTGAGGATCGCCGGGCGGGCCCCATTGTCGTCACTCGCTTGGAGTTACTTCACCATACTGCCCTTTTGAACTCGGGGTATCTCGCAATTTCTTGCAATTTACCCCTGTGCAACAGACTGTCGCTCCCCGCCGGGGTTTTTCACAGTACATGAATTACCTCCGATACCACATCGGTCTGTCATTCCCCTTGCAGGGATTACCACAACGGCCACCCTGGTGGATGTTGTTTTATAGAAATACTAATTGGCGTGATATACGTCCTGTGGTTACTGACCAGTGGCTCTGCCGTGAACTGGATGGTATATTCGGCTCTTTCCCTCTCACATGGGGGGAGCCGATTTCAAGTATTATTATCCCTGCTTTGGGGCTGGTAGCCAGGTTCATTCTGGATATAGAGAATGTCGATCCTGCACCTGTATCATACATCTCCCGTTTTCTGCCCAGAGGGTGGATCTCATAGCGGGAGTCTGGCTGTCGCCAGATACGAGGAGTCACAAAGGCCTCCTGTTTCCCATTCCCTGAGGGTCCTCACAAGTAATGGAAATCCCCTTCTGGGATGGATTTGTATGTTAATCATCGGGTTACAGGCATTAATACGCCTCCCATCCCGGCCTGGACGGATTTTACGGATCCGTAGGTGGTAACTTTGCCTGAATTCAATGTACTCGTTTTCAGGGCCTGTTGCCCGTCCTACCATGGCCATCGCATGGTGATGCTTTTGTGACGTTTTTCCCCTCCAACACGTCCTGAGGTTCAAATATCTTTTGCCGCTCACACAAAATATGCAGTGGTCATATGTGGGATTACCTCATGGGATGCCGGTCTTCTAACTTTCAGGGTTTCGGCGGCGTCTGTATCCGCCGCAGTACCCTATGGCTGCGTTATGGGAAAGCAGAGGTGCACACTCCTTCCATGGGGAAGATCTTGTTTGGTCCTGACCTTGACAAGATCGTTGCATCATTGGCAGTATCACTAATGGGGAGATACCGTCTTTAGCTACTCCCACTACATTCGGACTAACTCTGTTAAGTCTTTTTGTCCTCAGGGTCAGCCTCCATGGGGGCCACCATATCCAGTTCCGAGCAGTCCTGGACTTCCGGACGACCCTGTTTCTACACCTGAGGATATACCCTCAGCCTGACGGGACAGGTCTACATCTGGGGAATTTCCAGAGTGAGGTACTGATTCTCAACGGCCTCTCATTGCTCAGGCAGCCTCCTCACAGGCATTGTTACACGGGCCCTTCTTCAGACCTGATCAGGGCCTTACAATCCCAGAAAGCTATACAGTCTTTGTGGTAAGCAGAGCTATTTCGGCCAACCTCACTATCTCAGTGAGGGACTGGTTGTTCTACTTTCTTTCTGGGGCGGTGACCGACTGGTCCTCATTTGCCTATACTCTGTCTCAAATCCCTGAATCAGATTCCAACGGTGCCTGGACTCAGGTGGAATCGTCCATGCTCCATCATCCGACGTTTGGAACCTGGGGATTTTAGGGTATATCTGAGTATTCAGGATACGTACCTACGGGTACGTACAGAGCCATCTCATCAGCATGGGTTCAGGTTTGCTGTGCCACAGCAACACTTGTAAGTTTCGGGCTCTGCCTTTTGGGACTGTCCTCAACTCAACCGGGGTTTACCAGCCTTATGGATTTTCTGACAGTTCACCTGTTCAGGGTATCCGAATGCTCCTTTCTCTGGACGGTCTCCTGCTTTTAGCAGGATCACCAAGGTACTTTACCGCCAGGTCAGGATAACCGTGGCTTCTTCTCGGCACAGATAATTAGTCAACGGAGAAAAAGTCCTCCCTACATCCCTCACAGGGTTTTCTTCATCTGGGAGCACTGCTGGATTCTCAGACTCTGAGAATTTTTCTGGCGTAAGACAAGATCTCCACTCTTCAACTTGGAGTGTGCGGATATCTACGCATTCGACATATGTCATTACTCTTTGTGATGCGCGGTCTACCAGAGTGTCTACCTTTTGGTAGGGTGGAATGTGCTCAGTTCCATTCCAGACCTTGCCATAATTGACTCCCCTCCAGATGGATCGAGTTTTTCCCATCGGATCGCTGTTCGAACGATGATACTTTCTCCGGAGGCGAGTTGGTCTCTGTCCGGGTGGCTATGGCCATCTCGTCCAGGGTGTTCTTTGCTACAGACAGTGTCTGGTCCGCATTCGTTTCGGGGCAGTTAGACGTCTGTCGTTTCTGTCCTGCCACTTAACTTGTTGATACTTTAGGCTGTCTTGGACCTTCACTCTGGCCTAACCCATATGTCACGGTAAACCTGAATAGGTTCAGTCCGACAGTGTCACAACAGTGACTTCCATCTAGGCAACACTGGTAGTTGGGTGGCAATGTCAGGTATGTCATCCATTCTGACATAGTCCAAGGGTCTTCTCCTGGCCAACTCTGCAGTGTTTATTCCCGGAGCTCTCCATTGGGAAGCGGGCTTCCTCAGCTGTTGCGACGTGCATCCCGGGGACTAGTCTCTTCTCCAAGAGAGGTTTCAACTCCTGGTGAGCAGAGGGGGCCTCCCTGAGGGGATTGATCCTCATGGCCTTCTGACTTGATCACACATTACCGGTGTTACAGTCCAGCTCCAGGAGTACTGAAGCTACCTTCAGTGACTCTTTGTCAGTGAAGTGGTCCTTCCACTTTGTGTACCTGTGTCCTCCGGTCTCCCTTCTTCCTCGAGGTCTTCGGAAGTTTAATTCGAGACGGAGGGGTTTTCCTTCTGGGGGCTCCAGTTCGTCCCAGACATCACTGGTACTGAGATTTTCGGAGTCTCCTCATCGATACTCCGTTCCTACTGCTTCACTATCTGGACCTGTTGTCTCAGGGTCCTTGTTTTTCCCTGGACCTGGATAGTTTGTCTTTGACTGCGCCCCTACTGTGGTCCTAGGGCTTCCCTGGCTCTGTCTTCATTGAGATGTTTAGAGCAGATAGGCCAGACTTTGCTGGGATCTGCCACGGACTGTGGCATACATAATTCTTATGGTATCGTACCTGTCGATACGATCCTCCGGTGTCCAGGATTTTCAGATATTCTGGCATTCCTTCCGGCTGGCTTGGGTTTCACCCTTGGCCTGGCCTTCCTGACAGTGCGGATCTCTACACTGTCGGTATGGTTAAGATATGGAATTGCTCCGCTCTGGTATCCAGTTCATCCTTTGGAGTGTTTTCTGGATTATGCCTCCACTTGTCCTCCCTAGGGACTCCTGGGGAGTTAGTAGTGGTTCTTTGTTCCGTCCGGGGACAGTCAATGGAACTGCTGGTTGTGATAGCCATTACATGGTCTATTGTTTAAGCTCTCTCTCTCTCAGGGTGTTTAAATCAACCAGGAGAGTGTCTGAATTGGGAGCGTTCTCATGTGGCTCCCTCTTCTGGAGGGCATCAGGTCAGGGTGTGAGTTGCTCTCGCCCTGTATTTCTTCTTAGAGTGGTTTTTAGGTTCCATATTATTCTGGAACTTATGGTACGGCCATTCAGTCCCCAGTCTTCTCGGCTGGTGTGGCCTCATTGACTGTGGTCCGGCCTCTTTGGCTTTATATGATCCGTTCAAGTTCCTTATGGTAATCGGACTCCTTATTGGTGGTCTGCGGTTTCTGGTTTTCACAGGAAACGATGGCCGGCCTATAATGAAATGTTGGCTGGATGGCCTCGTATGTCTTCCTCAGGGGCCTACCCATAGGTAGGCATTTCTGTCGTTGAGGCTTGTTTTTTCTCGGGTCATGTAACCCTCGTGGGCGGCTCGTTGTGGCGCCTCGGCTGTTTTGCCTTACTAGGTGTCCACGTGGTCTTCTGTCCAAACCTTTTTTTAAGGTTCTAGGCATTGGTTTCCTTTGCCTCTCAGGATGCTTCCTTTTTGGCGACGGATTCTCCTCTCAGCACAGGAGCGTCCCCACCCTTGGTTGAACTGCTTTGGGACATCCCCAAGGTCAACCCTGTGGACCCCCTATGGACCCTGAAGTAGAAAACAAGAGATATGGTAAGAACTTACCTTTGTTATCTCTGTTTCTACGAAGTCCATAGGGTCCACAGGGCGCCCGCCCTGACGCACCTGGCTTCATATGGGCTGTGTTACTGGTCACCGGTTTCCCGTCTCCTTTTCTGTGAGTATGGTTCTAGAGTGTTCCAGTTTTCTCTCTCTTTTTCTCTCCTCCTCCGGCCTTTGGCTACTTACAAACTGAGGTGCCTCTGGCTGGGGGGTGGGGTTATAGGGAGAGTGGACCCAAGTGCATCCTGGGAGCTAAAAGCTTTAACTGCGTGGTGCCCGGATTTGGTTCCCAACCTATACCCCAAGGTCAACCCTGTGGACCCTATGGACTTCGTAGAAACAGAGATAACAAAGGTAAGTTCTTACCATATCTCTTGTTTTTTTTTTCTACAAGTGGCACTATATGGGGGCACTACTAATATGATTTCCTTCCTTTCAAATCAAGGGGGTAACGTCTGTGTATCTAAATATATTTTGGGGTAAAAGGTAAAAAAGTTCCCTGACCCCTGGTCTAAGCAAAGCTTCCCTACATGGCCACCCTGCAGCAGCTCAGAGGAGAATTGCCGAATCCTCTATTATAGAAGTGACCATGCAGAGTTGTGCTGGGTGGTGTAGTAATGAGCGATATAACTGATAGTGAAGGTATTTTCCACGCTGCTCTGATCTGCGTAGAGGGTGATGATGGAAACCACGGAAGCTGTGTCTTTTCTTTCCTCTTGCCCAGTGACGTGGCCGGGGACTAGTGACTTATTTCGTCTGTGCTACAAAGACTCTGTCATAGCCCCACACAACGTCTGCACTGCTTGTAGGTGAGATGATGTGACGCTCAGTACTGGCCTAAAGCCCCTCAGAGCTTCCCCCCTTCATCTGTTCCATGACAGATACATGTTTTTTTGTGGTTGCTGAAAATAATTAGTGATCACAATGGTATAAAATGGGACGGGTCAGGGAGGGGTTTTCTTTCCTTATAGTTTACATGAGATTTTGGTAATCCTTTCTGTGATGACCTGACGTATCCATTTCCTCCTTGTCGTTGTTTGGGGAAGGGGGTGACATTTAAACCATATAAGATGGAGGTAATCTGTACGCACTTTCTGATGAATGCTCATCTTCGTGCAATGTGTTGCCTACAGCAACCACCAGTTTCAACAATGCAGACCATAGGTAGGAGAACGCCTTAATTACATTGTACTATATGCTGCAGGAGAAAGCGCTGGGAACAGAAGTAGTCTGCTTCTAACATTGTGCAGAGTTTAGCAAAAGCCTGAAACCTTCCCACCAGTCCCTGTGTGTACGAGCCCTAATGTCCAGTCTTTTTGTAGCACGCCCCAGATCTCTGGTCCTTCCCTATATGTTGGCTTTCAGGGACTCGAACGGGTTGCGTACTGGATGCCGGCACCCCGACAGGGTTAGGATACCAACAGCTGTCAGTCAGTATCCTAACAACCTAGTGCCTAAACCTAACACTCCCCCCTAACCCCACTATTTACTGTTGGCATCCCGACTGTCAGGATATTGACGGGATCCCCCTGGAACATTGTGAGAATGATTTCTCTTATCACATACTTTTATAACCGGATTTACGTTGCTACCTGTCGGCTGATTTTTAACCTTTTCAAACGTTAGTAGGGGGACCAAATAATTAATGGAAAATAACTCTGCTTTTATAATTCGGAAGCCGTAAATCTGTTTCTAATCTGAGCAGAATGTTCTGAATGTGATGATTGTGAAGCCGCTGGCCGTTCACATACTGTATTTTATATGAAAGCTTTGCAGGGTACGTTGTACAGGAGAGACACGGGTTACTGCTCCTAGTTACTGATCACCCCTGTTCTTGGTCTTATTAGGTCGAAGTCCTTCTTCCTGAAGCCTATGAGTCCCCTCAGCCCTTCTGCCTGTTAAGGACAATCTATACTGTGCTTATTAGCATTACGCCTCTTGATGGAGATTAGTTGTGAGTGATGTAGAGAAGTAAAATACAAACTAAATGCAATGCTAGCCTGCTGTGCCCCGCCAGGATCTGCCAGTGTCTCCGATGAGGCTTGTAGTTCAACGCCCCACACCCCTTTAATCACCGTGCCTATTTGATGCAGTGTGGTTGTCGATGCCCCTCCCCTATTAGGGTTGGTTGTTGCTCTCCTGCCTCTTCCCCCATTATACCTATTGAGGTCCCTAGTGGAATATATAGCAGGAAATCATTCTATAGATTGGTGTTTAGTCTTCATAACTTACAATTAGAGTTGGGTCTTCAGTGTAAACTGCTTTTACTACAGAGAGGGTTGGATGAAAATGATTCTCGTAGAACTGGTCCAGTAAGGTGGCTGTACCCGCTTTCCAGAGAATATAGAAGTTAGTTACAAGCACTGTTAGGGTTAATGGCTCTTGGAGAAGGCAGGTCCCCCTGGTGGTCATTGTGGGAACTGGGTGCCTTACGTGTGTGTGGAGTTTCTTTTTAAAAGTGCAGCATTGTCTGAAGAAGCACAATAACTCTGTTGTTGTTGTTCTGAGTTTTTCTTGGGCCTGTTGAGCGCACAGCTATAAATAATGGCTCTTCCTGTTCTGGTTGAGGTATCCAGTTTTGTTTTCTACATACGATGCTGTGTAACCGGTTATGTTACCGACACAGCGCGTTGTATAAATGCAATGTTTTATTGTAGCATTGGCGAAGGCCCACACTATTTTTCAGTAATGCTGCCCATCCACTAGAAGACAGGCAAAAGACTGCACGGTTACGACATTGTAATGGTGCAGTAGTTTGTCAGTCTGTGATGTGCACACAATGAACGAGCAGTCGGTCAGCGCAGACTCATCACTCATCTGCTAACATGCTGGACAACCTGACGATAACGTCCGGTTCAGCATGTTTGCCCGATGATGATGGATGTCTAAAATGACCAGCAGGAGCGCGCATCACTGGTCGTTTTAGACATTTTAGTGGACGATTTGCAAACGATTAACGATATAGTTCAATCGCTCAATTTAATCGCCTAGTGGACGGGGCAGCTTTACAGAGACTCGGAAGTGAAAAACAGAAATGGTGACTTAGTGTTACTGAAACATGAAACGCAACTCTCCCCCACTCCTCTACGGATACTCCCCAATTACACATCCTGCAATGTTGGATGTGACTATTTATTATTTCTACTTTATATAGTGCGCACGTATTCCGTAGCGCTTTACAGAGTATTTTAGTCACTCACATCAGTCCCTGCCCCAGTGTAACTTACAATGTATGGGGGAGATTTATCAAAGTTTGGAGAGAGTACCAACCAATCGGCACCTGTCATTTTTCAAACACGCTGATTGGTTGGTACTTTCTCTCCAAGCTTTTGATAAATCTCCCCTATACTCCCTATCACTTACACGCAGGTTAATTTTCGTCAGAAGCCATTTAACCTACGAGTACATTTTTGGATTGTGGGAGGGAACCTGACACCCCGGAAGAAACCCACGCAAGCACTGGGAGAACATACAAACTCCACAGTTAGGGCCATGGTAGGAATTGTACCCAAGACCTCAGTGCTGTGAGCCAGTAGTGCTGACCATTACCCCATCCGTGCTGTCCCAACCTGAATGCAGTTGTGAAAGTTTTATTTTAATTTTTATTATACTTTTATATAGAAATCTAGGTGGAAACCGGTGCCTAGGGACCTGACCGGTTTTGTAGTGCCCCTTGTAGAGCAGAATTATACAGCATATGGCGCTCTGGAACTACACATCCCACCATGTCTTGCCTCAGTTTTTCTCTTAGGGCATTTTAACACTGTGGCAAGGTATGAGGCTGGAGGGCCGCATGTTATAAATACCCCTGATGTAGGGTCACAGGTTCTCCGTTATGCCCAGCGGCACCACGCTGGTAGGGTAAATTAGCCATGGTGCTGGCAGTCTGCAGCATCTGTGTACAAGAGACCAAACTTCTATTTAATCCCCTATAAAAGCCTCGGGGATAGACCGGAAATCCTGGATGAAAAACGCACACATACAAACTCCACACAGACGTGAGATCATTTGGGAATTGAACCCAGGATCTCAGTGCTGATCTTGTGTTTAGCATTGATGTGTTCTTAGTAGTAATGCTGTACAGTATACACAATATTCTTCTTATTCATTGGGTAAAAATGATTGTTTTAAAAGGAGGATGGCATTTCAGGACTTATTGCTCGTCCAGTCACACTATACTGAGAGAAATCTGCTTTAGCGCTAGTAGAAACAGAACTGCATTGGCTGAGATTTAAGTGTATTAAGTTACAGTGAATGGAATAATGTTCAAAGAAGCAAGTTCACCGGGAAAACGAGTACTCGCTAATTGTAAAATAAATATATATTTTTAATAGAAGAGAAAAAGCCATTTTGTTATGGGGGAAAAAGAGGTCAGTTTGCGCCATGATTCGCTGTTCAGTCCGATGCCTGTCCAATTAGCGTGCGGCAGGCGTGACCAAATGCTCATCGCTATACGTAGCGCCTGCTGACTTACAGACCCTACTGATCTCGCAGCGATGGATACGTGATGACTTGCTGCGTGCCTGGAGCTGCTCCTGAGCTCTGCATGTCAGGATGTCACTGTTTTTGTAAAAGCCAGTTCCTACTAATGATCACATCTCCTTCCTGCGGCACACAGCGTACCCGCCAGGAATGCCCCGCTGCTGTGTCCTGCTCGTCTGGCGGGGCACAGCGACCTGAACATCTGTCCAAAACCCGTTCCAGCATTACCGCACCATAGATGGTGGTTGTGGGGAGGTTTCTAGTATTAAGTTTCACTTTAACTTTTTACATTATTAAGAAGTAGCTTTGATTTAAAGGGCCTGTGCATCACCACAATGCACATTCCCAGCCTAGGCCCATGAAGGTAGAATGCTGCTGTTACTCTGAGACTTCCCCCTGCAGCTGTAATGGATTGCATTTCCAGCCCATCACCCAAAGCTGCAGCACTTCCCGCGTCTGTACGACTGTCAGTAATACAGGTCACAAAACTGAGACGTCCACTCAATGATGGCAGTGACGTAATCCACACAGTACTGTCCTGTAAAGTCTGCCCAGCTGTCAGTCATACTCTGCCTACTTACAGAAGCTCCACCCTCCTAACATGTCTGCCTCCTGCGGAGAGGAGAGAGCGCCTGAAGGACCTGTGGAGTACGAGAACACGCCAGTACATGTACATTGTGTAGTTGTTATACTCATACAGATGTGAATGTTTGGCGCCGTCTGCTTGCTTCTGATGTTCGATGGTGCGGCCGATGGCGTGTCTTTATATGCGAGCAACACTGTTCAGAGATGCCTTCCGAGGTCGTTTCTGTAAAAGTCCCAGCGGATGCAGTGCCGCTGCGTACGGACACGCAGTACCAACAGGATCAGCGGCTACCTCTGTATCAGGCCGGAGTGTGCACAAATGTCAAATCAATGCTTTTATTCTAAGCAGCCGTAATGGTGCTTTGACTCGCTGTGGAGCCTGGCATCACTCTCCTAGTACGGTGCACGCTGAGCTTTTTCTCGCCGGAGGGGCGCAGACTTTGGGCGCTGCTATGCCATTGCCCCCCCCCCCTCCCGGAAGTCAACGGACAACAGAGTTGCACTGTTTGGGCACCCGTGAAGCCCTGAAAACACTCCCTGAATAGGGTGGAGGGAATTGAGGTGAGAATTGGGCACCCTGATCTGTGTACCGATGTGTCCTTTGCTCCTCCTAAGAGAGTTCATGTCTCCTTGTATTGCTGCCCGCTGCTCAGTACATTTCCACTATATGCAGGTAGCGGCTCGTTATGCGTTATAAATAAACCTTGAGCTAAGTGCCGCTGGCATGGTGTCCTGCACAGGAATGTCCTGATGAAGGCGGGCAGGAAGATTTATGGGGAGTAATAGGGGTCTGACCGTGGCTGGTAAGGGCTGGGTGCCTGCCCGTATGCTTCTTGTGGTCACTATCTGTGTACGGCTTGTGGTTTGTTGCCCAACAATGACGGTTGGTGTAGAACATGCCGGGTACAAGGCCGTCCTGTTCCTATTTTCGGCACCTGGGAGCTTATTGTAACAGGGTATTTCTCACTCTGCAGCTGTTGTCTGTAAATGTATCCTGCACATACCCCAGTTGTTGGGAGATGAAAATAGCAATCGTTTGTCATGTTAGCAATGATGACATTTTACCTCCTGAAGTCGAGGAGCTGGTTGTGCTGAAGTTTTAAAGATCCAAAGAAATTCCATCCCCTATAGTAATGGTTTCAGTACAGTGTTACAAATCATTCCGCATATATAATATGTACATGTAATGGTCCTCTAGGACCTCACGTCTGATCTGTCATTACTAATCCGTATTATTTTTTAACTTAAATCTCCTTCCTGCCTAATAAGTTGGTTGAGATCCTGAGCAATGACAAAAGCACCAATCTGCGTTAGCGGAGCGTTTGCAAACTCTTAATGATTTGCTAGTGACGGTGACCACCCTCCGCTCTTAGTACCTTGCCCTGACCACCTGCATATAATCCGGCTTTGTTCTTACAGTGCTTGACCTACATTAGAACGACCCCCGTTCCGCCCATCCAGGTACAGGCAAAGTGTAAATGCCAGAATCGTAGAGCTCTGCATGGGCGCATATGCTGCTGTTCTGGACATGCGCACTGCGAAATCGGGCAAGGTGGGCTGTGTCAACTGGCGCATTACTCGGCGCCTCTGCGTGCGTGATACTGAGTGATGGGGTCCCAGCGTACGGAACTCCAAATAATTTTTGGGGATCGAACACGAGGATTTATTTTATTTTAGCAAAGTCCTTTAAAAGTAACTTTTCCACAAATAGATATAGCTTCTTATTTTGTTGTGTTTTTTTTGCTCGATTGTCATGTTATAAAAAGTTGGAATTTATTTTGTGCATGCTTTACAAGTCCCCCTTGCGTCCTCATTATAAGGGAATCCCCCTGGTGGTATTCACGTTCTTGTTGCTTGCTGTATTCATTTGAGTGAGCTGAACCAATACAGTAAATTCACACGCAACAGAGAAATCCGAGAGATACTAAATCTGCCTATAACAGATGCTCATGAGTTTTTAGTTGGGATTCTGCCCACTGCGAAATAAATATATACACACACCCCCCTAGGATGACACCTGTTTGGTATTACATTTTACCTTCCCCCTTGTCTCTTTGTACAGACGATGCCTTTATTAACCCGCAGCTGCAGAAGATCTTTGAGCGGGTGCGTCAAAGTGCGGACTTCATGCCCATCAAGCAGATGATGGTGAGCGTCTGACCTGAGCCTGTCGTCCTCTCTCAGGGTGCTGACCGGCTTACACATTATGTATTTGGGGGAATAACACCTCTTTAAGTGTAAACTCGATTATCTATTCTGATCAATAAAATCTGATTATATTTTTGATTGATTAAGAAAGCCCTTTTGGAGCACAGAATGCAGCCAGCGGGGTAAAGTGATGTATTTATTAAAAGCTGTTGAAGAAAATGTAGAAGGAAGGATATTAAGTCAGTAGACTGTTCTTTCCATTCCTTATCCACCTAGTCCTGCTCTACCGCATCAGAAGAGGAATTTCCTATTGTGTATCTCTGTATTATTGAGATCTCTGTATATCGGCAAATACAATACAAACTGTAGGCGGTTTTGTGAGGCTTGTGTCGCCCACGTGGAAAAATTGTGCTCTGATCATCAACAGAAAACGCTGAACGCGGACCTGGGACCTAACTGGAGGGACAAGCTGGACTTCTTCGAAGAGCGACCTTTCGCTGCTGCTTCTATCGGCCAGGTGCACCTGGCACGCCTGAAGGACGGACGGGAGGTCGCCATGAAAATCCAGGTCGGTGACCGACTGTTTTAATTCAACGGCAGTCAATGCTACACGTACTTTAGCTCTTAGCGACCAATCAGGTGTTTGCATGTAGACCAGACTGATGAAAGTTGATGTATGATTGGTTGGTCGGGCGACGTGCATCATAGGTTTGCGTGGTATTCTGTCTGGCATTCTGTGTTTATAACCAGAATATATATTTTGCCATTTCATTGATATGTTCTTTGTAACGTTCCATCCGCCAGGAAATCATGTGTATATTTGTCTGTCTCCCTGTCCAGTATCCTGGCGTCGCTCACAGCATCAACAGCGACGTGAATAACCTGATGACCGTCCTCAACATGAGCAATGCTCTCCCCGAAGGTACAAACGCGCATCGCGTTACGGTGTCCTCTGCTCTGTGTCCGACACAATGTCGTCTAGACCTGTCTCCTCTCATCCACGCGATACCTGCGACGCTATTGAGTCTGTTATACATGACCAGTGTTTGGGAATGTTCCTTTGTGTCACGGGCTACTTGCGGCTCTGTTACAGTCATTGTAGTCAACGATGAGCGGTTAACCTATGACGTGACCAGTGCCGACCATGTCGCTCTCTCCTAGGTCTGTTCCCGGAGCATCTGATAGAGGTCCTTAGCCGGGAGCTGGCTCTGGAGTGCGATTATAAAAGGGAGGCTGCCTGTGCAAAAAAGTTCAAGTACGTCTCTTATTATGTTTATCTTCACCCGCCCCCCCCCATAAAAAAAAACTTTTTTACCCCCATGTCGCTCCAAAATGTCAGCTTCTGCCCATATCCCACACTCTATCCCAATGTTAACGGCAAGAAATAAACCTGTTTATAGTAATAGCGATGCACGATGATGTGAGCGTTTGATGTTCGGCTGATGGTAGGAACAGTTTTTATTCCGTTGAGTACGCCACCTCGTTGGGAAGTAAAAGGTGACAATGAGGAGTTGTGCGTTTCCGTTCTGAATCCCATATCTGATGCAGGGAGTTGCTGAAGGACCACCCGTTCTTCTACGTGCCGGCCGTCGTGGATGAACTCTGCAGCGGGCACGTCCTCACTACCGAGCTGGTGTCCGGTTTCCCACTCGACCAAGCCGAGGATCTCAACCAGGAAACCCGTAACGAGGTAACTTCCAATTCACATTGCTGAACTGTTAGCGGGGATGCTATTGGGAATTTGCTACATTTTTTTTTTTTTCTGTATAACGGACGTAAACGCATTCTGTCTGATCTTATCCTTCCTCGTAGTTTTTGTTCCTCCTGCAGACCTACATTTTTTTTTTTTTCAAAATTAGTAAGTGCTTTATATCTGCCATAAGGCTCAGAAGCCTGACTAACAATGCTTTCCAAAAGATCCAAGTTTCTGGTGCTGAGTATCAAAGTTTTGGTGGACAAAGTCCATAGTCTGCTTCAATACTGTTTGAGGAAGCCGTTCTCCTCATTGTGCAGCTCCACGTAGGCGGCAGGTGAATTGCAGGGAGAGAGTGTTTTCCGGCGTGTCGCTGATGAGGGCGGGGGAGATGAGTCTGTTATTGGATAAACATGTTTTTGTTACACAATCCTTAGCTATGCGTCTACTCTCATAACAGAGGACTGGCGCTGGTAAACGCACCTCGCTGTGCCGGGTGTAGGGATCAGGGACCGGGACTTAATGCACCTCGCTGTGTCTGGTGTAGGGATCAGGGACCGGCACTTAATGCACCTCGCTGTGTCTGGTGTAGGGATCAGGGACCGGCACTTAATGCACCTCGCTGTGTCAGTTGTAGGGATCAGGGACCGGCACAATGCACCTCGCTGTATAGGGATCAGGGATCGGCACTTAGAAATAAAATGTCATCCGTTATTAGATTCACTTTGCTTTGGACAGGGCAGTGCTTATATGTCAGGGCGGCACATAATCTGTATATAACCACCTTTTATATGGGTTATCCTTTTTACTTGGGCACATTATATCGTAATACGGTTGCAGTGTTCTCCCCAGGCTGTTTTTCTGCGGGCACACCGCCCGGCATAGTCTCTCTATGTTCCCCTAGTTAGGATGCCTTGTACAGTATGTAGTATTTGCTTTGTACAGCGCTGCTGGGAATGTTGGCGCTATCCATTGAGAATAAGGTTTTGTTCACCCTGCCCCAATAAAGTGTTGCCCCATCACAGGCCGTTTGCCTGATCTCCAGTGACCCATAGTACTTAAATGTGATAGTGACAAACCGATGTCCCTAAAATCCCCCTTTTGTTTTGTCGGCCTGCGAAGGCCTGAACACGTCCCGGTGATTGGGAGATCTGTGTTGACAACACACAACTGTCACCTTCAGTGGCCTTGAGAAGCCGGCTGTGTGCTGGAAGCGTGTATGATATGTGACAGATCCTCTCTCCAGCTGGTGCCTGGAAGACGGCCATGTCCGGCCTCTTTGTTGGCATAATAACCTCTCCAAAATAACTTCCTCGCCTTCTCTATGTGGCACAAGGGTCCTGGAAAGTTACAGCCGGTAAACAAGGTGACATTGGTGACGGTTTTAGGAAGACTGAGCTGCGATCTGTCAGAAGTGCACGAATTTGCTGGATACACACGGGTGACATTGGGTACAGCGGAGATGGCTGACGTCCTTATTTAACCCTTTTACTGCCATGTGCGAAGATTTTATATATGTAGAGTATGTAACACTTCTATATTTCACTGGTAGAGTTACCAGTGCCCTGACCGCGACCATTATCCGTCTTGCTGGTCGTTTTGCATCCTGAGCAGTCTACAGCGTTTAGTACCTCGGTCTAGAATTACAGGTGAAAAACTTGTGCCCTTGTCCCTGGGGTAAACTGGGAGTAAAGTGCTGCTGTTTGGCTGAAGCTTTTGCAGTATTCTCTGTAATACTCACCGGGGAATCTCCCCTGACAGATGCAGCTCGGAGGGGGGTATTAGGACAAGCAGTCGGGAAGCCGACAGATGAATTCCCGACCGCCGGCTTCCCGACTGTCTAATCCCGGCAAGGTACTAATGACAGGCGTCGGGATTTCGACGCCTGTCATTAGTACCTTGCCGGGATTAGACACCCAGTTTACCGATCGAAGGTAAGTGGGCGCAGACAGCCCTTTAGGTTAGGGGCTCCCGGGGGGTTGCCTGACCCTAAGTTAGGGTTAGGCTGGGGAAGGAGGGGTTAGGCACCCCAGGGGGGAGGTTAGGCTTAGGCAACCCCCCCCGGGAGACTTGGGTTTAGGCTGCGGGGAAGGGGGGGGTTAGAGTTAAACACTTGGGTGGGGGGGAGGTTAGGGTTAGGCACCACCCAGGAAACTTAGGTTTAGGCTGCGGGGAAGGGGGGATAGAGTTAGGCACTTGGGTGGGGGCAAGGTTAGGGCTAGGCACCCCTAAAGAAGGGTTAGGGAGTAAAAAAGGTTAGCGATACTTGCCTTTTGCAGCTTCGGGATTTTCACCCCTGCCCGGCTTCCCCTGTCGGGATTTGACCCATGCGGCCGTCGGTAAATCATACTGATTCCCGGGTATTAGAGGCCATTCTGCTTCAAAGGATTTTGCTTTGGTTTCTGTATTTGTTTGTTCATACATATGTAGCGACAGGTTTTACCATCTTATTGTGGGTGGTGTAAGCTCCGGCAATATGAGCAGAGGGCAGGATGAAGCGGTAGGTATTACATAGATTGCCTTCATTTGCTCATACCCAGAATCTTACTATAATCTTATTTTAGCAAGAAATACAAAATGTTATATCATCAGCAGGGCTCGGTATGCTGCTCATTGTATATACACTCTTCTCCTGTATTGTGTAATAACCGGTCCCTGCTCCGCCTGCCCCTAGATCTGTCAGAACATCCTGTTCCTGTGCCTGCGGGAGCTCTTCGAGTTCCGCTTCATGCAGACTGATCCCAACTGGTCAAACTTCTTCTACGATCCGCAGCTAAAGAAGGTAAGTCCGTCCGTGCAAGGCTCCCCCCAGCGTCGCGTTACTAGCGCCCGTCTCTTCCGTACAGTCTTCTAAACATCGCCCAGAGCTCGCTATTATGTGGCCCTCAGATGGCCCGGGAGGGGAGGGGAGGGTGGGGAACTCTGCTGAAACTGTGAAAGCGCAGTATAGGCGATTAGTGGCTGCATCTGTGAGGCCAAATGTAACTCTTTGCAATTATTACTGTTTTGCCCATAGCCACCAATCAGTTATTTGTTTTCAGTTTCTAAACCGTGCTATAGAAATGGAATATGAAATCCAATTGGCTCCTCTTTGTCTGCTATGTTCATATTTAAACTTAAAGGAGTGGGTATGATCAGGCGTCTCCAATATATCTAATAACTGTTCTTAGTAAAGCATTGTTTTACTATGATAGATGGTGGCAGTGAGACCGTCCCTCGCTTTCTGCTGTGCCCCGCTGTACTCTGCTGTGCCCCGCTGTACTCTGCTGTGCCCCGCTGTACTCTGCTGTGCCCCGCTGTACTCTGCTGTGCCCCGCTGTACTCTGCTGTGCCCCGCTGTACTCTGCTGTGCCCCGCTGTACTCTGCTGTGCCCCGCTGTACTCTGCTGTGCCCCGCTGTACTCTGCTGTGCCCCGCTGTACTCTGCTGTGCCCCGCTGTACTCTGCTGTGCCCCGCTGTACTCTGCTGTGCCCCGCTGTACTCTGCTGTGCCCCGCTGTACTCTGCTGTGCCCCGCTGTACTCTGCTGCCCCTGTAGGCCACACGTGGTACCTGCAACACGGCTCCTTATTTCTCTCATTTGAAGTGTCACCTTTAAGTAAAAAGGTTTGTGCGCCCCTGTTTCAGCGGTATAAACCCAAAACGTAACTCTCCGTAAACTCCTATTTATGGTTATGCTGTAGGTGGCCCTGCTGGACTTCGGGGCGACAAGGGGCTTTGACGAGCAATTCACGGACCTGTACGTTGAGGTGAGACTTTTTATTTATTTTTGTAAGTCCGTGGCCTCATTGTGTTACATAAGGTACAGAATAGATAAAAATAACAGATTGTACCGTATATAGCGATCGGAGGGTGAAAATTTGCTTTCTTTATAAAGAAATACTGTAAACATTTGTCTCATTGGTAATTGATTTCCTTCTGTCTGTGTTTCTCCGCCAGGTGATAAAGGCGGCAGCTGACAAGGACCGCGAGAGGCTTCTACAGAAGTCGATCGAAATGAAATTCCTGTCTGGCTATGAGACTGAGGTAAGAGATATCACTATTACCCGCGTATGCAATAAACCTGTTTTCTACTTCAGGGTCCATAGGGGGTCCACAGGGTTGACCTTGGGGTATAGCTGGATCTGGATCCACGGGCACCACGCAGTTAAAGCTTTGCTGCTCCCAGGATGCACTTGGGTCCGTCCTCCTCTATACCCCGCCCCGGCCACAGGCACCTCAGTTTTAGTTGGTGCCCGGCCGGAGTCGGGTCACCCTGTCGCAGTGGGGCTGCAGGAGCAGCCCCTAAGCTTTATTTTAAAAGACATTTTTTATTTTTTTCTACTTTTTTTACACTGTTAGAGCGGCAGCATCAGACTGTCCTTTAGGACGTCCACGCTGCCGCTCCTTCTCCCCGCTGGCGCCGCGACGCCAGTACAGCTCTGGGGATCGCGGCGGGACCCCAGAGCCTGTACTAGCCGGGCTCTGGGGACTCCCTTGACTGCTGCCGGACGCGACGGGGATCAGGTAAGCGCCGGATACTTCAATGCAGTCAGGAGCCTCCGGTCTCTGGGGATACGCTAGACCACCAGGGTATCAGGCTGGTAGCGGGACTGGCAACCCGGGGGTTAATTGCTAGCCAGGGGAGGCAGCCTTCCCTGTCTAGCGGCTCCTCCCCTCAGCTCAGCGCGCCTTTCAACTAGGAGTCTGGCGTCGCTGAGCTGCTCTTATTTCTCGGCCACTCCTCCTCTGAGGTCTCCGGCGGCCATCTTTACTGGCACATCGCAGACTCCCAGGCGGTATCAAGTGGACCGGTCCCCCTGTGTACCTCTCCCCTGCTAAAGGACAGTGTACACAGCGCTATAGCCCTCCCAGACACTGAATCTGGGCGGTTGATTGTAGCGGAAGGTGCAGTGAGTACTAACTTTTCTGCATTGTATGTGACTATTGCTAGTGCTGCCTGTCTGTGACTTATTCTCCTTGCTGTCAGCTTATAACTATCCCTTTCCTTCTCCTACGGCCCGGCAGGTGTGTAGTGGAAGAGCGTTTTTCTGAGACCCTCACTTATATAAAACACGTATTTGTGGGGTCAGTCACATACGGTTGTGTGCTACACAGTACCATATCTGGGCTGTTGTGTCGCATACTGGTGAGTGCGCGGGTGTTAAAACCGTAATTCCTCTGGTGATACCTGTTTCTTGTGATTTACGGTATCATGTCTGATGAGGAGACTGAGCGCTCTGTGGCTCCTGTGCTATTTTCCTGCAGACGCTGTGCTGCTGGAGTTGATGGGGAGGACTTATCTCAGGATGGTCTGTGCGGGCGGTGCCAGCTGGTACCGGGCCCCTCCAACCCCCCTGTATCACAGGACCCTCCTTGGGCGATGTTTTCACAGGTGCTGGCGTCTATTGCGGACCGGTTATCGGTCCCATCAGTGGTCCCTTCTAGGGCGTTACCGCAGCCCACCATCCCCCATTCCCCGAGGGTTCCACAAATGTTGCGGTCTTCCCCCGGGGCCCAGACTGTGGGTCCTTACTCGGGACTGCCTGTGTATGTGCAGTCTTCCCCAGGGACGCGTCAGTCTGTAGTGCCTTTGCAGAGTTTTGCTCCGACGACTCCTCCGCCTTGGGTGGATGTTCTATCCAGCTCCGTACAGAGTCTGGCGGCTTCATCCTCGGCGTTTCAGTCCATGTTGCAAGGTGATGTGCCACCAAGGGTGTCTAAACGTCCGGTTGTGAGTTCACTAGCTGCGCAGTTGTCGGACTCGGAAGTGTCCTCAGATGATGGAGAAATCCATGAGGACTCTGACTCTGTCATGGGGCAGGAGGTGGAAGCTAAGTCCTCCATTAATGTTCCAGCCTTAGTTAGGGCGGTGCGGGCTATCCTACATGTTGAGGATGATGCGCCGGCTCCTAGGTCGAAGTTTCCTAATTTTAAAAAGGCCAAGGTGACCTCAACTGTGTTCCCCCTGTCTGATCAATTGTCGGATCATATGGCGGCGGCCTGGCAATTACCTAGTAAGAGGTTCCATCCACATAGGAGGTTGGCGGCGAACTATCCATTTCCTGAAGCTCATTGCAGGAAATGGGAAACTCCGCCGGCGGTGGATTCCCACGTTACCCGCTTGATCAAAAGCGCGACGCTGCCATTGCCGTCTATCTCCTCTTTGAAGGATCCCACGGACAGGAAGGTGGAGACTTGTTTAAAGTCCATTTATTCTCTTTCCGGGGCGGTGGCTCGCCCGTCCATGGCTATCTCCTGGGTGGCTAAAGCTATTGAGGCATGGGCCAATGCCTTGGAGGATACCTTTCCTGATGAGGCTCCGGATATCCAGAGAGCGTTAGTGGGACAGATGCGGGATGCAGCTTCCTATATTGGGGAAGCGTCTTTGGATGCCAGCCTGCTCACTTCTAGGGTGTCAGCTGCAGCGGTGTCTGCTCGGCGCTCCCTGTGGCTGAGGTCCTGGAGGGCTGATGCAGATTCAAAAAAGGGTCTGGAGGCCTTGCCTTTTAATGGTGATTTACTATTTGGTCCGGATTTGGACAGAATAGTGGATACTTTGGCTAAGTCCAAGTCGGCTTTTCTCCCTTCGGCCTCTGCGCCGGCTAAAGTGAGGAGCTCTGCCTTTCGGTCCTTTCGGGTTCAGGGTAAGGCCAAGGGCCAGTCCTTCCCGAGACATTCGGCGACCAAGGCCGCACCCAAGCCCAAGAAGCAGGCATGGAGTGCTCGGCGCCCTTCTTCCAAGCAGGAGGATAAGCCTGCTGCCTGATGGGACGGGCCTCTCTCTGGGGGACCCCAGAGTGGGAGGCCGACTTCTCCAATTCGCCCAGTGTTGGCACAATACCACCACGGATGCCTGGGTTCGAGAAGTAGTCTCTCAGGGGTACGCCCTGTCTTTTCGGTTCAGGCCGCCCCACCAGTTTTTCTGTACGAGTCCTTCTCTGGACAAGACCAAAGCTGGTCAGATTCAGGTAGCTATAGAATCCTTGCTACAAGCAGGGGTCATTGTTCCCGTTCCGCAGTCTCAGCGCGGGACGGGGTACTATTCTACTCTGTTTCTGGTACAGAAACCCAATGGTTCTCATCGCCCTATCCTGAATTTGAAGTCTCTGAACAGATACCTCAGAGTTCCCAGGTTCAGGATGGAAACGTTACGTTCCATCATTCTGGCGATGGAACCCGGGGATTATATGGTCTCCCTCGATATCCAGGACGCCTATCTCCATGTGCCCATAGCACCGGCACATCAGCGGTATCTGAGGTTTGCTATCCTGAACCATCACTACCAATTTCGGGCGTTGCCTTTTGGCCTTTCCACGGCTCCGAGGGTGTTCACCAAGGTGATGGCGGTTATGGCTGCCCACCTTCGGGGTCAGGGTCTACGTCTGTTGCCGTACCTGGACGATCTTCTGCTGCTGGCGAGCTCCCCGGAGGTGCTTCTTCGACATCTCCACCTGACCATTGCTTGTCTTCAAGCACACGGGTGGTTGATAAACTGGAAGAAGTCCTCCCTGATTCCATCACAGCGGATGGTTCATTTGGGAGCCCTGCTGGATTCTCGTCAGCAGCGGATTTTCCTGACTCCAGAGAAGGTCTCCTCCCTGCAGCTGCGGATACACAGTTGCCTGAGCAGTTGCCGCCTGTCGGTCCATTCAGCTATGAGAGTTCTGGGGTCCATGGTGTCGACATTCGACATGGTGGAATTTGCCCAGTTCCATTCCCGGCCCCTGCAGGGACTGATTCTATCGGAATGGAACGGGTTACCTCACCGGATCCGCTCTCAGATGCTGGTGTTGTCCGCGGAGGTTCGGCAGTCTTTGGCTTGGTGGCTTCAGACGGTGCATCTGGTCGAGGGGCGCCCCTTTTGGATCCCGGACTGGGTCCTGCTCACGACGGATGCCAGTCTTCGGGGTTGGGGGGCAGTGACCGGCTCATTATCGCTTCAGGGTCGTTGGTCCGCGGAAGAAGCACTTCTCCCCATCAACATCCTGGAACTGCGGGCTGTGTACAGGGCCCTGCAGTCGGCCGGCCCCGCTCTTCACGGAAGGGCGGTTCAGGTGCAGTCCGACAACGCCACCACAGTGGCGTACATCAACCACCAAGGGGGAACTCGCAGTCGGGCAGCAATGTCGGAGGTGTCTCGCATTCTTGCTTGGGCGGAGTGTCACGTTCCAGCGATCTCGGCAGTCTTCATTCCCGGAGTCCTCAATTGGGAGGCGGACTTCCTCAGCCGTCACGATGTGCATCCCGGGGAATGGTCGCTTCACCCAGAGGTGTTTCAGCTACTCGTGGACAGGTGGGGGCTGCCGGAGCTGGACTTGATGGCCTCCCGTCACAATCACTAGTTGCCCGTTTACGGGTCAAGGACAAGAGACGCAGGCGCCTGTCTGGTAGACGCTCTGTCGGTGAAATGGATGTTTCACCTGGCGTATCTGTTTCCTCCGATATCCTTACTTCCTCGGGTTCTGCGGAAATTCAAGCAGGACGGCGGCACGCTCGTGCTGGTGGCTCCGGCGTGGCCCAGACGTCCTTGGTACTCCGATCTGAGGTGCCTCTCCATCGACGCTCCGTACCTTCTTCCTCAGCGTCGGGACCTGTTGTCTCAGGGGCCCTGCCTTTACCCGGATCTGGGTCGGCTGTCTTTGACGGCGTGGCTCTTGAGACAGCCGTCTTGAGGTCTAGGGGTTTCTCCAGTTCAGTGATTGGTACCATGCTTAGGGCACGCAAGCCTGCTTCCGCGCGGATTTACCACAGGGTGTGGCGCACTTATTTTCAGTGGTGTGAATCCAGAAACGATGATCCGCAGGTGTTCCGGGTTTCCAGAATCTTGGAATTTCTTCAATCGGGTTTGGACCTCGGCTTACGCCTGGCCTCTCTGAAGGTTCATGTGTCTGCTTTGTCCGTGTGGTTTCAGCGACGGATTGCTACACTGCCAGATGTTTACACCTTTTTCCAAGGTGTTCTCAGGATCCAGCCTCCCTTCGTGCCTCCGGTGGCTCCGTGGGACTTGACGGTGGTACTGAGGGTCTTGCAGGGTCCTCCTTTTGAGCCGCTTGAGACGGTGGAGCTCAAGTGGCTGACGTTTAAGACCATTTTTCTTCTTGCAATTGCTTCGGCCAGGAGGGTTTCAGAATTGGGGGAGCTTTCCTGTCGCCCTCCTTTTCTGATTTTTCACCAGGACAGGGCAGTGCTCCGCACGCGTCCTGAGTTTTTGCCCAAAGTGGTTTCAAAGTTCCACATTAATCAGGAACTTGTTGTGCCAGCTTTTCAGTCACCTGATCTTTCTGCTGGTGAGGCTTCCTTGGATGTGGTCCGGGCACTTAGAATCTATGTGGACCGGACTGCTTCGGTTAGGAAGTCGGATTCTTTGTTTGTCCTCTTCGGTTTTCACAAGAGGGGTTGGCCTGCCAACAAGCAAACGTTAGCCCGTTGGCTTCGTTCAGTTATTTGTGAGGCTTATGCGCAGGAGGGTTTACCTGTGCCAGCCTCTGTTAAGGCTCATTCCACTCGTTCTGTGGGTCCCTCTTGGGCTGCTAGACGTGGCGCCTCCGCTGTTCAGCTGTGTAAGGCGGCTACTTGGTCTTCAATTCAGACGTTTTTGAGGTTTTATGCGTTTGACACCTTCGCCTCTCAGGATGCATCCTTTGGGCGCCGGGTACTCCTTTCAGCACAGGAGCGTCCCCGCCCTTAGTTGAACTGCTTTGGGACATCCCCAAGGTCAACCCTGTGGACCCCCTATGGACCCTGAAGTAGAAAACAAGAGATATGGTAAGAACTTACCTTTGTTATCTCTGTTTCTACGAAGTCCATAGGGTCCACAGGGCGCCCGCCCTGACGCACCTGGCTTCAAATGGGCTGTGTGGCTGGTCACCGGTTTTCCGTCTCCCATTTCTGTGAGTATGGTTTCTTGTGTGTTCCAGTCTTCCTTCTCTCTGTTTAGTCTCCTCCTCCGGCCTTAGCTGCTTACCAACTGAGGTGCCTGTGGCCGGGGCGGGGTATAGAGGAGGACGGACCCAAGTACATCCTGGGAGCAGCAAAGCTTTAACTGCGTGGTGCCCGTGGATCCAGATCCAGCTATACCCCAAGGTCAACCCTGTGGACCCTATGGACTTCGTAGAAACAGAGATAACAAAGGTAAGTTCTTACCATATCTCTTGTTATCTGTCTGACATCTGTATCACTCAGAAAATAGTCTGACGTGGGTGGGGGGGAGGGTCAGCGCATATATATAGTAAAGGGTCTCATTGCAAGTGATAAAGATAACTTGGGTCAATCCATAGTACCGGATTAATAGTAGGACAGACCCTGTCGTTGGTCCCCTGTTGTCATTTTATTGCCTTTACTGCATCACGATGCTGGTAAATGAATTCTGCGACTGGCCGGCTCACACAAGTGCACATGGTCGGAATAGAGGATCCTTTCCCATAGATATCAGACTGCACTGGATTTAATTCTCATGGGGTAATGGGGGGACCTTATGACCTGGTCACTGTAACTAGGGGAGACTGCCCACATTTTGCAGTGGTTATATGGTCCTGTAACTGGCCCAATCCCCAAAAAGAATCCATATGTAATAGCAGGGGACCTTATCGTGCAGAGCCGCCAGATGTCTCTAGCCGTGTGTATGATCATCTTCCCACTGCGCAGCTGTCCTCCATGTTGTTCAGACCTGTCCTCTTGTTTGGCCGCTGTTGCGTGTTGGCAATTATCTTGCACCCCTCTACCGGGTCCAGGTTGTTTGCCTGCTTTACCAAGCTGCTACTTAGCAGAGGCTAGCGGCTCGGTTCTTGTTCGGTTTTCCGCGACAGGTTCTAATCCAAGTACGTGGCCTTGCGTCATCATTACAGAACTCATGGTTTCTCGCCAGATTAACATAAGATCTAAATTACGCAAGAGCCAGGAGTTCCATAATGATGTATCCGCTGCGGAAATGTGTATTTATCACAGCCTGACTGAAAGAACTGAGCCGCTCCTTTACTTTTAAAGTAAAGACCGCCATTTACCATCCGCTGGCGCATGGATTGTGTTTGTAGAACATGTGTTTCTGATTACTGTGGTGTTTCATTGGTTTGTGATGTTTTTGAAATTACTACTTTTTGGAAAATATTTTTTATTTTTTTTTCTGCGCCTCCCCCTTTCTCTCTGACTAGGCCATGGTGAACGCCCATTTGGAAGCCGTCCTGATCCTGGGTGAGGCCTTCGCTTCGGAAGTACCATTCGATTTTGGATGTCAGGACACCACGGAAAGGATCCACCGTTTGATCCCGGTCATGTTAAAGCACAGGCTGATCCCACCGCCAGAGGAAACCTATTCTCTCCACCGGAAGATGGGGGGGTCTTTCCTCATCTGCTCCAAGCTGAAGGCCCGCATCCCCTGCAAGACCATGTTTGAGGAGATGTACAGGCGTTACTGGGAGGGAAAGAAACATCTGAAACCATAGAGAATGGCGGTTTTCTATTGCGCTGGTTACCGTTCCTAATGTCCTAGCGCAACGTAAAATGTTGGGGTCCCACCAGCCTGAGGCCTGCAGCATAAGGCCGGGAAGGCTGCCAATGGCTCCTGATCACCTAACCCCAGAGAACTTTTCCTTGGTCACTGGCTCCAGATACTGAATCCGGATTGGAGTCCTAGAGCTTTTAACCATTTCTTTAAAGACTGACAAAGGATTTGAGGAGGTTGTGGGATGAATTCAGGGGGATGACTGAGGTTCGGAGTTAAAGGTTAGAAATGGGTCTCCAGCTCTGGAGGAGTAGAGGGGAATTACAGAATTTTGGACAATTGTTTTTTTTTTTTTTTTAAATGTACGTGAGAAGCTCTGTGTAATCCCCGCTTCTAAATTTTTGTTTTCTTGATATTAATAAGTAAAATTAAATGCTTTTTGTACCGTCAAATCTGATCAGACTGATAATTGATGACAAGTCGGAGTGCACTCTTGATTTGTTAAGTAATTCTCATTTGCAGAACTTGTATTTTGGGCAGAGGTTACGCCCTAGTAAGCTAAATGTATGCACAAGTCACCTTAAAGACCGAATGATGAATTTCGGGACGTGTGGTGGGGATAGGGGTTAAAGGGCCTATTATATTACATACGGATATTTCAGAACCGAAATACCAAAGTCCGGATGTTTAGTAGACATTTTTATTTTTTTTTTTCCCCTAAGTTTTGTCTGCCCTTTTTAATATCTTCATCTTAATTTCCATGTCCCATCAGAACGCCAAACAAGCTCACACCACAAGGTGGCGCTACTGTGTGAGCAATACTACAATTCACACTTGTGGCGTTGCAGATGGAGATTGATGAAATCTTTGCTAAATGTGGTGATTTGTGGATCTGGTAGATTACGATTACACGTAGACAGCTACATAATGTATAATATGATTACTATTGGCTATTGGTCACTAGGGGGCGATAATAATTGTAAACCACATTAATTCATGCCTTTTGTGGCGCAACCCACTAACCGCACACGGCCATTTTGTGGGTTGAGCCAATATCCTTAAGAATGCCATAAATTGCTATGGACATCACATCATATGGTCCAATGTGCCTCATGTCTCAATGAGGCAGACACTCCAACAAGACCCATTTCGCCTGGCACAAAATGTGTCAAGTTAGCCAGCAGAGCATTTTGTGCCGGCTCCTGGTGGAGCGTCTGGTGATGTCATTAGTTCCTAGTGACCCGGCCACAAGATGGCTGCCTCCGCTGTAGTTATGTTGCAGGCTCGCTGATGAAGTATTAATGACCAATTAGCTTGTTGCTGCTGGCTGTGACTGTCTCATATTGTCCGACTCGCTGATGGTTTGTTGCTTTTGAAGGATCCCAAAATGTACTCTAAGTCCCCCGTAAGTGTTAGTTTCCATATTGCCCCGAGCAGGTGTATTTATCAGCTGTGTTATCACTGTATTAGGTCTCAGGTAATGGTGATTGTTCTCCTGGTCATGGGTGCTTTGTATGTGGTACAATAACTCGGGCCAGTGCTACCAGCTCCCTTATGTCGTCTGTCACTCATAAGCTGATCCTACTGGTGGAGGCAGCATTGTGGAATCTGGATAAGCACTGTTCCCTCAGACCATACTTGTCACCTCCCTCTCCCCCCTCCCTCCGGCACAACTTTTATCACACATGTAGCCGGTCATTAAACTCGTTTCCTGGTCTCGCGCTCGTTACTGTAATGTCTGTTGCGGCCGACTCCATCTAAGGATAACTCTCATTAAGCCTCGATCTGTCACTGATCTGTAAAGGTAAATTCTTCTCACCCTGCATGTGCCAGTGTTGCTGTCGCTCTCAATGGCCTGTCCAGGGGTGTGTAGTGTTTTTTTAACTTTATTAAAAAATACATTCTTGTGGGGTTTTTTTATTTTTTTTTGGGGGGGGGAGAAGAGGATGATTTTGTGTGATCGGTTTATTTTGTGGGATTTCCACTTCTAACGCAAAGGCTCAAAGAGTGTAAACCAAAAAAAAATAATAGTAATGAAAAACAAACGGGCATTTCAGTTTTTATTTTTGCTTCTGAAAGGGAGAGTTCCCATTGCATTAAAGCATGTCGGATGCGCTCAAAAACTAACCCCTGCGCATATCAATAGCGCTATTCTACAGAGTAGTAAATACTGAAGAGTAATCAAAACTAAAGAAATGAGCTGCTATTCTATTACATTGTACACAAGATGGCGGCTATCACTGTGTGCAGGTAGCGCAGCCGTAGGATTATTACCTTGGAGGAAGGCTCCGATCACATGCATGTCTGTAACCATCTAATTTCCGACAGCAGAGCAGTCGCTCTGATCTGCCTTTTTGAGTTCCTTTTAAAGGCAACAAACCGCGGCGATGACAGTGCCGTCTGCAATCCGTCCTCTTACGCGACAGCTGAATGTATGTTTTCTATTTAGGACCTTATTTAACATTAATACAGGTGTCTGATTTATATAGGAATAAAATCTTTTGCGTTTTCTTCATCAGAGGTTTCGCCTTTACAGCCGTTTATCATAGCGCCCCCGTGCAGCGTCTGAGACTGCAATGTGTATCTTTTGTTTTGTGCTGGAATCTTTGTTAGTGTTTTTTTTTTTTTTTCTTTTCTTTTCTTTCCATTAAAGATGCTCTGAAATTACTCAGTGACGTGATCCAACTTTATTAGTGTTTTTGTATTTTTTTCTATTCAGTTCATTTATGAAAACACCTGGATGTAGAACGGTTACTGGAACCATTTCCAGCCATGTTTCTCTAACCTTTCACTTTATAAACACTTGTGCATTGCAGCAATATATCTCTCTGCCTCCTGTCTGGTTCTTCACAATCTCCGCCAAAGGGTTGGAATGTTGCTTCCCCCACAACCAATGTATATACCGTGGCTGCAATGCGCCATGTCTGAAACTACATTTTTCTTTTTAAGACTTCCGGGAACCTGTTTTATGTTGCATTTTTTTCTGGAGGTGTGCCCAAGCTACTATTCTCTCATCAGGCATATCCATTTTTGGGTTCTACTTTAATGCCCTACAGATAGGGCGAGATGTAAACAGGTTATAGAAGTAAATAAATGAGGGATGTCGCAGCAGAATTGATAAGCTTGGATAGCGCATAATGTAACTGGGTGTGGGAATCGCTCAGGTTATTAAACCCATCCCCAACGTGATGTGGCTGTAAGTGTGATGCAAGAGATTAGAATTTGCCATTTCTACTTCAGGGTCCATAGGGGGTCCACAGGGTTGACCTTGAGGTATAGGTTGGGAACCAAATCTGGGCACCACGCAGTTAAAGCTTTTAGCTCCCAGGATGCACTTGGGTCCACTCTCCCTATAACCCCGCCCCCGAGCCAGAGGCACCTCAGTTTAAGTTGGTGCCCGGCCGGAGTTGGGTCACCGTTACTGCAGGGGGGCTGCTTAGCAGCCCCTAAGCTTAAAAGAGTTTTATTTTATTATTTTTTACTACTCTTCAGAGCGGCAGCATCAGACTGTCCAATGGACGTCTGAGCTGCCGCTCCTACACCCCGCCGGCGCTGCGACACCAGTACAGATCTGGGGATCGCAGCAGGACCCCAGAGTCTGTACTAGCCGGGCTCTGGAGGAATCCCTGGGCTGCTGCCGGATCGACTGGGACAGGTAAGTCGCGTGGTCACCGCTTGCGGTGATCCACGTGTGAATATGCAGCCTTATGCCTCCGGTCTCGGGACAGACCGGAGGCGCTAGCGGTGGCGGCGGGCTCCCCCTCCATGGAGGCATACCCCGCGTGTCCACAGCCCACCAGGGATTATAGCGGCAGCGGGAGCCGGCATCCCGGGGGGTTAATTGCTAGCCAGAGGAGGAAGCCTTCCCTGTCTAGCGGCTCCTCAGCTCAGCGCGCCTTTCAATAACAAGAGATATGGTAAGAACTTATCTTTGTTATCTCTGTTTCTACGAAGTCCATAGGGTCCACAGGGTTGACCTTGGGGTATAGGTTGGGAACCAAATCCGGGCACCACGCAGTTAAAGCTTTTAGCTCCCAGGATGCACTGGGTCCACTCTCCCTATAACCCCACCCCCAAGCCAGAGGCACCTCAGTTTGTAAGTAGCCAAAGGCCGGAGGAGGAGAGAAAAAGAGAAAACTGGAACACTCAATAACCATACTCACAGAAATGGGAGACGGAAAACCGGTGACCAGCCACACAGCCCATATGAAGCCAGGTGCGTCAGGGCGGGCGCCCTGTGGACCCTATGGACTTCGTAGAAACAGATAACAAAGGTAAGTTCTTACCATATCTCTTGTTTTCTACTTCAGGGTCCATAGGGGGTCCACAGGGTTGACCTTGGGGATGTCCCAAAGCAGTTCAACCAAGGGTGGGGACGCTCCTGTGCTGAGAGGAGAATCCGTCGCCAAAAAGGAAGCATCCTGAGAGGCAAAGGAAACCAATGCCTAGAACCTTAAAAAGGTGTGGACAGAAGACCACGTGGCCACCTAGTAAGGCAAAACAGCCGAGGCGCCACAGCGAGCCGCACACGAGGGTCACATGGCCCGAGAAAAAACAAGCATCAACAACAGGAAGGCCTACCCATGGGTAGGCCCCTGAGGAAGACCTACGAGGCCATCCAGCCAACATTTGGTTATAGGCCGGCCATCCTTTCCTGTGAAAACCAGAAATCTCAGACCACCAATAAGGAGTCCGATTTCCGTAAGGAACCTGAACGGATCACATAAATCCAAAGAGGCCAGACCACAGTCAATGAGGCCACACCAGCCGAGAGGACTGGGGACAGAATGGCCGTACCATAAGTTCCAGAATAATATGGAACCTGAAAACCACTAAGAAGAAACACAGGGCGAGAGCAACTCACACCCTGACATGATGCCCTCCAGAAGAGGGAGCCACATGAGAACGCTCCCAATTCAGACACTCTCCTGGTTGATATAAACACCCTGAGAGAAAGAGAGAGCCTAAGCAATAGACCATGTAATGGCTATCACAACCAGCGGTTCCATTGACTGTCCCCGGAGGTAACGAAGAACCACTACTTACTCCCAAGGAGTCCCTAGGGAGGACAAATGGAGGCATAATCAAGAAAACACTCCAAAGGATGAACTGGATACCAGAGTGGAGCAATTCCATATCTTAACCATACTGACAGTGTAGAGATCCGCACTGTCAGGAAGACCAGGCCAAGTGTGAAACCCAAGCCAGCCGGAAGGAATGCCAGAATATCTGGAAATCCTGGACACCGAAGGATCGTATCGACAGGTACAATACCATAAGATTTATGGCTGCCACAGTTTGTGGTAGGTCCCAGCAAAAGCTGATCCATGTGCTCTAATCATTCCAACGATGACAAAGCCAGGGAAGCCGTAAGACCACTGTAAGGACACAGTCAAAGACAAACGACCCAGGTCCAAGGCAAAACCAAGGACCCTGAGACAACAGGTCCGGGCAGTGAAGCATCAGGGATGGAGTATCGATGTAGAGACTCCGAAGATCCAAGTACCCCTGACATCTGGGGCAATCAGGAGCCACCAGCAGGAAAGCATCTCCGTCTCGATTGAAAACACTTCCAAAGACCTCGAGGAAGAAGGGAGACCGGAGAACACAGGTACACAAAGTGGAAGGACCACTTCACCGACAAAGAGTCGCTGAAGGTTGCTTCAGAATCCCCAGAGCTGGACTGTAACAACATAGTGTGATAAAGTCAGAAGGCCATGAGGGTCACCTCAGGGGGGCCCCCCCTGCTCACCAGGAGATGAAACCTCTCTTGGGGAAGAGACTAGTCCCCGGGATGCACGTCGTGACGGCTGAGGACTCCCGCTTCCCAATGGAGAGCTCCTGAAATGAACGCTGCCGAGATGGTCGGGAGGAGACCCTCGGACTATGTCCGAATATGTGACATACCTGTCATTGCCACCCAACGAACAGTGTTGCTAAAAAGGAAGCCACTGTCCTGACCCTGTCGGACTGAACCTTTTCAGGTTCACCGGGAAACAAGAGTTATGCCAGAGTAAGTTAATTGACAGGGTGGAATCGACAGACGTCCAACTGCACTGAAAAGGATTCGATCCAGACACTGTCCATAGCAAAGAAAACCCTGGACGAGATGGCCATAGCCACCCGGACAGGGACCGACTTGCCTCCGGAGAGAGCATCATCGTTGGAACGAGTTTTTTCTGTCGGATAACTGTTCAATCTGGAGATGAGCCAATTATGGAAAGGCCTGGAATGGAACTGAGCCCATTCCACCATGCATCCCAGAGTGTAAAGACATCTGTCGACTGCGCAGACAACCATGTACTCCTAATGGAAGAGAGGAGATTCCGTCTTACGCCAGAAGAATTCTCAGATTCTGAGAATCCAGCAGGGATCCTAGATGAAGAATACCCAGAGAGGGATGCAGGGAGGACTTTTTCCCCGTTGATTAAACGTCTGCACCCTGAAGAAGCCACAGTCATCCTGACCTGGCTGTAAAGTACCCCGGTGATCCCGCTAAGAGCAGGAGGCCGTCCAGGTACAGGAGCATTGGGATATACTGAACAGAAGAACTGTCAGAAAATCCAAAACGCTGGTAAACCCCTGTGGGGCTGAGGACAGTCCCAACAGGCAGAGCCCGAAAAATTGTAAGTGTTGCTGTGATACAGCAAACCTCAGCCCATGCTGAGGAAAGGTCTCTGTAAGTACCCGTAGGCACGCGTCCTGTATATCCAGTGATACCATAAAGTCCCCAGGTTCCAAACATCGTATGATGGAGCATAGGGATTTCCTCCTGAGCCCAGGTAGCTTTAGGAACTGGTTCAGGGAATTGAGACAGAGAATAGGCCAAAGAGGACCATTCAGCCACCGCACCAGAAAGAAAGCAGAACAACCAGTCCCTCACTGAGATAGTGGGGATGGCCTAATTAGCTCCGCTTACCGCAACAACTGCATAGCTTTCTGGATCTGTAAGGCCCTTGTAAAGAGGCCGCCTGAGCAAAGAGGGCGTACCCTCCTACCCACGTAGCCGCGGCAACTTGACACTAGTACCGGGCGAACTGGGAAAATCGGTATCTCCCAGTTGTAGGCCTGTCCCGTCAGGCTGAAGAGATATCTGTAGGTTCAGAAGCAGGATCGGCTGGCAGTCCAGGCCTGCTCGGTACTGGATATGTCGGCCCTTGTAGATGCCGACAGTCTACGAAGAAACAGACCTTTAGGCTGACCCAGATGACAAAAAGACTTAACAGACTTAGTCTGAGGCCTTGTAGTGGGCATAGCTGAAAGCGGTAAACTTGTCGTTAGTAATACTGCCAATGTTACTACAATCTTGTCAAGGTCAGGACCAAACAATATCAACCCTAAAGATGGTATCTGCACCTCTGCATTCCCAGAGCGCAGCCATAGGGTATTACGGAGGATACAGTCGCAGCCGGAACTCTGAAAGTTAGGAGACTGGTATCCAATATAGGCATTTCCACCTATGACAACTGCATATATTACGTGAGCGACCAAATACCTTTGAACCCCCGACGTGTTGGAGGGGAAAAAACGTTACAAATGCATCAACCCAATATGCAATAGTATTAACCAACCATGCTATAGCCATGGTAGGATGGGTAACAACTCCTGAAAGCAAGTATACTGATTTCAGGCAGAGTTACCACCTACGGATCCGAAGAATCCGACCACGCAGGAATGGGAGGCGTAGTAACGTCTGTAATCAGACGAGTAACACGCCCATCCACCCCAGGAGGGGCTCGTGATGACCCTCAGGGAATTTGGGACAGGAGGCCAAACACTGTTGTAACACCTCCTATCTGGCAACAGCCAGAGTCCCGCTATGCGATCCACCCGCTAGTCAGCAACAGGGAACCCGAAGGCACGTAATACTGAGGGTGTATGATACAGGTGCAGGTCAACATTCACTCTAACCAGAATGGACCTGCTACCAGCCCTAAAGCAGGGATAATAATACCTGAAATAGGCTTCCCCCCGTGTAAGAGGGAAAGAGCCCCAAACAGTATCCAGTTCACGGCAGAGCCAACTGGGAAGTAACCACAGGGCGTCAACCACGCCAATTAGCGTTTCGTAGAAAACTACATCCACCCAGGGTGGCTGTTGTGGTAATCCCTGCAAGGGGAATGACAGACTATTGTGGCACCAGGGGGAATTCATATACTGCGAAAAACCCCTGCAGGGAGCGGTAGTCTGTGTCACAGGGGAAGAGTGCAAGAAGCTGCGAGATACCCTGAGATGAAAAGGGCAGTATGGTGAAGTAACCCCAAGTGAGGTACAACAATGGGGCCCGCCCGGCGATCCGCAATTGAGAGGATCCCGAGAAAACAAACCGCCCAAGGGGGTCGTGTAAGGGGCCCGGCCCCAGATGACGCCACATACAGAACCCTTTATGAGTCAAATCCTCCGCACTAACACCTGCAGCACATGACTTGCAGGATAGTAAAAATGGGTGCAGTATAACGCTCTATCTCCTGGTCAGACATATCTGACCAACCCTCTTGGCGGAAATATTAAGCAGCGCTATACTGGTCCTGACTGATGCCAAAAATTAGCTGCAGGGACCCATTTTCAGCGTATGCAACACACAGTTCCATCTAAAATATGGCAACGTGCAGCACGCAACAGTATGTGACAAACCACACAAATATTAACCAGTATATAAATGTGAGGTCTCAGAACCACCCTAAGTACAGCTGTATTAGGGCAGATAAAGAAAAGGGATAGATATACACTGACAGGTGAGAGAATAAAGTACAGACAGTCAGCACTAGCATAAGTCACATACAATGCAGATATATACATATATACATAAACATGTCATATAATATACTGCACTATTACACTGCATTCAACTGCCCAGATTCAGTGTCTGGGAAGGCTACAGCGCTGTGTACACTGACCTGATGGTGAGGTACGCAGGGGGACTGGACCAACTGCCATCCTGAGAGATATCTGCTGCACCACAGAGATAAAATGGCCGCTGGAGACCTCAGAGGAAGCGTGGCCCGCGGAGGAAGCAGCTCAGCGACGCCAGACTATGGATACTGAAAGGCGCGCTGAGCTGAGGGGAAGAGCCGCTGTAACAGGGAAGGCTGCCTCCCCTGGCCGGCTATTAACCCCCGGGACGCCGGCTCCCTGCACCGATCGTTAAGTCCCTGGTGGTCTAGTGGACACACGGGGTATGGGGGGCCCGCCGCCACTGCCGGCGCCTCCGGTCTGTCCCCTGAGACCGGAGGCACAGGACTGCATTTGAAATGCGCGGATCACCGCAAGCGGTGATCCGCGACCTTACCTGCTCCCCGTGGATCCGGCAGCAGTCCTGGGCGCCCGCAGAGTCCGGCTAGTACAGACTCTGGGGTCCCGCTGAGATCCCCAGATCTGTACTGGCGTCTCAGCGCCAGCGGGGTGACGGAGCGGCAGCTTAGACGTCCTATGGACAGTCCGACGCTGCCGCTCTGAAGAGTCCAAAGTCCATGGAAAAAACTTTGTCCCTAAAAAAATAAAATAAGCTTAGGGGCTGCTGATCAGCTCCCCCTGCGCTAACGGTGACCCGACTCCGGCCGGGCACCAACTGAAACTGAGGTGCCTCTGGCTTGGGGGTGGGGTTATAGGGAGAGTGGACCCAGTGCATCCTGGGAGCTAAAAGCTTTAACTGCGTGGTGCCCAGATTTGGTTCCCAACCTATACCCCAAGGTCAACCCTGTGGACCCCCTATGGACCCTGAAGTAGAAAATACAGTCTGGCGTCGCTGAGCTGCTTCCTCCGCGGGCCACGCTTCTTCTGAGGTCTCCAGTGGCCATTTTCTGTGGTGCTGCAGAACTCTTAGGATGTCAGTGAGCCCAGTCCCCCTGCGTACCTGCCCATTTTGGGTGAGTGTACACAGCGCTATAGCCTTCCCAGACACTGAATCTGGGCAGTTGAATGTAGCGACATTGTGCAGTATATTATATGTCATGCTTATGTATGTATATATATGTTTCTGCATTGTATGTGACTTATGCTAGTGCTGACTGTCTGCTTTTTCTCTCACCTGTCAGTGTATATCTATCCCTTTTCTTTATCTGCCCTAATACAGGTGTACCTGGGGTGGTTCTGAGACCTCACATATATATATTTGTTAATATCTGTGAGGTTTGTCACATACTGTTGCGGGCTGCACGTTGCCATATTTTAGATGGAACTGAGTTGCATACGCTGATAATGGGTCCCTGCAGCTAATCTTAGCGTCAGTCAGGACCGGTATGGCGCTGCTTAATATTTCCGTCAAGATAGTCAGATATATCTGACCAGGAGATTGCACACGATACTGCACCCATTATTGCTATCCTGCAAGTCATAGCCTGCAGGAATTAGTGCGGAGGATTTTAACTCAGGTTTATGTATGCGGCACCATCTGGTGCGGGGCCCCTTGCACGACCCCCTTAAAGGGCGGTTTATTTCTCAGGATCCTCTCCTTTGAGGATCGCCGGGCGGGCCCCATTGTCGTCACTCGCTTGGAGTTACTTCACCATACTGCCCTTTTGAACTCGGGGTATCTCGCAATTTCTTGCAATTTACCCCTGTGTCACAGACTATCGCTCCCCGCCGGGGTTTTTCACAGTACATGAATTACCTCCGATACCACATCGGTCTGTCATTCCCCTTGCAGGGATTACCACAAATGTCGTTTTATACGAAATACTAATTGGCGTGATATACGCCCTGTGGTTACTGACCAGTGGCTCTGCCGTGAACTGGATGGTATATTCGGCTCTTTCCCTCTCACATGGGGGGAGCCGATTTCAAGTATTATTATCCCTGCTTTGGGGCTGGTAGCCAGGTTCATTCTGGATATAGAGAATGTCGATCCTGCACCTGTATCATACATCTCCCGTTTTCTGTCCAAGGGTGGATCTCATAGCGGGAGTCTGGCTGTCGCCAGATACGAGGAGTCACACAGGCCTCCTGTTTCCCATTCCCTGAGGGTCCTCACAAGTAATGGAAATCCCCTTCTGGGATGGATTTGTATGTTAATCATCGGGTTACAGGCATTAATATGCCTCCCATCCTGGCCTGGACGGATTTTACGGATCCATAGGTGGTAACTTTGCCTGAAATCAATGCACTCGTTTTCAGGGCCTGTTGCCCGTCCTACCATGGCCATCGCATGGTGATGCTTTTGTGACTTTTTTCCCCTCCAACATGTCTGAGGTTCAAATATCTTTTGCCGCTCACATAAAATATGCAGTGGTCATATGTGGGATTACCTCATGGGATGCCGGTCTTCTAACTTTCAGGGTTTCGGCAGCGTCTGTATCCGCCGCAGTACCCTATGGCTGCGTTATGGGAAAGCAGAGGTGCACACTCCTTCCATGGGGAAGTTCTTGTTTGGTCCTGACCTTGACAAGATCGTTGCATCATTGGCAGTATCACTAATGGGGAGATACCGTCTTTAGCTACTCCCACTACATTCGGACTAACTCTGTTAAGTCTTTTTGTCCTCAGGGTCAGCCTAAAGGCCTGTTTTTTCCTAGGCTGTCGGCCTCCATGGGGGCCACCATATCCAGTACCGAGCAGTCCTGGACTTCCGGACGACCCTGTTTCTACACCTGAGGATATACCCTGACGGGACAGGTCTACATCTGGGGAATTTCCAGAGTGAGGTACTGATTCTCAACGGCCTCTCATTGCTCAGGCAGCCTCCTCACAGGCATTGTTACACGGGCCCTTCTTCAGACCTGATCAGGGCCTTACAATCCCAGAAAGCTATACAGTCTTTGTGGTAAGCAGAGCTATTTCGGCCAACCTCACTATCTCAGTGAGGGACTGGTTGTTCTACTTTCTTTCTGGGGCGGTGACCAACTGGTCCTCCTTTGCCTATACTCAAATCCCTGAATCAGATTCCAACGGTGCCTTGACTCAGGTGGAATCGTCCATGCTCCATCATCCGATGTTTGTTTGGAACCTGGGGATTTTATGGTATATCCGAGTATTCAGGATACGTACCTACGGGTACATACAGAGCCCTCTCATCAGCATGGGTTCAGGTTTGCTGTGCCACAGCAACACTTTTAAGTTTCGGGCTCTGCCTTTTGGGGCTGTCCTCAACTCCACCGGGGTTTACCAGCTTTATGGATTTTCTGACAGTTCACCTGTTCAGTGTATCCGAATGCTCCTTTCTCTGGACGGTCTCCTGCTTTTAGCAGGATCACCAAGGTACTTTACCGCCAGGTCAGGATAACCGTGGCTTCTTCTCGGCACAGATAATTAGTCAACGGAGAAAAAGTCCTCCCTGCATCCCTCACAGGGTTTTCTTCATCTGGGAGCACTGCTGGATTCTCAGAATCTGAGAATTTTTCTGGCGTAAGACAAGATCTCCACTCTTCAACTTGGAGTGTGCGGATATCTACGCAGTCGATATATGGCATTACTCTTTGTGATGCGCGGTCTACCAGAGTGTCTACCTTTTGGTATGGTGGAATGTGCTCAGTTCCATTCCAGGCCTTGCCATAATTGACTCCCCTCCAGATGGATCGAGTTTTTTCCATCGGATCGCTGTTCGAACGATGATACTTTCTCCGGAGGCGAGTTGGTCTCTGTCCGGGTGGCTATGGCCATCTCGTCCAGGGTGTTCTTTGCTAAAGACAGTGTCTGGTCCGCATTCGTTTCGGGGCAGTTGGACGTCTGTCGCTTCTGCCCTGCCACTTAACTTGTTGATACTTTAGGCTGTCTTGGACTTTCACTCTGGCCTAACCCATATGTCACGGTAAACCTGAATAGGTTCAGTCCGACAGTGTCACAACAGTGGCTTCCATCTAGGCAACACTGGTAGTTGGGTGGCAATGTCAGGAATGTCACCCATTCTGACATAGTCCAAGGGTATTCTCCTGGCCAACTCTGCAGTGTTTATTCCCGGAGCTCTCCATTGGGAAGCGGGCTTCCTCAGCCGTCACGGCGTGCATCCCGGGGACTAGTCTCTTCTCCAAGAGAGGTTTCAACTCCTGGTGAGCAGAGGGGGCCTCCCTGAGGGGATTGATCCCCATGGCCTTCTGACTCGATCACACATTACCGGTGTTACAGTCCAGCTCTAGGAGTACTGAAGCTACCTTCAGTGACTCTTTGTCAGTGAAGTGGTCCTTCCACTTTGTGTACCTGTGTCCTCCGGTCTCCCTTCTTCCTCGAGGTCTTCGGAAGTTTAATTCGAGACGGAGGGGCTTTCCTTCTGGGGGCTCCAGGTCGTCCCAGACATCACTGGTATTAAGATTTTCGGAGTCTCCTCATCGATGCTCCGTTCCTACTGCTTCACTATCTGGACCTGTTGTCTCAGGGTCCTTGTTTTTCCCTGGATCTGGATCGCTTGTCTTTAACTGCGCCCCTACTGTGGTCCTCGGGCTTCCCTGGTTCTGTCTTCATTGAGATGTTTAGAGCAGATAGGCCAGACTTTGCTGGGATCTGCCACGGACTGTGGCATACATAATTCTTATGGTATCGTACCTGTCGATACGATCCTTCGGTGTCCAGGATTTCCAGATATTCTGGCATTCCTTCCGGCTGGCTTGGGTTTCACCCTTGGCCTGGCCTTCCTGACAGTGCGGATCTCTACACTGTCGGTATGGTTAAGATATGGAATTGCTCCGCTCTGGTATCCAGTTTATCCTTTGGAGTGTTTTCTGGATTATGCCTCCACTTGTCCTCCCTAGGGACTCCTGGGGAGTAAGTAGTGGTTCTTTGTTCCCTCCGGGGACAGTCAATGGAACCGCTGGTTGTGATAGCCATTACATGGTCTATTGTTTAAGCTCTCTCTCTCTCTCTCTCTCTCAGGGTGTTTAAATCAACCAGGAGAGTGTCTGAATTGGGAGCGTTCTCATGTGGCTCCCTCTTCTGGAGGGCATCATGTCAGGGTGTGAGTTGCTCTCGCCCTGTGTTTCTTCTTAAAGTGGTTTTTAGGTTCCATATTATTCTGGAACTTATGGTATGGCCATTCAGTTCCCAGTCCTCTCGGCTGGTGTGGCCTCATTGACTGTGGTCCGGCCTCTTTGGCTTTATGTGATCCGTTCAAGTTCCTTATGGTAATCGGACTCCTTATTGGTGGTCTGCGGTTTCTGGTTTTAACAGGAAACGATGGCCGGCCTATAATGAAATGTTGGCTGGATGACCTCGTATGTCTTCCTCAGGGGGCCTACCCATGGGTGGGCATTTCTGTCGTTGAGGCTTGTTTTTTTCTCGGGCCGTGTAACCCTCGTGGGCGGCTCGTCGTGGCGCCTCGGCTGTTTTGCCTTACTAGGTGTCCACGTGGTCTTCTGTCCATACCTTTTTAAGGTTCTAGGCATTGGTTTCCTTTGCCTCTCAGGATGCTTCCTTTTTGGTGACTGATTCTCCTCTCAGCACAGGAGCGTCCCCACCCTTGGTTGAACTGCTTTGGGACATCCCCAAGGTCAACCCTGTGGACCCCCTATGGACCCTGAAGTAGAAAACAAGAGATATGGTAAGAACTTACCTTTGTTATCTCTGTTTCTACGAAGTCCATAGGGTCCACAGGGCGCCCGCCCTGACGCACCTGGCTTCATATGGGCTGTGTTACTGGTCACCGGTTTTCCGTCTCCTATTGCTGTGAGTATGGTTTCTTGTGTGTTCCAGTCTTCCTTCTCTCTGTTCCATATTCTCCTCCGGCCTAGGCTGCTTACCAACTGAGGTGCCTGTGGCTGCCTTGCAAAGCGCGCTCCGCAGAGGCGCCTCAAAGCTGCCCAGAAGGTACCAACCGACCTTGTGAAGTGAGCAGTCACCGGGGCCGGAAGGTTCACCGCCATGTACGCACGGTGGATAGTCAACTACTGCTTCGTAGCTGGCCAACCTCACTTGTGGAAACCATAGAGAATGAAAAGGGAATCCGACTTCCGGATATCCCTGGTACGATCGATATGGATGCGGAGGGCCCTCAAAACATCCAAAGAGGTCTCTTCCGCCGAATCCTCTAGAGACTGAAAGGCCGGGACCACAATCTCTTGATTGAGGTGGAATCTGGAAACCACTTTCAGAAGTTAACCTAGTAGAGTCCAAAGAATGGCCCGGTCCGAGTGATAGACAAGAAAAGGAGAGCGACACGACAGTGCGTTTAAGTCTGACACACGCCGAGCCAAAGCAATAGCCAGGAGAAAAATAGTGTTTCACGTGAGCCAACGAAGTCCCACCGAATCCAATGGCTCAAAGAGGTGATTGAAGTGCCCGAAGCACCAGGGATAAGTCCCACGGCGCCAGCAAAGGAACAAACTGAGGATGCACGTGGAGAACACCCTGAGAGAAGGTACGAACATCCGGCATCAAGGCAAATCTGTCTCTGAAAGAGAACCGAAAGGGCCGAGACCTGTACTTGTAAGGAAGACAGACAAAGCGACAAATCCAGGCTGGACTTCAAAAACTAGAGAACTCTGGAAAGCCGGAAGGATCTGGGGTTAAAAACTCTGGAAGAACACCAGGAGAAGTGCGCCAAAACTGATGATGATAAACTTTGACTGAAGAAGGCTTCCGCGCATTCAACATGGAGCAAATGAGTGACTGCGAAAAACCTTTAGCTCTCCAGACAGATGTCTCCGAAGCCATTCTATCAAAGCGAAGTGAGTCAGATTCGAGTGGAAGCACGGGCCTTGAGACAGGATATGGCTGTATAGGAAGATGCAGGGGGACGTCGACGAAGAGCCTGAGAAGATCGGCGTATCAAACCCTCCGCGGCCAATCGGGAGCTACCAGAATCACAGTGCCACCTTCCAACTTGAACAGAAGTGAGATCGGAGGGAATATGTACATGAGATTGAAATCCCACTGAAGCACCAAGGCATCCACCAGAAGAGCCCCCATGTCTCTGGTGCGAGAACCGTATTTTGGTACCCTGTGGCTGAACGGAGACTCCATCAGATCGACTTCCGGCAGGCCCCAACGATGAACTAGAAGCTGAAAAGTCAATGAAGGGCCATTTGACTTCGATGTAGTAGACATCTTGGCGAAAGCCCACTGCCCAATTCTGGACCCCCCCGGAATGCAAACTGCCCACAAAGTTGGAACATGATGATCCGCCCAATGGAGAATGCGACTGACCTCTTTTCATGGTGCCGCGACTGCCGCCCTGATGGTTTATGTAAGCGACGGCTGTCGCGTAGTCCGATTTGTACTTGGACTGGGCTATGCTGAAGGAATTGCTGATCCTGACAGAGAGCTCTGAAGGCAACTCTAAGTTCCAAGACATTAGAAAGGGAGCTGGCTCTCCTGAGCCGTCCATTGACCTTGGAAGGACTGCTGGCAGGTCACTGTTCCCCACCCACTAAGACGGGCGTCTGTGGTGAGCAGGACCCAGTTCAGAATCCAGAAGGGTGACTCTTTTTTTTTTTTTTTTTCAAGTGGGAGCTCTGGAACAACCACACAAGGGAGAGACTAACCTCCCAAGACAGGACTGTTTTCTGCAACTTGATGTGGAGATCGGATCCATTCCAACGAGTCAGAATCTACCCCTGGAGAGGCCGGGAGTGAAACTGGGTGTACTCCACCATGTTGATACCAGTATTCGCATGCAGGTGTGATATGACACCTGATGAAGTAAGAACCCTCGAATACTGTCCTGCAGCTCCTGAATCTTGTCCACTGGGAGAAGCACTCTTTTTGAACCTGTGAGTCCAACAGAGCCCCCAGGTGCTACATCTCCTGGGCTGGAGTCAGGGAGGACTTCTTCCAGTTGATGACCCACCTGTCTGGCTGCAAAAGATCTATTGTGAGACAAAGGTGCTCCCTGAGCATATCTGGAGATCTGGCTAGGATAAGAAGATTGTCCAGGAGAATTCTAATACCCTTGTGCTGCAATGACCTTTGTGAACACAAGAGGAGCTGTGGAAAGACCAAAGGGCAAGGCTCGAAACTGGTAGTGCTCCTCCTTGACTGTAAACCAGAGGAAACACTGGTGATGTCAAATTTGCACATGCAAATAAGCATCCTGGCTATCCAAGCAGGCCATGAAATCCCCAGGTTCCAAGGCCAAACTGATGGAGTGCAAAGACTCTAGGGGACCTGCAAACACTTGTTTAGGGATTTGAGGTTGAGAATTGGGTGGAAGGAGCCTTTTGGCTTCTGATTCTAGTAAAGATTGGTGTAGAAGGCAGAGCCCATTTGATCGTGAGGGACAGCAACTATTACCCTGGAGGTTAGTAGAGAGTGAATTAACTCCCGCAGTGCTTTTTCTGGAAGGCCTGTTGTAAACTATCTGTGGATGCCTGCTGAAAGTCAGAGTGTAGCCCTACGAGACTACGCCGTAAACCCAGGCGTCTGACGTGGTTGTCATCCAGATGAGGGGGGGGGTTAGGGTTAAGCACCCCTAAAAGGAGGGTACTTACCTCATGCTGTCGGGATTTCCATCTGTCGGGCTCGCAGTGTCGGGATTTGAACCGGCACCATTATAATCCAATTCCGCTGGCTACAGTTAATCTTGATATGTTTAGCCTGACCCAGCAACATGTCTTCCAAGAACAAAAGTGCCCATGGAGGCTCCTTTGCTGCAGACATGTAGACACTGTTCTGCTGGTCTTGCGGTCCAGGATGGTCTCTATCCGGTGTTACTCAGACACGCAGCAAGACACCTTATACTACTTGCATCCAGGAATAATCATGGGCAGCCAACTAGTCACAGGTAATGTCGCAGTTGGTAAATCACCTTACAGCTTCCACACCTGTCCTTCCTACTTTGGGGGGTCCAAGCCACCCCTATTATGCAGCTGTTTGCGCTGGAACCACAATGAATGAGCACCATCTCACAATCAGTGCAAGGCTTAGCTCAGGTGTCTGCCTCATTTCAGCAAATGATGGATAGGGACCATACTTCTGGATGCAAACCGTCCAGACGCGAGAACTCTTGTCCCCCAGACGGTTGAGGTTTCTAATTCAGAACACTCCCTGGATCAGGAGGAGGAGGAGGAGGAGGATTTTTCCGGTGCCACAGCGGAAGAGGCCTCGTCTGTTCAGACGGAGCTTCTCCCTCAAGTAGATATTGTTGTCTTAGTTAGGGCAGTCAGATCGGTCCTTTCTATTGAGGAGGAATGAGCTCCTAAACCCAAGGTGCTGATTTTCAAGCGGCAGAAAAAAAAAAAGGTCTCAGTGAGAGTTTCCTAAATTTGAAGTAGCAGAGGCTTCGACTGCTCCTAACAGCCGGTTTCAGGTCTCCAAGCACATTGTGTCCTTAGACCTGATGCCTGCCTAGCAGCGTAGCAAATAGGAGTCTCCACTTCTAGTTGACACACCTATCTTATAAAGAGTTCTATCCTTATTTCGAATACAATTCCCTCAATGAGCCGACAGACAGGAAGTTTGGAAGATTTCCCCAAGGGATTTTATACTCATGCAGGTGCTATCGCACATACTGCCATGGCATATGCATGGGTGGCCAAGGCACTTGGGCGGACGCCCTGGAGGAGGGCCTTACATCAGGGGCCCATGGTAACCAGCTATTAGCTCTGGTGGCACATATCAAGCAGGCTGCTTCCTATCTGTATGAAGCGGCTCTTGACACTGGCATCAACTTCCAAGGTGTCAGCCAGAAGGGTCCACTGACTGCGCTCCTGACGCGCTGACTCGGACTCTAAGAAGGCCCTTCCCATTTGGGCCAGAATTGGATAAAGTAGTTGCCACGGTGTCTGCTTCCAAGACAGCATTTCTACCTTCGGCAGCAACTCCTAAAGCTCAAGCATCATCCTTTTGCCCACAAGGGAAGCCAAGTGGCAGTCCTTTTCAAGTTCCCAGAAATCTGCCACTAAGACCTCCAAACCCAGAAGTAAGCAGACCTGGCTAACAAGCCTATCAATTGGTGGGACAGGCCTCTCCCTGGACAACACCAGTGTGGAAGGCCAGCTTTTGCTTCTCTCCAACATCTGGATGACATGGCAAACAGGACTGGCGTCCCATGATCACCTCGTTCGGGCCCACGTTGTCCTGAATTCCGGTGTCTGTATCTCGACGCCTGTCATAAATCCCTAGCCGGCACTATGTTTTCTTCAGAATCTGCATCGGCCAGTGGGCGGAGCTAAGCAGGACTCAGGTTTTTAGAGCAGAGAGCACTCAGCACTGCAGAGGAGGAGGATGGAGACAGACATGGTGTAAGTCCTGTCCTGATAGCTGGAGACACTGGTGGAAATAGCGGTGGTGCAGCTGGTGCCCACTGTGGTCATAGCCGCCTGCATCCAACAGCACCGCTGCAAGTATCCCACGGGCTCCATAGTATTTAAGTGTAGGGCGAACCGCAGTGAGAACTTCTGTACTACACAGTAACAAACACACCGCCGCTATATATGGGGACCACTACATGGGGCACTGCATAGGTGGACCCAAAGCATATTCTTGCACCTGGGCCCACCACTCTCTAGTTCCACCACTATGGTAGTTGTCTCACTTTAGGTTAAGTATCAGGAATGACATCAGTGAAGAGCTAGCTGTGGCTGTTATTAGATATGATTTGTCTGTAAAATCAGTTCTCCAAAGCATTGGAATGACCAGTCATACACTGATGTAATCAGAATAGCAGGTTAGAGCTGTAAGTGGTAAGGGGGAGATGGACACATAATGGATGGAACACATTAAACTAAACAGACTATAAAGGGAATTTGGGGGGGTGGGGTCAGGAGACATGGATCCAGGCAGCAGTTAGAGAGGGGATAGATGAAGGGGAGGCAGGTGACATAAGGGAACAGATTATTATTTTATTTTTTAAAAGAAAAATATAATACATGATAATAGTGAGGCTCCTTCTTGAATTCTGAATCTCCCTGCTTTGATGACCATTGTATGTTTATGGGTAGCAATGTGCTGGAGCCAGGGGCGCGCTAAGAGGAGCGGGTGCACATGTGCAGTCTCTGACCGGGGCCCCCTCACCTCTACCCAGCATCACACTGGCCCTCATTAAGACCCGGGCGCAAGCGCTGAGCGTTCGCAACTGGGTCGATGGTGAGGCACTGCGCGTGCACAAGCCCCGGAGCGAGAGAGAAATTCTCTCGCTCCGGAGCTCACTAAAAAAGGGGCGGCTGGCGATGTTGATAGCTCGCCCCGTTTTGTAGGCGTGGCGGGGTGGTTTCACAAATGGAGGCGTTCCGCTGTTTTGTGGGCGGCCACACTGACATCAGCAGTGATGTCAGTGGGGAGCTTCCAGCTCGATCAGAGCAGGAAGCTCCGTCGGGCTTGCGGTTGCCGAGACCTTAGGGTCTCGTCGCAAAGCCCCAATGGTCGCTAAAGCTGTGGGTGGTAACCCACAGCTTAGCTAGCGACCAGGAGGCCGCACTTGAAACGTGAAGCGGCCGCCCTCATTCAGAGAGAGTGCTTGCTTCTTGCGACCGCCTCTGAATGAGGGCCACTGAGTGCAGCAGTAGACTCTCGTGCTGTGCCAGACTCTACTGTGCGTGTTCAAAACACCGGGACAATGGCTGCTGTGCCATTTTGATGGCGATTTGTACAGCCCTGCTACCACCGATGGACTCTGGAGTGGTAAGTATTGAATAAGTGGGTGCAGGGTGTGCGGTATGGGCCCCCCTGGACCCATATGCACCTATTATAGATACAACCCGGGCTGGAGCAATAGTTCTAAAACAGTACAACATTTGGCAAGGGGTTACTGTAAAATGAGGTATTGGGAAGACCTATGCGCATGCATGGGTTCCAAGTACCCAGAAACCCCCCTGCCTGCCTCTCAGTAAGTGTAGTGTGGACCGTAACAAGCACACCGCCGCTGGCGATGGGTAGTACACTCGTACTACCTGGTGGTGGGGTGTTTGTTTTAGCAGCCAATGAGGAGTGATTTATTTAAACCAGCGGTGGCCAGATGAAGAATTGAAGTATCTATTGGGCATATCTGTTTGGATATTAAACACCCCTGAAGAAGTCTATATTTGATGAAACGCATTGTGCGATAATGGAAAAAGTGGGCTAATTTGCTGTTAAAGAGCTCATACTCCTGAAGAGGAGGGACATCAAGTTATTAACAGCTAGCCCATATAGGCCACTCTGCATGTGCTGTGTAAGATTTTAACCTTTTTCATTTTTTATAATTTTTAAATTTCATTTTTTATAATAAATATGAATCAAGTATACAGAAACTGATTATTGCAGTTTTGGGTGAACTCTGGTGTGAGGGTCTCATTGTAGAAACAGTAAGAAGAACCTTATCCTCCAACTTCAACAACTAAAAGAACACTGAAAGACTTAACAGGACAACAAAGGTGTTGTTGAACTATTATAAACAAATTGTGTTGGTACACCTTAAGACCCGCCCCAATCCATATTATATATATATATATATATATATATATCACACACACACACACACACACACACACACACACACCCCCCAGCAGGCAGCGACATCTGCAAGAACAGATAGGAGAGAGCAGGACCGCCTGCCAAACTATTTTGATTCTGCTGTGCCAACCCAAATTTTGGGTGTCGGCACCACTCAGTCAATACTTTGTCCTAATTACAAGGACAGTAGGGAGGTAGATCTCAGTGCACACTGTTCTTCTTGTGAAGGGCAAGCTGTGGGTCCCAGCAGTAGTGCATGAAGCATTGGACAGGTATTTAAAGTGGATGGAAATGGGTTGGAGACAGTTCTCACATGATCCCCACGGTTCTTGCCCGGTGGCAGAAGAAAAGACATAAGAACCAGGTGATGTGACCAGGGCAGTTATTCTTATTTCTTTCTGCAGCTGGGCACATGCCCTTACAGTAGGAGGCTGGCCATGTCTCCCTGTGGTGCATCGCCACGTGGCCCATGGGCATTCCCCTGGTGGGCCTTTCTTGCCCCCAGACACTGGGTTGTGGTGACCCTGGTGAGATGCAGAGGACAGTGGTGACATGGCGTAGGTAGTAATGATACAGGTGGCTGTGGCTAGATGAAATTGCACCCGTTGAGAAGCTGGGGCGGGTCGCTAGTACATATACTGTATATCTCATACAAATGCGGCGCTCACTTACTTTTCAAACTGTAATTCCCTTAAATAACAAGAGATATGGTAAGAACTTACCTTTGTTATCTCTGTTTCTACGAAGTCCATAGGGTCCACAGGGTTGACCTTGGGGTTATAGCTGGAACAGGATCCATGGGCACCACACAGTTAAGCTTTTAGCTCCCAGGATGCACTTGGGTCCTCCTCTATACCCCGCCCCCGAGCCACAGGCACCTCAGTTGGTAAGCAGCCTAGGCCGGAGGAGAATATGGAACAGAGAGAAGGAAGACTGGAACACACAAGAAACCATACTCACAGCAATAGGAGACGGAAAACCGGTGACCAGCCACACAGCCCATTTGAAGCCAGGTGCGTCAGGGCGGGCGCCCTGTGGACCCTATGGACTTCGTAGAAACAGAGATAACAAAGGTAAGTTCTTACCATATCTCTTGTTTTCTACTTCAGGGTCCATAGGGGGTCCACAGGGTTGACCTTGGGGATGTCCCAAAGCAGTTCAACTAAGGGCGGGGACGCTCCTGTGCTGAAAGGAGCACCCGGCGCCCAAAGGAAGCATCCTGAGAGGCGAAGGTGTCAAACGCATAGAACCTCAAAAACGTTTGAATAGAAGACCAAGTGGCCGCCTTACACAGCTGAACAGCAGAAGCGCCACGTCTAGCAGCCCAAGAGGGACCCACAGAACGAGTGGAATGAGCCTTAACAGAGGCTGGCACAGGTAAACCCTCTTGTGCATAAGCCTCACAAATAACGGAACGAAGCCAACGGGCTAACGTTTGTTTGTTGGCAGGCCAACCCCTCTTGTGAAAACCAAAGAGGATAAACAAGGAATCAGACTTCCTAACCGAAGCCGTCCGGTCTACATAAATTCTAAGCGCCCGGACCACATCTAAGGAAGTCTCACCAGCTGAAAGATCAGGGGACTGAAAAGCTGGCACAACAAGTTCCTGATTAATGTGGAACTTCGAGACCACTTTGGGCAAAAACTCAGGACGAGTGCGGAGCACCGCTCTGTCCTGGTGAAAAATCAGGAAAGGAGGGCGACAGGAAAGCGCCCCCAATTCAGACACCCTCCTGGCCGAAGCAATTGCCAGGAGAAAAACCGTCTTAAATGTCAGCCACTTGAGCTCCACCGCCTCAAGAGGCTCAAACGGAGGACCCTGCAGGACCCGTAGAACCACCGCCAAGTCCCAAGGAGCCACAGGAGGCACAAAGGGAGGCTGGATCCTGAGAACACCCTGGAAAAAGGTGTGAACGTCTGGTAGTATTGCAATCCGCCATTGAAACCACACGGACAAGGCGGACACATGAACCTTCAGAGATGCAAGGCGTAAGCCGAGATCCAATCCTGACTGAAGAAATTCCAAGATCCTAGAAACTCGGAACACCTGAGGATCATAATGTCTGGACTCACACCACTGAAAGTAAGCGTGCCACACTCTGTGATAAATCCGTGCTGAAGCAGGCTTGCGTGCCCTGAGCATGGTACCAATAACCGAACTGGAGAAGCCCCGAGACCTCAAGACGGCTGTCTCAAGAGCCACGCCGTCAAAGACAGCCGACCCAGATCCGGGTAAAGGCAGGGCCCCTGAGACAACAGGTCCCGACGCTGAGGAAGAAGGTACGGAGCGTCGATGGAGAGGCTCCTGAGATCGGAGTACCAAGGACGTCTGGGCCACGCCGGAGCTACCAGCACGAGCATGCCGCCGTCCTGCTTGAATTTCCGCAGAACCCGAGGAAGCAGGGATAGCGGAGGAAACAGATACGCCAGGTGAAACATCCATTTCACCGACAGCGCGTCCACCAGACTTGCGCCTGCGTCTCTTGTCCTTGACCCGTAAACGGGCAACTTGTGATTGTGACGGGAGGCCATCAAGTCCAGCTCCGGCAGTCCCCACCTGTCCACGAGTAGCTGAAACACCTCTGGGTGAAGCGACCATTCCCCGGGATGGAAGTCCGCCTCCCAATTGAGGACTCCGGGGATGAAGACCGCCGAGATCGCCGGAATGTGACCCTCCGCCTAAGTCAGGATACGAGACACCTCTGACATCGCTGCCTGACTGCGAGTTCCACCTTGGTGGTTGATATACGCCACCGTGGTGGCGTTGTCGGACTGCACCTGTACCGCCCTTCCGTGAAGAGCGGGGCCGGACGACTGCAGGGCCCTGTATACTGCCCGCAGTTCCAGGATGTTGATGGGGAGAAGTGCTTCTTCCGCTGACCAACGACCCTGAAGCGACAAAGAGCCGGTCACTGCCCCCCAACCCCGGAGACTGGCATCCGTCGTGAGCAGGACCCAGTCCGGGATCCAAAATGGGCGCCCCTCGACCAGATGAGCTGTCTGAAGCCACCAAGCCAAAGATTGCCGAACGTCCGGAGACAACACCAGCACCTGAGAGCGGATCCGGTGAGGTAACCCGTTCCATTCTGATAGAATCAGCCCCTGCAGGGGCCGGGAATGGAACTGGGCAAATTCCACCATGTCGAATGTCGACACCATGGACCCCAGAACTCTCATAGCCGAATGGACCGACAGGCGGCAACGGCTCAGGCAACTGTGTATCCGCAGCTGTAGGGAGGCGACCTTCTCCGGAGTCAGGAAGATCCTTTGCTGACGCGAATCCAGCAGGGCTCCCAAATGAACCATCCGCTGTGATGGAATCAGGGAGGACTTTTTCCAATTTATCAACCACCCGTGTGCTTGCAGGCAAGCGATCGTCAGGTGGAGATGTTGAAGCAGTACCTCCGGGGAGCTCGCCAGCAACAGGAGGTCGTCCAGATACAGCAGCAGCCGTACATTCTGGTTCCGAAGATGTGCGGCCATGACCGCCATAATCTTCGTGAACACCCTCAGTGCCGTGGAAAGACCAAAGGGTAGCGCCCGGAACTGATAGTGGTGTTGAAGGATAGCGAACCTCAGATACCGCTGGTGTGAAGATGCTATCGGAACATGGAGGTAGGCGTCCTGGATGTCCAGGGACACCATGTAATCCCCCGGTTCCATCGCCAGAATGATGGAACGTAACGTTTCCATCCTGAACTTGGGAACTCTGAGGAATTTGTTCAGAGACTTCAAGTTGAGGATAGGGCGATGAGAACCATTGGGTTTCTGCACCAGAAACAGAGACGAATAATACCCCGTCCCTCGTTGTGATAGAGGAACGGGAACAATGACCCCTGCTTTCAGCAAGGACTCTATAGCCTCCTGAACCTGTAACGCCTTGGTCTTGTCCTGAGAAGGACTTGTGCAGAAAAACTGGTGGGGTGGTCTGTGCCGAAAAGACAGGGCGTACCCCTGGGAGACCACTTCTCGAACCCAGGCATCCGTGGTGGTATTGTGCCAGCACTGGGCAAATAGAAGAAGTCGGCCTCCCACTCTGAGGTCCCCCAGAGGGAGGCCCGTCCCATCAGGCCGCAGGTTTATCTTCCTGCTTGGAAGAAGGGCGCCGAGCACTCCAGGCTTGCTTCTTGGGTTTAGAGGCAGTATTACTCGCAGACTATCTCGGGAAAGACTGACCTTTCGCCTTACCCTGAACCCGAAAGGAACGAAAAGCCGAACTCCGAACCTTAGCAGGCAGTGCCGCCGAAGGGAGGAAGGCCGACTTGGATTTAGCCAGGGTGTCCACTATTTTGTCCAAGTCCGGACCAAATAGTAATTCCCCATTGAAAGGTAAGGCCTCCAGACCCTTCTTTGAATCAGAGTCCGCTCTCCAGGACCGCAACCACAAGGATCGGCGGCCAGACACCGCTGCAGCCGATACCCGCGAGGTCAGCAGACTAGCATCTAAAGAAGCTTCACCAATGTTAGAAGCAGCGTCCCTCATTTGTCCCAACAACGCCCGCTGGACATCCGGAGCGTCGTCTGGGAAGGTATCTTCCAATGCATTGGCCCACCCCTCAATGGCCTTGGCCACCCAGGAGATGGCCATGGACGGTCGGGCCACCGCCCCGGAGAGGGAGTAAATAGACTTTAAGCAAGTCTCAACTTTCCTGTCCGTGGGATCCTTCAGCGAGGATATCGACGGTAATGGTAAGGTGGCGCCCCGAGTTAAACGGGTGACATGGGAATCCACCGCAGGTGGAGTTTCCCATTTTTTACAATGTGCCTCAGGGAAGGGGTAATTAGAAGCCAACCGCTTCTGAGGAAGGAATCTCTTACTGGGCGCCTGCCAAGCTACCGCCATATGATCCGTCAACTGATCCGACAGGGGAAACACCGCAGAAGCCACCTTAGTTTTTTTGAAACTAGGAAACTTCGACTTAGGAACCGGTGCCTCATCCTCTATAAGAAGAATAGCTCGCACCGCCCTAACTAGTGCTCGCACATTAATGGACGACTTGGTATCCATTTCCTGGACCGAGGCGTCCGAGTCAGTGTCATCAGGGACCTCCCCATCATCTGAGGAACCCTCTGAGTCCGATACCTGAGCAGCCCGTGTCATGAGTGGGCGTTTTGAAATCCTAGAAGGCATGTCAGTCTGCAACATTGACTGAAAAGCCGAGGAAGCGGCTGCCAAATTTTGCACGGAGTTGGAGAGCACATCCACCCATGGTGGAGGAGTCGCCATAGGGGCCTGAAAAGGTACCACAGGCTGCTGCGGCACAGGGGAAGCCTGTATATACATAGGCAACCCCGCATAGGGACCTACTGATTGAGACCCAGGAGGACTCCGCAATAACTGCGGGACACCCGGGAACGGGGGATGGTCGGCTGGGGCACCGCCCTAGTAGGGAGAGCAGTCGGGACCGACAGACGGTCCGTAATAGACACCAGCACTTGAGAAAACATCGCCCACGGTGGTTCCTGCGCCAGAGAAGGTCTGGATGGGCCAGGAGCCACCTGGCATCGACTACACAGGCCATCCTGTGACAAATCCTCCCTATCTACTCCTGCAGAACAGCGTCCGCAGGAGGAGCCACTGAGCGCTCAACCTCCTCGTCTGACATGACAGAATATATTATATATCTGGCACCAGGGTAGAAGTAAAACGCACTCACCGGTGTGCTGAACAACAGCCCACAATATGGCACTGAGTAGCACACAACTGTATGTGACGGACCTCACAAATACGTGATCTATATAAGTGAGGTCAGTAGAAACGCCCCTCCCCCACACACCTGTAGGGCTTGTAGGAGAAGTAAAGGGATAGGTATAAGCTGACAGTAAGTAGAAAATAAGCACAGACAGGCAGCACTAGCAAAAGTCACATACCATGCAGGAAGATATACTCACTGCACCTTTCCACTACAATCAACCTGCCCAGATTCAGTGTCTGGGAGGGCTATAGTGCTGTGTACGCTGTCCTTAATCAGGGGAGAGGTACACAGGGGGACCGGTCCGCGTGCTCCCTGAGATCTGCGCTGCCACTGGGAAAATGGCCGCTGGAGACCTCAGAGGAGGAGTGGCCGTGTAACTGCAGCTCAGCGACGCCAGACTGCGTGCTGAAAGGCGCGCTGAGCTAAGGGGAGGAGCCGCTGACAGGGAAGGCTTCCTCCCCTGGCTGGCCATAACCCCAGGGATGCTGGCTTCCCGCTTGCCCCTTTATCCCTGGTGGTCTAGTGGTCCCACGGGTTATGGGGGGGGCCCCGCCGCCACTGCCAGCAGCCTCCGGTCTGTCCCCAGGACCGGAGGCTAAAGGACTGCATTTAAGGCATTCCGCGCGCCGCCGCTAGCCAGCGACGCGCGGCTTACCTGAATCCCCGGCGACTCCGGCAGCAGTCCTGGGAGGTAGACAGAGTCCGGCTAGTACGGACTCTGCCCTCCCGCCGCGATCCTCAGATCAGTACTGGCGTCGCGGCGCCAGTCGGGGATCAGAGCGGCTGCGTGGGCGTCTGTACAGACAGCCCTTCGCTGCCATCTGTAGTAAAAAGAGATTAAAATAAATAAAATCTAACTTAAAATAAAAAGCTTCTGGGAGCTGCTCCTGCAGCCCCCCTGCGCGGTGACCGACTCCGGCCGGGCACCAGCTTACACTGAGGTGCCTGTGGCTCGGGGGCGGAGTATAGAGGAGGACCCAAGTGCATCCTGGGAGCTAAAAGCTTAACTGTGTGGTGCCCATGGATCCTGTTCCAGCTATAACCCCAAGGTCAACCCTGTGGACCCCCTATGGACCATGAAGTAGAAACAGGGAATGTTCGTTCCAAAATATTTGCAATAATTTGTTAAGCTGACCACCACTTCATGGTCATTCCCATCTGGCCAGTCCCTACACTGACTCTCAGATATATGATCTTTGCTGTGTTACATTTGGCTCAAGCTAGCACACACTTTTTAAACATGAGTATGGCTTAAAGAGACAGCACCACACTCAGGGATATCCGTCAATAAGTTTGTTTTACATTTGATATTTTTTATGTAGATGGTGTGGTCACATACCAAGGGCACCCCAGATGGTTGAGTGCCGTGGATTAAGCATTAGTTGTCACTTTTTTGGGGGGCTCCAGGATGATTTCACCACTTTTTCACGCACTTCTCCCAGGCCGCTTTTTATAGACACATTGCACAACCTCGCCACACAATGTATGGAAGTTTCATGAAACAAACTCGCTCCTAATTGGATTAACCCCCATGTACCAAACTTAATTCTCATGTACAGGACACAAATTTACTAGCCGTTACAGCTCCCTCTAATGTTTACAAGCGGTATTACGTTTACAAGGGGTAGACTGACACAAAAATTCGCCACAACACAAACTTCCACTGAAGAATAACAAACCTATGGATAAAAACATTACCCTTCATTTCTGAAATGCAATTCTGGGTAGTGGAAGTCACATGAGCACTCTTGGAGCCACACGGACCTCAGACAAATTGTCCACCAAGGGCTGGACAGCGGAAAAGGACACATTCTGGACCGTGGCTCTCCATTTACACAAAAATACGTCTGGGTGCACTACTGAATTGTCAGACTAATTGCGCCGCTGGTAAGTAACTGAAATATTACCTGTGAAATTTAGGATTTGACAAATACCCAAGAGAAATGGCACAAAACCGCTCTCTTTCTAGGAGATGAAGAAATTATGCAGGGACAAGTTTTTTTTCCACAATCAGGACCTTTCTATCAAAATACACTTTCAAAATGAGTCATGTGATATCATGTCTGTCCACATATAAATGTACAGGGGTGACGTTACTGCTCTCGAAATATAAGCCAGGAGCTCATACCTATCCAGATAGATGAGGTTCTCTGTAATTCTATATGGATTGGGCCTGCCATCGATGAGGTTCCCCTGTAATTCTATATGAATTGGGCCTGCCATCGATTAGGTTCCCCTGTAATTCTATATGGATTGGGCTTGCCATCAATTGGGGCTTCCTAGTAATTCTATATGAATTGGGGCTGCCATCAATTGGGGCTCCCTAGTAATTCTATATGGATTGGGCCTGCCATCAATTGGGGCTCCCTAGTAATTCTATATGGATTGGGCCTGCCATCGATGAGGTTCCCCAGTAATTGTATATAGATTGGGCCTGACATCATTCCCCGGTAATTATACATGGGTTGGGCTGCCATTATTGAGGTTCCTCTGTGATTATATACTTGGTTAGAGCTGCCATCGTTGAGGTTCCCCTGTAATTGTACATGGGTAAAGCTGACATTGTTGACGTTCCTGATTGTACATGGGTTGGGCTGCCATTGTTGAGGTTCCTGTGTAATTAGATGGGTAAAGCTGCCATTGTTGAGGTTCCCCTTATAAATGTGTAGAGTTGCCATTGTTGAAGGACTCCCGCATTACAACAATTCATAGGCAGGCTCTTCGTACAGTACCTCCTCTTTACACGCCAGCACCAATCAGAGGATAACTGAAGTTATAACAAGGGCAGCATGCAATGGAATGAAAACTCTGTAAAGTTCTTGAGCGCAAAGGAAGCTCCTGAAAGGTCGCGTTACCGGGAGAGAGCTCTGCTTTCTGCTCACATTATACGTTTCTCAGACACACTTTTAGGATTTGTAGACAAAAGCAAAGTCTCCTTCTACTGTCAATGAAATTAAAATATTTTATTGGCAAAACCAAACCGTTACCAGGTACACTTTATTCGTTATGTCAAAATGTCATGCTCCTATAGCCAGTATGGGCTAATATATGTGATCAAGAAAACCGGCAGATCTGTATCAGTGGCTAAGACAGCGTCGCCGTTGCGGAATTTCTTCAACATTCTGAATTTCATAATTTGCATATTTCCTAGAAATACCCAGCACGCTACGGGCCCCTGATCGTTCGCGTCATAGCTACTGACACAGAGCTGTTTATATCAAAATGAAAAATACATGGTGTCTTGTTTATTTTCTTCCTTATTTTTTTTTTTTTACTTTTGTTTTTTTATATATATATATTTTTTTTTTTACTTTTTTGGTTTAGCATTAACTGTAAAAAAAAAAAAAAAAAAAAAAAAAAAACAAAAGAAAAAAACAAACAAAAAACCAGCATTGTGATTATAAATATTATATTAACAGATAAAATGACATCTCCATTGTAACAAACACAAAAGGAAAAAAAAAATATTTTGCAGAGACTGCGCAAAGCGCAATACGTGGATTTATACAACGCAGGAAGAGAAGGAGACATCGGAATACTTTGGTGAGGGGGACGGTGACATAGAAAAAAAATATAATAAATAAATAAATACAAACAATGCAGATGTATGGAAAATACAATGACCTACATGCAAAAGTGTGACCGTAGATTTTTTTTTTCCCCGTAAACTTGACAAATATGGCATGAGGAATATTTGGGGGGGGAGAGGGAATACTTTGAGTACATCCAAGATCTCAGAAGAACTTTTTTTTTTTGCAGTCAAAAAGAATAATCCTTTACGAGACTTTTACAATGCCTCTTTGGTATGCTATAGGCACAGGAATTTTCACGAAGGCTAACAGTGGCCAAGCGGTCAAAATCCAGAATAACACGTCTGCGGATCAGGAGAAGCCGCAATACCATTCCTCCTCCAGGTATGCACTTTAAATTTAAAGTTAATAACTAATTAAAAGGGTTGGTGTCACTATTATAAAAAAAAACAAAAAAACATGTACATTGCACAGCTAGTTTCAATAATTAAAATATGGCAACCAAGTGAAATATGTAAAATACTTTCACCTAACAGCCTGCAGATGTCACTGTTTCCACTACTGTACCCAGAATAAAATGTAGCCGTTGACATTGTGTTTCCCAGAGAGAGACATAGCACAGTGACACCTGGAGGCTATAAAAGGAAGTACTGCAGATCATGCTGAACACAGCGGATAAGATGATGATCTCTAATTAAATAATAAAATAACTTCTACGTAAACAAAACATTCTAAAAACATGTGACGGTACAACCCTTTTAAATGTTTTTTTGGAAGAGAGCGCTTTACAGAAAGGTCTAGTGGTAGGTGGGCGCTGAACAATAAAAATTTCCCAAGAAATTAAATATTCACGTGGGACTGCAATCTGCTTTACAGACACGAATGACGACTGGAACCTTAAACATCAAGGTCCCTGTCTGCTCTATGATGCAACTGAGGCATCGGGGTTTGAGGGCAGGCTCCTCCTGTAGCGCAGAAACCGCGGGGGACTGTAGATCACCAATGACTTAAAAAAAAAAAAAAAAAAACAATGGCGGGGACGAGTGTAAAATGACTGACCACGTAAAGCAAACCGTGAAGTGCGTGTGATTGTACGGTACGTACTCTGCTCCGTTTAAGCTGGTTTATCCAATATCAATTATGAATGCAAACAGTCCATCATTAAAATTACAGAATCTCTCATTAAATATGCCTCTATTCTCAGTGGAATACATAATCCTTATATATACACATATGCAATGTACTATTTAGATTAAACTCTGCTTTTGTAGTAAAATACGTTATTGATGACAAGTGGATGAGGGGCCATGGAGAGGGGCAGCGGGCTTGACATTCAACGTGTGGACACGCACCTGACGCCTTCTCCCTGCGAGTGGACAGGTGACACAGTGCTGATCCTCAGACAGTCTTTAAGGAATTTTACTGGGCGCGGTGCGGACCCCCTCCCTCCCCCTCAGTCTCCCCCAAAATGGTTTATTCCTATGTGCGCCAATTTGAGCTAATTGCAGCCTTCTGTGGCTAAAGGATTTCACTGCAAAGAAACCGCTTGTAAACCATTATGGAAGCAATCATTCCTACTATCGGGCGCCGTCTGTCCGCCAACACGATGCCCTGCGGCTAGTGCGAGGCAATGTGGCGGTATACAATCCATCCTATCGTGGACAATCCCGAGAAGCTGGCGATCAGGCAGGCGTGAAGGGGGGGGGGGTGCAGAGAGCAGCGGGAGGGGCGAGAAGTTCATGCGTCCCAGCTGACATGGTCCGAGCTCTCTAGCGAACTGCTCTTGGTCTTGTGAGGGGACACCGGGCTTGGGGGGCTGCTGAGGTTAGAGCTGTTGGAGGCCGTTGAATGCCTTGGAGAGTCCGAGTCCTGGTGGGCGACATAAAGAAAAACAAAATAGGTTAAACGTGGAGGGGGCTTCACATTTGGAGGGTCACCCATTACTCTGACCGGTCTGTAGAGCGTAAGAAAAGAGGGTACTCCCCCCCCACCACCACCTCCAAGGTCCTCCACGCTACCAGAAATTGAGCGGATACATAGCGTTTACAGTAGTAGTACCCAAACCCTGTCCTCACGGCAGCCTAACAGTCCAAGCAAAGGTGACTCATTTAGTGCCTTAGTAACGTTTTTTTTTTTTACCATTTGTGCATGTGCATCGATATCCTTAAAACCTGGACTGTTAAGGTGCCTTGAGGATAGCGTTTCGGAAACCCTGGATTACGGTGAAGGAGAACGGAAGCTATCCTGTCCTCCAAATGTGTGCTGTATTGTGCCCCCTTATACAGTGACATTGAGGTCGATCGGATGAAGTCAGAACTCCTGCACTCTTCTAACGTATTAGCTCCAGGCCTCAAAAAGTGGACATCCCATTCATAGCTCTGACCACCACCTTATTAACATCTCTGTATAGCCCAACACTGTGCCTGAAGCCCTGTCCTTGTGTTTTGCGTAAGTCACCGGCGCAATCCGAGAGAGGAAACTGCAGCTGTTCCCTAACATTTTTGGAGTCCACACCTCCACCCATTAGATTTTGTTTACTATGTTGCCATGGAGCCCACAAGGGAGATAATTACAATGAAATAAACAACCAGTAGCAGATTGGCGGAGAGGAAACACAGAAGGGTAGGGAGCAGTTGCTAATTATTTCCCTGTAAAAAAAATAATTCAAATGAAATCGCCAATGCAGTCCGGGGGGGTCTAAGTCTTCAGGCGCACTATGGAGCTTTACAGAGCAGTAGGGGGAAATACACTGCCATGTCCAAGAGCGGATTCCCAGGGAATGATCAATGGGTACTTCCATATCTGCTGTTCTATGTAGCGCTCATTATTTGGGTGACCGCGTAGGATAATGCAGGACAGAAAGTAATTCCCACCTCTCGCTCGTAGTTTCCTGCTGGCACATCGCTTCCTTGGTCAAGTCCTCCGGAAGATAACGACCCATCAGATGGTGAGGTCCTGGGCTGTCGTTTTGCCCCATAGCTGCCCCCAGAGAAATCTCGCCGCAAAGCACTGCCGTTCTGCGAGGACCCTGCAACATAAGGTAGGTTAGATACGATTGTGCTGCGGGCACAGTGATGCCCACTGGGCACATTCAGGCCCAATTAATTATTTTCCAGAACAAGCAGATCCACCCCCCCCAGCACGTCAGCCAGTGGCCACGTTTCTCAGATGTGGAAAGAACAAGTGGCCACAATCCACACTATAGATTATCGGAGCGCCGTGACTTACGTGCAGCCAGCCCACTGCTGGCACTCATAGACCTCCCTGGCTCCCCGCGAGACTTGGTGATAGACGGAATACTGACGGATCCACTGAACATCGTCCGACTGTCCTGGTGCCGGGGGTTCTGTGTAAGGCAGAGAATGGACAGGTTACGTGTCTGTGTGTAGCTCTCACAATTCAACTCGGCGAGGGAAGACAGGAACTACAAACAGCTGCTTCTCACTAAAGACAAAGTGATATACGGTAACCTTTGTAGGCATGACAGACAGTAAACACACGAGGAGTATACGCCCAAGATCCAAGTCCAGCCAGGGCAACGCAGGCGGCAACATCCGCGCTGCAGATTACAGCAAGACCAACACTGTCACATCACTCCACTCCAACACAGAAGCGCTCAATGAATTCAATGCTGGCAATGTGCAGATCACAATGTGACAGAGTAATGAAGCCCCCAGGACAGGAGAAAGAGAGAGGATTCAATTCACTGGTGATCGAGCAGATGCATCTTGGTGAGCACGGGAACGTCAGCTCTTAGGCCTGTGGGGCGGCCATTTTGGGAGTTGGAGCAGTGTTGATAAGATTGGAGGGTATAAATTCACCAGGAAAGAGTAACATCACGGGGTGTATATTGGGTCACTGGCCCCTTATAACAGACAGGTTGGATTGTCACAATCATTGGTTCAGCTCACAAAATGGCTGCCTCATGCAGTGCCGCTGAGGCCTAGTAAATAGATAGGACTCATTCTAGCGCACAATGGCCATAAAAGGTCTCTCTCCGCTGTGTATGGGGGTAAATGTTCCATGATACAGTGGGAATACCATTATCCACAATATACACTAATGGAATTAATTCTGGACACTTTTAGGAAATCTTTTAAATTTTGCGTTTAGTCATTATCTTTACATTACAATCACTTATAATTTATATTCCAATCGAAGTTCAGTATATGTGCGTATAATCATTACTGTTTATTTTTAAGTTGTCATTTGCCTAATTTCCAGTGAAAAATTCAGTAAAAACAAGAGATATGGTAAGAACTTACCTTTGTTATCTCTGTTTCTACGAAGTCCATAGGGTCCACAGGGTTGACCTTGGGGTATAGGTTGGGAACCAAATCCGGGCACCACGCAGTTCAAGCTTTTAGCTCCCAGGATGCACTTGGGTCCACTCTCCCTATAACCCCGCCCCCCAGCCAGAGGCACCTCAGATTGTAAGTAGCCAAAGGCCGGAGGAGGAGAGAAAAAGAGAGAGAAAACTGGAACACTCTAGAACCATACTCACAGAAAAGGAGACGGGAAGCCGGTGACCAGTAACACAGCCCATATGAAGCCAGGTGCGTCAGGGCGGGCGCCCTGTGGACCCTATGGACTTCGTAGAAACAGAGATAACAAAGGTAAGTTCTTACCATATCTCTTGTTTTCTACTTCAGGGTCCATAGGGGGTCCACAGGGTTGACCTTGGGGATGTCCCAAAGCAGTTCAACCAAGGGTGGGGACGCTCCTGTGCTGAGAGGAGAATCCGTCGCCAAAAAGGAAGCATCCTGAGAGGCAAAGGAAACCAATGCCTAGAACCTTAAAAAGGTATGGACAGAAGACCACGTGGACACCTAGTAAGGCAAAACAGCCGAGGCGCCACGACGAGCCGCCCACGAGGGTTACACGGCCCGAGAAAAAAACAAGCCTCAACGACAGAAATGCCCACCCATGGGTAGGCCCCTGAGGAAGACATACGAGGCCATCCAGTCAACATTTCATTATAGGCCGGCCATCGTTTCCTGTTAAAACCAGAAACCGCAGACCACCAATAAGGAGTCCGCTTACCATAAGGAACTTGAACGGATCACATAAAGCCAAAGAGGCCGGACCACAGTCCATGAGGCCACAACAGCCGAGAGGACTGGGAACTGAATGGCCATACCATAAGTTCCAGAATAATATGGAACCTAAAAACCACTTTAAGAAGAAACACAGGGCGAGAGCAACTCACACCCTGACATGATGCCCTCCAGAAGAGGGAGCCACATGAGAACGCTCCCCATTCAGACACTCTCCTGGTTGATTTAAACACCCTGAGAGAGAGAGAGAGAGAGAGCTTAAACAATAGACCATGTAATGGCTATCACAACCAGCGGTTCCATGGACTGTCCCCGGAGGGAACAAAGAACCACTACTAACTCCCCAGGAGTCCCTAGGGAGGATAAGTGGAGACATAATCCAGAAAACACTCCAAAGGATGAACTGGATACCAGAGCGGAGCAATTCCATATCTTAACCATACCGACAGTGTAGAGATCCGCACTGTCAGGAAGGCCAGGCCAAGGGTGAAACCCAAGCCAGCTGGAAGGAATGCCAGAATATCTGGAAATCCTGGACACCGGAGGATCGTATCGACAGGTACGATACCATAAGAATTATGTATGCCACAGTCCGTGGCAGATCCCAGCAAAGTCTGGCCTATCTGCTCTAAACATCTCAATGAAGACAGAGCCAGGGAAGCCCGAGGACCACAGTAGGGGCGCAGTTAAAGACAAGCGATCCAGATCCAGGGAAAAACAAGGACCCTGAGACAACAGGTCCAGATAGTGAAGCAGTAGGAACGGAGCATCGAGGAGGAGACTCCGAAAATCTTAGTACCAGTGATGTCTGGGACGACCTGGAGCCCCCAGAAGGAAAGCCCCTCCGTCTCGAATTAAACTTCCGAAGACCTCGAGGAAGAAGGGAGACCGGAGGACACAGGTACACAAAGTGGAAGGACCACTTCACTGACAAAGAGTCACTGAAGGTAGCTTCAGTACTCCTAGAGCTGGACTGTAACACCGGTAATGTGTGATCGAGTCAGAAGGCCATGGGGATCAATCCCCTCAGGGAGGCCCCCTCTGCTCACCAGGAGTTGAAACCTCTCTTGGAGAAGAGACTAGTCCCCGGGATGCACGCCGTGACGGCTGAGGAAGCCCGCTTCCCAATGGAGAGCTCCGGGAATAAACACCGCAGAGTTGGCCAGGAGAAGACCCTTGGACTATGTCAGAATGGGTGACATTCCTAACATTGCCACCCAACTACCAGTGTTGCCTAGATGGAAGCCACTGTTGTGACACTGTCGGACTGAACCTATTCAGGTTAACCGTGACAAATGGGTTAGGCCAGAGTGAAAGTCCAAGACAGCTTAAAGTATCAACAAGGTAAGTGGCAGGGCAGAAGCGACAGACGTCCAACTGCCCCGAAATGAATGCGGACCAGACACTGTCTTTAGCAAAGAACACCCTGGACGAGATGGCCATAGCCACCCGGACAGAGACCAACTCGCCTCCGTAGAAAGTATCATTGTTCGAACAGTGATCCGATGGAAAAAACTCGATCCATCTGGAGGGGAGTCAATTATGGCAAGGCCTGGAATGGAACTGAGCACATTCCACCCTACCAAAAGGTAGACACTCTGGTAGACCGCGCATCACAAAGAGTAATGACATATGTCGACTGCGTAGATATCCGCACCCTCGAAGTTGAAGAGTGGAGATCTTGTCTTACGCCAGAAAAATTCTCAGATTCTGAGAATCCAGCAGTGCTCCCAGATGAAGAAAACCCTGTGAGGGATGCAGGGAGGACTTTTCTGTGACGAGAAGAAGCCCCGGTTATCCTGACCTGGCGGTAAAGTACCTTGGTGATCCTGCTAAAAGTAGGAGACCGTCCAGAGAAAGGAGCATTCGGATACACTGAACAGGTGAACTGTCAGAAAATCCATAAAGCTGGTAAACCCCGGTGGAGTTGAGGACAGCCCCAAAAGGCAGAGCCCGAAACTTACAAGTGTTGCTGTGGCACAGCAAACCTGAACCCATGCTGATGAGAGGGCTCTGTATGTACCCGTAGGTACGTATCCTGAATACTCGGATATACCATAAAATCCCCAGGTTCCAAACATCGGATGATGGAGCATGGACGATTCCACCTGAGTCAAGGCACCGTTGGAATCTGATTCAGGGATTTGAGACAGAGTATAGGCAAAGGAGGACCAGTCGGTCACCGCCCCAAAAAGAAAGTAGAACAACCAGTCCCTCACTGAGATAGTGAGGTTGGCCGAAATAGCTCTGCTTACCACAAAGACTGTATAGCTTTCTGGGATTGTAAGGCCCTGATCAGTTCTGAAGAAGGGCCCGTGTACCAATGCCTGTGAGGAGGCTGCATGAGCAATGAGAGGCCGTTGAGAATCAGTACCTCACTCTGGAAATTCCCCAGATGTAGACCTGTCCCGTCAGGCTGAGGGTATATCCTCAGGTGTAGAAACAGGGTCGTCCGGAAGTCCAGGACTGCTCGGTACTGGATATGGTGGCCCCCGTGGAGGCCGACAGCCTAGGAAAAAACAGGCCTTTAGGCTGACCCTGAGGACAAAAAGACTTAACAGAGTTAGTCCGAATGTAGTGGGAGTAGCTAAAGACGGTATCTCCCCATTAGTGATACTGCCAATGATGCAACGATCTTGTCAAGGTCAGGACCAAACAAGAACTTCCCCCTGGAAGGAGTGTGCACCTCTGCTTTCCCATAACGCAGCCATAGGGTACTGCGGCGGATACAGATGCCGCCGAAACCCTGAAAGTTAGAAGACCGGCATCCCATGAGGTAATCCCACATATGACCACTGCATATTTTGTGAGCGGCAAAAAGATATTTGAACCTCAGACGTGTTGGAGGGGAAAAACGTCACAAAAGCATCACCATGCGATGGCCATGGTAGGACGGGCAACAGGCCCTGAAAACGAGTACATTGATTTCAGGCAAAGTTACCACCTACGGATCCGTAAAATCCGTCCAGGCCGGGATGGGAGGCGTATTAATGCCTGTAACCCGATGATTAACATACAAATCCATCCCAGAAGGGGATTTCCATTACTTGTGAGGACCCTCAGGGAATGGGAAACAGGAGGCCTTTGTGACTCCTCGTATCTGGGGACAGCCAGACTCCCGCTATGAGATCCACCCGCTGGGCAGAAAACGGGAGATGTATGATACAGGTGCAGGATCGACATTCTCTATATCCAGAATGAGCCTGGCTACCAGCCCCAAAGCAGGGATAATAATACTTGAGATCGGCTCCCCCCCATGTGAGAGGGAAAGAGCCGAATATACCATCCAGTTCACGGCAGAGCCACTGGTCAGTAACCACAGGGCGTATATCACGCCAATTAGTATTTCGTATAAAACGACATCCACCAGGGTGGCCGTTGTGGTAATCCCTGCAAGGGGAATGACAGACCGATGTGGTATCGGAGGTAATTCATGTACTGTGAAAAACCCCGGCAGGGAGCGATAGTCTGTGACACAGGGGTAAATTGCAAGAAATTGCGAGATACCCCGAGTTCAAAAGGGCAGTATGGTGAAGTAACTCCAAGCGAGTGACGACAATGGGGCCCGCCCGGGCGATCCTCAAAGGAGAGGATCCTGAGAAACAACGCCCTTTAAGGGGGTCGTGCAAGGGGCCCGGCCCCAGATGGTGCCGCATACGTAAACCTTTCTGAGTTAAAATCCTCCGCACTAATTCCTGCAGGCTATGACTTGCAGGATAGCAATAATGGGTGCAGTATCGTGTGCAATCTCCTGGTCAGATATATCTGACTATCTTGACGGAAATATTAAGCAGCGCCATACCGGTCCTGACTGACGCTAAGATTAGCTGCAGGAACCCATTATCAGCGTACGCAACTCACAGTTCCATCTAAAATATGGCAACATGCAGCACGCAACAGTATGTGACAAACCTCACAGATATTAACAAATATATATATGTGAGGTCTCAGAACCACCCCAGGTACACCTGTATTAGGGCAGATAAAGAAAAGGGATAGATATACACTGACAGGTGAGAGAAAAAGCAGACAGTCAGCACTAGCATAAGTCACATACAATGCAGAAAAATATATATACATACATAAGCATGACATATAATATACTGCACAATATCGCTACATTCAACTGCCCAGATTCAGTGTCTGGGAAGGCTATAGCGCTGTGTACACTCACCCAAATGGCCAGGTACGCAGGGGGACTGGGCTCACTGACATCCTAAGAGTTCTGCAGCACCACAGAGAGAAAATGGCCGCTGGAGACCTCAGAAGAAGCGTGGCCCGCGGAGGAAGCAGCTCAGCGACGCCAGACTGTAGTATTGAAAGGCGCGCTGAGCTGAGGGGAGGAGCCGCTAGACAGGGAAGGCTTCCTCCCCTGGCTAGCAATTAACCCCCCGGGATGCCGGCTCCCGCTGCCGCTATAATCCCTGGTGGGCTGTGGACACGCGGGGTATGCCTCCATGGAGGGGGAGCCCGCCGCCACCGCTAGCGCCTCCGGTCTGTCCCCAGAGACCGGAGGCATAAGGCTGCATGTACACGCGGGTCACCGCAAGCGGTGACCACGCGACTTACCTGTCCCCGTCGATCCGGCAGCAGCCCAGGGATTCCTCCAGAGCCCGGCTAGTACAGACTCTGGGGTCCCGCTGCGATCCCCAGATCTGTACTGGCGTCGCAGCGCCGGCGGGGTGTAGGAGCGGCAGCTCAGACGTCCATTGGACAGTCTGATGCTGCCGCTCTGAAGAGTAGTAAAAAAATAATAAAACAAAACTCTTTTAAGCTTAGAGGCTGCTAAGCAGCCCCCCTGCAGTAACGGTGACCCGACTCCGGCCGGGCACCAACTTAAACTGAGGTGCCTCTGGCTGGGGGGCGGGGTTATAGGGAGAGTGGACCCAAGTGCATCCTGGGAGCTAAAAGCTTTAACTGCGTGGTGCCCGGATTTGGTTCCCAACCTATACCCCAAGGTCAACCCTGTGGACCCCCTATGGACCCTGAAGTAGAAACCACAGTTTTACAGGTATGCTTTTATTATGGATAAAAAATATGCAAGTTTAGCAATACACAAAATGAATATTTTATTGGATAGCCTCTGTTTTTAAGAACAGTTTTGATTAGTCGAGGTATCGAGTGAACCAGACGTCCCAGATCTTCAGGTGAAATCACGTGGTACCAGGCCTGGATTATGGCTTCGACCAGCTCTCTCTTGTTACTTGGATTTTTTCGTGATACCGTCACTTAAAGCCTTGACCAAAGATTTTCTAGCGGATTTTAATCCGGACTATTTCCTGACCAAGGCAAGACACTGATTTGGTGATCACCGAACCACTTCATGGAACTGTTGGCGGTGTGGCATGGCGCTCCATCCTGCTGAAAGATACACTTCCGTGGGTCAATTTCGAACAAATCCTCGATTGTGGGCAACAGTTTCGCCTCCAGCACTGCTTCTTGATACTTTATGACATTGATATTGCCATCAACGACAGCCAAGCGTCCCACACCATGGCTGGCCATGCTGCCCCGCACCATCACACTCACTGGGTGCTTCATAGTTGCCGTGCTGCACTCGGGCAAAAGATCTTCTCCGGGCCAACGCCGAACAAATTTCACTCCATCACTCCCGAAGATGCTGATTTTGGTCTCGTCGCTCCAAATAATCTCGTCCCAGTCTTCTTCTGTCCACTCATTGTGTGCCAGAGCCCAATCTATACGTTTCTGGTTTCGATACGGCTTCTTTCTCGGGGTCCTAGCTCGCAAACCATTGTCACAAAGTTTTTTTTTCGTATGGTTCGGTCACAAACTTGGACACCAGATGTTTTCATTATGTTGTTGGTGGCTTTTGCAGACCTTCGACGGTCCTGCAGGGCCAGGCGATAGATTCTGCGCTCCTCTTGTTTTGTAAGCGCGGGCTTTCTCCCAGTTCTTGCGGCCGATTTCGTCGACCCACTGCTCGCAACTCTTAAGCAGAGTTTCCTTACACCTGACTTTGTTGCCCAACCTCTTTGCAATTTATTCATAGGTATACCCTTCCTCATGAAGCGTCATGGCTTTGCCTCTCTTCCCAGGTGACCAGTCAACACGTTTCGAGGTACTCAGAGCCATTTTAGTCGTTATTCACACTTTGACCAGAGCTGCAACTAGCTTTGAGGATTGATTGTAAAGGCTGCCGCAGTCTGGATGAATTGAGTGCTGAACAAAGCACATGAGCCTGCATGGATGCTGTGTGGGACCTGCTCCCGGGTTCCTGTCAGCATGCTGCGACTCTCAAAACCTGCTCTCTCTTTTCTTTCTCCCACTCTCTCTCTCCATCCCCTTCTCTCTGTTTCCTCTCTCTGATAAATCATGTTAAAATATTAAGTAGAAACATCATACATTAAAATAAAAACCTTAAAGTATTGATTTGCTATAGCAGAATATGAATTTTCTGCATATATATCAAATAAAACATTTTTTTTATTAAAAGTGTCCGGAATTAATTCCACTACTGTATTGGTGCCAAATCCCCACAGAAATAAGATGGCACTTTCGGAAGCGCTATACATTGCAAATGTCCCCCCCCAGCGATCCAGCCAGAGGATGAGGGGGTACATATTTATTACTGATCTACGTAGATTCTACCACAGCTGAGAGAAAGATGGCGGGGCGGTGAGCGACAAGAGCGGGCAGACACGCATGAGAAGCGGCAGTGACATGAATCCAGGCACACCACACAGGTTAGTACAGCGCAGGGCCTCAGCTGTGCGTACCCTGTGAGAGCCAGGGGTGGAGCTGGGGGAGGAGTAGGAGGAAGAGGCGGGGAGTACGGGATCGGAGGAGAGGAAGTTTTCAGCAGAGTTTACAGTCATGTGATAGACGTGCTCAAAGTTGCTCGGAGTGGAGATCAGGCTGGAGTGATGGCGTAGAGGGGATGGATAAGGGGACCTGGGCTAGTAAAGAGACAGAAAGGAAGATACAGTCAGGGAGCAGCTCCACCGTCATTAGCAACACTTTCCCTGGCCGAGGGCCTGATTCAGCACGGATCGCACTTTTGCAATCGCGCACGCAGAAGTTATGCAAATGAAATCGCAATGCCGTCGCAGCACAATATAAAGAACGCCCACTTCCCTTCACCCACACCTGTAGTATCTTGCAAGTTGGCGAAAACATCGGTAACATCGGAGCCTCATGCACAATTAAAGCAGGTCAGACCTTACCCAGAGATTGCTAAACTTCCGGCATATGCACCGAGACCTCAAGCTGCGTATGGCATCGCAGTGAGCAATTTATGAACGCCCCTGTAACGGCGCCCCAGCGCACTGGCACGCCTGCGTTTCGAAGCCCACCTCCCCGTCACACCCTCGAACGATAATCACTCTGCCATAGGTCTGCGTAGTCCTTGCAATCGCTTTCCTGATCGCAGTGGAGTCTTTGCGCGCTGTGGTGCAACCTATGCGCATAACGCAACAATCGGCCGATCGCATGCCTATTAGTAGTTGCATTCCTTGTTGAATCCGGCCCTAAGACTGCATTAGGACTTGATAACCCAACTGCTGACATTCAGGACTATTGCCGGGCATGGCGGCGTCCTCTCGGTTATGTCAGGGCGGGTAATATGGTGGCAAAATCCGCCAAAATGTAACACCTTTGCACTAAGCGCGAGTCACTCAAACATCCCTCCCCAAATTTAACTATCCCCCCTCCCGTCTCACGCCATATATACGTGGCAGGAAGAGAAGAGGGCGTCTCTGAGTAACACACGTGGCCAATGGACAGACATTAGTGGGAGGCACTACAGGGGAAATCGCCCTAAAGCTTCTGATCTGCTGATAATTGGCTGTAATTGCGCTCAGTTAGTGGACAGACGCTTCTTATGGCGTTTTCAGATTCCCCAACACAGAAATAACGCCATTTTATTTAAATAGTAATTATTTGTTGCCAGCAGCCATTTTGTGGGCTGCAATAAACTAGGTTGACAATTGGCTTGCTCCATAAAATGGCGCTCATCACGGTGTGTGGCGGACAGAGAGAGTTTGGGAAGAAAAGGTTACAGAATGCTCAGGAATACGGTCTCACAAAGTTTACTAAGTATCACTAGATTGCTGCAAGTTTTCACTGCTGCTTTATTCTCTGATGGAAAAAAAAAGTCAACGGCCAGGGTCACTGTTTAATATAGATTTAGATACAGCGCGACGCGTTTCTGGGCCCACGATGTTCGGTATTTGTAGTGGTGACGCCTATCTGAGGTCTGCTAAGCCCTGATATAACTACGGAGTTACAGGCATCGGGAGTAAGCAGCAGACGTAATACAGAGTGCGCCGTTCAGCTGGAACTGATGAGTGATGCGCAATGATGTGTAAATTAACTGGGACAAAGCTGTTTTTTTTGTGCTGTGTTTTGTTGATGTTAATTAAAAAAAAACATATTATTTACATATTAATAATGTTACCACTTATGGCTGCAGTAACTTTTTACATGAGCATTTTTGATTTTTACAGTTTTCCCCTCTTCTAAATCTGCGCCGTACAGAAGAATGAATCCGTGCACCGACAGCTGTTAAGCCCCTCTGTAAGTCAGCGATTGTATCAGGACAAACAACTCTCTTTCTAATCAGTTTATCAGTTCGGTGATGGGGTTACTTTTCAGTTTACATTTACCCTTTCTACTTGGGCTGCGCAGATCTGGTTCCGCTCTAGTTTAATCTGCTTTGAAACACTAGATTTACTGACTACAACAGAGTCAGCAATACCAATAAGTCATTGGGGTGTTTGCTTTCTCCCCAGCCCCACATTTAAAAATCACAAACCTGACCTTGACCCCAATTAATTTGCAGACCACATCAAAAACACCTGGACCCCTCTGGGGGGAGAGTCGTAGAATTGCAGAGACTATTGATCAATGTGTTTTGTAAGTACTGATCTCTAAGCTTCAAAGCAGACTTCTCTTCCCCCCACTCAGCGCCCTCTAGTGGTGCCATGATTGCGCTATTACATATACATTTCATAACATAACATAACAGTAACGCTGAATTTAAAATGAAAGTCGTCTCACATAAAACATCGACTAATAACATCTGTAAAGATATATGTAAGAGAATCAGGTACTTATGAATCTATTAGAATGGGAGAAATTAAATTATGACCTCATGGACGACTCTCTGTTTGAAATCCCTGATAACAGAGAACAATAGTGTGGATCCCATAGGATGTGGAACATTCCCCTGTAAATGTATCGGAGGCATTACACAGATATGTGAATGTGAGGAGCAGCTCTTATAATATGCGGCGGCCCCTTATTAGCCTCTCGCGATCTTATATTGGTTTAGGGGCAGAACCGGTGCCATCGGCCCGCTACACACGGAGAGGTCACATTTTCCCATCCGGCAGCCGCTCACCATGGGTAGGTCTTTTAGGATTTGGATGCCGTCTCCGGGCCCCATATGCGCTATGTGGTTGAAGTTTGTTGGGTTAGAGATCAGTTTGTTTCTCATCTCCGGGTCTCGTAACATCTCCCTGTAAGACAGAAGCGTTAGTGGCACGGGCACGGCGGCCAATCGACAACATGGCAGAAACAGCACAAATACAGGGTTCTAACCAGCGTTGCTGAGAGGGCGGGTACCCAGGTACTGGTCCTGTCTATGAGTGCTGGGAAAGTGCAATCATGCCCCCCCTTTCTCCCCCCGCCACTGCGGGCACCATAGGGAGGAGCTTCATGATGGGGATTAGCCGACACCCCCTCTGGAAGCCACGTCCCCACCTGTAGTACTGGGCCTGCCCAATGTCTTGGGGGCCCTGGTCATAACTATTACTCAGACATCGGATTTCATTACTCTGTCTTGTTCTATTTGGATCAATGCTCATATTTCCAATTCCTGCAATGTCACTATTTGCCGAAAGCAGGTGCCCTCTCACTAGTGCTGGAGGGAAGCCGATGGACGAAATTTCGACCACGGGCTCCCCGACTATCTAATCCCGGCAAGGTTCTAATGACAGGCGTCGAAATCCCGACACCTGTCATTAGACCTACACTGGGAGCCCGACATCCGGCATACCGATGGAAGGTAAGCTGGGTGCCGGACGCGGACAGCCACGTGGGGGGGGGAGGGTTAGGATAGGGGCTCCCGGGGGGAACTTAAGAGTTAGGCTAGGGGGGGGGGGTTAGGTTTAGGCACTTAGAGGGGGGTTAGGCACCCCTAAGGAGGGTTAGGGTAGGGAATTAGGTTAGCAATACTTACCACAAAGAACGATCGGGATCCTCGCCCCTGCCGGGCTGCCACTGTCGGGATTAGAACCGCCATTTTCCGTGCTGGAAACATCCCTTGTGCACAGCAATGAATGGCGCCAAATGCGACAACTACACAAATAAATCCCCTGTGTGATGGAAGAGCACTTACCTCCGCTGCTGCATCCTCTCCTCCTCCGGCACACGGAAGGAGTACCGACGTTTATTGTTGATATTCCTAACCATCTGCTTCCGGCTATTGTCTGATGTCTCAGGAACAACGAGCTCGTCGCCTTCTGAAACACAATGAAGCAGCGATGGATGAGCCCCGGATATTGGCTGCTATGCGGGTATGAGGCCAGCCCAGTATTTACACGGTTAAAGGAATCTACTGGGACTGGAATACAGTGTAAATAAAGACGGGGAAACCAATAATGATGGTAAATCTATTAACTTGCTGATTATTGTGTTATATCTACTTTCTGTGAAGCAGATTCTGTGCTATTACTGTCACTGTCAGAACTAAAGTGCCCCCCCCCCCCCCTCCATCAGTTACCCACAGTGCAGGCATCCAACCAGTGACATATATGCCAATCCCCACACATTGCAGATACCAAGGATAGGGCACCGGCGGGTAAGCTAATACCAACTGGGCCCACCAGCAAACTCTACACACTATAAAGGATACATTTGTACTAGATTTGCTCTAGGACCACTCTATGACACACATGGGGCAATTACATCCCCCTGGTACATTCCTCAGATGTAACACTCACAGCCCGTTACTCAATGTGACATACGAAGGGGTGTGGATTGAAAGATCTACAGTAAAAAGGTCGACAATGTCTAGACAGACACCAGATGTCAGACAGTCAATAGGTCGACATGGACAAAAAGTCGACACACTAAATGTCACCATGAAATAATGCCAACAGGGTCGACACGGTTTTTTTCTAACCCTAATCTTCACCCTCACCCTCTCTCCTGGTGCCTAACCGTCAGGGTAAGTGCTTAACCCCCCTGTAAGTGCCTTACCCTAAAAAAAATAATAGTAAAAAAAAAATATATATAAAAAATTAGTCGACCATTTTTGTGTCGACATTTGACGGTCGACCATTTGTACTGGTCGACCTAATGACTGTCTAACATCTGGTGTCTATCTAGACATTGTCAACCTTTTTCCTGTAGATCCCCATTTGAAGACGTGTTATACTCCATACATTGGTATGTAGTCGGCAATTATTACATTAGTCACTGGTTAAGCATCTGAAAACACGGCTGCTTTTCATCAGATTTATTTTATTGTAGCCAAATTATCTGTCCCGTATATACAATCCCTACTTTAAGGTGACCCTTGTTACCTACAGTATAATGTAACGCACTAAACCAATCTCCTCAGTAGGGATCAGCAACACCCCAGGGAACGGAAACATCATATTCTCATAGAACGCTTACATGGAACCGGTCACTTCCAAAGCTGTATAAACGTGGGCATGGCACGGGACACATCACATTCTCATAGAACGTTCACATGGAACGGGTCACTTCCAAAGCTGTATAAACGTGGGCATGGAACGGGATATCACATTCTCATAGAACGCTTACATGGAACGGGTCACTTCAAAAGCTGTATAAACGTGGGCATGGCATGGGACACATCACATTCTCATAGAACGCTTACATGGAACGGGTCACTTCAAAAGCTGTATAAACGTGCTGATGGCACGGGACACATCACATTCTCATAGAACGCTTACATGGAACGGGTCACTTCCAAAGCTGTATAAACGTGGGCATGGCACAGGACACATCACATTCTCATAGAACGCTTACATGGAACGGGTCACTTCAAAAGCTGTATAAACGTGGGCATGGCACGGGACACATCACATTCTCATAGAACGCTTACATGGAACGGGTCACTTCCAAAGCTGCATAAACGTGGGCATGGCACGGGACACATCACATTCTCATAGAACGCTTACATGGAACGGGTCACTTCAAAAGCTGCATAAACGTGGGCATGGCACGGGACACATCACATTCTCATAGAACGCTTACATGGAACGGGTCACTTCAAAAGCTGTATAAACGTGGGCATGGCACGGTACACATCGCATTCTCATAGAACGCTTACATGGAACGGGTCACTTCAAAAGCTGTATAAACGTGGGCATGGCACGGTACACATCGCATTCTCATAGAACGCTTACATGGAACGGGTCACTTCAAAAGCTGTATAAACGTGGGCATGGCACGGGATATCACATTCTCATAGAACGCTTACATGGAACGGGTCACTTCCAAAGCTGTATAAACGTGGGCATGGCACGGGACACATTACATTCTCATAGAACGCTTACATGGAACGGGTCACTTCAAAAGCTGCATAAACGTGGGCATGGCACGGGATATCACATTCTCATAGAACGCTTACATGGAACGGGTCACTTCCAAAGCTGTATAAACGTGGGCATGGCACGGGACACATTACATTCTCATAGAACGGGTCACTTCCAAAGCTGCATAAACGTGGGCATGGCACGGGACACATCGCATTCTCATAGAACGTTTACATGGAACGGGTCACTTCCAAAGCTGTATAAACGTGGGCATGGCACGGGATATCACATTCTCATAGAACGCTTACATGGAACGGGTCACTTCAAAAGCTGTATAAACGTGGGCATGGCACGGGATATCACATTCTCATAGAACGCTTACATGGAACGGGTCACTTCAAAAGCTGCATAAACGTGGGCATGGCACGGGATATCACATTCTCATAGAACGCTTACATGGAACGGGTCACTTCAAAAGCTGCATACACGTGGGCATGGCACGGGACACATCACATTCTCATAGAACGCTTACATGGAACGGGTCACTTCAAAAGCTGCATAAACGTGGGCATGGCACGGGACACATCACATTCTCATAGAACGCTTACATGGAACGGGTCACTTCAAAAGCTGTATAAACGTGGGCATGGCACGGGACACATCGCATTCTCATAGAACGCTTACATGGAACCGGTCACTTCAAAAGCTGCATAAACGTGGGCATGGCACGGGACACATCACATTCTTATAGAACGCTTACATGGAACGGGTCACTTCAAAAGCTGTATAAACGTGGGCATGGCACGGGACACATCGCATTCTCATAGAACGCTTACATGGAACGGGTCACTTCCAAAGCTGCATAAACGTGGGCATGGCACGGGACACATCACATTCTCATAGAACGCTTACTTGGAACGGGTCACTTCAAAAGCTGTATAAACGTGGGCATGGCACGGGACACATCACATTCTCATAGAACGCTTACATGGAACGGGTCACTTCCAAAGCTGCATAAACGTGGGCATGGCACGGGACACTTCACATTCTCATAGAACGCTTACATGGAACGGGTCACTTCCAAAGCTGCATAAACGTGGGCATGGCACGGGACACTTCACATTCTCATAGAACGCTTACATGGAACGGGTCACTTCCAAAGCTGCATAAACGTGGGCATGGCACGGGACACATTACGGTGCAAAACCATCAATCAAGTTGTCTTGCTCATACCTTGGCGCACACCCACCTTCTGCTTTATGGGAAGAACCTCCTTATCTTAGGGCAGTGGCGTCACCAGGGGGGTGCAGACCGCACTGTGTGTAACCCTCCGAGAGGGTGACACTAAAATTCTGACTCCTCCTCAGTGACAGGGAACCGGGCGATGCACAGTTATATCATAGTGCTGGGCACACCACCCCCAGAGTGATGAAAAGACACGCCCCCAGAGTGATGAAAAGACACGCCCCCTCCCAGAAGGACCACGCCCCTTTTTCGGGCTTGCACGCAAGGGATTTGCTTGTCGCACTGGGTGCCACTGGTTTGGGAGCGCTGCAGTCTGAGACAGGATTGTGAATGGGGCTATAAGTAACACTTCATGGCAAGTTCCGATTCCTATTACCTAATAAAATACTATTCATTGGAGCCTCAGTTTTGTCTTGTTAAGGAACACTTGGTCTATAGTCTTGTATCAGATTTGCACAGTTTAATCTTCGTTACGCTGGTATTTTTGCACCTATCCTGAGGAGAGTCACCTCGGCTGGTGCAAAAGGCATCTGGAAATGTCCCTCTGAGAAACGGCCAATGACCACGAGGGCCAATAAAAATCATAGAGTGATGTCAGAGCGCGGTAGAATGCGATTCTGCTTCCCGTAATGACCAGGGAGTAATAATATTCACTTACCAGCCATTTTATTTTTGAAATAGATTAGTCGTATGGTTTCCAATCCCAGAAGATTGAGTGAGCCCTCAGCATTCAGTGGCCGCACCTGCGGGGGGGGGGGGGGGGAGAGAGAGAGTGCTCAGGGGGGTCCGGATCTGGCATAGTCATGTGATCTGTGGTAATACAAGCCCTAGCAAGACAACGGGCAGGCGGAGAATGCTGGGACTTGTGCTCCACCACAGCCAGAAAGTCACAACACTTGTCTAAATATGTTTTATTACATGGCATTAATCCAATTGTCCTTTTTACCTGCGGTGATGATCCCAGAAGTGACTGCAGTAGCTCACAGTAAGTCTCCCTGACTCTCCTCATTGATAGGGAGACTAAGGGGTCTATGCACTAAGACTTGGATGGAGTTAAAGTGAAGGGAGATAAAGCACCAGCCAGTCAGCTCCTAACTGTAATTTTTCAAACACAGCCTGTGACATGGCAGTTAGGAGCTGAGTGGTTGGGACTTTATCTCCACCCAAGGCTTAGTATATAGACTCCTAATACATTAAAGGAGAATCCTGCCTTTTGGGTGCAGTTGTTGTGTTTGGGGCCGGGTTTGCCTATCTATAGAGGAAAGCAGAAAACCTGCACTGCTGATACTCATTAGTAAAGCAGTTTGTGAAGCACATTACATCACACAGACGCCACCTCTCGGACCTTACATCTCCGTGGCTCCGGTCACCAGGACATTACTGGTCAGTGTCACATTGTGCGCCTAATCACTGCAGCCCCGATTTACCTTTTTAAGAGGAATGGTCTGAATCCACTCCATGGAATTAATGTCATAGACGTCGACGGCGTTCTCGCTGTATACAGACAGGTACGGGGCGTTGTAACCTGCAAGAGGAAAAAAGCTAAAAATATCAAATGAAATCTCCACCTTACAAGTAGATGTGTTAGGAAACACTTTAATATATGGCCACTTTAATATATGGCTATTTCTTTAAACAACAATGTTATATAAGTAACCTTATGGTCAACTAGGGGATAAACAGGCGTTAAAAATGAGTGTGTGTGGGATATAAGAGGAGGATAGAACCTGACTGAAGCGGGTTTTACGGGATCATTTTCATAGAACAAAATCGCCCTGATAACCGTGTATCGCTCATTGTTCTCCGCTTCCATGTCCAGCGCCAATCTAGCGCCCTCGCCGGAGCATTACACAAGATCACAGAGGTCTCCAGTTCTGTAACATCCTATAATACTGATAAGAGAATCTCGCATAGTACCAGGAGCCGCGGCCGGCCGCCATGGCGCAGCAGGAACACGGCTTTCCGTTTCTCTTTCTCACATTTGCTGTACACAGCTGCATGTGTGGGCGGATGGGTCTCTTAGCCAGGGATCTTACTATATTCCTGAGAAGACGGGGCCTGCCATTACAGGTATCACCCCAGGCCCGCATTATTCACTAGCAGCGTGTGCTGCTCTCACAGTAACTAAAGTAGGGATGTGCGGTTCGGATTTACTCGGATATGTTCGGCTCTCAAAAACGGCATCATATTGGCTACCCGCCTGTCACGTGTTTTGGAGAAATCCGAACTTGGCGATAAGAACCGAATAAAACCAAACCCGCACATCTCTAAACTAAAGTAATAACATTAGTACTGCTGGAGGAATTGTAGGTGCCAGTAATATGCCAGCTGTAGAAATGATGCATTATACAGGATTTAAAGAAAGAATATTAATGTCCCATAAAAAGCACAGAAGTGAGAGCAACGCCAAGTGATAGGCCAAAAGTATCGGTGACAGCAGCACACGTAATACAGCAGCTGCGAGAGCGACAGCCAGTAAAACCCCACCCCAACAGCAACGGTGAGAGTAATGCCCAGTAATACCCCAACAGCAACGGTGAGAGTAATGCCCAGTAATAACCCAACAGCAGCGGTGAGAGTAACGCCCAGTAATAACCCAACAGCAGCGGTGAGAGTAACGCCCAGTAATAACCCAACAGCAGCGGTGAGAGTAACGCCCAGTAATACCCCAACAGCAGCGGTGAGAGTAACGCCCAGTAATACGCCAACAGCAGCGGTGAGAGCAACGCCCAGTAATACCCCAACAGCAGCGGTGAGAGTAACGCCCAGTAATACCCCAACAGCAGCGGTGAGAGCAACGCCCAGTAATACCCCAACAGCAGCGGTGAGAGTAACGCCCAGTAATACCCCAACAGCAGCGGTGAGAGCAACGCCCAGTAATACCCCAACAGCAGCGGTGAGAGCAACGCCCAGTAACACCCCAACAGCAGCGGTGAGAGTAACGCCCAGTAACACCCCAACAGCAGCGGTGAGAGTAACGCCCAGTAATACGCCAACAGCAGCGGTGAGAGTAACGCCCAGTAATACGCCAACAGCAGCGGTGAGAGTAACGCCCAGTAATACCCCAACAGCAGCGGTGAGAGTAACGCCCAGTAATACCCCAACAGCAGCGGTGAGAGCAACGCCCAGTAATACCCCAACAGCAGCGGTGAGAGCAACGCCCAGTAATACCCCAACAGCAGCGGTGAGAGTAACGCCCAGTAACACCCCAACAGCAGCGGTGAGAGTAACGCCCAGTAATACGCCAACAGCAGCGGTGAGAGTAACGCCCAGTAATACCCCAACAGCAGCGGTGAGAGTAACGCCCAGTAATACCCCAACAGCAGTGGTGAGAGCAACGCCCAGTAATACCCCAACAGCAGCGGTGAGAGCAACGCCCAGTAATACCCCAACAGCAGCGGTGAGAGCAACGCCCAGTAATACCCCAACAGCAGCGGTGAGAGTAACACCCAGTAATACACGAACAGCAGCGGTGAGAGCAACGCCCAGTAATACCCCAACAGCAGCGGTGAGAGCAACGCCCAGTTATACCCCAACAGCAGCGGTGAGAGCAACGCCCAGTAATACCCCAACAGCAGCGGTGAGAGCAACGCCCAGTAATACCCCAACAGCAGCGGTGAGAGCAACGCCCAGTAATACACGAACAGCAGCGGTGAGAGTAACACCCAGTAATACACGAACAGCAGGGGTGAGAGTAACACCCAGTAATACCCCAACAGCAGTAATGTTATTAGTATAATGCCCCATAGTGTCACTAACTGTACTAATACCCAGTAAAGACACTTGTTCTAGCAGTGCCCAATATCACCAGTTGCAGTAATGCCTCATAATGGCACCAAGGGATGCGGTCAATATCCTGGCAAGTCGGATGCTGGCGTTTAGAATACTGGCGCCGGAATCCCGACACCTGTCAGACTCCCGACCACCGGCAACCTGAAGGTAAGTAGTGAGATTAGGGGGAGAGTGAGGGTTATGGTTAGGCACAGGGGGGAGGTTAGGGTTAGGCAGCAGGGAGGGATGGTTTAGGGTTAGGCAGCAGGGAGGGAGGGTTTAGGCAGCAGGGAGGGAGGGTTTAGGTTTAGGCAGCAGGGAGGGAGGTTAGGGTTAGGCAGCAGGGAGGGAGGTTAGGGTTAGGCAGCAGGGAGGGAAATTAGAGTTAGGCAGCAGGGAGGCAGATTAGGATTAGGCAGCAGACAGGGACGGTTAGGTTTAGGCAGCAGGTAGGGAGGGTTAGGCAGCAGGGAGGGAGGTTAGGCAGCAGGGAGGGAGGTTAGGCAGCAGGGAGGGTGGTTAGGCAGCAGGGAGGGTGGTTAGGCAGCAGGGAGGGAGGGTTAGGCAGCAGGGAGGGAGGGTTAGGCAGCAGGGAGGTAGGCAGCAGGGAGGGAGGGTTAGGTTTAGGCAACAGGGAGGGAGGGTTAGGCAGCAGGGAGGGAGGGTTAGGCAGCAGGGAGGGAGGGTTAGGCAGCAGGGAGGGAGGTTAGGGTTTGACCGATAGGATCTCGAATGCCAGCATCCTGTACCCAATCCTGGCACCAGGCATGATCAGTAATGTTATTAGTATAATGCCTCATAGTGTCACTAATAGAACTAATAACCAGTAACGGCCTTAGTCCTCACCTCGCCGAGGCTGCTTTTGACGCTAGTACAGTTGTTATGATGTGACGGAGGGAGAGTGCGGTCCAGAGAAGGACTAGTAGTGATGTGCGTCAGTGCTACTGATCCTGGGGCGGTAATGTGCTCTATCCATCTATCACTGCCCATTAGAGACCAATTAGACACTACCGGTGCATGTCATGTCCCACCAATAGGTGTGGTACCAGGGTTTGCCGGATCGCCACCCCCCTACTCCCTCCTCCCACACACTTTGGAAGACGACAGTTTAAAATACATAAATAAATAATGACCATCACAATATTACAACATTCACTTATTAAAGGAATAGTACCTCCCCCCTCCCCAAATAAATGACCATCACAATATTACAACATTCACTTATTAAAGGAATAGTACCTCCCCCCTCCCCAAATAAATGACCATCACAATATAACATTCACTTATTAAAGGAATAGTACCCCTCCCCCCTCCCCAAATAAATGACCATCACAAAATAACAACATTCACTTATTAAAGGAATAGTACCTCCCCCCCCCCAAATAAATGACCATCACAATATAACATCATTCACTTATTAAAGGAATAGTACCTCCCCCCTCCCCAAATAAATGACCATCACAATATAACATCATTCACTTATTAAAGGAATAGTACCCCTCCCCCCTCCCCAAATAAATGACCATCACAAAATAACAACATTCACTTATTAAAGGAATAGTACCTCCCCCCCCCCCAAATAAATGACCATCACAATATAACATCATTCACTTATTAAAGGAATAGTACCTCCCCCCATCCCAAATAAATGACCATCACAAAATAACAACATTCACTTATTAAAGGAATAGTACCTCCCCCCTCCCCAAATAAATGACCATCACAATATAACATCATTCACTTATTAAAGGAATAGTACCTCCCCCCTCCCCAAATAAATGACCATCACAATATAACAACATTCACTTATTAAAGGAATAGTACCTTCCCCCTCCCCAAATAAATGACCATCACAATATAACATCATTCACTTATTAAAGGAATAGTACCTCCCCCCTCCCCAAATAAATGACCATCACAATATAACAACATTCACTTATTAACGGAATAGTACCCCCTCCCCTAATAAAGAAGATGATTTAAAAACATTTCCTATGGCCATTATGCAGTGAGAGTGTATCCTGTAATATAACTCCCTGCACTATGCAGACTGTCTGACACTTCTCATTGTGAGCAGGGAGGGGAGAGCTCAGACTTCACAAGTTAGCTCACAAGTAGATAGGCTAGAAAGAACTGTAATATAGGCCTATTGTTCTCCAGCAGATCACAGTGGATCATTTGATAAGAATTTGCAAATCATCTTAAATTATGGACATTAAAAAAATAAAAATCAACATATAAAAAAACTTTTACCCTCTGATTATTAAGAATAAATAAATGCTATGCACAGAGGACATGGAGAGACCTCCCGAGAACTTACAGCAGGAAGACGGGACCGCCGGCCACATCAGCTCCTGCTGCCGCGACCTCCGACCTTGGCAATCAACATAAATCCCAACGCTGCTAAAACACAGCAGGTATTCTTTATTTGATATTTCCACGGCGCAAATGGCGTCCGTGGGCTGTTGCGTGATGAAAGACAGCGTGTGGTCGTCGGCGTGGAGCAGGCTGTAGGGACTCCCCTCTGCGTGTAAAGGATACCGGATAAATCCCGACTGGTAGCCCACGCAGAGGCGCTCGTTAAAAATGGCCATCCACTGGACGTTGCCGGGTACCTGGATTTCCTTGATCTTTTTGTGGTGCGCCTTGCTTTGGTTCAGTTCGTAGCAGAGAACCTGCCTCTTCATCGACACGCACAGACAGGTGAGCGCTCCGTGCCTCACTTGGCCGGACACTATGCCCTGGCAGCCTTTCGTCTCCGCCAGCTTGAAGAACTCGGTCTCTCTCCCGTCCAGGGAGGCCATGGGGTAGAGTCGGACGTGGCGATTCCTCCCCGATATTACAGCTATCAGCAGCTCGCTGGGAATGAGCTCAACCTGGTGAACCTTCTTGTTGTCGCCGACTCTAATGATTTCTGCAGAAAGATAACGAGGGGGGGGGGGGGGGGGGGAGAATGTTACGGTGCAGACTATAAGTGAATCGTACAGAGGCGGAGCCCCCAAGACAGCCTGCGCAACAGAGAGATAAGCAGCGATTTATCATTGCCCCCCCACAGTCCCGGGATCTCTATCGTCACCTGCTCACATCTCCTGTTGCGCTGAATGTAACAGCAGTGAGCTAAGCGAGGCAGCCATGGCAGGGGGCGTGGAGTGTATGTGGCACCTGAATGGCTGCAGCTCCTGTCCTATCAGCATGTGGCCAGATACACTGCTGTATATCTCGTGAAAAGGGACCAATACCACGTTGTGGGGCTGATTCGGAATCAAACGCTGTTGCAACCGCGTTAGCGTCATTTGATGTAGTCGTCACCTTATGCGAATACTAGTACCGGCCCTTCCCCTGGTGTACAGCCGTGCATCTGACCGCGGAAGGGCTGGGGCGCCCGCTTTGAGCGTCTGCATTGGAAGTACCGTTGGGATTTGCGCCAGCACCATGCCAGGTGCAGAATCTCCGTCAGACTGTGGCCGCCCATGTACGCAATTAAGCGTCTGACCCCGAAACCACTCCTGCGACACTCCCATGACACGTAATATCTCCGTGCGCCTGTTTAGCCGCCTCCCAGAAACGCCCAGTCCCGGCAGCACAATGGGCCTTGTGACTTTACGCAGACACAGCGGGACGCATGCGCCGCGAGATTGAAACAGATTTAGGCGCACAACCAGCCACATACAGAAACGCTAATCTACGTGAATCTCTGCATTGCCTGCTACTCAGAATCCGCCCGTGTGTCTCCTTATTCCTTATTTAACATCCTCATCAAACGTTTCCTGTAATACTTCATCCTAACTACCGCCTGAAAGCAAGGACTGCAAGGCTCAGCATGCCTCTGGGAAAAAGGGAAGACTCCTGCTAAGGCTGGGATATATTGTGCACCAGCACGCGGAGCAGGAATGGGGGGACGGGGGGAGAGACATGGTGAATGATCTGAATACCCAGTATACGGTGCGTTATTTACACTATGGCGTCAGCAGTCACAGCGGAGTTCTTACCGTCTTTGGTGACGTGTATGACAAACAGTCCTTCTTCATTCCCCAGGGCTATTCTTTCATGATCTGTAGAAGGATATAAAGTAATTGCTGGTTACTAGCACTGACCATGGGGCAATGAGAACCCTTAGTAACAGTGTAGCAGTGGTGAGATCTGCTGGGCCTGTATGTTTAGTGATTGCCCTGGGAGGTCATACAGCCTGTGCCATGTGTACAGTAGGAGCTCCCCGTCCCCAAGCACTGCATTGGTCTTACTCTCACACCCAGAGTAGCTTGGAAACTGGCTGCGGAGATAACAATCTGGGCCAGCGGCAGCTCTATCTGCCGCCCATGATGGGTAAGCGATGTCAGCTGTGTGGCTCCAGGCAATGTGCAGGATTTTCAGAGGGGCTTCGGGAGAATACAAAATGTAGACGCTGTTACAGAAAGGAACCTGTCATAGGGAAAACCTATGGTATTCACAGGAGCCCCTCCAGCCTTACTGTGGTCAATGCAAATTATACGTGTAATACTGTCCAGGTGGCTCTGCATACACCCTGCCAACTAGTGATTAGCGCTATATACACTCTATGCTATGCAATCATCCCCTGTACCTCTATGCTATTCAATCATCCCCTGTACCTCTATGCTATTCAATCATCCCCTGTACCTCTATGCTATTCAATCATCACCTGTACCTCTATGCTATTCAATCATCCCCTGTACCTCTATGCTATGCAATCATCCCCTGTACCTCTATGCTATGCAATCATCCCCTGTACCTCTTAGCTATTCAATCATCCTCTGTACCTCTATACTATTCAATCATCCCCTGTACCTCTACGCTATTCAATCATCCCCTGTACCTCTATACTATTCAATCATCCCCTGTACCTCTTAGCTATTCAATCATCCCCTGTACCTCTATACTATTCAATCATCCCCTGTACCTCTATACTATTCAATCATCCCCTGTACCTCTACGCTATTCAATCATCCCCTGTACCTCTATACTATTCAATCATCCCCTGTACCTCTTAGCTATTCAATCATCCCCTGTACCTCTATGCTATGCAATCATCCCCTGTACCTCTATGCTATTCAATCATCCCCTGTACCTCTATGCTATGCAATCATCCCCTGTACCTCTATGCTATGCAATCATCCTCTGTAGCTCTATGCTATTCAATCATCCCCTGTACCTCTATGCTATGCAATCATCCCCTGTACCTCTATGCTATTCAATCATCCCCTGTACCTCTATGCTATTCAATCATCCCCTGTACCTCTATGCTATGCAATCATCCCCTGTACCTCTATGCTATTCAATCATCCTCTGTACCTCTATGCTATTCAATCATCCCCTGTACCTCTATGCTATTCAATCATCCCCTGTACCTCTATGCTATTCAATCATCCCCTGTACCTCTATGCTATGCAATCATCCTCTGTAGCTCTATGCTATTCAATCATCCTCTGTACCTCTATGCTACTCAATCATCCCCTGTACCTCTATGCTATTCAATCATCCCCTGTACCTCTATGCTATTCAATCATCCCCTGTACCTCTATGCTATGCAATCATCCTCTGTAGCTCTATGCTATTCAATCATCCTCTGTACCTCTATGCTATTCAATCATCCCCTGTACCTCTATGCTATTCAATCATCCCCTGTACCTCTATACTATTCAATCATCCCCTGTACCTCTATACTATTCAATCATCCCCTGTACCTCTTAGCTATTCAATCATCCCCTGTACCTCTATACTATTCAATCATCCCCTGTACCTCTACACTATTCAATCATCCCCTGTACCTCTACGCTATTCAATCATCCCCTGTACCTCTATACTATTCAATCATCCCCTGTACCTCTATGCTATTCAATCATCCCCTGTACCTCTATGCTATTCAATCATCCCCTGTACCTCTATACTATTCAATCATCCCCTGTACCTCTTAGCTATTCAATCATCCTCTGTACCTCTATGCTATTCAATCATCCCCTGTACCTCTACGCTATTCAATCATCCCCTGTACCTCTATACTATTCAATCATCCCCTGTACCTCTTAGCTATTCAATCATCCCCTGTACCTCTATACTATTCAATCATCCCCTGTACCTCTATACTATTCAATCATCCCCTGTACCTCTACGCTATTCAATCATCCCCTGTACCTCTATACTATTCAATCATCCCCTGTACCTCTTAGCTATTCAATCATCCCCTGTACCTCTAAGCTATGCAATCATCCCCTGTACCTCTATGCTATTCAATCATCCCCTGTACCTCTATGCTATGCAATCATCCCCTGTACCTCTATGCTATGCAATCATCCTCTGTAGCTCTATGCTATTCAATCATCCCCTGTACCTCTATGCTATGCAATCATCCCCTGTACCTCTATGCTATTCAATCATCCTCTGTACCTCTATGCTATTCAATCATCCCCTGTACCTCTATGCTATTCAATCATCCCCTGTACCTCTATGCTATGCAATCATCCTCTGTAGCTCTATGCTATTCAATCATCCTCTGTACCTCTATGCTATTCAATCATCCCCTGTACCTCTATGCTATTCAATCATCCCCTGTACCTCTATGCTATTCAATCATCCCCTGTACCTCTACGCTATTCAATCATCCCCTGTACCTCTATACTATTCAATCATCCCCTGTACCTCTATGCTATTCAATCATCCTCTGTACCTCTATGCTATTCAATCATTCTCTGTACCTCTACGCTATGCAATCATCCCCTGTACCTCTACGCTATTCAATCATCCCCTGTACCTCTATGCTATTCAATCATCCCCTGTACCTCTACGCTATTCAATCATCCCCTGTACCTCTACGCTATTCAATCATCCCCTGTACCTCTATGCTATGCAATCATCCCCTGTACCTCTATGCTATGCAATCATCCTCTGTACCTCTATGCTATTCAATCATCCCCTGTACCTCTACGCTATTCAATCATCCCCTGTACCTCTATGCTATTCAATCATCCCCTGTACCTCTATGCTATGCAATCATCCCCTGTACCTCTATGCTATTCAATCATCCTCTGTACCTCTACGCTATGCAATCATCCCCTGTACCTCTACGCTATTCAATCATCCCCTGTACCTCTATGCTATGCAATCATCCTCTGTAGCTCTATGCTATTCAATCATCCTCTGTACCTCTATGCTATTCAATCATCCCCTGTACCTCTATGCTATTCAATCATCCCCTGTACCTCTATGCTATTCAATCATCCCCTGTACCTCTACGCTATTCAATCATCCCCTGTACCTCTACGCTATTCAATCATCCCCTGTACCTCTATGCTATTCAATCATCCTCTGTACCTCTACGCTATGCAATCATCCCCTGTACCTCTTAGCTATTCAATCATCCCCTGTACCTCTACGCTATGCAATCATCCCCTGTACCTCTATGCTATTCAATCATCCCCTGTACCTCTATGCTATTCAATCATCCCCTGTACCTCTATGCTATTCAATCATCCCCTGTACCTCTATGCTATTCAATCATTCTCTGTACCTCTACGCTATGCAATCATCCCCTGTAGCTCTACGCTATTCAATCATCCCCTGTACCTCTACGCTATTCAATCATCCCCTGTACCTCTACGCTATTCAATCATCCCCTGTACCTCTACGCTATTCAATCATCCCCTGTACCTCTATGCTATGCAATCATCCCCTGTACCTCTATGCTATGCAATCATCCTCTGTACCTCTATGCTATTCAATCATCCCCTGTACCTCTACGCTATTCAATCATCCCCTGTACCTCTATGCTATTCAATCATCCCCTGTACCTCTATGCTATGCAATCATCCCCTGTACCTCTATGCTATTCAATCATCCTCTGTACCTCTATGCTATTCAATCATCCCCTGTACCTCTATGCTATTCAATCATCCCCTGTACCTCTATGCTATGCAATCATCCTCTGTACCTCTATGCTATGCAATCATCCCCTGTACCTTTACGCTATTCAATCATCCCCAGTACCTCTACGCTATTCAATCATCCCCTGTACCTCTATACTATTCAATCATCCCCTGTACCTCTATGCTATTCAATCATCCTCTGTACCTCTACGCTATTCAATCATCCCCTGTACCTCTATGCTATTCAATCATTCCCTGTACCTCTATGCTATGCAATCATCCCCTGTACCTCTATGCTATGCAATCATCCCCTGTACCTCTATGCTATGCAATCATCCCCTGTACCTCTATGCTATTCAATCATCCCCTGTACCTCTATGCTATTCAATCATCCCCTGTACCTCTATGCTATTCAATCATCCTCTGTACCTCTATGCTATTCAATCATCCCCTGTACCTCTATGCTATTCAATCATCCTCTGTAGCTCTATGCTATTCAATCATCCCCTGTACCTCTATGCTATTCAATCATCCCCTGTACCTCTATGCTATTCAATCATCCTCTGTACCTCTATGCTATTCAATCATCCCCTGTACCTCTATGCTATTCAATCATCCTCTGTAGCTCTATGCTATTCAATCATCCCCTGTACCTCTTAGCTATTCAATCATCCCCTGTACCTCTATGCTATTCAATCATCCTCTGTACCTCTACGCTATTCAATCATCCCCTGTACCTCTATGCTATTCAATCATTCCCTGTACCTCTATGCTATGCAATCATCCCCTGTACCTCTATGCTATGCAATCATCCCCTGTACCTCTATGCTATGCAATCATCCCCTGTACCTCTATGCTATGCAATCATCACCTGTACCTCTATGCTATGCAATCATCACCTGTACCTCTACGCTATTCAATCATTCCCTGTACCTGAGGCACTCAGTGCCGGGGATGTTACGTCGCATTAGGACTACGGTAATGGAGAGAGATGGATGAGAGCGACACCAATTAATCAGGGGTTTTCAACTGCAATCCTCAAATATCCCCAACAGGTCATGAGGTCTTTCATCATGCACAGGGGAGTTAATCAGTTTCACTGGATCAGCAAAAAATCGGGGGTCCTCGAGGATTGGAGTTACAAATCTTGCTTTAAGCTATTGCTATTACAATCTGTTGAGCATGTTACCTTCCCTATCTTCTTGCAGAATGAATAAGCTTAGTAGATATGTGCTCTTCTACTTTGCAAAGAGAGGGTCGCCATGTAAATTCCTAACTCATATACTGAGCCAGGCTTGCAGTCTCCTAGGTAACCAGAATGCCCTGTGCAAACTCACTACATGTCCATGCTTGCCTTTGGAACAGTTATCTTGCCATAGTTGAAGCCACCGTCTGAGTACTACGTGGCTGGGTTTTCCCGGATACAGACACCTATATGTCATCTCTTAGCAAAGCTTCAGTGGAAAAAGTTTAAAAAAGATCAGAACATTTAACCATCGTGCCCGACAGATTCAGCTGCCCTTTAACAAGTGAAACCATTGGAAATAAGAGCTATGCTATGTTGTGGTTGATAAACAGTAGACAAGAACAAAACTACACTAAAGCCCAATACAGCAACACTACTGCTTACATATAGGTGTATACGTGAGCGCGTGGCGAACATTGGGAGCTCCGTCATTCCCTTAGTCAGGAGGGGAGGGGAAAACAGATCGTTTTACTAGAGACCCTTTAAATCAGGAGAACCCCTAATAAAGCCAGGTTTAGGTGATACCCGTAGTGTTCCCACTTGTGGAGTTGTTATACTCCTGGAAACTCACCGAGGATGGCAGCCGACTGGGTGTTCTTGATGAGCGGCAGCGTGCTGTCATACGCCTCCTTCGGCACGTAGACAGATCGGTCCTTCAGCTTGTTCTTCTTCAGGATCCGGTGCAGCTCGTTCAGCACACCCACCCACTTGCTCCTGTCGCCCTCGCTGTCTGCCAAGAGCAAGATGGAGCACTTATTGCTGGACGTGGACAGCTGGGAGGCCGTCACCTGGGAAAGTATGGAGAGAGGAGGAGATGAGTGGCCAGACTGTACGGCACCGGAGCTTCATCGGCGGTGATCACACTTCAATGCAAATGGCGTCCATGCAGTAATCACGCAGAGAGGGCTTTCCCAACTGGGCGATATTTTCATTTACGCTTTACTTATATAATGTAGCACATTGCCTTGTTGTTACACACTATACTGTATAGCACATTGCCTTGTTGTTACACACTATACTGTATAGCACATTGCCTTGTTGTTACACACTATACTGTATGGCACATTGCCTTGTTGTTACACACTATACTGTATGGCACATTGCCTTGTTGTTACACACTATACTGTATGGCACATTGCCTTGTTGTTACACACTATACTGTATGGCACATTGCCTTGTTGTTACACACTATACTGTATGGCACATTGCCTTGTTGTTACACACTATACTGTATAGCACATTACCTTGTTGTTACACACTATACTGTATAGCACATTGCCTTGTTGTTACACACTATACTGTATGGCACATTGCCTTGTTGTTACACACTATACTGTATAGCACATTACCTTGTTGTTACACACTATACTGTATGGCACATTGCCTTGTTGTTACACACTATACTGTATGGCACATTGCCTTGTTGTTACACACTATACTGTATGGCACATTGCCTTGTTGTTACACACTATACTGTATGGCACATTGCCTTGTTGTTACACACTATACTGTATAGCACATTGCCTTGTTGTTACACACTATACTGTATGGCACATTGCCTTGTTGTTACACACTATACTGTATGGCACATTGCCTTGTTGTTACACACTATACTGTATAGCACATTACCTTGTTGTTACACACTATACTGTATGGCACATTGCCTTGTTGTTACACACTATACTGTATAGCACATTGCCTTGTTGTTACACACTATACTGTATAGCACATTACCTTGTTGTTACACACTATACTGTATAGCACATTACCTTGTTGTTACACACTATACTGTATAGCACATTGCCTTGTTGTTACACACTATACTGTATAGCACATTACCTTGTTGTTACACACTATACTGTATAGCACATTGCCTTGTTGTTACACACTATACTGTATAGCACATTGCCTTGTTGTTACACACTGTACTGTATGGCACATTGCCTTGTTGTTACACACTATACTGTATGGCACATTGCCTTGTTGTTACACACTATACTGTATAGCACATTACCTTGTTGTTACACACTATACTGTATGGCACATTGCCTTGTTGTTACACACTATACTGTATAGCACATTGCCTTGTTGTTACACACTATACTGTATGGCACATTGCCTTGTTGTTACACACTATACTGTATGGCACATTGCCTTGTTGTTACACACTATACTGTATGGCACATTGCCTTGTTGTTACACACTATACTGTATGGCACATTGCCTTGTTGTTACACACTATACTGTATAGCACATTGCCTTGTTGTTACACACTATACTGTATAGCACATTGCCTTGTTGTTACACACTATACTGTATAGCACATTACCTTGTTGTTACACACTATACTGTATAGCACATTGCCTTGTTGTTACACACTATACTGTATAGCACATTGCCTTGTTGTTACACACTATACTGTATGGCACATTGCCTTGTTGTTACACACTATACTGTATGGCACATTGCCTTGTTGTTACACACTATACTGTATGGCACATTGCCTTGTTGTTACACACTATACTGTATGGCACATTGCCTTGTTGTTACACACTATACTGTATGGCACATTGCCTTGTTGTTACACACTATACTGTATGGCACATTGCCTTGTTGTTACACACTATACTGTATGGCACATTACCTTGTTGTTACACACTATACTGTATGGCACATTGCCTTGTTGTTACACACTATACTGTATGGCACATTGCCTTGTTGTTACACACTATACTGTATGGCACATTGCCTTGTTGTTACACACTATACTGTATGGCACATTACCTTGTTGTTACACACTATACTGTATGGCACATTTCCTTGTTGTTACACACTATACCGTATGGCACATTGCCTTGTTGTTACACACTATACCGTATGGCACATTACCTTGTTGTTACACACTATACCGTATGGCACATTACCTTGTTGTTACACACTATACCGTATGGCACATTGCCTTGTTGTTACACACTATACTGTATAGCACATTGCCTTGTTGTTACACACTATACTGTATGGCACATTGCCTTGTTGTTACACACTATACTGTATAGCACATTGCCTTGTTGTTACACACTATACTGTATGGCACATTGCCTTGTTGTTACACACTATACTGTATGGCACATTGCCTTGTTGTTACACACTATACTGTATGGCACATTGCCTTGTTGTTGCACACTATACTGTATGGCACATCGCCTTGTTGTTGCACACTATACTGTATGGCACATCGCCTTGTTGTTACACACTAAACTGTATGGCACATTGCCTTGTTGTTACACACTATACTGTATGGCACATTGCCTTGTTGTTACACACTATACTGTATGGCACATCGCCTTGTTGTTACACACTATACTGTATAGCACATTGCCTTGTTGTTACACACTATACTGTATAGCACATTGCCTTGTTGTTACACACTATACTGTATAGCACATTGCCTTGTTGTTACACACTATACTGTATAGCACATTGCCTTGTTGTTACACACTATACTGTATAGCACAGTGCCTTGCTGTTACACACTATACTGTATAGCACATTGCCTTGTTGTTACACACTATACTGTATAGCACATTGCCTTGTTGTTACACACTATACTGTATGGCACATTGCCTTGTTGTTACACACTATACTGTATAGCACATTGCCTTGTTGTTACACACTATACTGTATGGCACATTGCCTTGTTGTTACACACTATACTGTATGGCACATTGCCTTGTTGTTACACACTATACTGTATGGCACATTGCTTTGTTGTTACACACTATACTGTATGGCACATTGCCTTGTTGTTACACACTATACTGTATAGCACATTGCCTTGTTGTTACACACTATACTGTATGGCACATCGCCTTGTTGTTACACACTATACTGTATGGCGCAGACAACATCATGGCGGTGTAACACTGTGATAATGGTTTGCCTGCCAGTACAATGTATGACATATTGGGCAAATCTCACAGCAGATTCTGGGACCACATTTGGGGCTCTGAAACAAAACTTGGGCACCTCTGGTTTAATCTATAGTTTTTTGGTTAAAGAAGACCCGTCCCCTTACGTTGAATACAGCCTCCATTCTCTATACTGGTCCTCTTTACCTCACATCACCGGAACCTACAATACACACAGCTCAGTGCGCCCCAGAGACGGTCACTTACCCTGAAGATACAGGGAATATCCTTGCGATTAGCGTGGATAACATCAGACGCCAGGACCGAACTCACCGCAAACTCCTCATCCCTGTAACAGAGACATGAAGAATACTTTTTGCTCGGAAGAGATGCCCCTTCAGCCTCACTGGCACCATGGGTATAAACGTGGCTTACTGACCTGTAACACTGATCTACGTACCTCATATCGATCACCTGGCTGACGACACAGGAGGGCTGAGACGCCTTCCCCTCCGGCATATCATACAGGAAGATTTTGAAGTCGCACACTACCGCCAGAGCTCGCTGCCAGCCCTTCTTCACTCCGGCCGGCTTGGGTACCTGAAAAGAAACGTGTAGGTCAGAAAATAGTGATGGACGGACAGACGGATCCCTTGTGATCTCGCAATCACCCCTCACTCAGCATATAACAGACAGCGCTCATTGCAGGCCGGGCCCAGCAGATGCGTCAATGTGCGGAGAAAACGCAACTAAAGTCCTCTGTGATAGGCTGAGAAAATCACATGTGCAGGATCTGATTTCCCCTGCACTATACAGAGGGGCTGTCCCATGTAAACCTGCCCTAGCTGGGTTACTTCTCACCCTGTGTGGCTACCGAGTGAGGCTTATTGAGAATGGTTTTATTTATTTTTTAAGGCACCGCAAAGATAATTAAGCTTGTTTTTTTTTTTTTTTAGATTCAAAAGACACATAGCCATATTCACTTAGAGCGGATCCGCGATACTTTTTGGCCTCCCAGACTTTTCGCCTACATCGCGTATTTTGTAGGCGGAAAAGTATCGCGGCCGTGCCGGCTTTACCCCGTATTCAATATGGAAGCAGGCGACAACGGGACCTGGCGAAAACAAGAGATATGGTAAGAACTTACCTTTGTTATCTCTGTTTCTACGAAGTCCATAGGGTCCACAGGGTTGACCTTGGGGTATAGCTGGATCTGGATCCATGGGCACCACGCAGTTAAAGCTTTAGCTGCTCCCAGGATGCACTTGGGTCCGTCCTCCTCTATACCCCGCCCCCGAGCCACAGCACCTCAGTTGGTAAGCAGCCTAGGCCGGAGGAGGAGACTAAACAGAGAGAAGGAAGACTGGAACACACAAGACACCATACTCACAGAAATGGGAGACGGAAAACCGGTGACCAGCCACACAGCCCATTTGAAGCCAGGTGCGTCAGGGCGGGCGCCCTGTGGACCCTATGGACTTCGTAGAAACAGATAACAAAGGTAAGTTCTTACCATATCTCTTGTTTTCTACTTCAGGGTCCATAGGGTTGACCTTGGGGATGTCCCAAAGCAGTTCAACTAAGGGCGGGGACGCTCCTGTGCTGAAAGGAGCACCCGGCGCCCAAAGGATGCATCCTGAGAGGCGAAGGTGTCAAACGCATAGAACCTCAAAAACGTTTGAATTGAAGACCAAGTGGCCGCCTTACACAGCTGAACAGCAGAGGCGCCACGTCTAGCAGCCCAAGAGGGACCCACAGAACGAGTGGAATGAGCCTTAACAGAGGCTGGCACAGGTAAACCCTCCTGTGCATAAGCCTCACAAATAACGGAACGAAGCCAACAGGCTAACGTTTGTTTGTTGGCAGGCCAACCCCTCTTGTGAAAACCAAAGAGGATAAACAAGGAATCAGACTTCCTAACCGAAGCCGTCCGGTCCACATAAATTCTAAGCGCCCGGACCACATCTAAGGAAGTCTCACCAGCTGAAAGATCAGGGGACTGAAAAGCTGGCACAACAAGTTCCTGATTAATGTGGAACTTCGAGACCACTTTGGGCAAAAACTCAGGACGAGTGCGGAGCACCGCTCTGTCCTGGTGAAAAATCAGGAAAGGAGGGCGACAGGAAAGCGCCCCCAATTCAGACACCCTCCTGGCCGAAGAAATTGCCAGGAGAAAAACAGTCTTAAATGTCAGCCACTTGAGCTCCACCGACTCAAGAGGCTCAAACGGAGGACCCTGCAGGACCCGTAGAACCACCGCCAAGTCCCAAGGAGCCACACGAGGCACAAAGGGAGGCTGGATCCTGAGAACACCTTGGAAAAAGGTGTGAACATCCGGCAGTATTGCAATCCGCCGTTGAAACCACACGGACAAGGCGGACACATGAACCTTCAGAGATGCAAGGCGTAAGCCGAGGTCCAATCCTGATTGAAGAAATTCCAAGATCCTAGAAACTCGGAACACCTGAGGATCATAATGCCTGGACTCACACCACTGAAAGTAAGTGTGCCACACCCTGTGATAAATCCGTGCTGAAGCAGGCTTGCGTGCCCTGAGCATGGTACCAATAACCGAACTGGAGAAGCCCCGAGACCTCAAGATGGCTGTCTCAAGAGCCACGCCGTCAAAGACAGCCGACCCAGCTCCGGGTAAAGGCAGGGCCCCTGAGACAACAGGTCCTGACGCTGAGGAAGAAGGTACGGAGTGTCGATGGAGAGGCTCCTGAGATCGGAGTACCAAGGACGTCTGGGCCACGCCGGAGCCACCAGCACGAATGTGCCGCCGTCCTGCTTGAAAATCCGCAGAACCCGAGGAAGTAGGGATATCGGAGGAAATAGATACGCTAGGTGAAACGTCCATTTCACCGAAAGCGTGTCCACCAGACTTGCTCCTGCGTCTCTTGTCCTTGACCCGTAAACGGGCAACTTGTGATTGTGACGGGAGGCCATCAAGTCCAGCTCCGGCAGACCCCACCTGTCCACGAGTAGCTGAAACACCTCTGGGTGAAGCGACCATTCCCCGGGATGCACGTCACGACGGCTGAGGAAGTCCGCTTCCCAATTGAGGACTCCGGGGATGAAGACCGCCGAGATCGCTGGAATGTGACCCTCCGCCCAAGTCAGGATGCGAGACACCTCCGACATCGCTGCCCGACTGCGAGTTCCTCCTTGGTGGTTGATATACGCCACCGTGGTGGCGTTGTCGGACTACACCTGTACCGCCCTTCCGTGAAGAGCGGGGCCGGACGACTGCAGGGCCCTGTATACTGCCCGCAGTTCCAGGATGTTGATGGGCAGAAGTGCTTCTTCCGCAGACCAACGACCCTGAAGAGACAATGAGCCGGTCACTGCCCCCCAACCCCGGAGACTGGCATCCGTCGTGAGCAGGACCCAGTCCGGGATCCAAAAGGGGCGCCCCTCGACCAGATGAGCTGTCTGAAGCCACCAAGCCAAAGATTGCCGAACGTCCGGAGACAACACCAGCACCTGAGAGCGAATCCGGTGTGGTAACCCGTTCCATTCCGATAGAATCAGCCCCTGCAGGGGCCGGGAATGGAACTGGGCAAATTCCACCATGTCGAATGTCGACACCATGGACCCCAGAACTCTCATAGCCGAATGGACCGAGAGGCGGCAACTGCTCAGGCAACTGCGTATCCGCAGCTGTAGGGAGGAGACCTTCTCCGGAGTCAGGAAGATCCTTTGCTGACGCGAATCCAGCAGGGCTCCCAAATGAACCATCCGTTGTGATGGAATCAGAGAGGACTTTCTCCAATTTATCAACCACCCGTGCACTTGCAGGCAAGCGATCGTCAGGTGGAGATGGTGAAGCAGTACCTCCGGGGAGCTCGCCAGCAACAGGAGGTCGTCCAGATACGGCAGCAGCCATACATTCTGGTTCCGAAGATGTGCGGCCATGACCGCCATAATCTTCGTGAACACCCTCGGTGCCGTGGAAAGACCAAAGCGTCCGGAACTGATAGTGGTGTTGAAGGATAGCGAACCTCAGATACCGCTGGTGCGAAGGTGCTATCGGAACATGGAGGTAGGCGTCCTGGATATCCAGGGACACCATGTAATCCCCCGGTTCCATCACCAGAATGATGGAACGTAACGTTTCCATCCTGAACTTGGGAACTCTGAGGAATTTGTTCAGAGACTCCAAGTTGAGGATAGGGCGATGAGAACCATTGGGTTTCTGCACCAGAAACAGAGACGAATAATACCCCGTCCCTCGTTGTGATTGAGGAACGGGAACAATGACCCCTGCTTTCAGCAAGGACTCTATAGCCTCCTGAATCTGTAACGCCTTGGTCTTGTCCTGAGAAGGACTCGTGCAGAAAAACTGGTGGGGTGGTCTGTGCCGAAAAGACAGGGCGTACCCCTGGGAGACCACTTCTCGAACCCAGGCATCCGTGGTGGTATTGTGCCAGCACTGGGCAAATCGAAGAAGTCGGCCTCCCACTCTGAGGTCCCCCAGAGGGAGGCCCGTCCCATCAGGCCGCAGGTTTATCTTCCTGCTTGGAAGAAGGGCGCCGAGCACTCCAGGCTTGCTTCTTGGGTTTAGAGGCAGTCTTACTCGCCAACTGTCTCGGGAAGGACTGACCTTTTGCCTTACCCTGAACCCGAAAGGAACGAAAAGCCGAACTCCGAACCTTAGCAGGCAGTGCCGCCGAAGGGAGGAAAGCCGACTTGGATTTTGCCAGGGTATCCACTATTTTGTCCAAGTCCGGACCAAATAGTAATTCCCCATTGAAAGGTAAGGCCTCCAGGCCTTTCTTTGAATCAGAGTCCGCTCTCCAGGACCGCAACCATAAGGATCAGCGGGCAGACACCGCTACAGCCGATACCCGCGAAGTCAGCAAACTAACATCTAAAGAGGCTTCCCCAATGTAAGAAGCAGCGTCCCTCATCTGACCCAACAACGCCCTCTGGACATCCGGAGCGTCGTCCGGGAAGGTATCTTCCAATGCATTGGCCCACCCCTCAATGGCCTTGGCCACCCAGGAGATGGCCATGGACGGTCGGGCCACCGCCCCGGAGAGGGAGTAAATAGACTTTAAGCAAGTCTCAACTTTCCTGTCCGTGGGATCCTTCAGCGAGGATATAGACGGTAATGGCAAAGTAGAGCTCCTTATTAAACGGGTGACATGGGAATCCACCGCCGGTGGAGTTTCCCATTTTTTACAATGTGCCTCAGGGAAGGGATAATTAGAAGCCAACCGCCTCTGAGGAAGGAATCTCTTACTGGGCGCCTGCCAAGCTACCGCCATATGATCCGTCAACTGATCCGACAGGGGAAACACCGCAGAAGCCACCTTAGTTTTTTTTAAACTAGGATACTTCGACTTAGGAGCCGGTCATCCTCTATAAGAAGAATGGCTCGCACCGCCCTAACCAGTGCTCGCACATTAATGGACGACTTGGTATCCATTTCCTGAACCGAGGCGTCCGAGTCAGTGTCATCAGGGACCTCCCCATCATCTGAGGAACCCTCTGAGTCCGATACCTGAGCCGCCCGCACCATGAGTGGGCGTTTTGAAACCCTAGAACGCATGTCAGTCTGCAACATTGACTGAAAAGCTGAGGATGCGGCCGCCAAATTTTTGCACGGAGTTGGAGAGCACATCCACCCAGGGTCGCCATAGGGGCCTGAAAAGGTACCGCAGGCTGCTGCGGCACAGGGGAAGCCTGTATATACATAGGCAACCCCGTATATGGACCCACAGACTGAGACCCAGGAGGACTCCGCAACAACTGCGGGACACCCGGGGAATGGGGGATGGTCGGCTGGGGTAACGCCCTAGTAGGGAGAACAGTCGGGACCGACAGACGGTCCGCAATAGACAACAGCACTTGAGAAAACATCGCCCACGGTGGTTCCTGCGTCAGAGAAGGTCTGGATGGGCCAGGAGCCACCTGGCACCGACTACACAGGCCATCCTGTGACAAATCCTCCCTATCCACTCCTGCAGAACAGCGTCCGCAGGAGGCCAACACCGGAGCCACTGAGCGCTCAACCTCCTCGTCTGACATGACAGAATATATTATATAGTCCAAAAATATATCTGGCAACAGGGCAGAAGAAAACGCACTCACCAGTGTGCTGAACAACAGCCCACAATATGGCACTTGTGTAGCACACAACTATATGTGACGAACCTCACAAATACGTGATTTATATAGGCGAGGTCTGTAGAAACGCCCTTCCCCCACACACCTGTAGGAGAAGTAAAGGGACAGGTATAAGCTGACAGTAAGTAGAAATAAGCACAGACAGGCAGCACTAGCAAAAGTCACATACCATGCAGAGAAGATATACTCACTGCACCTTTCCACTACAATCAACCTGCCCATATTCAGTGTCTGGGAGGGCTAGAGTTCTGTGTACGCTGTCCTTAAATCGGGGGAGAGGTACACAGGGGGACCGGTCCGCGTGCTCCCTGAGATCTGCGTTGCCACAGAGAAAATGGCCACCAGAGACCTCAGAGGAGGAGTGGCCGAAGAGTCTGCAGCTCAGCGACGCCAGACTGCGTGCTGAAAGACGCGCTGAGCTGAGGGGAGGAGCCGCAAGACAGGGAAGGCTTCCTCCCCTGGCTAGCCTATTATCCCCAGGGCTTGCCGGCTTCCCGATTGCCAATATATCCCTGGTGGTCTAGTGGTCCCACGGGGTATTCCTCCTCAGAGGGGGAGCCCGCCGCCACCGCTAGCGGCCCACGGTCTGTCCCCTAGGACCGGGGGCAAAGGACTGCATGTGCAGGCAATACCCGCGAGCCGCCGCTAATCGGCGACTCGCGGCTTACCTTATCCCCGGCGACTCCGGCAGCAGTCCAGGGAGGGACCCAGAGTCCGGCTAGTACGGACTCTGGCCCCCCCCGCCACGATCCCCAGTGCAGTACTGGCGTCGCGGTGCCAGCGGGGAAGGAGAGCGGCAGCGTGGGCGTCTGCATAGACAGCCCGTTGCTGCCACACTAGAGCCTCTGTTTTAAAAGAAAAATCTAACAGGCTCTTTTTTTTTTTTTAAATAAAAAGCTTTTGGGGGCTGCTCCTGCAGCCCCCCTGCGCAGGTGACCCGACTCCGGCCGGGCACCAACTCAAACTGAGGTGTTGTGGCTCGGGGGCGGGGTATAGAGGAGGACGGACCCAAGTGCATCCTGAGAGCAGCTAAAGCTTTAACTGCGTGGTGCCCATGGATCCAGATCCAGCTATACCCAAGGTCAACCCTGTGGACCCCTATGGACCCTGAAGTAGAAACTTGAACAGGCGGAAAGTCGCGTCAGATTTAGGGAAATCAGCCTGACACCCCCCAAAAGATGCTCTGACACGGGGGTTAGCTATGGTACCCCCCGATTTGGCTTGCTGAAGGTATTTGTTGTTTTTAAACGGGCTCAATAACTGCTAAATAACGTTTTAGTATACGTGGTGCAGAATAGTATTCAGGAGTATTTTTTGCAGAAAATAACTTATCCCAGCAAATTTGGGGTACTTGAAAATGGGGTCAGCATATTTAAAAGTTGCAAAAGTTGAAAAATCCACCTTCCGCAAGCCCCTGCAATGAAAATAACACCTGGGGCATACTTGGGGACCCCACCAGAGTCTAGTTCGCTAGTTTTTAACTTTGTCCCCCAACATTTTCTTTTTTCACCCCCAAATTTAAAGTAATTTTTTGGGGTGTCCTTAAGTGTTTTTTTTTTTTTTTGACACAGTTTACATTTGGGGGACTGTCTGAAGGCTGCACGGGGGTTCCCGCAACGTTGCACCCCAAAACCCCAATTCTGCACTGTTTTCCGCCTGCTATTCATAGGCGATACTTTTCCGCCTATTACATTGCATTAACTTTCCGCCTAGGCGGAAAGTCTTCAAAATTGAATATGGATAAAACCCAAACAGGCGTAAATTACGTCATCGGCGAAAAGTTTTCGCCAAATACACGCGAAAACGGCTTTTCGCTCCAAATTGAATACGGGCCATAGTTACTACAAAAGAAAAAAAAAAAGGTAACTTTGGAATGGAAAGGAATCAGTGCACCAGTGTTAATGCATGAAATAAACAGCTGTGCTTTGTTTTACTATAATACACCCTGTATTGCTATAATGTAGACAGGGAGGTGCAGCCTTCTATGTCCCTCATTAGACCATATTATAGACAGGAGAAGGAAGGAGAGAAGAGAGGATAGGGGCACTAGGTTCCAGAATTGTAATATAATAAAATATAACTATTACTGGTCTTTATTAAAAATCAGGGAAAATGACACGTAATTGAAATGACAACAGACACATACAAAATATTTAAAAGAAAGGTTATGCTTGGCAATTATAGCGCCAATATTGATATCCTCCTATTTGTAATAACGTATCTAATCCTCTATAAACACCTATATAGGTGGTTTATGCTGGCGCTCATTAGAAGTGGTTCTATCAGTCATCAGCTGGTAAATATCAGCCTGATTTACAGTAAGCACCGGATATATAACTTTGGTTCAATATCGTAAGTAATTCTTGTATTTAAATGGCAATAAAGGTTATTTTTGCGGATGTGATGGTACCGGTTCATACCGCACAGTTTGTAAATGTCATTATCAGTAGTCACTGCATTCATTATTTGGGCTCAGAATGATAAATATCTGTCATGTTCCAAATCTGAAATAAAAACAAAGTATCAGCTGAGCGTGTCCTGTATCCGCTGTATAATATGTTGCTAAGCCTTATTAGCGGTAACAATGCTGCATAGAGAAGTGTGGCTTATTGCAATAGATCGCCGTTATGTATCAAATTGGTTGCACATAAGAGCTGGAGATTATCTTGAAGGGTACGTTGTATCTATTTGCTGATAAACCAAAGAGCTCCGCAGGCTCTGCAGATACAGGAGGTTATTTGTGAAGTCATGTATCGGGCATTTAGCAGGAGGTACTGCGTTCCTGGCAAGGCTTGATAAGATTGATTGATTCGTTTTAGCTCTCCGATACATTGTATCATTTCATTAATAAGCCGGAGAGCTCTGTAGAGATGTAGGATCTGCCAATGAATTGCTATTCATTACTGGGTACATCAAGCCTATTAGCAGAGAATGCGGAATTTATGTCCCGGCTTGATGGAATAAATTAATTCCCTTTGGTTCAGTGCCCGTAAGAATAATTGTCTCTCTATAGTTATTGATAATACTCTTCTCACAGTCTTTCTATTACCGGGGGAGCCTGCAATAGTTTTACACTGAATTGTATTAGTGTCTCTAATACTTATTATACATTAGCAAGATGACCCCATATCATTACCAGCAATATTGATGTGGTTTCACTGTATGGAGAATATATACAGGTTATATATACCGGTGTCCTTCAATTCCAGTATAATCCCAGATTTAGAGCTCATGGGGCCCTAAACAAGACAGCGATCTGGGGCCCCCCTCCCAATCCATAGCACATTATTTTCGTTCCCGATTTATGCCCGTTATGCTGGGTACACACTGGCCGACATATCCACCATTCAATCAAAAGGCCGATATATATATAGTGTGCACGTCGGCCAGTGTGTATCAGCGATATGTCTGTGAGCGACGTTGGTCACTGACATATAGCGTCGGCTGTGATGCCCAGCCTATGCCCGATATATCTGCTCATTGTGCTGTGTGTACGGGCGGGCCAGCCTATGCCCAATATATCTGCTCATTGTACTGTGTGTACGGGCGGGCCAGCTGACCTCTTGTACACTTACAGCAGAGGCCGGCAGGGAGGGGGATGCGACGCCAACCCACGGCCAGCGGGACCGCAGTGATGTGTAGGAACCACCACCATCTGCAGATAGGTCTTTCTGGTGTGTACCCACCTTTACATTATCTGTCAATTGTCCTCCTTCTATTTGTTTTAAAGCTTTAAACATTACTGACATTAACAATGACTATAGTCCCTGTCATCAGTTACTGTCCAACGTCATTCGTTACTATCCCCGTGGACATAGGGAAGGGGGGGGATATAAACGTGCCCGATACGTGGCGAGCAAAGCGAGGGGACAAATTTCTTCTATTGGTGGCCTTTATGGGCATGGAAGCGCACTTCCGCCCTCACTCCAGGCACATCTACTGAAGGGGATCTATACACTACTGTATTATACGGGATGGGGACCTGCTGGGCTGCTACAATCAGTGAGGGGGAAAGGGGAAGGCACTGTTATAATACCCATTATTACACCCCTCAGTCAGTGTGCCTGTATTATATATCAGTGCCCCCTCTCCCTGATCTGATTGTAGCAGCCTATCAGGTCCCCCATCCCTTATAATACCCATTATTACACCCCTCAGTCAGTGTGCCTGTATTATATATCAGTGCCCCCTCTCCCTGATTGTAGCAGCCTAGCAGGTCCCCCATCCCTTATAATACCCATTATTACACCCCTCAGTCAGTGTGCCTGTATTATATATCAGTGCCCCCTCTCCCTGATTGTAGCAGCCTATCAGGTCCCCCATCCCTTATAATACCCATTATTACACCCCTCAGTCAGTGTGCCTGCATTATATATCAGTGCCCCCTCTCCCTGATTGTAGCAGCCTATCAGGTCCCCCATCCCTTATAATACCCATTATTACACCCCTCAGTCAGTGTGCCTGCATTATATATCAGTGCCCCCTCTCCCTGATTGTAGCAGCCTATCAAGTCCCCCATTCCTTATAATACCCATTATTACACCCCTCAGTCAGTGTGCCTGTATTATATATCAGTGCCCCCTCTCCCTGATTGTAGCAGCCTAGCAGGTCCCCCATCCCTTATAATACCCATTATTACACCCCTCAGTCAGTGTGCCTGTATTATATATCAGTGCCCCCTCTCCCTGATTGTAGCAGCCTAGCAGGTCCCCCATCCCTTATAATACCCATTATTACACCCCTCAGTCAGTGTGCCTGCATTATATATCAGTGCCCCCTCTCCCTGATTGTAGCAGCCTAGCAGGTCCCCCATCCCTTATAATACCCATTATTACACCCCTCAGTCAGTGTGCCTGTATTATATATCAGTGCCCCCTCTCCCTGATTGTAGCAGCCTAAAAGGTCCCCCATTCCTTATAATACCTATTATTACACCCCTCAGTCAGTGTGCCTGTATTATATATCAGTGCCCCCTCTCCCTGATTGTAGCAGCCTAGCAGGTCCCCCATTCCTTATAATACCCATTATTACACCCCTCAGTCAGTGTGCCTGCATTATATATCAGTGCCCCCTCTCCCTGATTGTAGCAGCCTAGCAGGTCCCCCATTCCTTATAATACCCATTATTACACCCCAGAGTCAGTGTGCCTGCATTATATATCAGTGCCCCCTCTCCCTGATTGTAGCAGACTAATGGAGTATAATATCATATTGAAATATAATATATCCCAATCAGTGTGTCCCACAAGCCCCCCCTTCCAAAAAATCAGGCGGTTACTGACACTGTACTTGAAATAACACTGCCCACCCCCACACAAACACCCCCCCAGGCTGATCATGTGAGATACAAAATGAAAAGAACAATAAAGGCAGCGGTAGGAGCAGGCAGCCGCTGTATCTACAGTACGACTCCCCTTCCTTTCTGTGCACCGGCTCCTCTCTCCATGTGTGACGTCATATGCCCGTGCATCATGACATCACATGCACAACAGAACACACAGCAGGAGGCACAGGCACTGGAGCAGGCACCCGGCAGCCAGCCCAGCATTCCATACCTTCCATATATAGCCCTGTCGGTGGACCCCTCCTGGACCCACCAGGTCCTAAGCACCCGCCTTTGTTGCCTAGCGGTAAATCCGTTACTTGCAGACACATATTACATAGCAGGTTAGTGGAGGCTGAATACTTGTTTAGAACACGTCCATTCAGTGTCTGTGTGATATTACACAGGAGTCTATCAGTGTCTGTGTGATATTACACAGGAGTCTATCAGTGTCTGTTTGATATTACACAGGATTCTATCAGTGTCTGTTTGATATTACACAGGATTCTATCAGTGTCTGTGTGATATTACACAGGAGTCTATCAGTGTCTGTGTGATATTACACAGGAGTCTATCAGTGTCTGTGTGATATTACACAGGAGTCTATCAGTGTCTGTGTGATATTACACAGGATTCTATCAGTGTCTGTGTGATATTACACAGGAGTCTATCAGTGTCTGTGTGATATTACACAGGAGTCTATCAGTGTCTGTGTGATATTACACAGGAGTCTATCAGTGTCTGTGTGATATTACACAGGAGTCTATCAGTGGAGGTAATTAGCAGCCTGTGTACAGTATGCAGTGACCTCTAGTAACCTTCCCTATGTGAATTAGTGTAACCTTTCTTTCATTTGGTCAAAATTTTGAGTCGGCATGTCAACATAACGTTTCTACTATTACAGCCTTAATTCGACATTGGGACCGTCAACATTCACAATGCCGACGCACTATTTCTTTAGAATCAGTAGGGTCGGCTGGATGTGGAAAATACGAAGTGTGATTTGTATAACAGTTAATCACAAGATATGTGATTTCCATTCCATCCTGCAAGACTTCTACTCCCAATCTGCATTTAGCCTCATGCAAAATCACCTGTGTATGTAAGCGTATGTGATTTCATGACGTGCTTGTAATTGGTGTCACGTGCTCTGGGGATATTCCTGAGGGTAGCACAGTTACTGAGTAGGTGTTTATTTAAGACAGAGCAATTTAGCGGCGTTGATCAGTTGTAGTTACCCATACTCAGACTATTTCTTTAGAATCAGTAGGGTCAGCGGAAGTGTGGGAATTACGGTGTGATTTGCGGAACAGTTGAACAATATAAACTAAATCATTGTTTTATGTGATGGCTGAACATGGTTAGGACTTAGACTGGGTACACACGTAGAGATTTTCTGTCCAACCATCCAACTAGTTGATTGGTTGGAATGAAAATCTGGTAACATATGGGAGTAAATGATCAGCAATTTGCTCCTAAATGCCAGAAAACAGAGGAAAATGGTCGTCAGACAAGTTTGTTAAATGTTTGATCTAAACAATTTGTTCAAACAACAGTTTTTGTCCATTTTCTGCCGTTTGGGAGCAGATTGCTGATTGTCATTTGCTTTCATACCTTACCAGATTTTCATTCCAACCAATCATCTAGTTGGTTGGTTTGACAGATAATCTTTACGTGTGTATGCACCTTTACCCCTAACTTTAATACCCAAACAACCCTTAACTACTAACAACCTACCTAACCCTCGAATCTAACCTAACCCATCCCTAACCCAAAATGGGCAGACTAGATGGGCCATATGGCTCTAATCTGCTGTCAAATTCTATGTTTCTACTACCATGCATGTTGACATGGGGTACTAAGCCTCGGAGAGAGATAAAGTACCAACCAGTCAGCTCCCGTCATTTTTCAAACACAGCCTGTAAAGTGACAGGAGCAGATTGGTTGGTACTTTCTCTCTCTTCAAGGCTTAGTATAGACCCCATAGTGACTACATACCCCCGTTGTACTAAGTACGTAATACACAATAGCGTCTGCAAATGGTCACAGTCTGTAACACGTGCACAGTCTCACTTACTCGAACATGGCCTTCATACGCTGTCCCTATTCCCTTTTGGGGGTCGATGCCCAGCGGCCCCTTCGTCTGCTCGGGAGGGATGGGGCAGACGGAGGGAGCCTTATCCGCACAGGTTACGTGGCAAGAGAAACCACACACTGCAAAGGCAAATAAAACATCATTAGGGAACGGGACACACTGACAGCGAGGACGATACACAAATACACTACCATGTACGTTCACTGCATCCCTGCGCAGCTGAGCTTACAGCACAGTGTATACTGGGATACAGGAAAACAAAGTCAATTGCCCGTGGTCACAAAGTGGTCGCAGGACGTAACGGCGCGACGGTTGTGTGGTCTCAGCCACTGACAGACTCTCTCACTTTCACTAGAAACTAACATCGTCAATGACTGCAGCAAAACCGTGATCCACCGTATGTAAGACACAGAACGTCAGGAGAGAATGGGAAGATAACGTGTATAGGAGGGAGAAGGGTCGGGAGAGAATGGGAAGATAACGTGTATAGGAGGGCGAAGGGTCGGGAGAGAATGGGAAGATAACGTGTATAGGAGGGAGAAGGGTCGGGAGAGAATGGGAAGGTAACGTGTATAGGAGGGAGAAGGGTCGGGAGAGAATGGGAAGGTAACGTGTATAGGAGGGAGAAGGGTCGGGAGAGAATGGGAAGGTAACGTGTATAGGAGGGAGAAGGGTCGGGAGAGAATGGGAAGGTAACGTGTATAGGAGGGAGAAGGGTCGGGAGAGAATGGGAAGGTAACGTGTATAGGAGGGAGAAGGGTCGGGAGAGAATGGGAAGGTAACGTGTATAGGAGGGAGAAGGGTCGGGAGAGAATGGGAAGATAACGTGTATAGGAGGGAGAAGGGTCGGGAGAGAATGGGAAGATAACGTGTATAGGAGGGAGAAGGGTCGGGAGAGAATGGGAAGATAACGTGTATAGGAGGGAGAAGAGTCGGGAGAGAATGGGAAGATAACGTGTACAGGAGGGAGAAGGGTCGGGAGAGAATAGGAAGATAACGTGTACAGGAGGGAGAAGGGTCGGGAGAGAATAGGAAGAGAACGTGTATAGGAGGGAGAAGGGTTATAGTATCTGGGAATTACATGGAGTTGTCCCCCTATAGTCACTAAGTGGCACAGTATTACAGGAAGCGTGTGCTGGAGGGGAAAAGGGGGGAGAGATGTGCTGCAACAGAGTGCGAGAGACAGAGTATCGAGCGTACAAAGTAGGGGGCAGCGCACACCGGACCGCTACCTGTATAATCTGATACAGAATCTGAGATTGTACCTCTAAGTGTCATAATATGGAAGTGAGGAGAGATCGGCTGAGAGCATGAAATAACATTGGGGGGGGATTATTAAGGGCTCGTTTACACCGATCTGCTTTAAATGTGTTTTTTTATTTCTTTTTATGAAAAACATAAAAACCAGGAGAAATAAAGATACAGATTTGAGCGCGATGCAGGAAAAGTGCGCAGAAAACATGGTACAAAGGCAGCGCTTTAAAACGAAACTAAAGCGCGTGGTAGTTTTCACGAAATTCTCCCAACATGTGAGTGAATGAGCCCTAAATCTGCCGTACGGTGCTTTATTTCCTTAGGAGGCGCCATGAAAGTTACGTTGAGATTACTTTATAAGAATTTATAGGATTCTGTTTATTTTTTATAGCGCCACCAATTACACAGCGCTGTACACAACACTGTATAATAACGTTATAGAAACTCTATTTATTTTATGTTACTATGCACGCTTCTTGGTGTTTGTATGCCATGTCTATTTTCTATGAACTATATATAATTAAATAATAATATGAACTTACATATGTGGAATACACATTTATTGAATGTATTTAAAGATGGCGGCCCAGGTGCATAGATTATATTCAGTTGCTGCATTGGACGCAGAGAACTTTGTGATTTTCCGCATTTGGGGCAGCTTTATACTGGATGCTTTAGATCAGTGGTGTCAAACTCGGGCCCTTCAGCTTTTGTGGGACTACATATCCCAGCATACCCTGCCACAGTTTTAGCATGCCCTAATAGTAAAACTGTGGCACTGCATGCTGGGAAGTGTAGTTCCACTGCAGCTGGGGGGCCCAGGTTTGACACCACTGCTTTAGATGCTGATAATCTGGACTTTATAGAACAGTCGCTGTTATTCCTCTATTGTGGAGTCTGGAGGGCGAACCGCGGCTGCTGAGCCCTGGCGGAGAGCTGAAGGGTCTAAGGCGCTGTTGGCTAAGCTGTAAGCAGGCGACACCTGAACAGCGATCTAATACGGAGGTCGGACTATTAAAGATGGTTTAGGTTAAAGATGGAAGTCTATCATATTGTCCAATCTGATGTGACAACTTCATAATAGGAGGATTAGTCTTGTGACATTTATTCTGAAAATGATTTTCTTTCCTCAATAACTGTGTCTGTACTACTCCTCCTACTGGATCGTACAATCCCCTGATGGGGATGTAGTTAAATGAAAAAAAAAAAAAAAACTTTTTTATTAAAAAAATTTCAGTTATTTTTCAGTTTTTTTCTGGTATAATTTTATTTTTAGGGTGGGTTTATATTGTGTGGTGTTCTCTATGTTCCGGGCAGTAACCGGAGAGGACAGTGTGTGGTCAGCTTAAATCTGGGGGCTCCGTTATACTCACCCTCGCAGGTGCACCCCTGTCGGATCAGCCCCACCATCAGAGAGGTGCACTGGTTACATTTCGTTGGCGTGTTGAAGGACTTGACCACAAACTGGTGGGCTTTGGGCTATAAGACAAAAAGATATTATTCATGGTCTTGGTGACGCACAGGTGTATGACGTATTGGTGTAATCGCGCCTTCCCTCATAGCAGTTATACTTTATGTTTCTGTCTATTAGGTTTGTACCCCAGGGGCCATCTGGAATGGCTCTTATACCTCAGTGCTCCGTCTGTAACCTCAATCTCTATGGCAGATTGATACGGCTGCTGCTGCCAGTCAGTCAAGAAGCTCCTTGGTGATGGCTGAGGAAGTTATGCCACAGGGTCTCAAAGCCCCTCTGCTGCCTAAACCATAGGCCATGTGACTGGCTGCCATTGGAAACTGTAACTCAACTATAAGCTTGTATCACAGACCAACGGAAAAACAAATAACTCCATAGGGTGGGGGGTCCATTCAATTACCCGCGAAATGGGGGTGCAATTTTCCCGAATCCTGCGCGAAGCCTACACCGCCGATTTCTGTTTGCTGCTGTAAACACAAAAATCGATGTAGCCGCGTTGTTTGGAGTACTGTATATGTCAAACATATGCTCTCCCCTGCATCGCGGGACATTGCTCCCACTATTGGCGGTTTAATTGAACGTGGCAAATCGCGGCAGGCATGGTGAGAGGCGTGCGCCCGCGAGCGTATACGCGCACTGCTTTCGCACCAGAGTCTCCGTAGGATTGCATGATGCGATCGCAGTGCACACCATAGCGTATGCTGCTGCAGTTAATAGCATGGCGCGATGCGTGTGCACGTCTGTAGTGCGATCGACAAGGATGTAAGAGGACACATCTGTATCAAAGCCTTTACACACGGCATTGTCCTGTACACATTCCAATCTATGTTCTACTACGCTCGTCTCACCGAGCACAGCACAGTCCAGCCCTGCACGGGAAACGAGTTATCCATTAATACAGACGCTCCAATCACTAGGGCAATTTCCATGTGAGCTCTAGCACTTTCATTTAGAGTTATGGCTCCCCAGCTGTTGTAGGGCTACAAGTCCCAGCCATCAGTGGCTATGCCCAAACGCCAGCGCTGCAAACAGAGCAGCTCTCCCTGAAATCCCTGTCACTGCTGGGAAAGTAGAATCTGTGTTCCCTGTAGGGATTGTGAGTGACAGGTGAGCCAGGTCATGTGACCAGCCAGAGGGTGAGGGATGAGTTGTGTCAGCTGACTCCCATATCAAGCTCCACCCCTGCCTAGCATGTCCCGCCCATGCAGAGGGAACCACAGCCGGGTGCTGACGGCTTTCCCGGGCCTCCTGCACCGGATCTGTATGAATGCTATCACTGCTGCGCCATGTACGTTACCTTGAGGGCGGAGGAGCCGGAGCTGAGGTATGAAGCTCTGATTGTTGGTGTCTGCGCTGAGCGAGGAGGGTGATCAGCTGTCTGTAGGGATAAGATGTAAAATGTCAACCATGTGCCCTGTACTACCCAGATCCCTGATACATAGAACACCTGCCAACATCTGATGCCAGGGAAATATATACTATACCAGCCATGTGCCCTGTACTACCCAGATCCCTTATAGATATAACACCTGCCAACGTCTGATGCCAGGGAAATATATACTATACCAGCCATGTGCCCTGTGTACTACCCAGATCCCTGATACATAGAACACCTGCCAACGTCTGATGCCAGGGATATATATATATACTATACCAGCCATGTGCCCTGTGTACTACCCAGATCCCTGAAACATAGAACACCTGCCAACGTCTGATGCCAGGGATATATACTATACCAGCCATGTGCCCTGTACTACCCAGATCCCTGCCAACATCTGATGTCAGGGAAATATATAGTAATGTATTTTATTTCACACTAGCAGCGTGCACCACACACATACTATACCAGCCATGTGCAGCCCCCACACATACTATACCAGCCATGTGCCCCCATCCACACACACTACACTGGCCACACACCAACTATACCAGTCACATAGCCCCACCCACTCTCCCGGCCACACAGCCTCTATGCCAGCCATGTACCCACACATGCACTATAAAAACTACTTGCTCCATACCAGCCAATTTCTCCTACACATATTATACCAGCCACATGCCCCCTATAACAACCATGCATGTGCTATACTAGCCGTTTGCCCACCCGCACACTATGCCAACCAAATGCCCACACACACACACGCTATAACAGCTGTGTGCTTCCACCAACACAATATAAACCTTCATAGGAAAAGATATTAATCACTATACATTAGGCATTAGGTGTAATAAACATTCCCTGCCATTGGTGAAGACATTTTACTATTTGCTACAGCAGAAATGTGCGATTCAACTACATGTAACGGATCACAGCACCGTGTAAATCTCTGCCAGATCCAGACAAACTCCCCAAATGTAATAGGGTCCAGCTATGAGAAAGTGACAATTTTTGGGGCACTTGTGCAGGGGATTTAAAACAGAAATGTTTGTAAAGGCAAAATCCCTCTCTCAGAAGCGAATCCGAATACATTTGGCCTTCTGTTTTAAAACGCCCCCCCACTTTCTTTCAGCAGTCGGTAGGTTTAGTTTAACCCATTAAGTGCATAAATGAAGAATTACCCCAATTCTTCCATTCATATCCCTTAATCCGTATCACTTATTTAGTTTTTGTTGGAAAAGCAATATGTAACTGTCAGCCACTCTGGATAATGCTGGAGGGCTCAGTGCCAGCCAGCCAGCAGGATGACGGGCAGAGAGGCTGCTGCAGATGCCACGTCTATGTGCCACTGGATGCCTGCTTCTCTACACTGTGCCCGAAAATAAGGAATTATCCTGGAGACAACAGCATACGACAAAATACTCATTTGTTACCACCAGAGGGCAGCAGAGGAAATTCTAAAAATATAGTTTAACAAGCAACTAAGTGCCCACTGCACGAGTGCCCGGCATTACACACTGGTGGGCACTATAAACGGAGACCAGGCAGCAGGTACCTCGCTGGGCTCGATGTCGCTCATGGTTGACGGCGATCTGGAGCGCGATATGACCTGAGATTTCATGTCCTCGTCGCGTGACGGCGTGTTGGACAGGGTAAAATTGTCCACTGAATCCATCTGAAAACACAGAAAGGGGAGAGTTTGCTCAATAGCCGGAAATGTTGGGCGACCTTCCCCCTGATTCTAAGGGATGAATGCAACTCAGGTAGAACAAGCAGCCTAACTCCGGCAAATCATAGAATGGGGGGTGACTCAGGTGTTGGGGGCGTAGATCCCGCGTAACTTAGTTACTCTCTCTATAACTGTATACACAGAACACAAAGATAACAGCAAATACAAATCAAGACACAAATGCTTGTAAGTGGTGTTAGAGAGACCCGCACTAGGACCGCTATCCGTGCACTGGTTAGTGTTGTTAATGAGGAGACATGGGACAGGCTCCCGGGACAGGTACCAATGGCTGGGAAGGGAGATAACATGTGGTGGGTGGAGGATGACTAAACAAGGCCAGGGGTCCTTCATATTAAACGCATGATATCATTTACAAACCGCACATTGTACGTCCCCGCAATGCTTCTCTATGGGCGCCCTCTCTCCATAGAGAACATCTCAGGAGCAGGCCCAGTGGGATTAGGCCCCCACCTGTAAAATTATTCTCCACCTGAATCTGTGGAGACCCTGGGAGCAGCCAGCGGGGACGATACATCGATGTAAGACCTACGTCCGCACTTCAAGGCCACGTCCTTTATGCAGTCAAATGTAGTTTGCTCTTAAAAAACTGTCCAGTTTAAACGTCACCCGCGTATCACATTAATGCTAAGAGTGGGGGCCCAGGGCATCGGGGACTGGCTGTTTTATATTTTTTGTTACTTTTGTGTAGAATTAGGTGTAGTTGTGCTCCTATAATCAGCACGTGCCAAATAATGCCATAGAGCCGCCCAACCACCCATATCTGGGCGCTGCCTTGTAAAGCTAGAAAGCAGGCGGGGGGGGGGGGGGTCACAGATCATAGTATGTATAGTGACAGCGTTGAGGGTTTGCACCTTGGAGATTTGGAAAAGACCATTACTGGACCCTGTAAACAGGATGCGTCTCCCGTAATAAGTTAGTATCATTTGCAAATCACGATATTTCCTTTTACATCTAGATCAAGGATGAGCAGTAGTCTGCCTTCCAGCTGTTGTTGAACAACAAATCCCAGCATGCCTTGCAACAGTTTTAGCATGGCCAAATAGCAAAACTGTGGAGAGGACATGCTGGGATGTGTAGTTCTACAACAGCTGGGGGCGCTTATAGCCCACCCCTAATCTAGATCAATCTCCTACCTTGTTGGTTAAAATGGCAGCACTCCCATCTGCGGGTGTAGATATATTTGTACACTACAGAGGTTTGGTAACTCCCTCATCAGCCATGACCCAAAATACAATGAGATCACACCCTGCTACGATAATGTTATCTGACCATTTATACTTTAATAATCTACTTATCAGATCTTAATAATTATTTGTATCTGTTTTTCTCAAACAATTCTTAACACCCCCCCCCCCCCAATCATTTGCCAATAAGATGATCTGAAAGTTATTAATATTAAATTTTTTCCTGCTTACGGCTATTAAAATAAGCAGAAAGTTTAAAACCGCTTCTAAACTATCTACTTGTGAGCTGGAGATTTCAGTTATTAGTACAGCAGGAGTATTCCTGGCCTCCTTGTATATGCCGGGTTTAAAGTTTTAGAAAGTGGCACAAATTATTTCTCAGGTGTAGAATAAGACAAAACCATGGGTGTGCGGCCGATCCCAGACCTGATCTGGGGGTGAGGTTAATCTCGGGGCGTTGCATTAGACCAGTAATAAAGCCCACTAATGTGATATTACATATAGACCGTGACCGGATTAATTCATGGGTGAATACGGAGGTAAGTGAAAAATAACGCAGCAACTGCTCATCGTGGGAGTAACATCATTTTGTTGAGACAACTCAGTACATTAATGCCATTCTAAAACTGCACTGTGCAAGCGATGGTTAATATAATGCTGAACCGATATCCCCCCGTGTTATTATTGCCGGGGTACTAGAGGACATAAGAGCATAGAGAGCAGCCGGTCAGCATGCAACAGCTATAGCAGAAGAAGCCTGAAATGAACCGTGTAAAACAAAGACATTTATACCACAGGCAGGAAAGGGGGAGCACACAAAGCAAGACAGCCTCTTACACGTCTGCCTTTACTGGCAGGATGGCAGGACGGAGATCGCTTCAGGAGAGAGGGAGAACAGGTTACACACTGCTCAGAGACAGACATAGAAATGCACAGTATCACAGACAGCCTGCAGGGGGCAGTGTAACCGCACACCACTCAACTCGTAAAATTACCTGTGTGATCTTTCAGCATAATCTATTTAAAACTATCACCGCAGGGCATTATAAAGCGACACTACACACTATAATCTGGAAATAATAATCCATCCAACAATAACAAGAGATATGGTAAGAACTTACCTTTGTTATCTCTGTTTCTACGAAGTCCATAGGGTCCACAGGGTTGACCTTGGGGTTATAGCTGGAACAGGATCCATGGGCACCACACAGTTAAGCTTTTAGCTCCCAGGATGCACTTGGGTCCTCCTCTATACCCCGCCCCCGAGCCACAGGCACCCCAGTTGGTAAGCAGCCTAGGCCGGAGGAGAATATGGAACAGAGAGAAGGAAGACTGGAACACACAAGAAACCATACTCACAGCAATAGGAGACGGAAAACCGGTGACCAGCCACACAGCCCATTTGAAGCCAGGTGCGTCAGGGCGGGCGCCCTGTGGACCCTATGGACTTCGTAGAAACAGAGATAACAAAGGTAAGTTCTTACCATATCTCTTGTTTTCTACTTCAGGGTCCATAGGGGGTCCACAGGGTTGACCTTGGGGATGTCCCAAAGCAGTACAACTAAGGGCGGGGACGCTCCTGTGCTGAAAGGAGTACCCGGCGCCCAAAGGATGCATCCTGAGAGGCAAAGGTGTCAAACGCATAGAACCTCAAAAACGTTTGAATTGAAGACCAAGTGGCCGCCCTACACAGCTGAACAGCAGAAGCGCCACGTCTAGCAGCCCAAGAGGGACCCACAGAACGAGTGGAATGAGCCTTAACAGAGGCTGGCACAGGTAAGCCCTCCTGTGCATAAGCCTCACAAATAACGGAACGAAGCCAACGGGCTAACGTTTGTTTGTTGGCAGGCCAACCCCTCTTGTGAAAACCAAAGAGGATAAACAAGGAATCAGACTTCCTAACCGAAGCCGTCCGGTCTACATAAATTCTAAGCGCCCGGACCACATCTAAGGAAGTCTCACCAGCTGAAAGATCAGGGGACTGAAAAGCTGGCACAACAAGTTCCTGATTAATATGGAACTTCGAGACCACTTTGGGCAAAAACTCAGGACGAGTGCGGAGCACCGCTCTGTCCTGGTGAAAAATTAGGAAAGGAGGGCGACAGGAAAGCGCCCCCAATTCAGACACCCTCCTGGCCGAAGCAATTGCCAGGAGAAAAACCGTCTTAAATGTCAGCCACTTGAGCTCCACCGCCTCAAGAGGCTCAAACGGAGGACCCTGCAGGACCCGTAGCACCACCGCCAAGTCCCAAGGAGCCACCGGAGGCACAAAGGGAGGCTGGATCCTGATAACACCTTGGAAAAAGGTGTGAACGTCTGGTAGTATTGCAATCCGCCGTTGAAACCACACGGACAAGGCGGACACATGAACCTTCAGAGATGCAAGGCGTAAGCCGAGATCCAATCCTGACTGAAGAAATTCCAAGATCCTAGAAACTCGGAACACCTGAGGATCATAAAGTCTGGACTCACACCACTGAAAGTAAGTGTGCCACACTCTGTGATAAATCCGTGCTGAAGCAGGCTTGCGTGCCCTGAGCATCGTACCAATAACCGAACTGGAGAAGCCCCGAGACCTCAAGACGGCTGTCTCAAGAGCCACGCCGTCAAAGACAGCCGACCCAGATCCGGGTAAAGGCAGGGCCCCTGAGACAACAGGTCCCGACGTTGAGGAAGAAGGTACGGAACGTCGATGGAGAGGCTCCTCAGATCGGAGTACCAAGGACGTCTGGGCCAGGCCGGAGCTACCAGCACGAGCATGCCGCCGTCCTGCTTGAATTTCCGCAGAACCCGAGGAAGCAGGGAAATCGGAGGAAACAGATACGCCAGGTGAAACGTCCATGTCAGCGACAGCGCGTCCACCAGACTTGCACCTGCGTCTCTTGTCCTTGACCCGTAAACGGGCAACTTGTGATTGTGACGGGAGGCCATCAAGTCCAGCTCCGGCAGTCCCCACCTGTCCACGAGTAGCTGAAACACCTCTGGGTGAAGCGACCATTCCCCGGGATGCACGTCGTGACGGCTGAGGAAGTCCGCCTCCCAATTGAGGACTCCGGGGATGAAGACCGCCGAGATCACTGGAATGTGACCCTCCGCCCAAGACAGGATACGAGACACCTCCGACATCGCTGCCTGACTGCGAGTTCCGCCTTGGTGATTGATATACGCCACCGTGGTGGCGTTGTCGGACTGCACCTGTACCGCCCTTCCGTGAAGAGCGGGGCCGGACGACTGCAGGGCCTTGTATACTGCCCGCAGTTCCAGGATGTTGATGGGGAGAAGTGCTTCTTCCGCTGACCAACGACCCTGAAGCGACAAAGAGCCGGTCACTGCCCCCCAACCCCGGAGACTGGCATCCGTCGTGAGCAGGACCCAGTCCGGGACCCAAAATGGGCGCCCCTCGACCAGATGAGCTGTCTGAAGCCACCAAGCCAAAGATAGCCGAACGTCCGGAGACAACACCAGCACCTGAGAGCGGATCCGGTGAGGTAACCCGTTCCATTCTGATAGAATCAGCCCCTGCAGGGGCCGGGAATGGAACTGGGCAAATTCCACCATGTCGAATGTCGACACCATGGACCCCAGAACTCTCATAGCCGAATGGACCGACAGGCGGCAACGGCTCAGGCAACTGCGTATCCGCAGCTGTAGTGAGGCGACCTTCTCCGGAGTCAGGAAGATCCTTTGCTGACGCGAATCCAGCAGGGCTCCCAAATGAACCATCCGCTGTGATGGAATCAGGGAGGACTTTTTCCAATTTATCAACCACCCGTGTGCTTGCAGGCAAGCGATCGTCAGGTGGAGATGTTGAAGCAGTACCTCCGGGGAGCTCGCCAGCAACAGGAGGTCGTCCAGGTACGGCAGCAGCCGTACATTCTGGTTCCGAAGATGTGCGGCCATGACCGCCATAATCTTCGTGAACACCCTCGGTGCCGTGGAGAGACCAAAGGGTAGCGCCCGGAACTGATAGTGGTGTTGAAGGATAGCGAACCTCAGATACCGCTGGTGTGAAGATGCTATCGGAACATGGAGGTAGGCGTCCTGGATGTCCAGGGACACCATGTAATCCCCCGGTTCCATCGCCAGAATGATGGAACGTAACGTTTCCATCCTGAACTTGGGAACTCTGAGGAATTTGTTCAGAGACTTCAAGTTGAGGATAGGGCGATGAGAACCATTGGGTTTCTGCACCAGAAACAGAGACGAATAATACCCCGTCCCTCGTTGTGATAGAGGAACGGGAACAATGACCCCTGCTTTCAGCAAGGACTCTATAGCCTCCTGAACCTGTAACGCCTTGGTCTTGTCCTGAGAAGGACTTGTGCAGAAAAACTGGTGGGGTGGTCTGTGCCGAAAAGACAGGGCGTACCCCTGGGAGACCACTTCTCGAACCCAGGCATCCGTGGTGGTATTGTGCCAGCACTGGGCAAATAGAAGAAGTCGGCCTCCCACTCTGAGGTCCCCCAGAGGGAGGCCCGTCCCATCAGGCCGCAGGTTTATCTTCCTGCTTGGAAGAAGGGCGCCGAGCACTCCAGGCTTGCTTCTTGGGTTTAGAGGCCGTCTTACTCGCAGACTGTCTCGGGAAGGACTGACCTTTCGCCTTACCCTGAACCCGAAAGGAACGAAAAGCCGAACTCCGAACCTTAGCAGGCAGTGCCGCCGAAGGGAGGAAGGCCGACTTGGATTTAGCCAGGGTGTCCACTATTTTGTCCAAGTCCGGACCAAATAGTAATTCCCCATTGAAAGGTAAGGCCTCCAGACCTTTCTTTGAATCAGAGTCCGCTCTCCAGGACCGCAACCATAAGGATCGGCGGGCAGACACCGCTGCAGCCGATACCCGCGAGGTCAGCAGACTAGCATCTAAAGAAGCTTCTCCAATGTAAGAAGCGGCGTCCCTCATTTGTCCCAACAACGCCCGCTGGACATCCGGAGCGTCGTCCGGGAAGGTATCTTCCAATGCATTGGCCCACCCCTCAATGGCCTTGGCCACCCAGGAAATGGCCATGGACGGTCGGGCCACCGCCCCGGAGAGGGAGTAAATAGACTTTAAGCAAGTCTCAACTTTCCTGTCCGTGGGATCCTTCAGCGAGGATATCGACGGTAATGGTAAGGTGGCGCCCCGAGTTAAACGGGTGACATGGGAATCCACCGCCGGTGGAGTTTCCCATTTTTTACAATGTGCCTCAGGGAAGGGGTAATTAGAAGCCAACCGCTTCTGAGGAAGGAATCTCTTACTGGGCGCCTGCCAAGCTACCGCCATATGATCCGTCAACTGATCAGACAGGGGAAACACCGCAGAAGCCACCTTAGTTTTTTTGAAACTAGGAAACTTCGACCTAGGAACCGGTGCCTCATCCTCTATAAGAAGAATAGCTCGCACCGCCCTAACTAGTGCTCGCACATTAATGGACGACTTGGTATCCATTTCCTGGACCGAGGCGTCCGAGTCAGTGTCATCAGGGACCTCCCCATCATCTGAGGAACCCTCTGAGTCCGATACCTGAGCAGCCCGTGCCATGAGTGGGCGTTTAGAAATCCTAGAAGGCATGTCAGTCTGCAACATTGACTGAAAAGCCGAGGAAGCGGCCGCCAAATTTTGCACGGAGTTGGAGAGCACATCCACCCATGGTGGAGGCGTCGCCATAGGGGCCTGAAAAGGTACCACAGGCTGCTGCGGCACAGGGGAAGCCTGTATATACATAGGCAACCCCCCAAAGGGACCAACTGATTGAGACCCAGGAGGACTCCGCAATAACTGCGGGACACCCGGGGAATGGGGGATGGTCGGCTGGGGCACCGCCCTAGTAGGGAGAGCAGTCGGGACCGACAGACGGTCCGCAATAGACACCAGCACTTGAGAAAACATCGCCCACGGTGGTTCCTGCGCCAGAGAAGGTCTGGATGGGCCAGGAGCCACCTGGCATCGACTACACAGGCCATCCTGTGACAAATCCTCCCTATCTACTCCTGCAGAACAGCGTCCGCAGGAGGCCAACACCGGAGCCACTGAGCGCTCAACCTCCTCGTCTGACATGACAGAATATATTATATATCTGGCACCAGGGTAGAAGTAAAACGCACTCACCGGTGTGCTGAACAACAGCCCACAATATGGCACTGAGTAGCACACAACTGTATGTGACGGACCTCACAAATACGTGATCTATATAAGTGAGGTCAGTAGAAACGCCCCTCCCCCACACACCTGCAGGGCTTGTAGGAGAAGTAAAGGGATAGGTATAAGCTGACAGTAAGCGGAAAATAAGCACAGACAGGCAGCACTAGCAAAAAGTCACATACCATGCAGGAAGATATACTCACTGCACCTTTACACTACAATCAACCTGCCCAGATTCAGTGTCTGGGAGGGCTATAGTGCTGTGTACGCTGTCCTTAATCAGGGGAGAGGTACACAGGGGGACCGGTCCGCGTGCTCCCTGAGATCTGCGCTGCCACTGGGAAAATGGCCGCTGGAGACCTCAGAGGAGGAGTGGCCGAGGAATCTGCAGCTCAGCGACGCCAGACTGCGTGCTGAAAGGCGCGCTGAGCTGAGGGGAGGAGCCGCTGACAGGGAAGGCTTCCTCCCCTGGCTGGCCATTAACCCCAGGGATGCTGGCTTCCCGCTTGCCGGTTATCCCTGGTGGTCTAGTGGTCCCACGGGTTATGGGGGGGGCCCGCCGCCACTGCCAGCAGCCTCCGGTCTGTCCCCCGGACCGGAGGCTAAAGGACTGCATTTAAGGCATTCCGCGCGCCGCCGCTAGCCAGCGACGCGCGGCTTACCTGAATCCCCGGCGACTCCGGCAGCAGTCCTGGGAGGTAGACAGAGTCCGGCTAGTACGGACTCTGCCCTCCCGCCGCGATCCCCAGATCAGTACTGGCGTCGCGGCGCCAGTCGGGGATCAGAGCGGCAGCGTGGGCGTCTGTACAGACAGCCCTTCGCTGCCGTCTGTAGTAAAAATAGATTAAAAATAAATAAAATTTAACTTAAAATAAAAGCTTTTGGGGGCTGCTCCTGCAGCCCCCCTGCGCGGTGACCGACTCCGGCCGGGCACCAGCTTACACTGGGGTGCCTGTGGCTCGGGGGCGGGGTATAGAGGAGGACCCAAGTGCATCCTGGGAGCTAAAAGCTTAACTGTGTGGTGCCCATGGATCCTGTTCCAGCTATAACCCCAAGGTCAACCCTGTGGACCCCCTATGGACCCTGAAGTAGAAAATTGGGGTACTCGGGCTGTTGTAGCTCTGCATACTTACACATTGTCTTGATGGGGAACTAGGGATTTATTTTTGTAATTCGATTCAGTGACTATTGCCACAAATATGGCAGGATGCACGCACTATTTCCAAAATAAAGGTTGCTGCTCCGGCAACAAAGGGACACAAGGTCCTCATTTACTAGCCTGAAATAACGGAGGGATTCCGTCGAGTTACACCGTATTTTTAAAGCGAAAATAATTTAAAAGGTAAAACCAGGTCAGCACGAGCCATAACGTCGTCTGATAATTAATTACTCAGCTGCGTTCCCATAGAGCGGATCCCTGCGTTCCCACAGAGCGGATCCCTGCGTTCCCACAGAGCGGCTCCCTGCCTTCCCACAGAGCGGCTCCCTGCCTTCCCACAGAGCGGCTCCCTGCCTTCCCACAGAGCGGCTCCCTGCCTTCCCACAGAGCGCCTCCCTGCCTTCCCACAGAGCGCCTCCCTGCCTTCCCACAGAGCGCCTCCCTGCCTTCCCACAGAGCGCATCCCTGCCTTCCCACAGAGCGCATCCCTGCCTTCCCACAGAGCGCCTCCCTGCCTTCCCACAGAGCGCCTCCCTGCCTTCCCACAGAGCGCCTCCCTGCCTTCCCACAGAGCGCATCCCTGCCTTCCCACAGAGCGCATCCCTGCCTTCCCACAGAGCGCCTCCCTGCCTTCCCACAGAGCGCCTCCCTGCCTTCCCACAGAGCGCCTCCCTGCCTTCCCACAGAGCGCATCCCTGCCTTCCCACAGAGCGCATCCCTGCCTTCCCACAGAGCGCCTCCCTGCCTTCCCACAGAGCGCCTCCCTGCCTTCCCACAGAGCGCCTCCCATAGAGTAGTTTGCAGCAATTCAATGTAAATAACAATAACTTAAACATAACAATATTCCCTATGGGGTACACAGGATTTTATATGAAAGGTTCACGGAAGGATCATTTCAATACAAGAGCTGATGCGAATATGGAACATTGCATAACATCGCATGGAGCCAATACAAAGGGGGAGATAAGCACATTAGCGGTGACAATCCACAAAACAGACACAACATCCACCAGACAGGAGACTACTCTCCCCATTATCCGCAGGAGCGGGGGAGGGGACAGCATAATTGCTTGTCATCATAGCAAAATTTTGGGATAGGTGCTGTTCCATCTCCCCAAAAAGATATATATATGTATTCTTACTGGTCTGTCAGATGTTATTGGGATTGGCAGAAATTGTCCATCTTGGGACACAAATATTACTGAGAAGAACGCCTCAATCTAGAGCGATATCAGCGACACGTATATAACCCTCGGGTGGGAATTAGGTGTACACAGACCCAGAACTATAGCGACCTCTCCCTGTCTATGCTGGTCAGTCTGCAGCTATGGGAGCATCCAGAGAGCACAACGCATCACTACGGCTATGGGAGCATCCTGAGAGCACAACGCATCACTACAGCTATGGCAGCATCCTGAGAGCACAATGCATCACTACAGCTATGGCAGCATCCTGAGAGCACAACGCATCACTACAGCTATGGCAGCATCCTGAGAGCACAACGCATCACTACAGCTATGGCAGCATCCTGAGAGCACAACGCATCACTACAGCTATGGCAGCATCCTGAGAGCACAACGCATCACTACAGCTATGGCAGCATCCAGAGAGCACAACGCATCACTACAGCTATGGCAGCATCCTGAGAGCACAACGCATCACTACAGCTATGGCAGCATCCTGAGAGCACAACGCATCACTACAGCTATGGGAGCATCCTGAGAGCACAACGCATCACTACAGCTATGGCAGCATCCAGAGAGCACAACGCATCACTACGGCTATGGGAGCATCCTGGGAGCACAACGCATCACTACAGCTATGGGAGCATCCTGAGAGCACAACGCATCACTACGGCTATGGGAGCATCCTGAGAGCACAACGCATCACTACGGCTATGGGAGCATCCTGAGAGCACAACGCATCACTACAGCTATGGGAGCATCCTGAGAGCACAACGCATCACTACTGCTATGTGAGCATCCTGAGAGCACAACGCATCACTACGGCTATGGGAGCATCCTGAGAGCACAACGCATCACTACAGCTATGGGAGCATCCTGAGAGCACAACGCATCACTACGGCTATGGCAGCATCCTGAGAGCACAACGCATCACTACAGCTATGGCAGCATCCTGAGAGCACAACGCATCACTACAGCTATGGGAGCATCCTGAGAGCACAACGCATCACTACAGCTATGGCAGCATCCTGAGAGCACAACGCATCACTACGGCTATGGGAGCATCCTGAGAGCACAACGCATCACTACGGCTATGGGAGCATCCTGAGAGCACAACGCATCACTACAGCTATGGGAGCATCCTGAGAGCACAACGCATCACTACAGCTATGGGAGCATCCTGAGAGCACAACGCATCACTACGGCTATGGGAGCATCCTGAGAGCACAACGCATCACTACAGCTATGGGAGCATCCTGAGAGCACAACACATCACTACGGCTATGGCAGCATCCTGAGAGCACAACGCATCACTACAGCTATGGCAGCATCCTGAGAGCACAACGCATCACTACAGCTATGGGAGCATCCTGAGAGCACAACGCATCACTACAGCTATGGCAGCATCCAGAGAGCACAACGCATCACTACAGCTATGGGAGCATCCTGAGAGCACAACGCATCACTACAGCTATGGCAGCATCCAGAGAGCACAACGCATCACTACAGCTATGGGAGCATCCTGAGAGCACAACACATCACTACAGCTATGGGAGCATCTGGAGAGCACAACGCATCACTGCAGAATATACCGGCCTCCGTTTCCACACCGCAGAGTATACCGGCCTCCGTTTCCACACCGCAGAGTATACCGGCCTCCCTTTCCACACCGCAGAGTATACCGGCCTCCCTTTCCACACCGCAGAGTATACCGGCCTCCCTTTCCACACCGCAGAGTATACCGGCCTCCCTTTCCACACCGCAGAGTATACCGGCCTCCCTTTCCACACCGCAGAGTATACCGGCCTCCCTTTCCACACCGCAGAGTATACCGGCCTCCCTTTCCACACCGCAGAGTATACCGACCTTCCTTTACATACTGTAAGCCGACACGTAATTACTTCTAAGACACAAATAAAGTAATATTAGGCTAAGACACAAATATCAACAAAATAAAATCTCACCATACAACTTCGGAGTCGGTCAGATGCCGACCAGGAACGATGGTAAATCTGATCAGACGACCGGCCCATCAGACCGAAAGTGTGGCCAATGTCCGACCACGCTAACGGTGTTCTGTATGATTTAGCCGGACCTTCCAGATTCAGCCAGAAAGGTCACATCTGACAAAGAAGCGGCCGTTGGGGCCAGCTGGCCGGATTGCCCATTATATGGGCACCATTATAGTGTATTCAGCAGGAAGTCACTTTATTATTCTACCAGTACCGATAATGTACAATGGAAAAACCACTTACCTCAAACTGATCCAGCACAGAGGTAGGTGCATTCAGAAATGCTAGGAAAGAATTATGGGATTCTTGATGTTTGACACCTATGGGAAAAGGGGTATAATGTAAGTACATGTAGTCATGACCCTTGTACAAATCACTGGTAAAGAATTTCATGGTGATAATTGCAATCCCAATAATAAAATACATAGGGAGGTATCCAATCAGCCAGGATTGGCGAAAATCACACTGAACAAGCGTCACGCCCCCCTTCCCAACAGCCAGTGCAGTAAGTGTAAGGTGGCCGGCTGACCGCCCGTACACAGGACATGATGTGGCGATATATCTGCCATTGGCTGTGCTGCATAGCCGACGCGATTGGTCTGTGAACCACTTCGTTCAGACATATCGCCTGTACACACAATATAAAGGCCGTTCAATTGAAGGACCCGTATGTTGGCTAGTGATACTTCGCATAAGTTGGAGGTATCAGGAGATACATGCGGCTCCATGCAAACACTTATAAGTAATATAAATATAAAAAATGTTTTTACGCTAATCAGTTCAAGCTCATCGTTCCAATGTTGCAGCAGCTCAAGTGGGACGTGGACGAAGCTTTGAGTCTATTTTGCCCAATTCACCTCTCAGAGTCTACCTGGACTTATCACCTAATACCTAATGTAAGTGACCGTTTACCCCAATTATTACCTTTCTCTGATCTGAACTCCTCAGTCTCCCATTTTAGCTTCTCAAATTCTGCAACAAGTTCCTGGTTCCTCTTCTCCGCCTCCTGGAGCTTACTGACAATGTAAATAAAAGGCGTAAGGTGCTGGGAATCTTCCAGTCATATTCCACATATATTGTAAACGTTAGGAGAAAAAGGAGGAACTTAGCCCCAAGATACACTGCACAATACTAATACACCGAGACCCATGTGCTACAGTACTGATACATCAGGGCCCATGTGCTACAGTACTGATACATCAGGGCCCATGTGCTATAATACTCATACATCAGGACCCATGTGCTACAATACTGATACATCAGGGCCCATGTGCTACAGTACTTATACATCAGGGCCCATGTGCTACAGTACTGATACATCAGGGCCCACGTGCTACAGTACTGATATACCAGGGCCCACGTGCTACAGTACTGATACATCAGGGCCCATGTGCTACAGTATTGATCCATCAGGGCCCATGTGCTACAGTACTGATCCATCAGGGCCCATGTGCTACAGTACTGATCCATCAGGGCCCATGTGCTACAGTACTGATCCATCAGGGCCCATGTGCTACAGTACTGATCCATCAGGGACAATGTGCTACAGTACTGATACATCAGGGCCCATCATGTGCTATAATACTCATACATCAGGGCCCATGTGCTACAGTACTGATACATCAGGGCCCACGTGCTACAGTACTGATACATCAGGGCCCACGTGCTACAGTACTGATACATCAGGGCCCATGTGCTACAGTACTGATACATCAGGGCCCACGTGCTACAGTACTGATACATCAGGGCCCATGTGGTACAGTACTGATACATCAGGGCCCATCATGTGCTATAATACTCATACATCAGGGCCCATGTGCTACAGTACTGATACATCAGGGCCCATGTGCTACAGTACTGATACATCAGGGCCCACGTGCTACAGTACTGATACATCAGGGCCCATGTGCTACAGTACTGATACATCAGGGCTAGGGATGTGCAGGCTCGGATAGGTTCGAGTTTGCACGTGGAGTTCGGATTTTTCCCTCCAAAAAAACGGAACTCAGAACGAGGCAAAACGTCATCTTACATGGACGAACATCATCATTCCTGGACAAAAGACCAGGAATGATGATGTTCGTCCATGTAAGATGACGTTTTGCCTCGTTCTGAGTTCCGTTTTTTTGGAGGGAAAAATCCGAACTCCACGTGCAAACTCGAACCTATCCGAGCCTGCACATCCCTAATCAGGGCCCACGTGCTACAGTACTGATACATCAGGGCCCATGTGCTACAGTACTGATACATCAGGGCCCACGTGCTACAGTACTGATACATCAGGGCCCACGTGCTACAGTACTGATACATCAGGGCCCACGTGCTACAGTACTGATACATCAGGGCCCATCATGTGCTATAATAATACATCAGGGCCCATCATGTGCTATAATACTCATACATCAGGGCCCATGTGCTACAGTACTGATACATCAGGGCCCATGTGCTACAGTACTGATACATCAGGGCCCACGTGCTACAGTACTGATACATCAGGGCCCATGTGGTACAGTACTGATACATCAGGGCCCATCATGTGCTATAATACTCATACATCAGGGCCCATGTGCTACAGTACTGATACATCAGGGCCCATGTGCTACAGTACTCATACATCAGGGCCCATCATGTGCTATAATACTCATACATCAGGGCCCATGTGCTACAGTACTGATACATCAGGCCCCATGTGCTACAGTACTGATACACCCGGCCCCATGTGCTACAGTACTGATACATCAGGGCCCATGTGCTACAGTATTGATCCATCAGGGCCCATGTGCTACAGTACTGATCCATCAGGGCCCATGTGCTACAGTACTGATCCATCAGGGCCCATGTGCTACAGTACTGATACATCAGGGCCCATCATGTGCTATAATACTCATACATCAGGGCCCATGTGCTACAGTACTGATACATCAGGGCCCACGTGCTACAGTACTGATACATCAGGGCCCACGTGCTACAGTACTGATACATCAGGGCCCATCATGTGCTATAATAATACATCAGGGCCCATCATGTGCTATAATACTCATACATCAGGGCCCATGTGCTACAGTACTGATACATCAGGGCCCATGTGCTACAGTACTGATACATCAGGGCCCATGTGCTATAATACTGATACATCAGGGCCCATGTGCTATAATACTGATACATCAGGGCCCATCATGTGCTATAATACTGATACATCAGGGCCCATGTGCTATAATACTGATACATCAGGGCCCATGTGCTACAGTACTGATACATCAGGGCCCACGTGCTACAGTACTGATACATCAGGGCCCATCATGTGCTATAATACTCATACATCAGGGCCCACGTGCTACAGTACTGATACATCAGGGCCCACGTGCTACAGTACTGATACATCAGGGCCCACGTGCTACAGTACTGATACATCAGGGCCCACGTGCTACAGTACTGATACATCAGGGCCCATCATGTGCTATAATAATACATCAGGGCCCATCATGTGCTATAATACTCATACATCAGGGCCCATGTGCTACAGTACTGATACATCAGGGCCCATGTGCTACAGTACTGATACATCAGGGCCCACGTGCTACAGTACTGATACATCAGGGCCCATGTGGTACAGTACTGATACATCAGGGCCCATCATGTGCTATAATACTCATACATCAGGGCCCATGTGCTACAGTACTGATACATCAGGGCCCATGTGCTACAGTACTCATACATCAGGGCCCATCATGTGCTATAATACTCATACATCAGGGCCCATGTGCTACAGTACTGATACATCAGGCCCCATGTGCTACAGTACTGATACACCCGGCCCCATGTGCTACAGTACTGATACATCAGGGCCCATGTGCTACAGTACTGATCCATCAGGGCCCATGTGCTACAGTACTGATATATCAGGGCCCATGTGTTGATATCACATTTAGGTGCAAAATTTGTTCCAAATCACAGCGGCCAATCAGATGCTTGCTCTCATTGCCTCCTTTGCATTAGCTAAACACTGACAGTTTGCTCGGCTCTTTGCAAATTTGCACCTGATTGTAGTAAATGAGATCATGAACAGAATCCAGCAGTGATCCCTATCAGCCGGAATCAGTCCATATAAATGCAGATCAATCACCACTATTAGTCAGCCAAATCATCATCTAATTTGCAATGATCGATAGCTGGATAATATTCCCAGGATATAACACAGAGGTCTCTACATGAATCATCGTGGTAGTGAACATAAATAGCTATTAGAAGTCGGTCAGTATTTATCATCTGTAAAGTACTACACAGAGCATTCTAATTCTAAACAATTCACTTCACAGTGTTTACAAACCTCCCAAGGAGAAGTACAGTAATTAGAATTATTTTACCTCGTTTCACTCACAATAAACATTCCAAGAGTTGAAAGCAGGTGGCGAAGTGTTAAAAATGAATTGGCCACTAGGTGGCGACAATGACTACTAACTAAATGCAATGAACTGAAAGGTTAACAGATATCAAAAACGTTCTCGATCAGCTGCTAATAACATTCACCAATACAGGGCTGTAATAATGAAAGTATACCTATATACAGCACTCTAGAGCGAGCTCTAAAGTAATGAAGAGGAGCGCATGAGGTGAGGTTGGTGATCGTGTCGGCATGTGTCGGCTGGTGAACAGCTTTCAGACATGTAGATTTATTTAGTTTTTTCTTTATTTTTTAAGAACCAGGTGTTAGGTCACCTGTACAAGTTTACAAAATATTCAAGCACTTAGGCCCGTATTCAATTTGAAGCGTTAAGTCCGGATCCGCGTTAAGTTAACGCGGATGACGTCATTATCGCCTGTTTTGATTTACCTCCGTATTCAATTTGAAAGACTTACCGCGTATGCGGAAAGTCAATGCAATGTAATAGGCGGTGAAGTATCGCCTATGAATGGCAGGCGGTAAAAAGTGCAGAATTGGGGTTTTGGGGTGCAACATTTCGGGAACCCCCCTGCAGCCTTCAGACAGTCCCCCAAAGGTAATCTGTGTCAAAAAAAATCTCAAAAAACACTTTAGGACACCCCTAAAATTGTCTTTGAAAAAGGGTGCGAAAAAAATTAATGTTGGGGTGCAAACTTAAAAACTAGCGAACTTGACTCTGGGGGGGTCCCCAAGTGTTTTTTGGATTGCAGGTGCTTGCGGCAGGTGGATTTTGAAAGATTTTTAAACTTCACTTTAGCAACTTCAAATATGCTCACCCCCATTTTAAAGTACCCCAAATTTGCTGGGATAAGTTATTTTCAGTAAAAAATACTCCAAAATACTATTCTGCATCAGGTATTGAAAAACGCAATTTAGCATCAATTGTGCCCATTTAAACACCCCCCCCCCCCCCGATTTGGCTTGCTGAAGGTATTTGGTACCATAGTGAACCCCCATGTCAGAGCATTTGGGGGGTGACAGGCTGATTTCCCCAAAAAGGACTTACCGCTTGCAAAAGTATCGCTGGGTCCCATTAACGCGTACTTTCAAATTGAATATGGGGTAAAGTGTGCACGTGCGCGATACTTTAACGCCTACCAAACGCGATGTTGGCGTTAAGTTCTGGCCGCGTCAAGTTAACGCAGCTCGGCTCAAATTGAATACGGGCCTTAGTAGAAAAAAAAAAAATGTCAAATAAATGCGTTGTCCTTGGGGTATTGGGGTAGTAATTTCCTCATTACATGACATACAACAGAAGTTTGCTCGGCCTAAACCTTTAAGGCAGCTCTAAATCGACCAACTTCCAAGTCTGCAAAGCTGTCAATCACTCTGTGTCTACCCTATCAGATAAACACCGCCGCTGTACAAATGTAAATACAATAAATACATTAATAATGACCTAGAACAGAGCTATTGCTATGTTTGTTTACTGGAAGTTTAATTGCAAAAGCTGTCGGCAGTAGGGATCGGTAGGGAAGGATGAGAGTAGCCAGCATACTGTACATACCATTCTGTAGCAATAATAGCCGCCTTCGCCTTGTTCAGTTCCTCCTGGATGTTTTGCTTGGCTCGGATTTCGGCATCCAGAGCCGACTGAAGTTCCAGCCTGGCCGACATGTCCAGCTTTGCAAAACGGCGCATTTTCCAAGGCATGTCCTGGAACACAAGCGGCGTGGATTATAGCGAGGCAGACAAGGCTGCGCTTACACAAGCACCGAGATACAGGTCACATCCTCCTCCTCCATCCATTGTATGGGGGCGGAGGCAGGGTTGCGCGGATGCGGATCGCTCCGTAAGCGCATGCTAGATGCGGAGCATCCTGGGACAGAAAAGCTTTAACTGTCTGTGTCCAGTCCTCCTAACCGCCACCTGTCCCCCATTGTCTCCCCTGTGGAGTCCAATGGACCCTGAAGAAGAAATACTGTATGTAATTTGGACGCACACCTACACTTACAACCCGAGCTGCATGGCATGGCATGGCATGGAACAGAGTGTTAGCACATAGCCCGGAGATGGAGTGTTCACGCAAATGCCGCCGCTACAGAGTTGGACACAAACGTAAATGCGCCTGTTACCAGCCATCTCTTCTGAATGTAGTGTAGGGAGAGGTAATAGTGCAATAAGGATCATGGCTGGCAGCAAACCAGGGGAACACTCCACTCTACCAGGGGTACACTCCACTCTACCAGGGGTACACTCCACTCTACCGCATCCTATAGTAATCACTCTGTACCCGCTCATCCTGGGACTGTGTATGATGTCACGGCCCGCCTCCTATAATAGTCACTCTGTACCCGCTCATCCTGGGACTGTGTATGATGTCAATACCCGCCTCCTATAATAGTCACTCTGTACCCGCTCATCCTGGGACTGTGTATGATGCCACTACCCGCCTCCTATAGTAATCACTCTGTACCCGCTCATCCTGGGACTGTGTATGATGCCACTGCCCGCCTCATATAGTAATCACTCTGTACCCGCTCATCCTGGGACTGTGTATGATGCCACTGCCCGCCTCCTATAGTAATCACTCTGTACCCGCTCATCCTGGGACTGTGTCTGATCCCACTACCCGCCTCCTATAGTAATCACTCTGTACCCGCTCATCCTGGGACTGTGTATGATGCCACTGCCCGCCTCCTATAGTAATCACTCTGTACCCGCTCATCCTGGGACTGTGTCTGATCCCACTAACCGCCTCCTATAGTAATCACTCTGTACTCGCTCATCCTGGGACTGTGTATGATTCCACTAGGCGCCTCCTATAGTAATCACTCTGTACCCGCTCATCCTGGGACTGTGTATGATACCACTGCCCGCCTCCTATAGTAATCACTCTGTACCCGCTCATCCTGGGACTGTGTATGATGTCACTACCCGCCTCCTATAATAGTCACTCTGTACCCGCTCATCCTGGGACTGTGTATGATGTCACTACCCGCCTCCTATAATAGTCACTCTGTACCCACTCATCCTGGGACTGTGTATGATGTCACTACCTGCCTCCTATAATAGTCACTCTGTACCCACTCATCCTGGGACTGTGTATGATGCCACTGCCCGCCTCCTATAATATTAACTATGTACCCGCTCATCCTGGGACTGTGTATGATCCCACTACCCGCCTCCTATAATAGTCACTCTCTACCCGCTCATCCTGGGACTGTGTATGATGCCACTACCCGCCTCCTATAGTAATCACTCTGTACCCGCTCATCCTGGGACTGTGTATGATGTCACAACCCTCCTCCTATAATAGTCATTCTGTACCCGTTCATCCTGGGACTGTGTATGATGCCACTACCCGCCTCCTATAGTAATCACTCTGTACCCGCTCATCCTAGGACTGTGTATGATGTCACTACCCGCCTCCTATAGTAATCACTCTGTACCCGCTCATCCTGGGACTGTGTATGATGCCACTACCCGCCTCCTATAGTAATCACTCTGTACCCGTTCATCCTGGGACTGTGTATGATGTCACTACCCGCCTCCTATAGTAATCACTCTGTACCCGCTCATCCTGGGACTGTGTATGAGGTCACTACCCACCTCCTATAGTAATCACTCTGTACCCACTCATCCTGGGACTGTGTATGATGTCACTACCCGCCTCCTATAGTAATCACTCTGTACCCGCTCATCCTGGGACTGTGTATGATCCCACTACCCGCCTCCTATAGTAATCACTCTGTACCCGCTCATCCTGGGACTGTGTATGATTCCACTACGCGCCTCTATAATAGTCAGTGTACCCGCTCATCCTGGGACTGTGTATGATGCCACTACCCGCCTCCTATAATAGTCACTCTGTACCCGCTCATCCTGGGACTGTGTATGATGCCACTACCCACCTCCTATAATAGTCACTCTGTACCCGCTCATCCTGGGACTGTGTATGATGCCACTACCCGCCTCCTATAATAGTCACTCTGTACCCACTCATCCTGGGACTGTATGATGTCACTACCTGCCTCCTATAATAGTCACTCTGTACCCACTCATCCTGGGACTGTGTATAATGCCACTGACCGCCTCTATAATAGTCAGTGTACCCGCTCATCCTGGGACTGTGTATGATGCCACTACCCGCCTCCTATAATAGTCACTCTGTACCCGCTCATCCTGGGACTGTGTATGATGCCACTACCCACCTCCTATAATAGTCACTCTGTACCCGCTCATCCTGGGACTGTGTATGATGCCACTACCCGCCTCCTATAATAGTCACTCTGTACCCACTCATCCTGGGACTGTATGATGTCACTACCTGCCTCCTATAATAGTCACTCTGTACCCACTCATCCTGGGACTGTGTATAATGCCACTGCCCGCCTCCTATAATAGTCACTCTGAACCCGCTCATCTTGGGACTGTGTATGATCCCCCTGCCCGCCTCCTATAATAGTCACTCTGTACCCGCTCATCCTGGGACTGTGTATGATCCCACTACCCGCCTCCTATAATAGTCAATCTGTACCCGCTCATCCTGGGACTGTGTGTGATCCCACTACCCGCCTCCTATAATAGTCACTCTGTACCCGCTGATCCTGGGACTGTGTATGATGCCACTGCCATCTTCCTATAGTAATCACTCTGTACCCGCTCATCCTGGGACTGTGTATGATGTCACTACCTGCCTCCTATAGTGGTCACTCTGTACCCGCTCATCCTGGGACTGTGTATGATGTCACTACCCGCCTCCTATAGTAATCACTCTGTACCCGCTCATCCTGGGACTGTGTATGATGCCACTACCCGCCTCCTATAGTAATCACTCTGTACCCGCTCATCCTGGGACTGTGTATGATGCCACTACCCGCCTCCTATAGTAATCACTCTGTACCCGCTCATCCTGGGACTGTGTATGATGCCACTGCCCGCCTCCTATAGTAATCACTCTGTACCCGCTCATCCTGGGACCGTGTATGATCCCACTACCCGCCTCCTATAATAGTCAGTGTACCAGCTCATCCTGGGACTGTGTATGATGCCTCTACCTGCCTCCTATAGTGAGCACTCTGTACCCGCTCATCCTGGGACTGTGTATGATGCCACTACCTGCCTCCTATATTAATCACTCTGTACCCGCTCATCCTGGGACTGTGTATGATGTCACTACCTGCCTCCTATAGTAGTCACTCTGTACCCGCTCATCCTGGGACTGTGTATGATGCCACTACCTGCCTCCTATAATAGTCACTCTGTACCCACTCATCCTGGGACTGTGTATAATGCCACTGCCCGCCTCCTATAATAGTCACTCTGAACCCGCTCATCTTGGGACTGTGTATGATCCCCCTGCCCGCCTCCTATAATAGTCACTCTGTACCCGCTCATCCTGGGAATGTGTATGATCCCACTACCCGCCTCCTATAATAGTCAATCTGTACCCGCTCATCCTGGGACTGTGTGTGATCCCACTACCCGCCTCCTATAATAGTCACTCTGTACCCGCTGATCCTGGGACTGTGTATGATGCCACTGCCATCTTCCTATAGTAATCACTCTGTACCCGCTCATCCTGGGACTGTGTATGATGTCACTACCTGCCTCCTATAGTGGTCACTCTGTACCCGCTCATCCTGGGACTGTGTATGATGTCACTACCCGCCTCCTATAGTAATCACTCTGTACCCGCTCATCCTGGGACTGTGTATGATGCCACTACCCGCCTCCTATAGTAATCACTCTGTACCCGCTCATCCTGGGACTGTGTATGATGCCACTACCCGCCTCCTATAGTAATCACTCTGTACCCGCTCATCCTGGGACTGTGTATGATGCCACTGCCCGCCTCCTATAGTAATCACTCTGTACCCGCTCATCCTGGGACCGTGTATGATCCCACTACCCGCCTCCTATAATAGTCAGTGTACCAGCTCATCCTGGGACTGTGTATGATGCCACTACCTGCCTCCTATAGTGAGCACTCTGTACCCGCTCATCCTGGGACTGTGTATGATGCCACTACCTGCCTCCTATATTAATCACTCTGTACCCGCTCATCCTGGGACTGTGTATGATGTCACTACCTGCCTCCTATAGTAGTCACTCTGTACCCGCTCATCCTGGGACTGTGTATGATGCCACTACCTGCCTCCTATAATAGTCACTCTGTACCCGCTCATCCTGGGACTGTGTATGATGCCACTACCTGCCTCCTATAGAAGTCAGTGTACCCGCGCATCCTGGGACTGTGTATGATGCCACTACCCGCCTCCTATAGTAATCACTCTGTACCCGCTCATCCTGGGACTGTGTATGATGCCACTACCCGCCTCCTATAGTAATCACTCTGTACCCGCTCATCCTGGGACTGTGTATGATGCCACTACCTGCCTCCTATAATAGTCACTCTGTACCCGCTCATCCTGGGACTGTGTATGATGCCACTACCTGCCTCCTATAGTAGTCAGTGTACCCGCTCATCCTGGGACTGTGTATGATGCCACTACCCGCCTCCTATAGTAATCACTCTGTACCCGCTCATCCTGGGACTGTGTATGATGCCACTACCCGCCTCCTATAGTAATCACTCTGTACCCGCTCATCCTGGGACTGTGTATGATGCCACTACCAGCCTCCCACACTAGTCTCTCTGTACCTACTCATCTGGGGACTGTGTATGATGCCACTGCCAGCCTCCTATAGTAGTCTCGCCGTACCTACTAATCTGGGGACTGTGGGCATCAGTGTGGTCTGTGTGTGATGCCACTGCCCGCCTCTTATAGTAATCACTGTGGGCCTACTTCTCTGTGGACTGTGTATGATGCCACTACCTGCCTCCTATAATAGTCACTCTGTACCTGCTCATCCTGGGACTGTGTATGATGCCACTACCTGCCTCCTATAGTAGTCAGTGTACCCGCGCATCCTGGGACTGTGTATGATGCCTCTACCTGCCTCCTATAGTGAGCACTCTGTACCCGCTCATCCTGGGACTGTGTATGATGCCACTACCTGCCTCCTATATTAATCACTCTGTACCCGCTCATCCTGGGACTGTGTATGATGTCACTACCTGCCTCCTATAGTAGTCACTCTGTACCCGCTCATCCTGGGACTGTGTATGATGCCACTACCAGCCTCCTATAATAGTCACTCTGTACCCGCTCATCCTGGGACTGTGTATGATGTCACAACCCGCCTCCTATAATAGTCATTCTGTACCCGTTCATCCTGGGACTGTGTATGATGCCACTACCCGCCTCCTATAGTAATCACTCTGTACCCGCTCATCCTGGGACTGTGTATGATGTCACTACCCGCCTCCTATAGTAATCACTCTGTACCCGCTCATCCTGGGACTGTGTATGATGCCACTGCCAGCCTCCCACACTAGTCTCTCTGTACCTACTCATCTGGGGACTGTGTATGATGCCACTGCCAGCCTCCTATAGTAGTCTCGCCGTACCTACTAATCTGGGGACTGTGGGCATCAGTGTGGTCTGTGTGTGACGCCACTGCCCGCCTCTTATAGTAATCACTGTGGGCCTACTTCTCTGGGGACTGTGTATGATGCCACTGCCAGCCTCCTATAGTAGTCTCGCCGTACCTACTAATCTGGGGACTGTGGGCATCAGTGTGGTCTGTGTGTGATGCCACTGCCCGCCTCTTATAGTAATCACTGTGGGCCTACTTCTCTGGGGACTGTGTATGATGCCACTACCTGCCTCCTATAATAGTCACTCTGTACCCGCTCATCCTGGGACTGTGTATGATGCCACTACCTGCCTCCTATAGTAGTCAGTGTACCCGCGCATCCTGGGACTGTGTATGATGCCACTACCTGCCTCCTATAGTGAGCACTCTGTACCCGCTCATCCTGGGACTGTGTATGATGCCACTACCTGCCTCCTATATTAATCACTCTGTACCCGCTCATCCTGGGACTGTGTATGATGTCACTACCTGCCTCCTATAGTAGTCACTCTGTACCCGCTCATCCTGGGACTGTGTATGATGCCACTACCTGCCTCCTATAATAGTCACTCTGTACCCGCTCATCCTGGGACTGTGTGTGATCCCACTACCCGCCTCCTATAATAGTCACTCTGTACCCGCTGATCCTGGGACTGTGTATGATGCCACTGCCATCTTCCTATAGTAATCACTCTGTACCCGCTCATCCTGGGACTGTGTATGATGTCACTACCTGCCTCCTATAGTGGTCACTCTGTACCCGCTCATCCTGGGACTGTGTATGATGCCACTACCCGCCTCCTATAGTAATCACTCTGTACCCGCTCATCCTGGGACTGTGTATGATGCCACTACCCGCCTCCTATAGTAATCACTCTGTACCCGCTCATCCTGGGACTGTGTATGATGCCACTGCCCGCCTCCTATAGTAATCACTCTGTACCCGCTCATCCTGGGACTGTGTATGATGCCACTACCTGCCTCCTATATTAATCACTCTGTACCCGCTCATCCTGGGACTGTGTATGATGTCACTACCTGCCTCCTATAGTAGTCACTCTGTACCCGCTCATCCTGGGACTGTGTATGATGCCACTACCTGCCTCCTATAATAGTCACTCTGTACCCGCTCATCCTGGGACTGTGTGTGATCCCACTACCCGCCTCCTATAATAGTCACTCTGTACCCGCTGATCCTGGGACTGTGTATGATGCCACTGCCATCTTCCTATAGTAATCACTCTGTACCCGCTCATCCTGGGACTGTGTATGATGTCACTACCTGCCTCCTATAGTGGTCACTCTGTACCCGCTCATCCTGGGACTGTGTATGATGCCACTACCCGCCTCCTATAGTAATCACTCTGTACCCGCTCATCCTGGGACTGTGTATGATGCCACTACCCGCCTCCTATAGTAATCACTCTGTACCCGCTCATCCTGGGACTGTGTATGATGCCACTGCCCGCCTCCTATAGTAATCACTCTGTACCCGCTCATCCTGGGACTGTGTATGATGCCACTACCTGCCTCCTATATTAATCACTCTGTACCCGCTCATCCTGGGACTGTGTATGATGTCACTACCTGCCTCCTATAGTAGTCACTCTGTACCCGCTCATCCTGGGACTGTGTATGATGCCACTACCCGCCTCCTATAGTAATCACTCTGTACCCGCTCATCCTGGGACTGTGTATGATGCCACTACCCGCCTCCTATAGTAATCACTCTGTACCCGCTCATCCTGGGACTGTGTATGATGCCACTGCCCGCCTCCTATAGTAATCACTCTGTACCCGCTCATCCTGGGACCGTGTATGATCCCACTACCCGCCTCCTATAATAGTCAGTGTACCAGCTCATCCTGGGACTGTGTATGATGCCACTACCTGCCTCCTATAGTGAGCACTCTGTACCCGCTCATCCTGGGACTGTGTATGATGCCACTACCTGCCTCCTATATTAATCACTCTGTACCCGCTCATCCTGGGACTGTGTATGATGTCACTACCTGCCTCCTATAGTAGTCACTCTGTACCCGCTCATCCTGGGACTGTGTATGATGCCACTACCTGCCTCCTATAATAGTCACTCTGTACCCGCTCATCCTGGGACTGTGTATGATGCCACTACCTGCCTCCTATAGAAGTCAGTGTACCCGCGCATCCTGGGACTGTGTATGATGCCACTACCCGCCTCCTATAGTAATCACTCTGTACCCGCTCATCCTGGGACTGTGTATGATGCCACTACCCGCCTCCTATAGTAATCACTCTGTACCCGCTCATCCTGGGACTGTGTATGATGCCACTACCTCCCTCCTATAATAGTCACTCTGTACCCGCTCATCCTGGGACTGTGTATGATGCCACTACCTGCCTCCTATAGTAGTCAGTGTACCCGCTCATCCTGGGACTGTGTATGATGCCACTACCCGCCTCCTATAGTAATCACTCTGTACCCGCTCATCCTGGGACTGTGTATGATGCCACTACCCGCCTCCTATAGTAATCACTCTGTACCCGCTCATCCTGGGACTGTGTATGATGCCACTACCAGCCTCCCACACTAGTCTCTCTGTACCTACTCATCTGGGGACTGTGTATGATGCCACTGCCAGCCTCCTATAGTAGTCTCGCCGTACCTACTAATCTGGGGACTGTGGGCATCAGTGTGGTCTGTGTGTGATGCCACTGCCCGCCTCTTATAGTAATCACTGTGGGCCTACTTCTCTGTGGACTGTGTATGATGCCACTACCTGCCTCCTATAATAGTCACTCTGTACCTGCTCATCCTGGGACTGTGTATGATGCCACTACCTGCCTCCTATAGTAGTCAGTGTACCCGCGCATCCTGGGACTGTGTATGATGCCTCTACCTGCCTCCTATAGTGAGCACTCTGTACCCGCTCATCCTGGGACTGTGTATGATGCCACTACCTGCCTCCTATATTAATCACTCTGTACCCGCTCATCCTGGGACTGTGTATGATGTCACTACCTGCCTCCTATAGTAGTCACTCTGTACCCGCTCATCCTGGGACTGTGTATGATGCCACTACCAGCCTCCTATAATAGTCACTCTGTACCCGCTCATCCTGGGACTGTGTATGATGCCACTACCCGCCTCCTATAGTAATCACTCTGTACCCGCTCATCCTGGGACTGTGTATGATGTCACTACCCGCCTCCTATAGTAATCACTCTGTACCCGCTCATCCTGGGACTGTGTATGATGCCACTGCCAGCCTCCCACACTAGTCTCTCTGTACCTACTCATCTGGGGACTGTGTATGATGCCACTGCCAGCCTCCTATAGTAGTCTCGCCGTACCTACTAATCTGGGGACTGTGGGCATCAGTGTGGTCTGTGTGTGACGCCACTGCCCGCCTCTTATAGTAATCACTGTGGGCCTACTTCTCTGGGGACTGTGTATGATGCCACTACCAGCCTCCTATAGTAGTCTCGCCGTACCTACTAATCTGGGGACTGTGGGCATCAGTGTGGTCTGTGTGTGATGCCACTGCCCGCCTCTTATAGTAATCACTGTGGGCCTACTTCTCTGGGGACTGTGTATGATGCCACTACCTGCCTCCTATAATAGTCACTCTGTACCCGCTCATCCTGGGACTGTGTATGATGCCACTACCTGCCTCCTATAGTAGTCAGTGTACCCGCGCATCCTGGGACTGTGTATGATGCCACTACCTGCCTCCTATAGTGAGCACTCTGTACCCGCTCATCCTGGGACTGTGTATGATGCCACTACCTGCCTCCTATATTAATCACTCTGTACCCGCTCATCCTGGGACTGTGTATGATGTCACTACCTGCCTCCTATAGTAGTCACTCTGTACCCGCTCATCCTGGGACTGTGTATGATGCCACTACCTGCCTCCTATAATAGTCACTCTGTACCCGCTCATCCTGGGACTGTGTATGATGCCACTACCTGCCTCCTATAGTAATCACTCTGTACCCGCTCATCCTGGGACTGTGTATGATGTCACAACCCGCCTCCTATAAGTCATTCTGTACCCGTTCATCCTGGGACTGTGTATGATGCCACTACCCGCCTCCTATAGTAATCACTCTGTACCCGCTCATCCTGGGACTGTGTATGATGTCACTACCCGCCTCCTATAGTAATCACTCTGTACCCGCTCATCCTGGGACTGTGTATGATGCCACTGCCAGCCTCCCACACTAGTCTCTCTGTACCTACTCATCTGGGGACTGTGTATGATGCCACTGCCAGCCTCCTATAGTAGTCTCGCCGTACCTACTAATCTGGGGACTGTGGGCATCAGTGTGGTCTGTGTGTGACGCCACTGCCCGCCTCTTATAGTAATCACCGTGGGCCTACTTCTCTGGGGACTGTGTATGATGCCACTGCCAGCCTCCTATAGTAGTCTCGCCGTACCTACTAATCTGGGGACTGTGGGCATCAGTGTGGTCAGTGTGACGCCACTGCCCGCCTCTTATAGTAATCACTGTGGGCCTACTTCTCTGGGGACTGTGTATGATGCCACTGCCAGCCTCCTATAGTAGTCTCGCCGTACCTACTAATCTGGGGACTGTGGGCATCAGTGTGGTCTGTGTGTGATGCCACTGCCCGCCTCTTATAGTAATCACTGTGGGCCTACTTCTCTGGGGACTGTGTATATACAGTGTAGGATAACACCCATGCTCGCACTCTGCAGTGGTAAGCATGTAACTGCTTGTCTAGTTACTGTGTATGATGTCACTAACCCTCCCCTCTGCCTGCAGTCAGTACACTGCTGTGTTATAGGCTGAGTGGCTGGCTACCATGACTATAAGAGATGGTTTCTTACCGTGGCTCTGGCACCGAGGCTGGAATTCCTTAGAGTCTCCAGTTCCTCCGTCATTTTAGATGCCAAGGCCTGGAGATAGCCCCGCGCGTCCTTCTCGTCGCTCACCCTGACAAGAGAAACAAAGAAAATGGCGAGAATATACTGGACGTCATTCTAACATGCAAGTTATAACGGCTTCGCCAAATTACGGCTGCTCACCGTCCATGGAAGTACGAGAAGAAATGAGCAACCATTATTGCGGTTAGGTGCGAAGCGCAAATGTCCCAAAAGTGTTCAGCGCCTTAGTACTATAAATGCCCAGATGTTACGGGAACCAGCTATTGTGGAAAGACCGCATTGCCCCAGGAATGCTGGGACAGTACCAATATACACACTGATGATGTCGACATGACTAAAATGTCAACATAATTAATGTCAACAACTCAGAATGTCGACATTTACCAGTAGCGTATGGATAGGGTTAGTGGTAGGGACAAAATGGCAGGAAAAACAGTATGTTGACATAATATGTCAATATTGACATTAATTTAGTGTTGGCATGGTCACTGTCGGCATCTTAAAAGTGTCGACATTACAACCATGGCCCATATTCAATTTGAGGCGAAAAGTCCAGACTTTTCGCCTGTTTTCCAGGAGGAAAAGTATCGCGCGCATACCCGATATTCCCCGTATTCAATTCCAAAGTAGGCGAAAACGGGAACAGGCAAAACTTGGATCAGCAAAAAAACAATCACTATGGGTACCCCTGTTTTTGCCTGCAGAAGAAAGTCGGGTTTTTATATAGCCGCGGCTGGTGCTTTTTTTCCCCCGACTTTGAAGAAGTGATGAAGAGCACTTAGCTTTTTTTTTTTTCGTTTTTAAAAATGGTCCCATCAAATTTGGGGTACATGAAAATGGTTTCAAGGTAGGGATGTGCAGGCTTGGATAGGTTTGAGTTTGCACGCAGAGTTCGGATTTTTCCCTCCAAAAAACGGGACTCGGAAAGAGGCAAAACGTCATCTTGCATGGACAAACATCATCATTGTCCACGAACCTATCCGAGCCTGCACATCCCTAGTGCGAACATATTTTTAAGTCGCTACAATGATTTTTTAAAATTCTGCAAAAATGCACCTGCTGCTGTCACCCGCATTGAAGAAAACACCTGCCGCGTACTTCCGACCCCCTCTGGAATCTATTTAACTATTTAAGAAGTGGTTTTTCTTTTTTTTCTTTTTTTCACCCCAAAATTGTAAAAAAAAAATTGGGGGTGTCCCGATTTTTCCCCCAATTTTTTTTGACACAGATTGTTTTAAGGGGTCATTCCCAAGGGTGCAGGCTAATCTTTTTAAGTCTGCACCCCTAAAACCCCAATTCTGCATTTTATTTTCGCCAGCTAAAGGCAGGCGAATATTTATCCCCGTTTTTTTAACATTGACTTTTCGCCCCAACGAAAAGTCAATGTAATTGAATACGGGGATAATGAAAATAGGCGAAAATGACGTCATCGGCGATAAATTCTCGTAGATTCCGACATTTCGCCTCAAATTGAATACGGCTCCATGTCGATGTTCTCACTTTGACACTGATAATGTCTGCTGGGAGAAACCGATCAAATATTGCAACACAATGGAGCGATGTACTTATCCGATCAACATCAATAACATTATTACCAAAAATATTGGTAAATTGGGTTAGAATAGGACTAATATCATATTATCACAATGTGATACCGCAGATATCTGGTTGCTGGTCTTGTGGGCCAAATACCAGCCGGGCACCTACTTGTGCGGGCAGCCTATAGGCCTCTCTCACTCTGAAGGGAGCGCTGACTGTACAATACAGTCTGCTCTGCTGCAAAGAGCCAGAGTACAATGTAAAGAACACCTTAGGTGCAGTCAGAGCATTGGGGAGAGTGGGGGGGGGAGACATGCACGTGTATATACTACGAATGTTCCAATAAGTCCTATCATAATATAACATAATAATTATATATTACACTAAGTGGTCCTGAAACCATCAGCCGTGCAGGCTTAGTGTGATATCACTGGGAGATAATGTACAGAACAGATGACTGTACAATGTTTTCCGTATGCCACGGCTACCAGAGGTAACCCCTACAGCCTGGCCAGGGGAGGGGATGGGTGACAGAGCATTGCTCCCCTCTGGCTCAGCGGCCGGGATGGAGTTAATGCTTTGAGCTGCCTGTAATTCCCAGCTTGGCCGACGTCCAGATAGAGAGACTCTTCTATTCCTGACTGTCCGTGGCGAGGGTGAGAGGACGGAGGGAACTTTCCAAAACTTTGCCCAAATAAGGGCAATGATGCTGGGCTGTGAGCAAGGGCCACGTTCCCATAACCAGGCAGCGTTTACTGCCGCAGAGGAGCTACATAGAGAGAGCCCGTTGCTCAGCCAGGAGTAATGTAAACATACTGCGCACTTATACTAACTAGACTAATGCACAGCAAACAGGGGGGGGGGGATAAAGGACACATGTGCAATAACTAACAGCCACTAATCAGCAATTAGCTTTGATGAATGCAAGTTAAGACAACAAAATAAATGTCTGGTTGGTTGGTTGCTGCACATTTCCACTTGTGTATAAATCACTGCACACACTAAAGAATTCAGCACTTTTGAGAATGATAACAGCATGGTTATACTTTAGGGATGTCTATACACCCATGTGCGGTCTGTTTCGGAAGCAGTAGCCAGGGACAGGCTGCATGTACAGGAAGGGATCATTGATCCCTATTGTAAACCAGAACCCTACAGGAGATCCTGTGCACACGTTTGCCACCAAACAATACAACAAAACACGTGTGCACAGACTGACTGTTACCACACAGGGATCGACGGTCCCTTCCTGTGTGTAGCCTCGTACAAACGCTACAGACTGACTGTTACCACATAGGGAACGACGGTCCCTTCCTGTGGGCAGCCTTAGACAAACGCTACAGAGCGAAACGCGCAAGTCAGGGATGAAATAGCCAGTTACCCAACAAGTCCTTGTTACCCGTGACTAGCCGTATGGTGGAGATTAATACTCTGGTACTCCATCACTACTAAGATCTGTCCTGTATATATATATCAGGGGTATCCCTGACGGCTGCCATAAATATAGTGAGGGGAGGGAGGGCTTACACTACGGATAAGGTGACAATGATATGGGCTCTCTGTGTACCCGTCCTGATCTATATTCTCTATGTAACAAATGTGTTACAGGAATATAAGCCAAGTGAACACTATGAAGCAGCTTCAACTAGAAAATTAAACCCAGCGTCTAATTGTCAGCCCTGGGCTATTTAATGAAACCGCTACCCCACGCGTTACGCCCCAGAGGGTCACTTAACGCAGGTTTTTTTTTTCCTTGCAACCTCAAAAGCTGTGAGGAAATATACGCGTTGAATGCACCCTCTGAGGCTTAACGCGCTGGGTAACCCATAGATTACGGCACTTAGCGTAGAATCTTTGGGATAACGCACAGTACCTGCAGTATCTCCGCGCGGGGTAACCCATAGATTCCAGCACTTAGCGTAGAATCTTTGGGATAACGCACGGTACCTGCAGTTGCTCCGCGCGGGGTAACCCATAGATTACGGCACTCAGCGTAGAATCTTTGGGATAACGCACGGTACCTGCAGTTTCTCCGCGTGGGGTAACCCATAGATTACGGCACTTAGCGTAGAATCTTTGGGATAACGCACGGTACCTGCAGTTTCTCCGCGTGGGGTAACCCATAGATTACGGCACTTAGCGTAGAATCATTGGGATAACGCATGGTACCTGCAGTTGCTTCGCGCGGGGTAACCCATAGATTCCGGCACTTAGCGTAGAATCTTTGGGATAACGCACGGTACCTACAGTTTCTCCACGCGGGGTAATCCATAGATTACGGCATTTAGCGTAGAATCTTTGGGATAACGCATGGTACCTGCAGTTTCACCGCGCGGGGTAACCCATAGATTCCTTCACTTAGCGTAGAATCTTTGGGATAACGCACGGTACCTACAGTTTCTCCACGCGGGGTAATCCATAGATTACGGCATTTAGCGTAGAATCTTTGGGATAACGCATGGTACCTGCAGTTTCACCGCGCGGGGTAACCCATAGATTCCTTCACTTAGCGTAGAATCTTAGGGATAACGCACGGTACCTGCAGTTTCTCCACGCGGGGTAACCCATAGATTATGGCACTTAGCGTAGAATCTTTGGGATAACGCACGGTACCTGCAGTATCTCCGCGCAAGGTAACCCATAGATTACGGCACTCAGCGTAGAATCTTTGGGATAACGCACGGTACCTGCAGTTTCTCCGCGCAGGGTAACCCATAGATTACGGCATTTAATGCGGAATCTTTGGGATAACGCACGGTACCTGCAGTTACCCACGCGCGGGGTAACAGACTAATAACTGAATAGCTCTGGGCATTAAATTCGGAGCTTTACCCACATGGTAAATGAATCGGCCTCTGTATTATATGTACAATGACTATTTATTCGGGCAGGTGTAAAAAAAATAAAAAACTAAGGCCCTGATTCAGACCCACTCGGGAGCGGCTGTCCGCTCGCAAGTGGGTCGATGTTCTGCACTGAGCATGCGCACGACGGAGGGAGCTCCGTCGTGCGCATGCGCCAGACGCGACGAGCGAAGGACTTTCCTTCGCTCGTTGTGTCTGATCAAAGAGGGGGGTGCTGTCGATGTTGATTCACAGCACGCCCCCTTTGGTGGGCGTGCCTCCCTGACGGGGGCGTTCCTAAGGGAACGCCTCCCCTCAGAAGCCGGCCCACTGACATCACTAGTGATGTCAGTGGGAGTGATTTTGGCTCTGATAGAGCCAAAATCACTCCGGGCCTTGCGGTTGAAAACCTCAACCGCAGGCTCCGGCTCGCAGTTTCGATGGTCGCGATGGTCAAGACCATCGCGGCCATCCAACTGCACGCTCGTATAGGCTGTGGGTGGTGACCCACAGCTATACGAGCGTCCAGGAGGACGCTCCATAGTTATGGAGGCCGGCCCTCATTCAGAGCGTGCGCTCTGTTCAGAGCGTACGGCTCTGAATGAGGGCCTAAATCTCTTCTACTTTGTTTATAACTGATGTATTATTTAAGCATTCATTATTATTACCGCATATATACTGTTTAAAGTGATTTGAGCTTTTTCTTCGCTCTGTTTTATACCTTTCTTGTGAAAATAGTGATTGTTTTTCTATGTACACTGGGCCTGATTCAGAGCCGAACGCTATTTGCGCTCGCTCGTTCAGAAAAAGGGGCCGGATATTTAAATAGAGCGCTCGCTCTTTGCGGTCTGTTGACGCCTCTATGTCTGAACGAGCGAACGAAACATGCGCTCGCTATTTTTTAAATAACGCCCCCTAGCCGCTCGCATCCTAAGTCATCTCCGCTATTTATTAGATTAATCGAGTACATCAAAAAGAGAAGAAAAAAGCACTGTCTCTTTGTTGGCGCACGGAAAGAAAAGTAGATTAAAATATAATTTTTAATTATAAATATCTAAAATAACAGCCTTACTAGTGAAATATTCTGTAAAGATAAAAATCATGAAACAAACACATAAATGTATATTATTCTGGTATTCCTTTGTCAAAATTAAACAATAACACAATAAATAGTGTGTTTGTCTCTGTGTCCTTATTGTTGTTGTTAATTGAATTATGGGAATTTCTTTTATTGATAATTCATTCTCAAGTGGATTGTGCCTATTACAAACCTACAGTTGTGGATAAATGGTAATGCTGTTGGATATCTCAAACTAATACTGCGTTCATGCAACTTATCTGCTTGACCAGTCTCGTATTGCCATTGATTATATAAAGTTAGTGATTGAGACTGTAAACCAACAACTATTGCCACTGTAGTAATTATAGCGCCCTCTATGGGGAAAAGTGCTTCTTCACTTTTGTGTATCGTTTATTACTGTCTGTGGCAGCACCCCCATGGGATAATCGAGTACATCGAAAGGCGTATGAACTGCTCGCTATTCTTGTGGTTGCATTTTCCTACCGCAATCATGCGAGCAGTTCAGGCTATAAGACACCCAACTGACGTGGTCTATGACGCTGCTTTGTTAATTATGCACACCCTTAAAACGCCCGTTTTGACCTTTTGGCACGCCTGTGTTCTGATCTCCACTCCCCGTTTTCAAGCACCTTCCCCTGTTACCACCCAGAAACGCCTCATTCTGTCACTCAAATTAGCAGGCACTCGCTATTTTGCGAGCACACAATTTCCGACCGCAATGACTGGTTCGCGCATGCGTATTACAACCCATACGCATGCGCAGATGTGCGAACATCGCTCGGAGCGAACGAGCGGCTCTGAATCAGGCCCACTGTTCACTCCTCTTACTTTCCTGTAACACGTTATATAGAGAATATTCATTCTTTTTGGTAAAATCCTAAATCCGTACAGGTACAAAACGCTGCCGATATTTTCTCTTCCATACATGATAATTGTTTATGGAGCGTTATATTCTCCCTTAAGCTGGGCACACACTGACGGATATCACCCGTTCCATTAAATGGGCGATATATCGGTTGTGCATTGGCGGGCGTGTGCAGATGATATGTCTGAACAACGTCATTCACAGACTCATCGTTATCATTCATCAATCGTTTGCAAATCGTTGACTAAAATGACTAAAACGACCAGCGATGCGCGTGCCCGCTGGTCGTTTAGACATCTATCATCGGGCAAACATGCTGGACAACCTGACGATAACGTCAGGTTGAGCATGTATGTTGATGATTGATGAGCCTGCACTGACTGACTGCTCGTTCAGTACAGGCTCATTACAGACTGACAAACACCTGCACCATTACAATGTCGTAATTGTGCAGGCTTTTACCTGTTTTCTAGTGGATGGGCAGCATCAGTCTTCTTTGTAGGTTTCCTTATTGGTTTGGTCTTATTGTGTTTTGTTTTTTAATTCAATGATAGCTGTGGTGCTTATTTACGAAATGACACTTTATGCACAAATGTGCTGTAACCCGTAGCAACCAAAGTTGTTTACAGTAGAAGGAAAAGGACATTTCACGAGCTGATCGCGTGTTGAGGTTCTGTGCCCCCCTCCCTCCCCCTCTCCTTCCTCCTCTATTTATTATTCCAGATCACTAGGCTAGAAGGCATGAATCTGTAGGTATATAAAAATGGTGCTGCAAAGGGGATGGAGCATTGATATATATTTTGTGAAAAAAACACTGGAGAGGCGAGGGTCAGCTTTTTGGTAAAAGCCGGAGAATGGGTCCTGGGGGTGTGGATGTGAGAGAGAAGGGAGGGCTTCATCCACAGGGCCGTTTCAGGTGTTAGGCCTTACAGCCTGTGAGCAGGCTAATTAGGGATTACACCTGGAAGTGGCTCAATATAGCTCAATAAGAGTTTAGATGCAGCGTCTCACACACCCTAGGGAGAACAGACACTGAGGTTTTGTTCAGAGACACTGTGACCTTTTGAAAGTGTGTTTGTGGTGAGGCAGAAGGCCTTGCCACTTGTAGAGAGGAATTTACCTGTCTAGCCAGTGCCCAGACGGGCTAGGATTTGTTTTATGTTTGGTTTATTTGACTATTGGAGTTGCACAATGAATACTGGTGCCGACCAGTTTGCATGAAAACCCATGAGTGGAGTGCTGTTTCCTGGCTGCTGTGTGTAAGGAGGTGTCCACCTACCCCAGGAGAGGGACCCCCTACCCCGATCATATCACAATATATATATTTTGGGGTGGATGTATGATGTTGGAAGTGTCCGTTAGATTTACGCAACTGTAACCAATAACTGAAAACAGGTTTCAAAGAACAGAAAATTAAAAAATAAAGAGAGTCCTTCAACATTTTGTTGCCACCACGCAATGAGAAATGGGTGAGAAATGTTACATTGTCTGACGGAAGGGCTTGGAGGATCCGGGCTGCTCATGGCTAAATGCACAACACATGCAAGAAGGGGATTAAGTGTCGCAGGGAGAGATTATTATAACAGCTTCTAGGGGTGGAGAGTGGGATGTCATGGGACCCCCTAGATTTGGGGCGAAGGCACAGAGACATTCTCCTCCTGCTAAAAAGTTTGTTCAGGTTTCTCACGAGGCGCCAAATATCAGAAGTCATCCTATCCTCTTAAATGGGCGACATCAGCACCAACCAGGCAGCCATAAGAACAGGTAGGGGGGGGGGATTCAAAGGTGCGCGAGAACCAAACGTAAAAAGATAATAAACATAAGCCACGTACAATAATGAGACATGTAATAAATACATCCTGATGCCCCGAACTCGCTCATGATTTATATAAAACATATATAAGGATTGTACGGAAAGTATTTCAAGATAAAGATGTGAACACTAACTAATAGAGGTGGCGAGACTGATTCGGTTCTAGGCAGGACTTATGCTGGGCACACACTGTCAGACCAACAGACGTTTTATCTGACAGCCCGACACCAGAAGATACTGTGGCCATGTACTATGAGATATGTCGCAGTGTACGGCCATTATATTTGCCTTCCTCCCCTGTGAAGGATCATGGGAAATGTTGGCCATTACACTGCCAGATACAGCAGACCGATGATCGGATCAGTAAACTTAATGTTCCCTATCGGATGTGTTAATATCGGGATGTGTGTATTCTGCCCATAACGTACTTAGGCCTGTATTCAATTTGAGGCGAAAAAGCTGCGATCGGCGAAAGGTTTTCACAGATACGTGGTTTTCGCCAGTTTCCGAAGTGTCGCCCTATTCAATTCCAGGCCGTTTTCGCCTGGGCGAAAACTCCATATGCAAAAACAGGTGTAAAGTTTCTCCATCCAAAGGCAGGAGAAAAGAAGTACAAAGTCCCTATTTTTGAGTATGTAAGGACTATGGGCCTGATTCAGACCCGCTCGCAAGCGGGTCAACGGTGGCCCAATGCGCATGGGCCGTCGTGCGCATGGGCCGCCCAGTGCGCAGGCTCCGTCATGCGCATGTGCGAGACCCGGATAGCGCATGGGCCGCCCAGTGCGCAGGCTCCGTTGTGCGCATGTGCGAGACCCGGATAGCGACGGGCAAACCGTCGCTCCGGGTCTCGTACCAAAGGGGGCGTGCTGTCGATGTTGAGTGACAGCACGCCCCCCACAGCACGCCCCCTTTGGTGGGCGGGCCGGGGGCGTGGCTGCCCAGACGGAGGCGTTCCCAGTGGGAGTGCTTTCGGCTCTGTTAAGGGGGGTATCCACTAGACGATAAAGGTGAACGATTACGATAAAATCATTAGATAATCGTTCAAACATCGTTTGAAAATTTGGTCTTTTAGACATCTATCATCGTGCAAACATGCTGGTCAACCTGACGATATCGTCAGGCTCAGCATGTTTCCAGATGATGGATGACCGTGCACTGAACGTCTGCTTGTTCAGTGCAGGCTCATCACACGACTGACAAACGACTGCACGATTACAATGTCGTAATCGTGCAGTCGTTTTCAGATCTTGTAGTGGATGCCCCCCATTAGAGCCGAAAGCACTCTTGGGCTTGCGGCAACGAGACCCTACCACAAGGGTCTCGTCGCAAGCCCGATGGGCGCGATGGTCTTGACCATTGCGACCATCTTCCTGGCCGCTCGCAATAGCTGTGGGTCACCCACAGCTATGTGAGCGGCCAGGAGGCCACTCTAAAAAAACAGAAGGCCGGCCCTGATTCAGAGCGAGCACTCTGTCAGAGCGTCCGGCTCTGAATCAGGCCCTTGGTTCAGAACCCTTTCAGCACCCCCAATGACTAATTAGGCAATAACATTTTTTTTTTAATCTTAATACCCCCTAAAAAAGGCATGTCATTTTTGGGATGAAAATGTAAAAAGTGTTTGAAAATTAATTTTAAGTATTGGGTCGGATATTTTGAGGTGCTGTATGGATGGGACAGGTTTTTGGGGCGCTGTATGAATGGGACAGGTTTTTAGGATTGCAGGGGGCTGCAGCAGCTGTTTTTTATAACGTTTTTTTAAAATGCACTTTATATGCTAGTACCCATTTAAATGTACCCCCAAATTTACTACAGCAATTATTTTTCACCAAAGAAATTGCTTTATATAATTTTTCCACACTAATGCAAAAGTGCATATAACAGCCATTTTATTTAATTTAGGAACCCAAAATTCTTTTATGTCAGCTATTAGTACACTTCTATATTAATTACCAGGGTCACTTACACTTTTTATTGGGGTACACACTAATTTCCCCCCCAAAAAAGTCCTTTTCGCTCGTTTCGCCATTCGCACGTCCGCGTTTTCGCCTGTTTTGCAATTCAATAGGGCGAAAATCGGGAGTGCGCATAGTGAAAGTACCCGAGACGAAAACATCTCGCTCATCGCCGATCTTGGCTTTTCGCCGCTAATTGAATACGGGTCTTGGACATAAATCACAAGGAGATAACGTACATGATGAAACAGGGGATAAACTCTACCGTGTAGAATCCTGGCTGACTGGTAAAACCATTATGGGCCATTCGTTTCCCCGGAGAACCTATAATAAGAGCTGAGAGCAGGAATAATCGGCACCCGGGGGAACTGATCTCATGGAGTCCGTCTGTGTCTGAGGTTTACAGGGAGGTCAGAACTTCCTATATACAAGGATGTGCCAGCATTCCCGTGCCCCAATTAAAATGTCCCTGTATTATGTAGGAGAATCCCAAATCTTCTGCTGCTGAATAGAGTCTGCTACGACTATTATGGAGCACTGGAGTAATTATTGCAATATGATTACTGTGCCAAAAAGTAATACAGCGACTTTCTGCTAACTGGCGGGATGATTCCGTTAATTCCGTGCCAATGCACATCTCCAATATGTGCCGCACTGCGCACATGCAGATCTGTTTCTGCGATGGCGCTCGCAGTGCCCCAAAAACAGCAACATGATTGTTTGGAGGCGACGATGGCCGGAGTTCCAGAAAACATGGGGTGCGTTGGGCCTTGTTTTCTGGGTGCGCTGAAGCCAATGGCTGCAATCCTTGGACGCAGCTTCACTGGCTCCGGCAGCGCGATTTCATCGGACATCCTGAGTGACATGGCAATTTTTTTTTTTATCGTTCTAAATGACGAACCTCCCCCATTACCAGGAGTGACCATGTTTCCAGAGAGAGGGCCGCATGCTGTAATAAGTGACGCAGCGGATACTCGGATACCAACCATTGGATGATTTCGGTGATCTGCGCCTCCCAGTGCGCCACAGACTCCTTCTTGTCGGCCAGGTCTCGCATCTCCTCTTCCAGCTGCCGGTTGTTAACGCTCTGCCTCTCCAGCGTGGCGGTGAGCTGGAATCAGTCACAGACTGGTCAGTACAAAGGTCCCGTATAGGAGTCCTAATACTAATCTGGCTAACGTAATAGTCGTTATATGCTTCGGGACAACAAGCTTACACAAGAACAGCTAACGAAGAGTTAATGGTCTGCAAAAACATACAATAAAGATATATAGCTGGCAAAGCGCAGGGCTGGGCGCGACACTGCGGACATTATTAAGCACGGAATGCCCACATATGGTTACACGGTGTAATGTGACGTTTGGGATTATGCTTATAAAATAATAGATTTACTGCAACAAAATAAATTATTTTAAAAGGTCGTTATTTAATAGCACAAATGTAAATATATCAATCGCACCTCGCTCTAATCTCATATGTGCGACATGCACTGAACGCAGTTTCATATTACGTACAGTCGTAACTGTTGTCTATATAAAATGTGACACCAGCAGCTGCTAAATCAGAATTACAAAGACCACTCATTTGGGAGAGTCCATAGAAAACAGAGGCACGAGGCTCAAGATGTCCACTTTGATTTGCAGTTACATTTGCACTTTGATATGTGACTATTATCGGCAATAACCACAGAGAGGGAGGATTGGGGGGGGGGGGGGTACCCGGTACCTTGTCGAGTTCACTTGTTATCCTCCTGTTCTCCTCTGAGAGAAGCGCCCGCTCGCGCTCAAACTTCTGCTTAACCTCCGCCTCAAATTCTTCCCTCTCACTTTGGCTGGAGATATAAAATGCAGGAGGTTATTTCATGTGCCTCTCACAGCTATTACAGGCACTGTGTGACCAATCTGTATGAGAGGGATGGGGGCGCACACACTTGTCATTTTTATGTTTTTCTTTTTAGGAACATCCAACACCCTATTGTAACTTGTGGCAACAGAACCACCTGCAGACATCCAGAGAATGACAGCAATCACTGCTGCACAGAGTATTTCAGCTCAGCCAACTTCTGTATGTTTCTATACGGGCAATATGCAAGTTGGGGTCTAGGACAACCTGTAGCCAATCCGAGCATCAAAAGATTAAAGGCACAGAGTGTGGGGTGTGAGAATTGCGCAAAGCTGTGGGGCAAACGCACCAGTCTCTATACTGTATACAACTTCCGTATAAATGTTACATTCCCCACAATGGCAGCGATACATAAAGCTGAGAAACACGTCATGTAATCACCTCACCAGTCAAAAAACAAGTGACTGCGCCACACACACTAGCGGCACACGCACATGGCACCGTGTAGCACACACACTAGCGGCACACGCACATGGCACCGTGTAGCACACACAGAAGCGGCACACGCACATGGCACCGTGTAGCACACACACTAGCGGCACACACACACGGCACCGTGTATCACACACACACTAGCAGCACACGCACATGGCACCGTGTAGCACACACACTAGCGGTACACGCGCATGGCACCGTGTAGCACACGCACTAGCGGCACACGCGCATTGCACCGTGCAGCACACACACTAGCGACACACGCGCATTGCACCGTGCAGCACACACACTACCAGCACACACACATGGCACCGTGCAGCACACACACTAGCGGTATACGCACATTGCTCCGTGTAGCACACACACTAGCGGTATACGCACATTGCTCCGTGTAGCACACACACTAGCGGCACACGCACACTGCACCGTGTATCACACACACACTAGCAGCACACGCACATGGCACCGTGCAGCACACACACTAGCGGTATACGCACATTGCTCCGTGTAGCACACACACTAGCGGTATACGCACATTGCTCCGTGTAGCACACACACTAGCGGCACACGCACACTGCACCGTGTATCACACACACACTAGCAGCACACGCACATGGCACCGTGTAGCACACACACTAGCGGTACACGCGCATGGCACCGTGTAGCACACACACTAGCGGCACACGTGCATTGCACCGTGCAGCACACACACTAGCGACACACGCGCATTGCACCGTGCAGCACACACACTAGCGGTACACGCGCATGGCACCGTGTAGCACACGCACTAGCGGCACACGCGCATTGCACCGTGCAGCACACACACTAGCGACACACGCGCATTGCACCGTGCAGCACACACACTAGCGACACACGCACATGGCACAGTGTAGAACACACACTAGCGGCACACGCACACTGCACCGTGTAGCACACACACTAGCGGCACACGCACACTGCACCGTGTATCACACACACACTAGCAGCACACGCACATGGCACCGTGTAGCACACACACTAGCGGTACACGCGCATGGCACCGTGTAGCACACGCACTAGCGGCACACGCGCATTGCACCGTGCAGCACACACACTAGCGACACACGCTCATTGCACCGTGCAGCACACACACTAGCGGCACACACACTACTAGCACACACACATGGCACCGTGCAGCACACACACTAGCGGTATACGCACATTGCTCCGTGTAGCACACACACTAGCGGTATACGCACATTGCTCCGTGTAGCACACACACTAGCGGCACACGCACACTGCACCGTGTATCACACACACACTAGCAGCACACGCACATGGCACCGTGTAGCACACACACTAGCGGTACACGCGCATGGCACCGTGTAGCACACGCACTAGCGGCACACGCGCATTGCACCGTGCAGCACACACACTAGCGACACACGCGCATTGCACCGTGCAGCACACACACTAGCGGTACACGCGCATGGCACCGTGTAGCACACGCACTAGCGGCACACGCGCATTGCACCGTGCAGCACACACACTAGCGACACACGCGCATTGCACCGTGCAGCACACACACTAGCGGCACACGCACATGGCACCGTGTAGCACACACACTAGCGGTACACGCGCATGGCACCGTGTAGCACACGCACTAGCGGCACACGCGCATTGCACCGTGCAGCACACACACTAGCGACACACGCGCATTGCACCGTGCAGCACACACACTAGCGGCACACACACTACCAGCACACACACATGGCACCGTGCAGCACACACACTAGCGGTATACGCACATTGCTCCGTGTAGCACACACACTAGCGGTATACGCACATTGCTCCGTGTAGCACACACACTAGCGGCACACGCACACTGCACCGTGTATCACACACACACTAGCAGCACACGCACATGGCACCGTGTAGCACACACACTAGCGGTACACGCGCATGGCACCGTGTAGCACACGCACTAGCGGCACACGCGCATTGCACCGTGCAGCACACACACTAGCGACACACGCGCATTGCACCGTGCAGCACACACACTAGCGGCACACACACTACCAGCACACGCACATGGCACCGTGTAGCACACACACTAGCGGTACACGCGCATGGCACCGTGTAGCACACACACTAGCGGCACACGCGCATTGCACCGTGCAGCACACACACTAGCGACACACGCGCATTGCACCGTGCAGCACACACACTAGCGGCACACACACTACCAGCACACACACATGGCACCGTGCAGCACACACACTAGCGGTATACGCGCATTGCACCGTGCAGCACACACACTAGCGACACACGCGCATTGCACCGTGCAGCACACACACTACCAGCACACACACATGGCACCGTGCAGCACACACACTAGCGGTATACGCACATTGCTCCGTGTAGCACACACACTAGCGGTATACGCACATTGCTCCGTGTAGCACACACACTAGCGGTATACGCACATTGCTCCGTGTAGCACACACACTAGCGGCACACGCACACTGCACCGTGTATCACACACACACTAGCAGCACACGCACATGGCACCGTGCAGCACACACACTAGCGGTATACGCACATTGCTCCGTGTAGCACACACACTAGCGGTATACGCACATTGCTCCGTGTAGCACACACACTAGCGGCACACGCACACTGCACCGTGTATCACACACACACTAGCAGCACACGCACATGGCACCGTGTAGCACACACACTAGCGGTACACGCGCATGGCACCGTGTAGCACACGCACTAGCGGCACACGCGCATTGCACCGTGCAGCACACACACTAGCGACACACGCGCATTGCACCGTGCAGCACACACACTAGCGGTACACGCGCATGGCACCGTGTAGCACACGCACTAGCGGCACACGCGCATTGCACCGTGCAGCACACACACTAGCGACACACGCGCATTGCACCGTGCAGCACACACACTAGCGACACACGCACATGGCACAGTGTAGAACACACACTAGCGGCACACGCACACTGCACCGTGTAGCACACACACTAGCGGCACACGCACACTGCACCGTGTATCACACACACACTAGCAGCACACGCACATGGCACCGTGTAGCACACACACTAGCGGTACACGCGCATGGCACCGTGTAGCACACGCACTAGCGGCACACGCGCATTGCACCGTGCAGCACACACACTAGCGACACACGCGCATTGCACCGTGCAGCACACACACTAGCGGAACACACACTACTAGCACACACACATGGCACCGTGCAGCACACACACTAGCGGTATACGCACATTGCTCCGTGTAGCACACACACTAGCGGTATACGCACATTGCTCCGTGTAGCACACACACTAGCGGCACACGCACACTGCACCGTGTATCACACACACACTAGCAGCACACGCACATGGCACCGTGTAGCACACACACTAGCGGTACACGCGCATGGCACCGTGTAGCACACGCACTAGCGGCACACGCGCATTGCACCGTGCAGCACACACACTAGCGACACACGCGCATTGCACCGTGCAGCACACACACTAGCGGTACACGCGCATGGCACCGTGTAGCACACGCACTAGCGGCACACGCGCATTGCACCGTGCAGCACACACACTAGCGACACACGCGCATTGCACCGTGCAGCACACACACTAGCGGCACACGCACATGGCACCGTGTAGCACACACACTAGCGGTACACGCGCATGGCACCGTGTAGCACACGCACTAGCGGCACACGCGCATTGCACCGTGCAGCACACACACTAGCGACACACGCGCATTGCACAGTGCAGCACACACACTAGCGGCACACACACTACCAGCACACACACATGGCACCGTGCAGCACACACACTAGCGGTATACGCACATTGCTCCGTGTAGCACACACACTAGCGGTATACGCACATTGCTCCGTGTAGCACACACACTAGCGGCACACGCACACTGCACCGTGTATCACACACACACTAGCAGCACACGCACATGGCACCGTGTAGCACACACACTAGTGGTACACGCGCATGGCACCGTGTAGCACACGCACTAGCGGCACACGCGCATTGCACCGTGCAGCACACACACTAGCGACACACGCGCATTGCACCGTGCAGCACACACACTAGCGGCACACACACTACCAGCACACGCACATGGCACCGTGTAGCACACACACTAGCGGTACACGCGCATGGCACCGTGTAGCACACGCACTAGCGGCACACGCGCATTGCACCGTGCAGCACACACACTAGCGACACACGCGCATTGCACCGTGCAGCACACACACTAGCGGCACACACACTACCAGCACACACACATGGCACCGTGAAGCACACACACTAGCGGTATACGCACATTGCTCCGTGTAGCACACACACTAGCGGTATACGCACATTGCTCCGTGTAGCACACACACTAGCGGCACACGCACACTGCACCGTGTATCACACACACACTAGCAGCACACGCACATGGCACCGTGCAGCACACACACTAGCGGTATACGCACATTGCTCCGGTTAGCACACACACTAGCGGTATACGCACATTGCTCCGTGTAGCACACACACTAGCGGCACACGCACACTGCACCGTGTATCACACACACACTAGCAGCACACGCACATGGCACCGTGTAGCACACACACTAGCGGTACACGCGCATGGCACCGTGTAGCACACGCACTAGTGGCACACGCGCATTGCACCGTGCAGCACACACACTAGCGACACACGCGCATTGCACCGTGCAGCACACACACTAGCGGTACACGCGCATGGCACCGTGTAGCACACGCACTAGCGGCACACGCGCATTGCACCGTGCAGCACACACACTAGCGACACACGCGCATTGCACCGTGCAGCACACACACTAGCGGTACACGCGCATGGCACCGTGTAGCACACGCACTAGCGGCACACGCGCATTGCACCGTGCAGCACACACACTAGCGACACACGCGCATTGCACCGTGCAGCACACACACTAGCGACACACGCACATGGCACAGTGTAGAACACACACTAGCGGCACACGCACACTGCACCGTGTAGCACACACACTAGCGGCACACGCACACTGCACCGTGTATCACACACACACTAGCAGCACACGCACATGGCACCGTGTAGCACACACACTAGCGGTACACGCGCATGGCACCGTGTAGCACACGCACTAGCGGCACACGCGCATTGCACCGTGCAGCACACACACTAGCGACACACGCGCATTGCACCGTGCAGCACACACACTAGCGGAACACACACTACTAGCACACACACATGGCACCGTGCAGCACACACACTAGCGGTATACGCACATTGCTCCGTGTAGCACACACACTAGCGGTATACGCACATTGCTCCGTGTAGCACACACACTAGCGGCACACGCACACTGCACCGTGTATCACACACACACTAGCAGCACACGCACATGGCACCGTGTAGCACACACACTAGCGGTACACGCGCATGGCACCGTGTAGCACACGCACTAGCGGCACACGCGCATTGCACCGTGCAGCACACACACTAGCGACACACGCGCATTGCACCGTGCAGCACACACACTAGCGGTACACGCGCATGGCACCGTGTAGCACACGCACTAGCGGCACACGCGCATTGCACCGTGCAGCACACACACTAGCGACACACGCGCATTGCACCGTGCAGCACACACACTAGCGGCACACGCACATGGCACCGTGTAGCACACACATTAGCGGTACACGCGCATGGCACCGTGTAGCACACGCACTAGCGGTATACGCACATTGCTCCGTGTAGCACACACACTAGCGGCACACGCACACTGCACCGTGTATCACACACACACTAGCAGCACACGCACATGGCACCGTGTAGCACACACACTAGCGGTACACGCGCATGGCACCGTGTAGCACACGCACTAGCGGCACACGCGCATTGCACCGTGCAGCACACACACTAGCGACACACGCGCATTGCACCGTGCAGCACACACACTAGCGGCACACACACTACCAGCACACGCACATGGCACCGTGTAGCACACACACTAGCGGTACACGCGCATGGCACCGTGTAGCACACGCACTAGCGGCACACGCGCATTGCACCGTGCAGCACACACACTAGCGACACACGCGCATTGCACCGTGCAGCACACACACTAGCGGCACACACACTACCAGCACACACACATGGCACCGTGCAGCACACACACTAGCGGTATACGCGCATTGCACCGTGCAGCACACACACTAGCGACACACGCGCATTGCACCGTGCAGCACACACACTACCAGCACACACACTACCAGCACACACACATGGCACCGTGCAGCACACACACTAGCGGTATACGCACATTGCTTCGTGTAGCACACACACTAGCGGTATACGCACATTGCTCCGTGTAGCACACACACTAGCGGCACACGCACACTGCACCGTGTATCACACACACACTAGCAGCACACGCACATGGCACCGTGTAGCACACACACTAGCGGTACACGCGCATGGCACCGTGTAGCACACGCACTAGCGGCACACGCGCATTGCACCGTGCAGCACACACACTAGCGACACACGCGCATTGCACCGTGCAGCACACACACTAGCGGCACACACACTACCAGCACACGCACATGGCACCGTGTAGCACACACACTAGCGGTACACGCGCATGGCACCGTGTAGCACACGCACTAGCGGCACACGCGCATTGCACCGTGCAGCACACACACTAGCGACACACGCGCATTGCACCGTGCAGCACACACACTAGCGGCACACACACTACCAGCACACACACATGGCACCGTGCAGCACACACACTAGCGGTATACGCACATTGCTCCGTGTAGCACACACACTAGCGGTATACGCACATTGCTCCGTGTAGCACACACACTAGCGGCACACGCACACTGCACCGTGTATCACACACACACTAGCAGCACACGCACATGGCACCGTGCAGCACACACACTAGCGGTATACGCACATTGCTCCGTGTAGCACACACACTAGCGGTATACGCACATTGCTCCGTGTAGCACACACACTAGCGGCACACGCACACTGCACCGTGTATCACACACACACTAGCAGCACACGCACATGGCACCGTGTAGCACACACACTAGCGGTACACGCGCATGGCACCGTGTAGCACACGCACTAGCGGCACACGCGCATTGCACCGTGCAGCACACACACTAGCGACACACGCGCATTGCACCGTGCAGCACACACACTAGCGACACACGCACATGGCACCGTGTAGCACACACACTAGCGGTACACGCGCATGGCACCGTGTAGCACACGCACTAGCGGCACACGCGCATTGCACCGTGCAGCACACACACTAGCGACACACGCGCATTGCACCGTGCAGCACACACACTAGCGGCACACACACTACCAGCACACACACATGGCACCGTGCAGCACACACACTAGCGGTATACGCACATTGCTCCGTGTAGCACACACACTAGCGGTATACGCACATTGCTCCGTGTAGCACACACACTAGCGGCACACGCACACTGCACCGTGTATCACACACACACTAGCAGCACACGCACATGGCACCGTGCAGCACACACACTAGCGGTATACGCACATTGCTCCGTGTAGCACACACACTAGCGGTATACGCACATTGCTCCGTGTAGCACACACACTAGCGGCACACGCACACTGCACCGTGTATCACACACACACTAGCAGCACACGCACATGGCACCGTGTAGCACACACACTAGCGGTACACGCGCATGGCACCGTGTAGCACACGCACTAGCGGCACACGCGCATTGCACCGTGCAGCACACACACTAGCGACACACGCGCATTGCACCGTGCAGCACACACACTAGCGGTACACGCGCATGGCACCGTGTAGCACACGCACTAGCGGCACACGCGCATTGCACCGTGCAGCACACACACTAGCGACACACGCGCATTGCACCGTGCAGCACACACACTAGCGACACACGCACATGGCACAGTGTAGAACACACACTAGCGGCACACGCACACTGCACCGTGTAGCACACACACTAGCGGCACACGCACACTGCACCGTGTATCACACACACACTAGCAGCACACGCACATGGCACCGTGTAGCACACACACTAGCGGTACACGCGCATGGCACCGTGTAGCACACGCACTAGCGGCACACGCGCATTGCACCGTGCAGCACACACACTAGCGACACACGCGCATTGCACCGTGCAGCACACACACTAGCGGCACACACACTACTAGCACACACACATGGCACCGTGCAGCACACACACTAGCGGTATACGCACATTGCTCCGTGTAGCACACACACTAGCGGTATACGCACATTGCTCCGTGTAGCACACACACTAGCGGCACACGCACACTGCACCGTGTATCACACACACACTAGCAGCACACGCACATGGCACCGTGTAGCACACACACTAGCGGTACACGCGCATGGCACCGTGTAGCACACGCACTAGCGGCACACGCGCATTGCACCGTGCAGCACACACACTAGCGACACACGCGCATTGCACCGTGCAGCACACACACTAGCGGTACACGCGCATGGCACCGTGTAGCACACGCACTAGCGGCACACGCGCATTGCACCGTGCAGCACACACACTAGCGACACACGCGCATTGCACCGTGCAGCACACACACTAGCGGCACACGCACATGGCACCGTGTAGCACACACACTAGCGGTACACGCGCATGGCACCGTGTAGCACACGCACTAGCGGCACATGCGCATTGCACCGTGCAGCACACACACTAGCGACACACGCGCATTGCACCGTGCAGCACACACACTAGCGGCACACACACTACCAGCACACACACATGGCACCGTGCAGCACACACACTAGCGGTATACGCACATTGCTCCGTGTAGCACACACACTAGCGGTATACGCACATTGCTCCGTGTAGCACACACACTAGCGGCACACGCACACTGCACCGTGTATCACACACACACTAGCAGCACACGCACATGGCACCGTGTAGCACACACACTAGCGGTACACGCGCATGGCACCGTGTAGCACACGCACTAGCGGCACACGCGCATTGCACCGTGCAGCACACACACTAGCGACACACGCGCATTGCACCGTGCAGCACACACACTACCAGCACACGCACATGGCACCGTGTAGCACACACACTAGCGGTACACGCGCATGGCACCGTGTAGCACACGCACTAGCGGCACACGCGCATTGCACCGTGCAGCACACACACTAGCGACACACGCGCATTGCACCGTGCAGCACACACACTAGCGGCACACACACTACCAGCACACACACATGGCACCGTGCAGCACACACACTAGCGGTATACGCACATTGCTCCGTGTAGCACACACACTAGCGGTATACGCACATTGCTCCGTGTAGCACACACACTAGCGGCACACGCACACTGCACCGTGTATCACACACACACTAGCAGCACACGCACATGGCACCGTGCAGCACACACACTAGCGGTATACGCACATTGCTCCGTGTAGCACACACACTAGCGGTATACGCACATTGCTCCGTGTAGCACACACACTAGCGGCACACGCACACTGCACCGTGTATCACACACACACTAGCAGCACACGCACATGGCACCGTGTAGCACACACACTAGCGGTACACGCGCATGGCACCGTGTAGCACACGCACTAGCGGCACACGCGCATTGCACCGTGCAGCACACACACTAGCGACACACGCGCATTGCACCGTGCAGCACACACACTAGCGGTACACGCGCATGGCACCGTGTAGCACACGCACTAGCGGCACACGCGCATTGCACCGTGCAGCACACACACTAGCGACACACGCGCATTGCACCGTGCAGCACACACACTAGCGACACACGCACATGGCACAGTGTAGAACACACACTAGCGGCACACGCACACTGCACCGTGTAGCACACACACTAGCGGCACACGCACACTGCACCGTGTATCACACACACACTAGCAGCACACGCACATGGCACCGTGTAGCACACACACTAGCGGTACACGCGCATGGCACCGTGTAGCACACGCACTAGCGGCACACGCGCATTGCACCGTGCAGCACACACACTAGCGACACACGCGCATTGCACCGTGCAGCACACACACTACCAGCACACACACATGGCACCGTGCAGCACACACACTAGCGGTATACGCACATTGCTCCGTGTAGCACACACACTAGCGGTATACGCACATTGCTCCGTGTAGCACACACACTAGCGGCACACGCACACTGCACCGTGTATCACACACACACTAGCAGCACACGCACATGGCACCGTGCAGCACACACACTAGCGGTATACGCACATTGCTCTGTGTAGCACACACACTAGCGGTATACGCACATTGCTCCGTGTAGCACACACACTAGCGGCACACGCACACTGCACCGTGTATCACACACACACTAGCAGCACACGCACATGGCACCGTGTAGCACACACACTAGCGGTACACGCGCATGGCACCGTGTAGCACACGCACTAGCGGCACACGCGCATTGCACCGTGCAGCACACACACTAGCGACACACGCGCATTGCACCGTGCAGCACACACACTAGCGGTACACGCGCATGGCACCGTGTAGCACACGCACTAGCGGCACACGCGCATTGCACCGTGCAGCACACACACTAGCGACACACGCGCATTGCACCGTGCAGCACACACACTAGCGACACACGCACATGGCACAGTGTAGAACACACACTAGCGGCACACGCACACTGCACCGTGTAGCACACACACTAGCGGCACACGCACACTGCACCGTGTATCACACACACACTAGCAGCACACGCACATGGCACCGTGTAGCACACACACTAGCGGTACACGCGCATGGCACCGTGTAGCACACGCACTAGCGGCACACGCGCATTGCACCGTGCAGCACACACACTAGCGACACACGCGCATTGCACCGTGCAGCACACACACTAGCGGCACACACACTACTAGCACACACACATGGCACCGTGCAGCACACACACTAGCGGTATACGCACATTGCTCCGTGTAGCACACACACTAGCGGTATACGCACATTGCTCCGTGTAGCACACACACTAGCGGCACACGCACACTGCACCGTGTATCACACACACACTAGCAGCACACGCACATGGCACCGTGTAGCACACACACTAGCGGTACACGCGCATGGCACCGTGTAGCACACGCACTAGCGGCACACGCGCATTGCACCGTGCAGCACACACACTAGCGACACACGCGCATTGCACCGTGCAGCACACACACTAGCGGTACACGCGCATGGCACCGTGTAGCACACGCACTAGCGGCACACGCGCATTGCACCGTGCAGCACACACACTAGCGACACACGCGCATTGCACCGTGCAGCACACACACTAGCGGCACACGCACATGGCACCGTGTAGCACACACACTAGCGGTACACGCGCATGGCACCGTGTAGCACACGCACTAGCGGCACACGCGCATTGCACCGTGCAGCACACACACTAGCGACACACGCGCATTGCACCGTGCAGCACACACACTAGCGGCACACACACTACCAGCACACACACATGGCACCGTGCAGCACACACACTAGCGGTATACGCACATTGCTCCGTGTAGCACACACACTAGCGGTATACGCACATTGCTCCGTGTAGCACACACACTAGCGGCACACGCACACTGCACCGTGTATCACACACACACTAGCAGCACACGCACATGGCACCGTGTAGCACACACACTAGCGGTACACGCGCATGGCACCGTGTAGCACACGCACTAGCGGCACACGCGCATTGCACCGTGCAGCACACACACTAGCGACACACGCGCATTGCACCGTGCAGCACACACACTAGCGGCACACACACTACCAGCACACGCACATGGCACCGTGTAGCACACACACTAGCGGTACACGCGCATGGCACCGTGTAGCACACGCACTAGCGGCACACGCGCATTGCACCGTGCAGCACACACACTAGCGACACACGCGCATTGCACCGTGCAGCACACACACTAGCGGCACACACACTACCAGCACACACACATGGCACCGTGCAGCACACACACTAGCGGTATACGCACATTGCTCCGTGTAGCACACACACTAGCGGTATACGCACATTGCTCCGTGTAGCACACACACTAGCGGCACACGCACACTGCACCGTGTATCACACACACACTAGCAGCACACGCACATGGCACCGTGCAGCACACACACTAGCGGTATACGCACATTGCTCCGTGTAGCACACACACTAGCGGTATACGCACATTGCTCCGTGTAGCACACACACTAGCGGCACACGCACACTGCACCGTGTATCACACACACACTAGCAGCACACGCACATGGCACCGTGTAGCACACACACTAGCGGTACACGCGCATGGCACCGTGTAGCACACGCACTAGCGGCACACGCGCATTGCACCGTGCAGCACACACACTAGCGACACACGCGCATTGCACCGTGCAGCACACACACTAGCGACACACGCACATGGCACCGTGTAGCACACACACTAGCGGTACACGCGCATGGCACCGTGTAGCACACGCACTAGCGGCACACGCGCATTGCACCGTGCAGCACACACACTAGCGACACACGCGCATTGCACCGTGCAGCACACACACTAGCGGCACACACACTACCAGCACACACACATGGCACCGTGCAGCACACACACTAGCGGTATACGCACATTGCTCCGTGTAGCACACACACTAGCGGTATACGCACATTGCTCCGTGTAGCACACACACTAGCGGCACACGCACACTGCACCGTGTATCACACACACACTAGCAGCACACGCACATGGCACCGTGCAGCACACACACTAGCGGTATACGCACATTGCTCCGTGTAGCACACACACTAGCGGTATACGCACATTGCTCCGTGTAGCACACACACTAGCGGCACACGCACACTGCACCGTGTATCACACACACACTAGCAGCACACGCACATGGCACCGTGTAGCACACACACTAGCGGTACACGCGCATGGCACCGTGTAGCACACGCACTAGCGGCACACGCGCATTGCACCGTGCAGCACACACACTAGCGACACACGCGCATTGCACCGTGCAGCACACACACTAGCGGTACACGCGCATGGCACCGTGTAGCACACGCACTAGCGGCACACGCGCATTGCACCGTGCAGCACACACACTAGCGACACACGCGCATTGCACCGTGCAGCACACACACTAGCGACACACGCACATGGCACAGTGTAGAACACACACTAGCGGCACACGCACACTGCACCGTGTAGCACACACACTAGCGGCACACGCACACTGCACCGTGTATCACACACACACTAGCAGCACACGCACATGGCACCGTGTAGCACACACACTAGCGGTACACGCGCATGGCACCGTGTAGCACACGCACTAGCGGCACACGCGCATTGCACCGTGCAGCACACACACTAGCGACACACGCGCATTGCACCGTGCAGCACACACACTAGCGGCACACACACTACTAGCACACACACATGGCACCGTGCAGCACACACACTAGCGGTATACGCACATTGCTCCGTGTAGCACACACACTAGCGGTATACGCACATTGCTCCGTGTAGCACACACACTAGCGGCACACGCACACTGCACCGTGTATCACACACACACTAGCAGCACACGCACATGGCACCGTGTAGCACACACACTAGCGGTACACGCGCATGGCACCGTGTAGCACACGCACTAGCGGCACACGCGCATTGCACCGTGCAGCACACACACTAGCGACACACGCGCATTGCACCGTGCAGCACACACACTAGCGGTACACGCGCATGGCACCGTGTAGCACACGCACTAGCGGCACACGCGCATTGCACCGTGCAGCACACACACTAGCGACACACGCGCATTGCACCGTGCAGCACACACACTAGCGGCACACGCACATGGCACCGTGTAGCACACACACTAGCGGTACACGCGCATGGCACCGTGTAGCACACGCACTAGCGGCACACGCGCATTGCACCGTGCAGCACACACACTAGCGACACACGCGCATTGCACCGTGCAGCACACACACTAGCGGCACACACACTACCAGCACACACACATGGCACCGTGCAGCACACACACTAGCGGTATACGCACATTGCTCCGTGTAGCACACACACTAGCGGTATACGCACATTGCTCCGTGTAGCACACACACTAGCGGCACACGCACACTGCACCGTGTATCACACACACACTAGCAGCACACGCACATGGCACCGTGTAGCACACACACTAGCGGTACACGCGCATGGCACCGTGTAGCACACGCACTAGCGGCACACGCGCATTGCACCGTGCAGCACACACACTAGCGACACACGCGCATTGCACCGTGCAGCACACACACTAGCGGCACACACACTACCAGCACACGCACATGGCACCGTGTAGCACACACACTAGCGGTACACGCGCATGGCACCGTGTAGCACACGCACTAGCGGCACACGCGCATTGCACCGTGCAGCACACACACTAGCGACACACGCGCATTGCACCGTGCAGCACACACACTAGCGGCACACACACTACCAGCACACACACATGGCACCGTGCAGCACACACACTAGCGGTATACGCACATTGCTCCGTGTAGCACACACACTAGCGGTATACGCACATTGCTCCGTGTAGCACACACACTAGCGGCACACGCACACTGCACCGTGTATCACACACACACTAGCAGCACACGCACATGGCACCGTGCAGCACACACACTAGCGGTATACGCACATTGCTCCGTGTAGCACACACACTAGCGGTATACGCACATTGCTCCGTGTAGCACACACACTAGCGGCACACGCACACTGCACCGTGTATCACACACACACTAGCAGCACACGCACATGGCACCGTGTAGCACACACACTAGCGGTACACGCGCATGGCACCGTGTAGCACACGCACTAGCGGCACACGCGCATTGCACCGTGCAGCACACACACTAGCGACACACGCGCATTGCACCGTGCAGCACACACACTAGCGGTACACGCGCATGGCACCGTGTAGCACACGCACTAGCGGCACACGCGCATTGCACCGTGCAGCACACACACTAGCGACACACGCGCATTGCACCGTGCAGCACACACACTAGCGACACACGCACATGGCACAGTGTAGAACACACACTAGCGGCACACGCACACTGCACCGTGTAGCACACACACTAGCGGCACACGCACACTGCACCGTGTATCACACACACACTAGCAGCACACGCACATGGCACCGTGTAGCACACACACTAGCGGTACACGCGCATGGCACCGTGTAGCACACGCACTAGCGGCACAAGCGCATTGCACCGTGCAGCACACACACTAGCGACACACGCGCATTGCACCGTGCAGCACACACACTACCAGCACACACACATGGCACCGTGCAGCACACACACTAGCGGTATACGCACATTGCTCCGTGTAGCACACACACTAGCGGTATACGCACATTGCTCCGTGTAGCACACACACTAGCGGCACACGCACACTGCACCGTGTATCACACACACACTAGCAGCACACGCACATGGCACCGTGCAGCACACACACTAGCGGTATACGCACATTGCTCCGTGTAGCACACACACTAGCGGTATACGCACATTGCTCCGTGTAGCACACACACTAGCGGCACACGCACACTGCACCGTGTATCACACACACACTAGCAGCACACGCACATGGCACCGTGTAGCACACACACTAGCGGTACACGCGCATGGCACCGTGTAGCACACGCACTAGCGGCACACGCGCATTACACCGTGCAGCACACACACTAGCGACACACGCGCATTGCACCGTGCAGCACACACACTAGCGGTACACGCGCATGGCACCGTGTAGCACACGCACTAGCGGCACACGCGCATTGCACCGTGCAGCACACACACTAGCGACACACGCGCATTGCACCGTGCAGCACACACACTAGCGACACACGCACATGGCACAGTGTAGAACACACACTAGCGGCACACGCACACTGCACCGTGTAGCACACACACTAGCGGCACACGCACACTGCACCGTGTATCACACACACACTAGCAGCACACGCACATGGCACCGTGTAGCACACACACTAGCGGTACACGCGCATGGCACCGTGTAGCACACGCACTAGCGGCACACGCGCATTGCACCGTGCAGCACACACACTAGCGACACACGCGCATTGCACCGTGCAGCACACACACTAGCGGCACACACACTACTAGCACACACACATGGCACCGTGCAGCACACACACTAGCGGTATACGCACATTGCTCCGTGTAGCACACACACTAGCGGTATACGCACATTGCTCCGTGTAGCACACACACTAGCGGCACACGCACACTGCACCGTGTATCACACACACACTAGCAGCACACGCACATGGCACCGTGTAGCACACACACTAGCGGTACACGCGCATGGCACCGTGTAGCACACGCACTAGCGGCACACGCGCATTGCACCGTGCAGCACACACACTAGCGACACACGCGCATTGCACCGTGCAGCACACACACTAGCGGTACACGCGCATGGCACCGTGTAGCACACGCACTAGCGGCACACGCGCATTGCACCGTGCAGCACACACACTAGCGACACACGCGCATTGCACCGTGCAGCACACACACTAGCGGCACACGCACATGGCACCGTGTAGCACACACACTAGCGGTACACGCGCATGGCACCGTGTAGCACACGCACTAGCGGCACACGCGCATTGCACCGTGCAGCACACACACTAGCGACACACGCGCATTGCACCGTGCAGCACACACACTAGCGGCACACACACTACCAGCACACACACATGGCACCGTGCAGCACACACACTAGCGGTATACGCACATTGCTCCGTGTAGCACACACACTAGCGGTATACGCACATTGCTCCGTGTAGCACACACACTAGCGGCACACGCACACTGCACCGTGTATCACACACACACTAGCAGCACACGCACATGGCACCGTGTAGCACACACACTAGCGGTACACGCGCATGGCACCGTGTAGCACACGCACTAGCGGCACACGCGCATTGCACCGTGCAGCACACACACTAGCGACACACGCGCATTGCACCGTGCAGCACACACACTAGCGGCACACACACTACCAGCACACGCACATGGCACCGTGTAGCACACACACTAGCGGTACACGCGCATGGCACCGTGTAGCACACGCACTAGCGGCACACGCGCATTGCACCGTGCAGCACACACACTAGCGACACACGCGCATTGCACCGTGCAGCACACACACTAGCGGCACACACACTACCAGCACACACACATGGCACCGTGCAGCACACACACTAGCGGTATACGCACATTGCTCCGTGTAGCACACACACTAGCGGTATACGCACATTGCTCCGTGTAGCACACACACTAGCGGCACACGCACACTGCACCGTGTATCACACACACACTAGCAGCACACGCACATGGCACCGTGCAGCACACACACTAGCGGTATACGCACATTGCTCCGTGTAGCACACACACTAGCGGTATACGCACATTGCTCCGTGTAGCACACACACTAGCGGCACACGCACACTGCACCGTGTATCACACACACACTAGCAGCACACGCACATGGCACCGTGTAGCACACACACTAGCGGTACATGCGCATGGCACCGTGTAGCACACGCACTAGCGGCACACGCGCATTGCACCGTGCAGCACACGCACTAGCGACACACGCGCATTGCACCGTGCAGCACACACACTAGCGACACACGCACATGGCACCGTGTAGCACACACACTAGCGGTACACGCGCATGGCACCGTGTAGCACACGCACTAGCGGCACACGCGCATTGCACCGTGCAGCACACACACTAGCGACACACGCGCATTGCACCGTGCAGCACACACACTAGCGGCACACACACTACCAGCACACACACATGGCACCGTGCAGCACACACACTAGCGGTATACGCACATTGCTCCGTGTAGCACACACACTAGCGGTATACGCACATTGCTCCGTGTAGCACACACACTAGCGGCACACGCACACTGCACCGTGTATCACACACACACTAGCAGCACACGCACATGGCACCGTGCAGCACACACACTAGCGGTATACGCACATTGCTCCGTGTAGCACACACACTAGCGGTATACGCACATTGCTCCGTGTAGCACACACACTAGCGGCACACGCACACTGCACCGTGTATCACACACACACTAGCAGCACACGCACATGGCACCGTGTAGCACACACACTAGCGGTACACGCGCATGGCACCGTGTAGCACACGCACTAGCGGCACACGCGCATTGCACCGTGCAGCACACACACTAGCGACACACGCGCATTGCACCGTGCAGCACACACACTAGCGGTACACGCGCATGGCACCGTGTAGCAAACGCACTAGCGGCACACGCGCATTGCACCGTGCAGCACACACACTAGCGACACACGCGCATTGCACCGTGCAGCACACACACTAGCGACACACGCACATGGCACAGTGTAGAACACACACTAGCGGCACACGCACACTGCACCGTGTAGCACACACACTAGCGGCACACGCACACTGCACCGTGTATCACACACACACTAGCAGCACACGCACATGGCACCGTGTAGCACACACACTAGCGGTACACGCGCATGGCACCGTGTAGCACACGCACTAGCGGCACACGCGCATTGCACCGTGCAGCACACACACTAGCGACACACGCGCATTGCACCGTGCAGCACACACACTAGCGGCACACACACTACTAGCACACACACATGGCACCGTGCAGCACACACACTAGCGGTATACGCACATTGCTCCGTGTAGCACACACACTAGCGGTATACGCACATTGCTCCGTGTAGCACACACACTAGCGGCACACGCACACTGCACCGTGTATCACACACACACTAGCAGCACACGCACATGGCACCGTGTAGCACACACACTAGCGGTACACGCGCATGGCACCGTGTAGCACACGCACTAGCGGCACACGCGCATTGCACCGTGCAGCACACACACTAGCGACACACGCGCATTGCACCGTGCAGCACACACACTAGCGGTACACGCGCATGGCACCGTGTAGCACACGCACTAGCGGCACACGCGCATTGCACCGTGCAGCACACACACTAGCGACACACGCGCATTGCACCGTGCAGCACACACACTAGCGGCACACGCACATGGCACCGTGTAGCACACACACTAGCGGTACACGCGCATGGCACCGTGTAGCACACGCACTAGCGGCACACGCGCATTGCACCGTGCAGCACACACACTAGCGACACACGCGCATTGCACCGTGCAGCACACACACTACCAGCACACACACATGGCACCGTGCAGCACACACACTAGCGGTATACGCACATTGCTCCGTGTAGCACACACACTAGCGGTATACGCACATTGCTCCGTGTAGCACACACACTAGCGGCACACGCACACTGCACCGTGTATCACACACACACTAGCAGCACACGCACATGGCACCGTGTAGCACACACACTAGCGGTACACGCGCATGGCACCGTGTAGCACACACACTAGCGGCACACGCGCATTGCACCGTGCAGCACACACACTAGCGACACACGCGCATTGCACCGTGCAGCACACACACTAGCGGCACACACACTACCAGCACACGCACATGGCACCGTGTAGCACACACACTAGCGGTACACGCGCATGGCACCGTGTAGCACACGCACTAGCGGCACACGCGCATTGCACCGTGCAGCACACACACTAGCGACACACGCGCATTGCACCGTGCAGCACACACACTAGCGGCACACACACTACCAGCACACACACATGGCACCGTGCAGCACACACACTAGCGGTATACGCACATTGCTCCGTGTAGCACACACACTAGCGGTATACGCACATTGCTCCGTGTAGCACACACACTAGCGGCACACGCACACTGCACCGTGTATCACACACACACTAGCAGCACACGCACATGGCACCGTGCAGCACACACACTAGCGGTATACGCACATTGCTCCGTGTAGCACACACACTAGCGGTATACGCACATTGCTCCGTGTAGCACACACACTAGCGGCACACGCACACTGCACCGTGTATCACACACACACTAGCAGCACACGCACATGGCACCGTGTAGCACACACACTAGCGGTACACGCGCATGGCACCGTGTAGCACACGCACTAGCGGCACACGCGCATTGCACCGTGCAGCACACACACTAGCGACACACGCGCATTGCACCGTGCAGCACACACACTAGCGGCACACACACTACCAGCACACGCACATGGCACCGTGTAGCACACACACTAGCGGTACACGCGCATTGCACCGTGTAGCACACGCACTAGCGGCACACGCGCATTGCACCGTGCAGCACACACACTAGCGACACACGCGCATTGCACCGTGCAGCACACACACTAGCGGCACACACACTACCAGCACACACACATGGCACCGTGCAGCACACACACTAGCGGTATACGCACATTGCTCCGTGTAGCACACACACTAGCGGTATACGCACATTGCTCCGTGTAGCACACACACTAGCGGCACACGCACACTGCACCGTGTATCACACACACACTAGCAGCACACGCACATGGCACCGTGCAGCACACACACTAGCGGTATACGCACATTGCTCCGTGTAGCACACACACTAGCGGTATACGCACATTGCTCCGTGTAGCACACACACTAGCGGCACACGCACACTGCACCGTGTATCACACACACACTAGCAGCACACGCACATGGCACCGTGTAGCACACACACTAGCGGTACACGCGCATGGCACCGTGTAGCACACGCACTAGCGGCACACGCGCATTGCACCGTGCAGCACACACACTAGCGACACACGCGCATTGCACCGTGCAGCACACACACTAGCGGTACACGCGCATGGCACCGTGTAGCACACGCACTAGCGGCACACGCGCATTGCACCGTGCAGCACACACACTAGCGACACACGCGCATTGCACCGTGCAGCACACACACTAGCGACACACGCACATGGCACAGTGTAGAACACACACTAGCGGCACACGCACACTGCACCGTGTAGCACACACACTAGCGGCACACGCACACTGCACCGTGTATCACACACACACTAGCAGCACACGCACATGGCACCGTGTAGCACACACACTAGCGGTACACGCGCATGGCACCGTGTAGCACACGCACTAGCGGCACACGCGCATTGCACCGTGCAGCACACACACTAGCGACACACGCGCATTGCACCGTGCAGCACACACACTAGCGGCACACACACTACTAGCACACACACATGGCACCGTGCAGCACACACACTAGCGGTATACGCACATTGCTCCGTGTAGCACACACACTAGCGGTATACGCACATTGCTCCGTGTAGCACACACACTAGCGGCACACGCACACTGCACCGTGTATCACACACACACTAGCAGCACACGCACATGGCACCGTGTAGCACACACACTAGCGGTACACGCGCATGGCACCGTGTAGCACACGCACTAGCGGCACACGCGCATTGCACCGTGCAGCACACACACTAGCGACACACGCGCATTGCACCGTGCAGCACACACACTAGCGGTACACGCGCATGGCACCGTGTAGCACACGCACTAGCGGCACACGCGCATTGCACCGTGCAGCACACACACTAGCGACACACGCGCATTGCACCGTGCAGCACACACACTAGCGGCACACGCACATGGCACCGTGTAGCACACACACTAGCGGTACACGCGCATGGCACCGTGTAGCACACGCACTAGCGGCACACGCGCATTGCACCGTGCAGCACACACACTAGCGACACACGCGCATTGCACCGTGCAGCACACACACTAGCGGCACACACACTACCAGCACACACACATGGCACCGTGCAGCACACACACTAGCGGTATACGCACATTGCTCCGTGTAGCACACACACTAGCGGTATACGCACATTGCTCCGTGTAGCACACACACTAGCGGCACACGCACACTGCACCGTGTATCACACACACACTAGCAGCACACGCACATGGCACCGTGTAGCACACACACTAGCGGTACACGCGCATGGCACCGTGTAGCACACGCACTAGCGGCACACGCGCATTGCACCGTGCAGAACACACACTAGCGACACACGCGCATTGCACCGTGCAGCACACACACTACCAGCACACGCACATGGCACCGTGTAGCACACACACTAGCGGTACACGCGCATGGCACCGTGTAGCACACGCACTAGCGGCACACGCGCATTGCACCGTGCAGCACACACACTAGCGACACACGCGCATTGCACCGTGCAGCACACACACTAGCGGCACACACACTACCAGCACACACACATGGCACCGTGCAGCACACACACTAGCGGTATACGCACATTGCTCCGTGTAGCACACACACTAGCGGTATACGCACATTGCTCCGTGTAGCACACACACTAGCGGCACACGCACACTGCACCGTGTATCACACACACACTAGCAGCACACGCACATGGCACCGTGTAGCACACACACTAGCGGTACACGCGCATGGCACCGTGTAGCACACGCACTAGCGGCACACGCGCATTGCACCGTGCAGCACACACACTAGCGACACACGCGCATTGCACCGTGCAGCACACACACTAGCGGTACACGCGCATGGCACCGTGTAGCACACGCAGTAGCGGCACACGTGCATTGCACCGTGCAGCACACACACTAGCGACACACGCGCATTGCACCGTGCAGCACACACACTAGCGACACACGCACATGGCACAGTGTAGAACACACACTAGCGGCACACGCACACTGCACCGTGTAGCACACACACTAGCGGCACACGCACACTGCACCGTGTATCACACACACACTAGCAGCACACGCACATGGCACCGTGTAGCACACACACTAGCGGTACACGCGCATGGCACCGTGTAGCACACACACTAGCGGCACACGCGCATTGCACCGTGCAGCACACACACTAGCGACACACGCGCATTGCACCGTGCAGCACACACACTAGCGGCACACACACTACCAGCACACACACATGGCACCGTGCAGCACACACACTAGCGGTATACGCACATTGCTCCGTGTAGCACACACACTAGCGGTATACGCACATTGCTCCGTGTAGCACACACACTAGCGGCACACGCACACTGCACCGTGTATCACACACACACTAGCAGCACACGCACATGGCACCGTGTAGCACACACACTAGCGGTACACGCGCATGGCACCGTGTAGCACACGCACTAGCGGCACACGCGCATTGCACCGTGCAGCACACACACTAGCGACACACGCGCATTGCACCGTGCAGCACACACACTAGCGGTACACGCGCATGGCACCGTGTAGCACACACACTAGCGGCACACGCGCATTGCACCGTGCAGCACACACACTAGCGACACACGCGCATTGCACCGTGCAGCACACACACTAGCGGCACACGCACATGGCACCGTGTAGCACACACACTAGCGGTACACGCGCATGGCACCGTGTAGCACACGCACTAGCGGCACACGCGCATTGCACCGTGCAGCACACACACTAGCGACACACGCGCATTGCACCGTGCAGCACACACACTAGCGGCACACACACTACCAGCACACACACATGGCACCGTGCAGCACACACACTAGCGGTATACGCACATTGCTCCGTGTAGCACACACACTAGCGGTATACGCACATTGCTCCGTGTAGCACACACACTAGCGGCACACGCACACTGCACCGTGTATCACACACACACTAGCAGCACACGCACATGGCAGCGTGTAGCACACACACTAGCGGTACACGCGCATGGCACCGTGTAGCACACGCACTAGCGGCACACGCGCATTGCACCGTGCAGCACACACACTAGCGACACACGCGCATTGCACCGTGCAGCACACACACTAGCGGCACACACACTACCAGCACACACACATGGCACCGTGCAGCACACACACTAGCGGTATACGCACATTGCTCCGTGTAGCACACACACTAGCGGTATACGCACATTGCTCCGTGTAGCACACACACTAGCGGCACACGCACATGGCACCGTGTAGCACACACACTAGCGGCACACGCACACTGCACCGTGTATCACACACACACTAGCAGCACACGCACATGGCACCGTGTAGCACACACACTAGCGGTACACGCGCATGGCACCGTGTAGCACACGCACTAGCGGCACACGCGCATTGCACCGTGCAGCACACACACTAGCGACACACGCGCATTGCACCGTGCAGCACACACAGAAGCGGCACACGCGCATTGCACCGTGCAGCACACACAGAAGCGGCACACGCGCATGGCACCGTGCAGCACACACAGAAGCGGCACACGCGCATGGCACCGTGTAGCACACGCACTAGCGGCACACGCGCATTGCACCGTGTAGCACACGCACTAGCGGCACACGCACATGGCACCGTGTAGCACACACACTAGCGGCACACGCACATGGCACCGTGTAGCACACACACTACCAGCACACACACATGGCACCGTGTAGCACACACACTAGCGGCACACGCACATGGCACCGTGTAGCACACACACTACCAGCACACACACATGGCACCGTGCAGCACACACACTAGCGGCACACGCACACGGCACCGTGTAGCACACACACTACCAGCACACACACATGGCACCGTGCAGCACACACACTAGCGGCACACGCACATTGCACCGTGCAGCACACACACTAGCGGTATACGCACATTGCTCCGTGTAGCACACACACTAGCGGTATACGCACATTGCTCCGTGTAGCACACACACTAGCGGCACACGCACATGGCACCGTGTAGCACACACACTAGCGGCACACGCACACTGCACCGTGTATCACACACACACTAGCAGCACACGCACATGGCACCGTGTAGCACACACACTAGCGGTACACGCGCATGGCACCGTGTAGCACACGCACTAGCGGCACACGCGCATTGCACCGTGCAGCACACACACTAGCGGCACACGCGCATTGCACCGTGCAGCACACACAGAAGCGGCACACGCGCATTGCACCGTGCAGCACACACAGAAGCGGCACACGCGCATGGCACCGTGCAGCACACACAGAAGCGGCACACGCGCATGGCACCGTGTAGCACACGCACTAGCGGCACACGCACATTGCACCGTGTAGCACACGCACTAGCGGCACACGCACATGGCACCGTGTAGCACACACACTAGCGGCACACGCACATGGCACCGTGTAGCACACACACTACCAGCACACACACATGGCACCGTGTAGCACACACACTAGCGGCACACGCACATGGCACCGTGTAGCACACACACTACCAGCACACACACATGGCACCGTGCAGCACACACACTAGCGGCACACGCACACGGCACCGTGTAGCACACACACTACCAGCACACACACATGGCACCGTGCAGCACACACACTAGCGGCACACGCACATTGCACCGTGCAGCACACACACTAGCGGTATACGCACATTGCTCCGTGTAGCACACACACTAGCGGTATACGCACATTGCTCCATGTAGCACACACACTAGCGGTATACGCACATGGCACCGTGTAGCACACACACTAGCGGCACACGCACACTGCACCGTGTATCACACACACACTAGCAGCACACGCACATGGCACCGTGTAGCACACACACTAGCGGTACACGCGCATGGCACCGTGTAGCACACGCACTAGCGGCACACGCGCATTGCACCGTGCAGCACACACACTAGCGACACACGCGCATTGCACCGTGCAGCACACACAGAAGCGGCACACGCGCATTGCACCGTGCAGCACACACAGAAGCGGCACACGCGCATGGCACCGTGCAGCACACACAGAAGCGGCACACGCGCATGGCACAGTGTAGCACACGCACTAGCGGCACACGCACATTGCACCGTGTAGCACACGCACTAGCGGCACACGCACATGGCACCGTGTAGCACACACACTAGCGGCACACGCACATGGCACCGTGTAGCACACACACTACCAGCACACACACATGGCACCGTGTAGCACACACACTAGCGGCACACGCACATGGCACCGTGTAGCACACACACTACCAGCACACACACATGGCACCGTGCAGCACACACACTAGCGGCACACGCACACGGCACCGTGTAGCACACACACTACCAGCACACACACATGGCACCGTGCAGCACACACACTAGCGGCACACGCACATTGCACCGTGCAGCACACACACTAGCGGTATACGCACATTGCTCCGTGTAGCACACACACTAGCGGTATACGCACATTGCTCCGTGTAGCACACACACTAGCGGCACACGCACATGGCACCGTGTAGCACACACACTAGCGGCACACGCACACTGCACCGTGTATCACACACACACTAGCAGCACACGCACATGGCACCGTGTAGCACACACACTAGCGGTACACGCGCATGGCACCGTGTAGCACACGCACTAGCGGCACACGCGCATTGCACCGTGCAGCACACACACTAGCGACACACGCGCATTGCACCGTGCAGCACACACAGAAGCGGCACACGCGCATTGCACCGTGCAGCACACACAGAAGCGGCACACGCGCATGGCACCGTGCAGCACACACAGAAGCGGCACACGCGCATGGCACCGTGTAGCACACGCACTAGCGGCACACGCACATTGCACCGTGTAGCACACGCACTAGCGGCACACGCACATGGCACCGTGTAGCACACACACTAGCGGCACACGCACATGGCACCGTGTAGCACACACACTAGCGGCACACGCACATGGCACCGTGTAGCACACACACTAGCGGCACACTCACATGGCACCATGCAGCACACACACTAGCGGCACACGCACATGGCACAGTGCAGCACACACACTAGCGGCACACGCACATGGCACAGTGTAGCACACACAGAAGCGGCACACGCACATGGCACCGTGTAGCACACACACTAGCGGCACACGCACATGGCACCGTGTAGCACACACACTAGCGGCACACGCACATGGCACCGTGTAGCACACACACTAGCGGCACATGCACATTGCAGCACACACACTAGCGGCACACGCACATTGCACTGTGCAGCACACACAGAAGCGGTACACGCACATGGCACAGTGTAGCACACACACTAGCGGCAGCACACGCACATTGCACCCTGCGGCACACGCACATTGCACCGTGTAGCACACACTAGCGGCACACGCACATGGCACCGTGCAGCACACACACTAGCGGCACACGCACATTGCACCGTGCAGCACACACAGAAGCGGCACACGCACATGGCACAGTGTAGCACACACAGAAGCGGCACACGCACATGGCACCGTGTAGCACACACACTAGCGGCACACGCACATGGCACCGTGTAGCACACACACTAGCGGCACACGCACATTGCAGCACACACACTAGCGGCACACGCACATTGCACCGTGCAGCACACACAGAAGCGGCACACGCACATGGCACAGTGTAGCACACACACTAGCGGCAGCACACGCACATTGCACCCTGCGGCACACGCACATTGCACCGTGTAGCACACACTAGCGGCATACGCACATTGCACCGTGTAGCACACACACACTAGCGGCACACGCACATTGCTCCGTGTAGCACACACACTAGCGGTATACGCACATTGCTCCGTGTAGCACACACACTAGCGGCACACGCACATGGCACCGTGTAGCACACACACTAGCGGCACACGCACACTGCACCGTGTATCACACACACACTAGCAGCACACGCACATGGCACCGTGTAGCACACACACTAGCGGTACACGCGCATGGCACCGTGTAGCACACGCACTAGCGGCACACGCGCATTGCACCGTGCAGCACACACACTAGCGACACACGCGCATTGCACCGTGCAGCACACACAGAAGCGGCACACGCGCATTGCACCGTGCAGCACACACAGAAGCGGCACACGCGCATGGCACCGTGCAGCACACACAGAAGCGGCACACGCGCATGGCACCGTGTAGCACACGCACTAGCGGCACACGCACATTGCACCGTGTAGCACACGCACTAGCGGCACACGCACATGGCACCGTGTAGCACACACACTAGCGGCACACGCACATGGCACCGTGTAGCACACACACTAGCGGCACACGCACATGGCACCGTGTAGCACACACACTAGCGGCACACACACATGGCACCATGCAGCACACACACTAGCGGCACACGCACATGGCACAGTGCAGCACACACACTAGCGGCACACGCACATGGCACAGTGTAGCACACACAGAAGCGGCACACGCACATGGCACCGTGTAGCACACACACTAGCGGCACACGCACATGGCACCGTGTAGCACACACACTAGCGGCACACGCACATGGCACCGTGTAGCACACACACTAGCGGCACACGCACATTGCAGCACACACACTAGCGGCACACGCACATTGCACTGTGCAGCACACACAGAAGCGGCACACGCACATGGCACAGTGTAGCACACACACTAGCGGCAGCACACGCACATTGCACCCTGCGGCACACGCACATTGCACCGTGTAGCACACACTAGCGGCACACGCACATGGCACCGTGCAGCACACACACTAGCGGCACACGCACATTGCACCGTGCAGCACACACAGAAGCGGCACACGCACATGGCACAGTGTAGCACACACAGAAGCGGCACACGCACATGGCACCGTGTAGCACACACACTAGCGGCACACGCACATGGCACCGTGTAGCACACACACTAGCGGCACACGCACATTGCAGCACACACACTAGCGGCACACGCACATTGCACCGTGCAGCACACACAGAAGCGGCACACGCACATGGCACAGTGTAGCACACACACTAGCGGCAGCACACGCACATTGCACCCTGCGGCACACGCACATTGCACCGTGTAGCACACACTAGCGGCATACGCACATTGCACCGTGTAGCACACACACACTAGCGGCACACGCACATTGCACCGTGTAGCACACACACACTAGCGGCACACGCACATTGCACCGTGTAGCGCACACACTAGCGGCACACGCACATTGCACCGTGTAGCGCACACACTAGCGGCAAACGCACATTGCACCGTGTAGCGCACACACTAGCGGCACACGCACATTGCACCGTGTAGCCCACACACTAGCGGCACACGCACATTGCACCGTGTAGCACACACACTAGAGGCACACGCACATTGCACCGTGTAGCACACACACTAGCGGCACACGCACATTGCACCGTGTAGCACACACACTAGCGGCACACGCACATTGCACCGTGTAGCACACACACTAGCGGCACACGCACATTGCACCGTGTAGCACACACAATAGCGGCACACGCACATTGCACCGTGTAGCACACACACTAGCGGCACACGCACATTGCACCATTGTGGGGTCCTTAGATTCTTACTGATTAATTACAAGGCCTAGATTCTAAAAGGTGGGTATACACTAGACTAGGGGTGGGCAATAAGCGCCCCCCACCCACAGCTGTTGCAGATCTACCCATCCCAGCATGCCTTGCCACAGTTTAGCTATTTGGCCATGCTAAAACTGTGGCAAGGCATGCTGGGAATTGTAGTTCAAAAACATCTGGAGGGCCGCTTATTGCCCACCCCTTGCTCTAGACGATGTGTGGTCCGATCCCGTGGATGGGAGCAACATATAAGGTACATCGTCTAGCGAGTACCCATGATATGGGCGCTCCAGCAGGACATTACCGTCAGCGACATTGCCAGTCGGCCCAGCTGCACGTAGCTCCTTTTTTAATTTATTTTCTTCCAATAAGTTGACGATGCTGCAGAGTGTGGCACACATTGCGGCCCACTGGGCAGTCTGTTTATGTATACACATCTGTGACAGACTTGGAAAGAATTATGGTAGCGTGCAGCAAGCAATCGCAGAATGGCTTTTCTGTATCAACAGAGCGGTCATGAAAAGGGTAGACAGGGCAGTTCTCCCTCGTCTACAACACAGAGCTCTCACAAGGGAGCTTCCGCCTTCATCTTCAATGCATCTTACGGCCTTTGGGGTTTGTTTAGACATAAATCTCCCTAGTTAAAATAATGTGATCATTTGTGGATTTACAGGCACGGCTCTTCGGAGCGATACTTTCCCTTTTTAGGATTGATCAGCAGGATGCACAAACAGAGGCGGCCAAGTCTGGATTTACAGCCACTGACATCTCCAGTAACGGCTGGCACAAGTCACTGGTGTCACACGCAGATCCCGCGGGGGGGGCATTTCAACACCGCAAGACTGTACCCACAGGGCAGAACAGATATGTACAGAGCTGGCACTGCTATGAGGAGTGGGTGAGGGTCTTGCCTCAGGTGCTATTACGAAGCTCTGAGAAAAACCAGTGCACTCAGGGATTATGGTTTATTGCTGAAATGATAACTAGGGAACACGTGCGTGTTTAGTTTACTTTATTTTGCTGTAGACGTGTACAGAGGCCCTTATTACTCTGCACAGGGCTAATGCCAGGATACAAGTAATAAATACTGAAGTACTGAACTACATGTCGCCAGATCCTCTCTCCCAAACACACACTGACATGTTGGTGGAACTGAAACGCTCTGTGCTGCTGGTAACATTCTAATACACTGATAAGGGACTGCTGGCTGTACCTGACAGATGTCCCTCTTCTGCTGTTTAGCACGTCCCCGTTTAAAAATAAAAAAACAATAGGCGCTGGGACTGGGCTGCCAAGTAGCCAATCAGTCATGGACAAGGACACAACACTAGCATTGCCCAGCAATAACTATTGTAACGCTCAGAAATGGGAGTACTCTTGTTTATCAGAAGGAGCAATGTTTTCACAAGACAGAGAGACGAACTTCGATCAGGACACAGAAAAACAACGGTTACCTCTCTCTGCGGGTCTTCTCCAGCTTGTCCTTCAGGATGAGGATCTCCTTTTTCAGGGTGAGCTGTTGGCTCTCGGTGTCGCGCAGTTCCTTCTTCAGGTTCTTGATCTCGGAGACGTGCAGGACCTCGCGCTTGGACATCTCCTCCTCGTAGAAGACGCTTTTCTTCTCCAGGTCCGTCTTCAGCTTGTTGATCTCTTGCTGGTGCGATGAGCTGCTGAATCCCGGGGAGCGGCCAACATGCTTTTGCTGGCAGGAAAGTAAAATAAAGGCCTGCTGTAATGTGAATATTAATGAGGTGGGTGGCATTACCCAAACATGATACGGAAACCCTCCCCCCCATTATTTATGGATATTCTGAGGTGACACCTCATGCCTCTATACCACTTGCTTATTAGCATATGTGAGACGCACAATACATTGCACTGGAACTCATTTACAGAGAATCTGCCATGTAGACACTGTGGCGGCAGCCATTTTGCTGAAGACAGGAGCAGACACATTATCACAGCATAAGGAACTACCGTCCTCACCGAGGCAACTGGAATCTCCTCTTGTATCAGCGATTCTCAGAGCAGTGACGGGAGGCTACTTCTGCCTATGGGATGGAGGTATTATACTGCAGCAAGTGGGATCTAATGCCTCCACATCACACTGACCAATGGCGGATGTTGTTACTCTCTCAGTCGTACACACACCTCAGCTGGATCTCCCCTTGTATCTGACTGGGTGAACAGTGCAGCAGCGGGGAGATTGTGCATAGAATGTAAGCTCTTACGAGCAGGGCCCTCTACCCTCTTGTGCACCAAACACTTGGCTGCTTTGCTCTGTTGGTTATCTGGGTGTTATGGTCGCTTATGTAGCAATGTATATTATCCTCGTCCTGTATTGTATTGTACTTTAAGTTACTGGTCAACCTATTTGTTTATGTACTGTGTAAGGCGTTGCGGAACACTAGTGGCGCCATATAAATAAATGATAATAATAATAGAATAAATGTGTCGCGAGACTGGAGACGGAATTGCGGGCGACTGAGTTGTGTGTACGCAGAGATCCGGCTGAGTACAGATGGATCTCTGCACCAAGGTAAGGACTGGTGCAATTTTGCGCTGATGATGGCCACCTTTACAAGGATAAGTATGGCGGACGGTGCGTCCAACTGATTACAGGTGGAGATACGCATTTTTTCCCCCCGAGCGCGCAATGCAGCAAACTGCTGGCGACCCTGAATCAGCCCCAAAAACCGTAACTCCGACATGAATCGTGTATTAACAGTCCCCATACTGGAAGCACTCTTACAATATAGTAATGATCATTCCCATTGTATTTATGGTCTCTAAGGTGCAAATAAACAGAACATTTGGGGAACTCGCCAAATCTATTCTCCACCCGCCCAACTGTTTAGTAATAGAGAGTCTCCGCCTACAAGCCCCCTATCCCTGTCGGGATGCCGACCACCTTATGGCTGACTGCGCTACAGGACACCCAGTCCTCCGAGTACAATAGAGCTGTATGGAGATGGCCCGTAATACGCAGGTATGAGACGCAGTAACAGGAATCCCAGGGGAGTGGCAATGCTGGTTACATGATGGGGGTTGTCATCTCTTACACACCATGCTAGCAGCCATTTTATGGGCGGAGCCAGTACTTATGTCACTATGAAGCTGTATCCTGCCAGAAGGCAAACACAAGGCGTGTGTGTGTGTGTGTGTGTGTGTGTGTGTGTGTGTGTGTCACGTTCATCGCCTGGCTGATGACACCTGCACAGAGCATGTATTGCAGACATTTTCTCATCGCTGTACAGCACATTCCGGTGTCGCGCGCACCAGGGTGACAATTTGGACGCCTTGATGACTCTATGAACTGAGAGGACACAGTAATGCTCCCTCCTGCTCTCCCCACAGATGTTCTGCATTAAGCTCCGGAGAAACCAGCCAGCGGGTCTGTATTTTTACTACTAAAGATTTACCTCCATATAAAAACTTTACTGCCGGGTCTGTTCAGTGTAAATGCCGGGAAAGACAATCTGCTAACAATAACGCAGGGACTCGCTATCTCTCAGAGGGCCCTCTGAGCATGGCTAATGCTGCTTAGCTGCTGGCACAATACGGTCCCCCGACATACCGGCACCCCCTGGATATTATGCACTGATTTGCAGCTCTTACAGGGGATAGCAATGCTGACATGAACCGCACCGGGCACCTGATCTCTAGCCCCTCTCCCAGAATACACACCCTCCACTACATTCAGGTCACTCTCAGTGTTAGGGGATTGCCACAGACCCAAAAGTCAAAGCTAAACCCCTCAGGACCACAGGATCAGGTGACCCCCATACTAAATGCTTCTATTAAATAAAGATTCTACACCAGATATTTGGCCGTATTGGGAACTTTCTGTAACTGCAGCCACACGGTCTAATCGCTCTCATTACATTATATCCCACTCCCCACACAAGAGACAGTGAGGGGACGAGCAGCCAAATCTACTGAACACGCCAGGGAAGACTCCGATAGATGGCCACTGCCCCATACGTACTTTCAGCCCCTCCAGCTCGCTTTCCAATTGCTTGGCATATTGCTCGCTGCGTTCTCGCAGTTTTCGGTCCTTTGAGGCTTCGGCCGTCGCAGCTTCCGCCTGAGCTTCAATCTGAAAGAAAGATGCATGGGAGACACAAATCAGTCCCACCCAGAGCACTGGGAGATATAAGGACTCTGTTATACAGGAACTGCTACATGTACAATCCCGCTGTTATACAGGAACAGATGGGACATGGAGAGTACAGTCCCTCTGTTATACAGGAACAGATGGGACATGGAGAGTACAGTCCCTCTGTTATACAGGAACAGATGGGACATGGAGAGTACAGTCCCTCTGTTATACAGGAACAGATGGGACATGGAGAGTACAGTCCCTCTGTTATACAGGAACAGATGGGACATGGAGAGTACAGTCCCGCTGTTATACAGGAACAGATGGGACATGGAGAGTACAGTCCCTCTGTTATACAGGAACAGATGGGACATGGAGAGTACAGTCCTTCTGTTATACAGGAACAGATGGGACATGGAAAGTACAGTCCCTCTGTTATACAGGAACAGATGGGACATGGAGAGTACAGTCCTTCTGTTATACAGGAACAGATGGGACATGGAGAGTACAGTCCCTCTGTTATACAGGAACAGATGGGACATGGAGAGTACAGTCCCTCTGTTATACAGGAACAGATGGGACATGGAGAGTACAGTCCCTTTGTTATACAGGAACAGATGGGACATGGAGAGTACAGTCCTTCTGTTATACAGGAACAGATGGGACATGGAGAGTACAGTCCCTCTGTTATACAGGAACAGATGGGACATGGAGAGTACAGTCCCTCTGTTATACAGGAACTGTTGGACATGGAAAGTACAGTCCCTCTGTTACACAGGAGTGGTTAGACATGAACAGTACAATCCCGCTGTTATACAGGAACGGATGGGACATGGAGTACAGTCCCTCTGTTATACGGGAACTATTGGACATGGAGAGTACAGTCCCTCTGTTGTTCAGGAACGATTGGACATGGAGAGTACAGTCCATCTGTTATACAGGAACTGTTGGACATGGAGAGTACAGTCCCTCTGTTATGGAGAGTACAGTCCATCTGTTATACAGGAACTGTTGGACATGGACAGTACAGTCCCTCTGTTATGGAGAGTACAGTCCATCTGTTATACAGGAACTGTTGGACATGGAGAGTAAAGTCCCTCTGTGATACAGGAAAGGCTGGACATGGAGAGTAAAGTCCCTCTATTACACAGGAACTGTTGGACATGGAGAGTACAGTCCCTCTATTATACAGGAAAGGTTGGACATGGAGAGTACAGTCCATAGGTTATACAGGAACTGTTGGACATGGAGACCGCAGTCCCTCTGTTATGGAGAGTAGTGTCCATCTGTTGTACAGGAACTGTTGGACATGGACAGTACAGTCCCTCATGGAGAGTACAGTCCCTCTGGTCTGCATTGGTGGGGATACAAGTTGTATCAGTTTGTGGCAGAGGATTATGTAAACAGGTAAAAGTGTGAAGAGGGTGTGATTTTAGGAATAAAAAAAGTAAGAAATAACTTGTCAGCCATGAGAAGAACATTGGGCTTCTAAGTGACCTTGTTTTAACGTTTCAACTAAGTGCAAATTTCTAACTTTACTAAGATGCATCCAAAGACCGTGCGACTGGTCTGCGTACCCCAACATGCGCCAGGCAGACAAGTTAGCGCACTTACACACATAAAGAAGCATTGACTCTGTGGATTGTAAATGACATTTCAATGATTATACAAGCACTTATCAGAGAGTACAATGTCTGTATTAAACAATAACGCTACAGACAGAGTGAGTGCAGGTGAAATCATAGCGTCCTGCCCACATTGGTGCAATAAGCGAAACATGAACAATCTGTAACTGCATTATTACGGATATATATGAGGTGTAGGGATTATTACGCTTTATCACCTACCTCCTTCTTGGCCCTTTCCGCTCTGCGCAGTTCTTGCCGCAGTGCCTCCACTTTCTGCGCCACACTCTCCGTCTCCTCTTCCTTGTCGCGGAGCTGACGCACAAACTTCTGCTTGTGAGAGCGGAGCTCGGTGAGGCGCTCGCTCATCTCCTTCATCTCCTGCAGGGTCTGCTTCTGCTGGCTCTGGGCTTCCTTCAGCTCTTTGGTCTGGGACTTTAACTTCTCGTTAGACTCTGCCAGGTCCTAAAAACATGGTCATCAAGAGGGAAGTTCATTCTGAAGTCAGCGACACTCACAAATCCGAGTGTACCCTAAAAAGGGTAATGTCATGGAGGGAGGATTGCAAACTCCTAACGTCATCCCTACCTAAAAGAAAAAGTCTCAACGAACATTACAAACCACATTTGAACAAACTGAAGCAAATAATAATTATTAGAGAAGATGCGAACATTTTATATATCTGTCTATATGTTTATTATAAATACTTGTTGGTTATCCAACATGTGGCGGACGCCATAGCTCCTGACATTTTGGAGAGGTCTCACCTTGCTCAGATCCTCTTTCTCCTGTTTCAGGATTTTCATCTGTTTTTCTAAGGTCTTGATTTGTCTTGAGAAGTCCTCAAAATCGTGTCGCGTCACGGCGCTCTTCTCCAGCTGCTGGTTGAGCTGGACAGGGCCTAGGGGATGACAAGCGTTCCCATAAATAAGGCGGAGACATTAAGCGCACCTGAGAGCAGCATATGGAGACGGCCATATAAGCAGCTTATTGCTAGGAATGGTCTATTTCCATTTAACATTCTCGTGGAGGTGGTTAGCCTTTAATTCAGCCAGTATCCCAAATGTTAATGCGCCATTGTCCGGACATGCACACAAAGGCAGTTTTCAATACAATTAACAAATCTGAAAATCTGGGACAGAGGCCCTGATTCAGAGCCGGACGCACTTAAAGAGCGCTCGCTCTGAATCAGGGCGTTTTTTTTTTTTTTTGGTGCGGCCTCCTGGCCGCTCGCATAGCTGTGGGTGACCACCCACAGCTATAGGGAGCGGCCATGTTGATGGTCGCGATGGTCAAGACCATCGCGACCATCAGGCTTGCGACGAGACCCTTGTGGTAGGGTCTTGTGGCCGCAAGCCCCAGAGAGATTTCGGCTCTAACAGAGCCGGAATCTCTCCACTGACATCACTAGTGATGTCAGTGGGGCCGCCCCCAAACGGGAGGCGTTCTCATGGGAATGCCTTTGTTTGGGCAGCCACCCCTCCAGGCTCGCCCCCTTTGGTGCGAGCTGTTGACTCAACATCAACAGCTCGCCCCCTTTGGTGCGAGACCTGAGAGCGACGGAGTGCCCGTCACTATCCGGGTCTCGCGCATGCGCACGACGGAGCTCTGGGCCACCATCGACCCGGTTGCGAGCGCTCAGCGCTTGCGACCGGGTCTGAATCAGGCCCAGAGTCCACATACTGTAGCGCTCACACATCTTGCGCTAGAGGATTAAGTCCGCCTGTAGCAACTTCATGCATTTAACATAATTATGACACATGGGGCTCGATTCCATTGAATGCAAAAGAAAAAGCATCGGGTTATTAATTCAGCGCGCTGTTAGGTCAGAGAATGCCCGTGAAGTGTGCGGACGGTGGAGAGCGGCACCGCAGAGATTGGCAGAACTTTGCATACGGGAGAATGTGCGCATTTCATTCCGTGCGCACAATGTGGTAGAATCTATGGCCGATTTGCATTCAACTCAGCATCATGCAAACTATTTAAAGATAAATGCTCTCAATGGCTCCGTTAGGTTGTTAGATGCACCCTTCCAGAGAGTGTCTCTAACAATCAACTTATTTTCACACTTCTCAACCTTTTGTACACTGCATAGAGGACCCCACACTGCGCCAATTGTACCAGTGGATGCGGGTAACAGGATCCTGAAACGCTGTGTAACGTGACACAATGGTGACATCACTAAAAAAAACTAAAATAACCTGCCACCCTCGCAGTGTTTTTACGTATCATCCACCGACCGATATAAATCTATTTATGTCTTATCATTCGACAATGCAATGTGAGGTATGATCAGGTCAATATTACAGTGGTTTTCGGTTACTAGGTGAAATGCTGATGTGATGTAGTAAGTACAACAATACGGATTTATGTGTGAATGACGGACGCACTTTAGCTCCCCCCCCCCCCTCTAGAATACCAGGAATGCCTCAGCATCTGCACACACTTACATACCCCCCCAATCTCCCCCCTGCTAACTGACGTCTCCCCCTGCGGGACATCGTATGCGTCATACTGTGAAAACGGAGAGTCAGATGCAGGGTGGGGTGAAGGATATCTTGTCCCTTTATTTTGCCATTTAATTTATTTTCAGCCTAAACATTAGCACACTAAGGGCCTGATAGGGAATCACAAGCAATGCGGTCACAATTCCATCTACTATCTGCGTCTGGAAGTCCCGCACCAACATCCGTCGGTATTCACATTCTGGCGTATCTAAGTAACCGCCCCAGGCCTTCCACTTCATCGTGATCGATGTCATCAGCACCAGACCCAATCTTAGGGCAGGAGATCAGACCGACATCGGACAGGTCTCTGCAAACGTACAGCTCAGAACAATACCCAGCTCTTTGCGCACATCCATGGCAAATATACTGTGCGTACGAATGTCACGTTACTGCCCTGTACGCACCCACTAACGCCATCCAGCCAAAAGCCGAGAAGCAACCAAGAGCTATACGGCTCAGAAGTGCTTAAAAAAAAAAACTATTTAAAAAAAAAAAAAAACACGCTCGAGTCGTCCCCATTTTGAATTGCGTGCAACTTAGAGCCAGGCCATAACTGTGTATTTTTGGCAAGCAAAATAGATGGACCTTAACAATTTGGAAGACTTTTTATGCACCAAATTTAACAGCGTTAGCACAAATCAGGATTCCGTCAAAGATCTGATTACATGTAGTTATTACAGGATTCCCAAAAGAAAGTCTTCTATAAAGTGACCTCCAATAGAAGCCACTTAGTTTTACTCAATACGGCACAGAGGTAACGCAACTCAGAAGAGACGATTTTAAGTAAAAGGACTTTACAGATGACCGTAGGTATAGTACTGGCAGAACCCTACAAAACGACTTATGCACATCTCGTTAGGACTCAATCATGAAGCATTATTTTCAGGTTCAAATATACCCAGTATAACCGTCTCACTGAAGACCAGAATCTCTTCCACCCTCCATCTGATCTAAACAAGGTCACTTAGCAAATTCCTGCTCACAGCGAGTTCTTGGGAAGCACTGACGCCGGATCCTTGATTAGGCCCATGAATATTCAGCACACAGGACGGACGCTTCCCCCTGGGACCAGGAGTCACGTGCACATTAATGGCCACAGCAAATCTGCGCACGTGAGCTGCACCTGGCCTTGTCGGGAGACTGGAATAAGGTTTAGCAGCCCCGGGAATATTTGTGGGCGCTGGTGGTGATCCGGTAGCAGGCTGTTATCACTTCATGCATCGCAAGAGTCATGTGGGTCTGGTGTTTAGTCCGACACATTCCAGACGGGAACTGCAGCGTATGGAGGAGGAAGTGGGCGCAGGTGTGCCTGTTTATATACAGATTATGTGCTAAAATCAGGACCATATGCCTCCGGTAATCTGTGCTAACAGAAAGGTAAAGCAACAGCTCCTTTAAAATAGGATAAAAATGAAAGTCTCCGTTTGTTTTCCTCAGGAAAAGGTAATTCCTTTGTAAAATAAACCAGGGTCTAGAATAGCAGTTGGACGCAGGCCCCCCGATTAACAGTCTGTGATTCATTTATTGCTTGTGGCTATTTGGATATCAGGCAATAACCCAGTATCTTATTACTTGCACGTGTGTGCACTTCTACAATACATCCTTTATGCAGCAAATACTATACGTTTATAGCACCATCGTACCTAGTGTATGCAGTATAAAATGTGTATACGGAAGGTTCCATACTATGACAGAAGGATAAAGGTACGCCTGTCTCATTTACATAGTAGAAGCTGACATTTTCTGGTCTGGGGTGCATAGATAAAATGCTTCCCCCGCAAACCATTTCTCTAGCTCGGATACACTCCTGAAATTTTAGCACCTATATCTTTGAAGTCATTTGCAGTCCTATTACATAAAGCAACGCTCATTTTCGCGTTTGGAGTTTTAACGGCCCACCATGATAATAAAAGACATTTGCAAAAAAAAATAAAAAATCAGGACAGTCCATCTCAAAATCTAAAAATGTAATTTAACCTACAGTATGCAAGACGATCCAATATTATTTCATTATTGCACAACTATTAGACCTTCTTTCCTGTCGTCAAGCACATGTCGATTTAAGATTTATATACACGCATTTGTCCACAAAGCTTGGGAACGGTGTGCATATAATGGTCACACTAGCTGCAGAGGAGGATTCTGGGACATGGCAAGGCTACAGGTACATTCAGTAGAAGCTCCTGTCCTCCCCGGGGACGCTGCTGATTGCCAGACGGAGGCTTTGGCTCTACCCTGCCTTGTCTACTAATGAGCTTGTTGTAAAACTTCATACACAGTTCTAGGTGCAACCTGCTGAGCACATGGGAAGAGCGATAAATGGCTGAACGCAAGTGAGTCAGGGCTGCGCGGCGAGCAGGACATATCACTACCGCGTAAATATGGAAAAAAAAAAGAGGGATTAGGAAGAGCAATAAATTTGATGTGCGATTGGCATAAGGCCCGTAGTGGCTGATTAATCTGAAATGTGACCAGAATACTTCGGCAGTGAGCGATAAGTACTTTGCCGATCTTATTTAATGACACTTTTGCGCAGCGGGAGAGACGGCAGTGGCAGGGGATGGTAGACAGTCCGCTGTCCGGAGGGCTGTCTGTATGGCATGAAGTAACGCTAACATGTAATTCCATTCAGCCAAGACAAATCTGTTCTCTGTGCCTGAACCTCTGGGCTGTTATCGTTCACATAATTGGCAGAGGACAGGATTCCTGAAGATTTTCTCCTGTGTTACTGAAACAACAGAAGTGTTCCTCTCTCCCGGTGTATTGGAAACACATGCCGGGAGCACTGCTTGTTTTACAGCAAAGCCGTCTCTGTGACTCACTGCAAAGCAATCTTCACCAACAGCAGCAGTTACTGTATAATTGGGGCTGATACAAGCTGCCGTGCACAGACTCACTTATGTTATCACAGTACTCTCTATGGGTCTGTGCGCAGTGTCACAGTACTCTCTATGGGTCTGTGCGCAGTATCACAGTACTCTCTATGGGTCTGCGCGCGGTGTCACAGTACTCTCTACGGGTCTGCGCGCAGTGTCACAGTACTCTCTACGGGTCTGCGCGCAGTGTCACAGTACTCTCTACGGGTCTGCGCGCAGTGTCACAGTACTCTCTACGGGTCTGCGCGCAGTGTCACAGTACTCTCTACGGGTCTGCGCGCAGTGTCACAGTACTCTCTACGGGTCTGCGCGCAGTGTCACAGTACTCTCTACGGGTCTGCGCGCAGTGTCACAGTACTCTCTACGGGTCTGCGCGCAGTGTCACAGTACTCTCTACGGGTCTGCGCGCAGTGTCACAGTACTCTCTATGGGTCTTTTATTTTAACATCTGAAGAGCTGTTCTGGTGCAGCAGAGGTGAGCGGCAGCGAGGGGTCCCGCCACAGACTGAGCGGCAGCGAGGGGTCCCGCCACAGTCTGAGCGGCAGCGAGGGGTCCCGCCACAGTCTGAGCGGCAGCGAGGGGTCCCGCCACAGACTGAGCGGCAGCGAGGGGTCCCGCCACAGACTGAGCGGCAGCGAGGGGTCCCGCCACAGACTGAGCGGCAGCGAGGGGTCCCGCCACAGACTGAGCGGCAGCGAGGGGTCCCGCCACAGACTGAGCGGCAGCGAGGGGTCCCGCCACAGACTGAGCGGCAGCGAGGGGTCCCGCCACAGACTGAGCGGCAGCGAGGGGTCCCGCCACAGACTGAGGGGTCATAATTTTTCTCCAACCTGATGTCGGAATTACAGACCCACTCTCACGGGCAGACCCTCAGTTAGAATGTCATTGGCCATCATCAGACAACCTCTAAACCTCAATTTTCAATGCAATTCAAGCTGAATTTCAAGTGGTTTGTACTGATGATACAGTGTGGAGGTCTGTAAGATTACTTGCAGTATTTTCTCCATGTTGCGCTGGTCTGGCGATAATGCAACGCCTGTATCTGGCGGTGGCGCAATGCTTGTGAGCTGCGCTGGGGGTCATTCGGTGTTCAGCTCCTACCAGCCAGATCGCTTTACCAATATGGGAATTCCCCGCACAGACGAGTAAGGATGTATAGCCAAACAAGCGCCTTTTATGGCCTGTCTGCTGCAGTGTCAATTCTCATCCAACACATTGTACCTGTTAATTATGAACAAATAGACTCACTGTTCTGAAAACTAGAAGCTTGGACTGTTCATCCGCTTTCTCGTGACAGTAAATGTAAAAAATAAAAACCCCTTTGACTATGCTCTTGGTTGTGCCTTAGTGCCTTGGCTCCCAAGCTGCGGTTTGTCTGTATATTTCATTATTATTATTTTTTTTACTGAATGATTTAGCATCCAACTATCTTGTCCCAATTGGGTTAGATAAATCAAATCAGGTCTAGTGCGACTATCCAGAGACCTGGCACAGATTCTGCGATGTAGAGATTCAGACGACTACGGAGAACATCTATCAGATGTGCGCACACTGAACAAACCATCAATGCATAACAATTATAACACCTAACAGAAACTGCCCCTCGCAAATTATTTTAGGAACGGATATTTTCCTAGAACATTGCTACAACTAGAAATCAAATTAAACTAATTAGAGAACCTTAAAAAGCATTGGTTTCCACCTCCCCGCCCCTCGTTACTTTTACTAAAAACAGTTATTTTGAGGGCATCCTTCTGTGTCTTTCACCAAGAGAATAGTATCATCCAGGCAAAGCCACAGGTGTGTGTATTTTTTTTGTTGTTGTTGTCGTCACTTGATACGACCCAGCTCTGATCTGTGTGCTGGATGTGTTTGTGTTCAGGTTATCAATATACACAGCTCAGCCTGGATGATGTAAAGACCTTCCTAAAAGCACAGGAAATAATGCAGTGCGTTTCGTAAAAGCTGTAGAACAGTTAAGGTGAAAGAACACTATAACAAAACAGCCAGCGGGGCGCATTAATATAGGCTAAAATGTATAAATAGAAAAAAAATATATATAAGTGTACCTTGTGTTTTCAGCTTGTCTATTTCATCCTTTAAAGATTTGATTTCCAAGTCTTTGTTTGCTGTGACCGGACCGTCTACAGCAGAATACTGCAGGGCCTGGACAGTCTGCGTGGACTCTATAGAGAAACACGTAATGTAAATAGAACAGAGAGCAGCATTTTGCACCTTACCTTATAACATATAAACAAGCAGCCGGGAGATTTAAAAGGGCAGATTATTCACTGAATTAAACTACTGAGCAGCTTTATCATTTGATTTCTATCATATCAGGTATCATGGAGACCTTTAGTCAACGACCAAGAGACCTACGCAGAAAACAATGGCAACAGTCTCATCTGCAGATAGCACTAGGATGACCTCCTACGTGTACTTATAACAGTGGTTGGGGAACAGGGGTAAATTGCCCCACATGGGGTAAAAATTAAATTCCTGGGTGTAATGGACGGACAGCCGGGCATGCATATGAATCATTCTATAATATAGAATGATTCATATGCATGCCCGGCTGTGCCGCAGGGAGGCTCTAAGCCGGACGCCCGCTGAGATGTTATCACCAGCGGGCGCCTAGCTCCTTCCCTGCAGCGCCGCGTTAGCCGGAGGCTGGCGTTCTCTTTTGAACGCCAGCTTCCGCCTCTGTCCATGCGCACTATGGTCACGACGTCTCGCCCATAGCCCCGAGGAGCAGGCAGCCGGCCGGACAGGACGGCAGCGGGTGCAGGAGTAGGCTTAAGGTAAGTGTTTTTTTTTATACAAGTGGCACTACAGGGGCATTATATGGGGGGGCACTACTACAGGGGCATTATATGGGGGCACTACTACAGGGGCACTACTACAGAGGTATAACTATGGGGGAATTACTACAGGGTCATTATATGGGGGCACTACTACAGGGGCATTATATGGGGGCACTACTATATGATTTCCTTCCTTTCAAATCAAGGGGGTAACGTCGACGTATCTAAATATATTTTGGGGTAAAAGATAAAAAAGTTCCCTGACCCCTGACATATAACATGGTATAGGGAGACAGTCTAACATATACAATCCCGTGTATTATTACACAATTAAAGGGAATAAAACATTACAGCCCCCGTAACAGCAGAGAACCCGGCCCCTGTACCTTGCAGTTTCCTGCTCAGTTCTACTTTCTCTTGCTCGAGACGCCGTATCCGCCTCTCATACGCCTCCGTCGCTAATCTATCTTCTAATGTCCTCTGAACGTTGGCATCGAGCTCCGTACTGGATCTCTCCGACGCGCATCGCAGCGAGCTGGTATCTGAAAGTACACTGACCAAAAACACGGCAAATTCACAAAAAAGTATCGACTCTATGCCGCAATATTTAAACAACTTACACAAACGTCCCACAAAGAACTAAACACACCAGAATATGTTGTTGTAGCAATAAAATATAATTAGTTGGATTGATATTACTGGAAAAACGTTCTGTTTGTGGATCAACACCTACGTTCTGTTTGTGGACAGTCTGTTCTTATAAATGTTACAACCTGGGGATGAAAAGGTTGTAAATATAACAGACCGTACTTCTGTTGTAAGGTTTCCATAAATGGGCGTATACTGTGTATAAGGGCACACACAAGAGTCTTGCACATCAGACAAGTCGCACCGTTTCAATGGAACTGGGCGACAGGTAATACACATGTAGTAAGGAACTTTTTTTTTGCCTCATAGTGAAAATTGAAAGACCAGTAATCACATAGATAGATATATATATATATATATATATATATATACACACACACACACACACACACACACATAGACGATACTACTATACTATATATACAATAAAGGCAGGCTAAGAAAAAAACATTATTCCTGGTAAAACTGATGCATCACATAATGACATTAGGTGAAATGTTTGGCAGGGGATACGACAAAGGGGATGCCAGCTGTCAGAATCCCAGCACCAGCAGCCCGAAGGTAAGTAGCAGGGTTAGGGGGTTAGCATTAGGGATTAGGGTTAGGCACTAAGGTGGGGGGATTAGGTTTAGGGTGCGGGGAGGGGGAGGTTAGGTTTAGGCACCAGGAACGGATGGATAGGAGACTGAACCCTGTCGGGATCCCGAGCGCCTGCATCTCAGCAGATATGGGGGTACTGTACACTGTAGTAGGTACAAAGCAGGACTGTGGAGGGCATGAGGCTGATATGGGGGTACTGTATACTGTAGTAGGTACAAAGCAGGACTGTGGAGGGCATGAGGCTGATATGGGGGTACTGAATACTGTAGTAGGTACAAAGCAGGACTGTGGAGGGCATGAGCCAGATATGGGGGTGCTGTATACTGTAGTAGGTAAAAAGCAAGACTGTGGAGGGCATGAGGCTGATATGGGAGTACTGTATACTGTAGTAGGTAAAAAGCAGGACTGTGGAGGGCATGAGTCAGATATGGGGGTGCTGTATACTGTAGTAGGTAAAAAGCAGGACTGTGGAGGGCATGAGGCTGATATGGGGGTACTGTATACTGTAGTAGGCACAAAGCAGGACTGTGGGGGGCATGGGGCTGATATGGGGGTACTGTATACTGTAGTAGGTAAAAAGCAGGACTGTGGAGGGCATGAGTCAGATATGGGGGTACTGTATACTGTAGTAGGCACAAAGCAGGACTGTGGAGGGCATGGGGCTGATATGGGGGTACTGTATACTGTAGTAGGTAAAAAGCAGGACTGTGGAGGGCATGAGTCAGATATGGGGGTACTGTATACTGTAGTAGGCACAAAGCAGGACTGTGGAGGACATGAGGCTGATATGGGGGTACTGTATACTGTAGTAGGTACAAAGCAGGACTGTGGAGGACATGAGGCTGATATGGGGGTACTGTATACTGTAGTAGGTACAAAGCAGGACTGTGGAGGGGATGAGGCTGATATGGGGGGGTACTGTATACTGTAGTAGGTACAAAGCAGGACTGTGGAGGGCATGAGGCTGATAGGGGGGTACTGTATACTGTAGTAGGCACAAAGCAGGACTGTGGAGGGCATGAGGCTGATATGGGGGTACTGTATACTGTAGTAGGTACAAAGCAGGACTGTGGAGGGCATGAGGCTGATATGGGGGTACTGTATACTGTAGTAGGTACAAAGCAGGACTGTGGAGATCATGAGGCTGATATGGGGGGGTACTGTATACGGTTGTAGGTACAAAGCAGGGCTGTGGAGGGCATGAGGCTGATATGGGGGTACTGTATACTGTAGTAGGTACAAAGCAGGGTTGTGGAGGGCATGAGGCTGATATGGGGGTACTGTATGCTGTAGTAGGTACAAAGTAGGACTGTGGAGGGCATGAGGCTGATATGGGGGGTACAATATACTGTAGTAGGTACAAAGCAGGACTGTGGAGGGCATGAGGCTAATATGGGGGTACTGTATACTGTAGTAGGCACAAAGCAGGACTGTGGAGGGTATGAGGCTGATATGGGGGTACTGTATACTGTAGTAGGTACAAAGCAGGACTGTGGAGGGCATGAGGCTGATATTGGGGGTACTGTATACTGTAGTAGGCACAAAGCAGGACTGTGGAGGGCATGAGGCTGATATGGGGGGTACTGTATACTGTAGTAGGTACAAAGCAGGACTGTGGAGGGCATGGGGCTGATATGGGGGGTACTGTATACTGTAGTAGGCACAAAGCAGGACTGTGGAGGGCATGGGGCTGATATGGGGGTACTGTATGCTGTAGTAGGTACAAAGTAGGACTGTGAAGGGCATGAGGCAGATATGGGGGTACTGTATACTGTAGTAGGTACAAAGCAGGACTGTGGAGGGCATGATGCTAATATGGGGGTACTGTATACTGTAGTAGGCACAAAGCAGGACTGTGGAGGGCATGAGGCTGATATGGGGGGGTACTGTATACTGTAGTAGGCACAAAGCAGGACTGTGGAGGGTATGAGGCTGATATGGGGGTACTGTATACTGTAGTAGGTACAAAGCAGGACTGTGGAGGGCATGAGGCTGATATAGGGGTACTGTATACTGTAGTAGGCACAAAGCAGGACTGTGGAGGGCATGGGGCTGATAGGGGGGTACTGTATACTGTAGTAGGCACAAAGCAGGACTGTGGAGGGCATGAGGCTGATATTGGGGGTACTGTATACTGTAGTAGGCACAAAGCAGGACTGTGGAGGGCATGAGGCTGATATGGGGGGGTACTGTAAACTGTAGTAGGTACAAAGCAGGACTGTGGAGGGCATGGGGCTGGTATGGGGGGTACTGTATACTGTAGTAGGCACAAAGCAGGACTGTGGAGGGCATGGGGCTGATATGGGGGTACTGTATACTGTAGTAGGTACAAAGCAGGACTGTGGAGGGCATGAGGCAGATATGGGGGTACTGTATACTGTAGTAGGTACAAAGCAGGACTGTGGAGGGCATGGGGCTGATATGGGGGTACTGTATACTGTAGTAGGCACAATGCAGGACTGTGGAGGGCATGGGGCTGATATGGGGGTACTGTATACTGTAGTAGGCACATTATCTTGGTCTCAGGATTATGTGTGGCTTGTGCTGAGCAGTAGGATTTGCCCAGCGGGGAAGGGGTGCTATGATGGGCATAGTACGGGGTGCGGTTAAATTACTGTTGCCCGGAATGCCGGCTTTCGTAATCCTAACATCAGAAAGCCGACCCGGGACTAAAGATAGGCGTTGAAATGCTGACGCCTATCTTTAGCCCAACACCGAAATCCCGACGCCCGGCATCCCGAACGAGAAAAGCTGGGGATAGTTAGGTTGTAGCCGTTTTAGGTTCAGACACCCCTTGGGAGAACTTAGGGTTAGGCATCCCTCAGGGAGGGTTAGGCTAGGGGTACAGGAAGGGGGGGGTTAGGTTTAGGAACTCCAGGGGGGACTTAGGGTTAGGCACCACCAAGGGAGTGTTAGGGGGGGGGGGAGAGTTAGAGTACATACCAGCCACTTTCAGGATGTCCTCCCTTCAGGCTTCCGGCGTCAGTATGAGAACGGGCGGCTATTCAGCCTTTGGTATTTCATACCGATTCCCATAGGACATGTAACTATTTAAGTGGGCACAAGGCAGCATTTGGCGGGTATGAGGCTGTTATGGCCACCACATATCTGCTATACACAATGTTCCGTTTTCCGCCATCTCAGGCACCCTTAGTATTAGCCTATTACACTGTGCACCATACCATACAGGCAATGATGGAACTCTCGGTATATACATTCCATGGTACAAGACATACATAATACCAAAATACACCACTCTCTGGCACTTCCTCATGTAGAGCCCTAAAAGGAAGCACTAACTTATAATACACACATACTAAGTACAAACAAGCCTACGATGACTTACCAGTTACTTGTGTAAGTGAACCCAACAAACGGAAGGTGGTGCCCAGAGAATCCAGTGTGGGTTGATGGCGGCATCGTCTCCTAAAAAAGCACAAAACAAACAACTAAACTACGGATGCAGCAAGTAAAGAAAACCTTTGGGAGTTTCATTTGTTCTACCAGGGGGACAATAAAATGATTACAATAATATTGTTTTCACAGGCCCACCCAAATGCCAGGCTTCTGTCTATCCCTTTATCCACTGCCCTCCCCTCGTCGTCAGCCCGCATTCCTGACGAGAGGAAGTTGGCACAGAAAGTAGGGGGGGGGGGGGGCACAACAATTTTACAAAGTGGGGATTTAAACAGGGACTATTTCACATTTACATTCTCCCCTATTAATAGAACTGGTAGAGATTGCAGAAGACCGGTTAGGATCTGACGAGACGCCACGGCTGCCAATCGTTTTCTTACCTTGAACGGTAACATGGGAGAGAGGGAGGATGGGACGGAATTGCTCTAGAACAGAAATAACGTGGACTTACACAGTTTTTTAAACAATCGTCGTCCACGTCAAAGTTGGATGTATCGGTCGGACTGCTGACTTCCGGGATGTAAGGCGCTTCACAGTTCCGAATGTTGTCCCAGTCAATGCCGACAAAGAACGGGTGATTCTTAAAGTCCTCTATTCCGTTCTGGCCCAAGCGATGCTCCCGGCTGCAGATCAGCCTCTTTATCAGATCTTTAGCGTTTTCAGAGGCGTCGGCCAACTGGGACGGGAACTGGAACCGCTCCTGCAAAATAAATAAACCGTAATTACACCATTGCTGGAGAACACTTAAGTATCAGGCTGGAATTTGAAGACCGCTTTTAAGAGAATTCCAGACTAGACCCCCCCCCACCACCTCTTATCAGATAAAAGTAGTATTTTAAACTCGACGCTCTACCCAACCGTCTTTCTCCCAACTGCGCTTTCCATACATTTCATCGATACTCTCTGGGATGGCTTCTAACACTTTCCAGCACTTGATCTGCAAACAGGTCTTTGCCTACAAACAAGCAGGTTGTCTATGCCCCTCGCCCTTAGCTCTTTTGGTGCCTGCGAGAGTTGAGGAGAAAGACTCTGGGCCCTGGAGCAAGGCATGATGGGAGAGGTAGATGTTTGCACAAGAGAAGCCTACAGAGTCCCATGATAAAAGCAACACAAATTATACATAACCCCTGGCCTCAAATTTGATAGGAACTACCCAATGGTCTAAGCTTGCCATACATTGGGCCAGTGCGCATGCAGGAGGCGGCTCTGTCGTGTGCATGCGCGATACCTGGATAGCGACGGGCAAGCCGTCGCTCCGGGTCTCGCTACAATGGGGGAGTGCTGTCGATGTTGAGTGACAGCACGCCCCCCGGGGGCGTGGCTGCCCAGACGGAGGCGGCCCCACGCCTACCGTCTGGGGCCGGCCCCACGCCTACCGTCTGGGGCCGGCCCCACTGAAATCACAAGTAATGTCAGTGGGAGTGCTCTCGGCTCTGATAGAGCCGAGAGCACTCCAGGGCTTGCGGCCATGAGACCGTACCACAAGGGTCTCGTCGCAAGCCTGATGGTCGCGATGGTCTTGACCATCGCGACCATCTTTTTGGCCGCTCGCTATAGCTGTGGGTGGTCATCCACAGCTATGCGAGCGGCCAGGAGGCCGTTCTAAAGAAAGAGAAGGACGGGCCTGATTCAGAGCGAGCGCTCTGTCAGAGCGTCCGTCTCTGAATCGGGGCCACAGTCTCCTGGAGAATCTAAGAGCCGATGAGTTGAATAATACACGTGACAGCAATAAGTAGGAGCTAACATATATATTTTTAGGTCTTTTTAGACAGGAATGATGAACAACGTTTGATCAGTTGGACAAGTCTGAAAGGCGTTGGGCTTATAGAAAACCACAAATTTATTCAAACAATTTGGAAACTCCCTGCAGTATAACCAGACCTAAAGATAACATAGGGGACTTCAATGGGTATAAAACAAAACGTAGTTTCTGTTTACGGCTCTCGTGCTTTCTGCTTTTCCTAAGACCATCCCCTTTATTCAAACCGAAATCATTAGCCAACAATGCTGGTCTGTATCTGAGCAGTCTGTTGTATTAGCTGAGTGTGCTAGAAGCACCAGAGCAGAGAACAACACGCCAGGTAGGAAAGAGGAGCTGCACAGGTTGTGACAGGTGCAGGGTGCTAGAATGAAGACTATGTCCTATTATCCGGACAGCCAGAACCTCTGTACTGACCGCTGGGAACGTCTTGGCCATTGTCACTGAGTACAGTCCTTTCTAGGGGGAGAAGAGGAAGATGGCCTAGCATTACAGTAGCACTAAGCACAGCCCAACACGACATTGCTAGGCCCTACAAAGAGTCCACATTCCATGTTCTGTTTCCAAAGACTCGAATGTGAGGAAGCAAGTGTTAAGGGGTGTACTTTATGAGGCCACAATGGTACCCGAGTTTGTATTTGAACATTGTGGGGGATATGTATCAAACCTCCTGGAAGAGGACAAGAGGAGAACTGACCTGGAGCAACCTATTAACTCCTAGCTATCAGTTATCTATAACAAGGGTTAGGCAACCTGCAGGTCTCCAGCTGCTGTGGAACTACACACCCCAGCATGCTCTGCAGCAGTTTTAGCGTTCCATAACAGCAAAACTGTAGCAGTGTATGCTGGGATGTGTAGTTCCACAGCAGCTGGGCTTCCGCAGGTTGCCTAGCCATGGACTATGAAATAAAAGAAAGCGGATTGGCTGCTCTTTAGAAAGTTTGCGGCATCCCCCTATATCGGAGTCCGATTGTTCAATATTGACAACAATGATGCACTCACCTTGTGGTTCATGATTTTCCCGTAAGTCTCCACTAAGGACTCGGCATAGAATGGAGTTTCTCCATACAGCATTTCGTACATGCAGACCCCAAGGGACCACCAGTCACACTCTGGACCGTACTTCCCCTTCCCATCTTCCATAGCCTGGAGGATTTCAGGAGAGATATAGTCTGGAGTTCCAACAGCCACCGAAGACTGGACCTGGGGGGAGGACATTTGTCAGTAGAGCGCACGTGGCTCGGGGAACGTGTCCTGACCGGGAAGTTGCACTGTGCTTTGTCTCGACATTTGGACCTCTTGAATCCGGTGCATTTTTGGAAGCGCAGACAAGGCACAATGACCGTGCAAAAGCATCTGAGCAGAGCGGCATTTTCATTACTCATTGGGGTGTGAACCTAATGGTGCTCTGTGTGCAAAGGCAGGCGCGGTGGGAAAAAAAAAAAACAAGGTGCGCCAATTATCCATGCACCAACTGCTCGGGAACGTCCCCTAATCATTCCTCCTTCTAGATTGGTCATATCATAGTCAATGCACTCCAATGGTGGGGTCCTATCTCCGCTATAAACAGGCCATTGCCATGTGTGTGTTACATTTTACAACCTCATTCTATGAACTTTTGTTCGTTGAAGCTCACAAAGAACGACCACAGTAGCGGTAACAAAACGAAAGCACGAGTAATACTAACATCGTTAGGTAGGGTAATTGGAGAAAAAGCCACAAGTTCCTAGCAAAGTAGAATAAATAAAATAATCATTAATTATCTCAATTCAGGATTAAAAAACAAAACACAAAATGATCATCAAAAAATATTTACATACGTTCCTTGTGTTGATCACGTTGGAGGTTATATATCAACAAAGTGCAAAAGGACGAATGTGTAATAACCCGTAGCAACTTTATTCTCAGAGGATGGCCAGCCACACTACGATATCAGGGCAGGTGGCGCAAAACTATAACGTACCAGACTTAAGGCTTGGTACTATATCGCACCGTGTCAGTGCCCGCTCCCGTGGGATCGTACATCGCACCTCCAGATCTTACTGCATATGTTCACTTGGTCTGGAAATGCGATGTACGATACCATGCATCGCTATGCGGATTGGGGTGCCGGCATATCGGGCGGTCAGCCACCCGAATGCTCAGATATGTCGGCCGTCGGAACGCAAGTCGCATCGCAAGGTGCATATCGCACAGTGTATGGGGGCCTTTAGTATTGGGGCATATAATTACAAGAGTCAGGAGATTATCGCAATTGGCCGGATACCTTCCTACGGCACTAACTAGCCCCAGCAATGTTAAAGGTGATCCGATTGCTCTGGTTGAGACCCAAATAGCCGAAACACGAGACCAGGCAATTATATGGCCTACATCAACCATAATCCATTGCTGACTGAATATCTGCACTTTATTAGTAAATAACCCCGCTCTGAATTTTGTAGAGTTATATTTAGGGGCAACACTGATGTTTCACCACAATGACGTACCCCTACGTGTAAGTCTTCGTAAATTAAAACTGTACAAACAATATTTTTTAAGTTTTATACCAAAAGGTTGCAATGAAAATTTACTATACAATAATATTAACTATTGGTGTAAAGTGTAAAATATAATACACTATACTGGAGTCCAGCTAAAAACACAGCGATAACTTACTGTTCCGTCTTCCATCAGCTTCAGACAGGAGCCAAAGTCTGCCAGTCGGATGTGTCCGTTCATATCGAGAAGGATGTTATCTGGTTTTATGTCTCTGGAAGGAGGAGATGAAAACGCAATTGGTATTCAGGTAATACAGAGCTTGTGTTTAGGAGTTTAAGAATTACATTTATTATTACAAAGAACAGCGCAGGGTTGTAGGCATTTTGCCAATCAGAAGCTGAAAAACACACGTTTATAAACATACAAGTGTATTACAAACACGGATCAATAGTCTCACATGACATATGCCACAGTAATGCAAACATTAATGGCACTGCTGGGGGGTCCTTCCCCGCGCGGGGATATTATAAATAGCAGTGGAAACTTAGGGCAGATTTTTTGGGTGTTCAATTAGTTCAGGGGTGTCAAACTCGGCCCTCCAGCTGCAGTGGAACTACACATCCCAGCATGCAGTGCCAGAGTTTTACGATTACGCATGCTAAAACTGACTCAGTGCATGCTGGGATATGTAGTCCCACAAAAGCTGAAGGGCCTGAGTTTGACACAACTGAATTAGTTGATGTCGGAAGGCCATGATATTACATAGGAACAACTAAACTGTTAAAAGTCAATAAACTTTTCAAACTGGTTTTCACACTATCAATAAACCAGACAATTAAATTATATGTTTAGTCCAGCACAGTCCTCATTACTAACGGATATTCCTATGTCCAGCGAGGAATGTAGACGGCCGACGGGCTAAATACCGGCACGGAAATCCCGAGAGCATCGGAATCCCGCCACCAGTTTTGCGACCACTGGCTACCCGAAGGTATGTATCGGCAGTTAGGGGGAAGGTTAGGGTGCGGAGTTAGGGTTAGGCACTAGCGGGAGTGTTAGGGTTAGGCACCGGGGAGGGAGGGGGGGTTAGGTTTAGGGTGCGGGGAGGGGAATGTCCCCCCATGTCCAGCACAATCTTCATTCCAATCACAGCCACCCCCATGTCCAGAAGAGTTTCCGCTCCACTCAAAGTATAAAGTCAGTAGAGACACTGACATGTATAACTAATAATCACTACAGATTGGTAAAATGTGGAATATAAATTCAGTTGTTGGTGTATAGCAGTGATTCCCAACCTCGGTCCTCCAGGCACACTAAAGGCCCCCATACATCAGAGATGGATTGCAGTAATCGTGCAATTTGCAATCGATTGTGTATAAAAATCTGCAATGTATGGGCTTCACAGATTGCAACCAAAATATGATTGTAATTGTTTAATCAGATTGTCCAACATGTTGGATTTCACAGATCGATTGGGGCTGTAGATTGCTAGTGTATGGACATGATCAGCAGATTTGCAGACCATTTCTAGCAAAATGATGGGCCTTACAAGATTGCCAGATCTGTGTTTGCTGCAATCGATCTGCAAATCACTGAAAAAGATCTGTAGTGTATGGGCGCAGATTGCTCGATTGGGAAATCCTAAGATCGGGCAATAAATCTTCAAATTGTTCAATTGTGGTTTTCAGATTGCTGATGTATGGGGGCCTTAACAGTCCTGGTATTAGTGATATCCATGATTGTGCACAGATGGTTAAATCAATATAACCGAGGTACTAATTAAGTCACTTGTGCTCAAGTATGGCTATCCCTAAAACCTGGACTGTTAGTGTGCCTTGAGGACCGTGGTTGGGAACCCCTGGTGTATAGACCTTGGTACTTATAACGAGTGACTGCATCTCACTATGACGTACGTAGGCCCCATTCAGAGGTTTCCTTGTTCTAGCGATGGGGAATCTCTATTTCCTTGCAGATAAAGGCTCAGAAAACGGCTATAGAGCCCATTCCCTATGGAAAACCTCCTGTCTAAGCAGATGTGCGGTGGGGACACACAGGGTCTGGAGCTTTATTACCACAATGTGACCGTTTATCAAAGACACAATCATTAGTTCAAAGCGTTTCCTATTTTACATAAAAGCACAATTGTTTTTGTAAATTACTAATGTAGAAAACAAATCATGAGGCCTTATTGCAGCTTAAAAAATCAACCAGATTATATTATCATTAGCCTTTCATATTATACAGCACTATCCATGGAAAACAAATCATTCGTAACAGTTCTTGACCCATGGAGCTTACAGTCTATCACTCATACACAGAGGTGTATTTCAGTCAGAAGCCAAATAACCTTCCAGTATGTTTCTGTAGTCTGTGAGGAAACCCACACAAATAAGGGGTTAGATAGACAAACGCCACACAGATAAGTGCCATGGTTGGAATCGAACCCATAACCGCAGCACTGTACAGCGGGAATGCTAACCACTGCACTACTGTGTCACAATAAAAAGAGTAAATGTTTTCTTAAAGACAATATTTAAGACCAATTTAAATTATACGAATATATGACAAGTGGAGAGCATGTCTCTTCTGACATATGCCAATAATGAAGGAATAACAACGATGATAACTAGGGTAGTGAGACCAGTGCCAGGGCACAGGGCACTGCAGGGTAGGGGGCGCTGTTTGGGCCTGTAAATTTTTCTGTTTTTTACCATTCTCACTTGTAGATTCCTCTTCTTTCTATCAGGCCATGGCCCTTTTTCAGGTGCACTATCTTATGTCCCTATTTAAAAAATGTGGGGGGGGGGGGGCACCAATGCCCTCTCTTGCACAGGGCACCAAAACGTCTAGTTACGGCTCGGATGATAATCACTAACAGCAGAGCCGTGCTGTTACATTTATATCATTTGTAGGCAGGCTACATTGTGGTACCCTGACCAGTGTTAGACCCCCATCTGCGCCCAATCACTGTCGCCGAGCATCAACATAAAATGGGATGAAATGATTATGACGACATTACAGGGATTAATGGAGGAAACAATGGACAATGTAAATTGTTGCTCCATATACGACTGCGCAAAATGAATGTTGGGAATCTCAGGAATAGAACATCAATAAGGTGTTTTGCTTCGGAAACATCGTCGACGTAACCCAGACATAATAAAAAAAGTCACAGACACAGTAATCAGCCGGCGACCACAAACACACCGTAACATCAGCAGAGGCACAAGATAAATAATGTCCATTAACCTTTTATAATTAGCCAAGTGGAAGGTCCGGACCTGAAGACTATTTCTACCACAGACATTGTCATGGCTGCAGCTTTCCAGTGTATTTTTAGTAACTACGCTAGAATAGAAGTTGCCAAAGTCATGGGTCTCCAACTTTTTGGGGAACTACAAATTCAAGCTTGCCCTTCTCACCCTAGAACTGGAGTAGCTTATCTGTAGGGACTCCAGCTGGACACATCTACTGGAACAAGGGATAATTATGGCAGAGACCAGACTGCTGTTTTATTGGGGTCAAGGAAATATTTGCAGTAGAAATGTTACGAATGCTCAGAAAATAAAATGTCCAGAGTCTGCACTACGGACGTGCACCATACTGTTATGTCGGGGATTTTTACAGGTATTTTCTTTCTTTTAAAAAGTTGCTCATGGCAAGAAGAAGAGCTGAAGAAATTCTCAGATCAGTAAATGACACTTTCTGCAGCAGTGTTCAGGCAAGCTCGGGCTATAATGGTCAATTTAAAGAAACAGCGCCCACATGATGAGAATGTGTTGCATGGCACTGACAACTTTAGGACCTGGCCCCTTGTTATGCCACAGATACTAGATGTGAATTACATGTGTTTTAACTTGTTGCAGAATGTTTCCCTGTTCAAGCATCAACCATGCAGGGGACTATAATATAACATGGAGGATTAACATACCGTGTTTCCCCGATAATAAGACACTGTCTTATTTTTTTTTGGGGTCCAAAAAACACACTAGGGCTTATTTTCGGGGTAGGGCTTATTTAATTTAACATTGACAGCCATTTCAATGTGCCTCTCTCCTCCCCTGTTGAATGCAGCCTGTGCCTCTCCAGCCCCCCCCCCCCTGTTGATGAATACAGCCTGTGTGTCTCCAGCACCCCGGTGTTGAATTCAGCCTGTCCCTCTCCCTGTTGAACTTACCTTTACAACAAGAAGTCCACCTTCAGAGTCGCGCCTTCCTCCACGATCCGCGGCTCCTCCGTTGTCCACCTTCAGAGGCGCGCCGTGACTTCATGACGTCACGCGCGCTGACTCCAAAACAAGCTTTATTGAAAGCTTGTTTTGCAGTCTGAGTACGTTCCTGTAAGCTGGTGGAGGAGCGGGCCGGGCAGCCTCCTCCAGCTCTTTCATTTACTGTAGTACCGGATTTCATGCGGGGGGCGGAGCTGGGTGCATATTAGTGTAGTGCAGGGACCGGGAAAAATTTAGATTTTATTAGGTCTTACTTTCGGGGTAGGGCTTATTTTGGGCCATTCATCAATAGTAAGGATAGGGCTTATTTTCGGGTTAGGTCTAATTATCGGGGAAACACGGTAGAAAATTCCTAATGAGAGTACACTATTACAAAGCAAAAACTACAACTTAAGACACAGCGCCACCTACTGTCACCTCCAGTACAGCTTCTCAAGAAATACTCAGCTTGCAGCTGTTGCTATGCTCCAACACAACAGACCAGTAGACGGACACCATTTGATCAGTACACAGAGACCCTATGCCAGAATGACTGCCTCTCGGTCCTGTCTATACCTAATAGACCAGGGCAGAAGTTACTCCACCTGTCTTCCATAGCACTTAGGGCCGAATTCAATTAGCTGTGAAAAGCCGAGCCGCAATGTTTTTGCTGCATTCGCCTGTTTTTAAGCAATACTTTTTCCATGCGCGCTCCCGCTTATCTCCGTATTCAATTCCAAAAGGCGTGAAAAGGCAAACAGGCGAAATCGGCAAGTAGCGAAACTGGAGAAAAGTCCTTTTGGGGAAATCAGTCTGTACCCCAGAAAAAGCTGCACTAACAGTAGAAATCAATATAGAAGTGTTCTAATAGCTCTAATAGAAGTGTTTTGTCTTCTTTAAGTGTCAGAATTGGCTGTTATATGTATAAGTGCTGAAAAATTATAGAAAGGAATTTCTTTTGGGAAAAATAACTACTGAGGTCAAATTTGGGGTACATAAAAATGGGCACTAGCATATCTTGATGTCTCTAAAGTGAAGATTTAAAAAATCTGAAAAATACATCTGCTGCAGCTTTGTGCAATCCCAAAAACACCTGCACCATCCAAATAGACCCCCAAAGTACCAGGACCCCCACTTTTTACCAACACGTTTTCATTTTAGGGGTCTCCTCAAACATTTTTTAAAGTTTTTTGGACTGAGTAGTCACTGGGGGGGGGGGGGGTGTCCAAAGGGTTCTGCGCCAAATTCCCACATTTGCACCCCAAAATAGTGATTTTGCACTTCCAATTCGCCTGCCTATACATAGAGAAAACTTTTCTCCTGTTTTTTTTCTGCTTAGGGGAAAACACCCTCAATTGAGTACGAAGATAAGTTGAAAACAGGCGAAAAGTCCAAATCGGCGAAAACTTTTCTCCAAATGGCACTTTTCGCGGCTAATTTAATAATTTGGTGGTCCAGCACCAAATCAAAATATTTATGGTCAATGTTTTGTAAATATGTGGACAAACAGAAGCGCAAACCTGTCCACCACTAATGCTGGGCATACACGGCCAGATAAAATGTCTGTCAGACCGACAGACACTTTATCTGGCCGGCTGCCAGCCGCAGATGTCGCCGGCATACACTGAGATTTCTCTCAGTGTATTCGGCAGACATCCGCGCTCCACCCCCGGGGGAGGAGACATTTCCCTGTTCCTTCCGTAGGCCGCGGCTGGGCATGCACTGCCCGATGCGGCCGACAGTTTAACGGGAAATATCGCATCGGGCATGCTGGACAATCCGGCATGCCCGACCGGGCAATATTTAACCCTCGGTCGCCCCCGCAACATGCCACAATTATCTGGGCGATCCGCCAATATCAGGCGGATCGCCCCGATAATTGTAGCGTGTATGGCCAGCATAAGGATGACAGGTTAGCACAATTTACTGCACTTTACTACATTTTTTTCTGAATTTCTCAATCACAAACTTTTGGCTATGGGGTGCCTTGAAAACAATGCTGATACTGTAAAACTTCGAATGATTCGAAAAAGTTTGGGAACCACTGCCTTAGTGCATAGTAGGGCTGTTGTCTGCTTCTCTAAGATCCCTTTCGAGAAAGCAAACTTATAATAGATAGATGAAAGAAAGCAGTCAGAGTACATGCCCATTACAGCACTGGTGGTCCTCATCCAGTTCTACAGTGCAGCCACCAAGTTTAGCTGTTGGCACAGTCCCATGAACATTCTAATTCTGATTGGACGCCAGCTGGTCTAACTGCAAACATCCGAATGATTAGATACAACCCACTCTTGCCCTGTCAATGCAAAGGACAGATCATCTAGCTGTGCGTGTAACATCTCAATGCTCTGATTGGCTACGGCTGTCTCTAGCCCAGTAAAAGTTGCAATACTTTGATTACAATGTGTCTGTTCCAAATTCAAATGAATGTCACAGAGAAAAAAGTGAATACAGCAGCCGCTCGCCGCTCAACTTTACAGCAAAGTTACATCATTCCCATGGCCATTGTGAAATATGCTGTATTTTAGTGTCTGTATGTCAAATACCAACAGAGTTCTGTGAAACATTAGGCCGGGAATGGGATATGGGCGCCAAGGCGTGAGGAAAGCTTTACTACCGATGCGGCCTCCTGTCACATGAGCCGGGGATTCCCTCTACCACCCGATCCTCTCCTGGGACCGACAGTCCTGTAATGGCAGAGGGGGGGGGGTGATGATATTCTGTAGCAGCTTCACTTCCCTATGTCTGATACACCTGATACACAGGCACCAAACAGATTACAGAGGAGAATAAGTGGCCTAAGTATCAAAGCTTGATGTGAGATAAAAGTGAGATAAAATTGTGAGATGTATATCACCAACCAATCAGCTTCTATCTTACATTTTGCAGGCGGTGTTAAAAAACGATAGTTTGGAGCGGATTGGTTGGTGATATATAGTTCACGATTTTATCTCACATCAAGCTTTGATACATACGCCCCTTAGTCTCAATAAATTTAGTGATCGCTCTGTAACCAAAAACAAACCGTACAAATGGACTTTGCAAAATACGTAATTAGAAGAAACTTTTTATTTTTATTGCAATATTGTTTAAGTTGTTTTTCCTTCACTATGATAATTTATAAGTAACAGCTTTTTATTAAAAGGTTTAGCCAGTGGTAAGGAAAAAATGCATATACAAGTTGATTCATAGCACACATTTAAAATTAAGTATGTCCTGGCCGCAATCCAATGGGTACAAGACCATTTAACGGGCCTAATGTAGGGGTCTTCTGCCAAACACACTAAAAGGCCACAATGAAATCTGCCTGACCCATTATATCTACACAATATTTAACAAAAAGCAAATCTCCCCCGTACACTATGGGGGCAATTTAATTGTTGATTTCGTATTTCTTTTGGGCGTCTGATGGAGCAATTCAATTGTTGCTCCGTTGCGGTACACATTTCTGCTTGGCGCCTCCCGAGGTGGCGAGCACTTTGGGCACCCAAAGCAGTACATTGGACGGGCATAGCCATTTTGCGTGGCTAAACCCGATGCACCTGGGCACTCACGCACAGCACTCGCGCCCTACCTGTGTGCAGCAGTGGCGATTTGCGCCCTGAACAAACAAACACTTGAATTGCTCTGTTGGGGTCCCAAAAGAAATAGCTGCGGTAAAAACAATGAAAATGCCTCCCCCCATGTGTCTATAGGTCACAGTGCTTCCACATAAACAGACTTTTTTGGGGGGGGGGTTTTCGGGGGGGAACGGATTACAGGCCACTCAAAGAGGATGTGAGGATGTCCCTGGAAGAGATTTCGGCAGGACAGACTAAGGCACTGCGACTGCAGCGATCTGACGCGACGTCCGCTCCCAGCATGGAAATCAAAGTCTTGAATTTGTGCCTAAGAAAACACTGTGTATTTATAGCCTGCTGGCCAGAAGCATCCAGATGGTTTGTAGCAATTAAACAGCAAAGCTGCTCAGTGTAGCCATTATGTGCAATTACAGCTATTTTGCCACAAATGCATTAAAAAAAACCTCCCAAAACCATGCAGGATAGTGTCTCATGATCCCTTTTAGCGATTAATGCTAGCGATAGTAAATATAGCACTGTGAATGGAACAGGATATACCTTGGTTGCCTGTTATACATCTATCGAGGTTATGGAAATACTATAGTGGGATTACAATTCAGATTGCTATAAGGCATAAAGCCACCAAGGAGATGTCCATTAAGATCTGGTCATGCAACCTGATCGGCAGATTACTAAACCCGTGTCCAACTCAGCCACCCACATGCGGCCAAATTGGACGGTTAAGGAGGTTTGGTGGTTGATCTCAACAAATGGTCGACCAGTGACGAAAGAATAGGTGAGAGATGCCGGCGGCTGAATCCCTAACGCTGAAGATCCCGACTAGGGCTGGTAAGTAGCCTAAGCCTTCCCTCTCCCCCCGTAATCCTAACCTCCCCGGTGGGGGTGCCCAACCCTAACCTCTCCCCAATGGTGCCTAACCCCCTCTTCCAGCACCCTAAACCTAACCCCCCCCCCCAACGAGGGGGAATTATCTTTTGAAAGACTTTTGAGCAATAAACATCTTACCTTTAAGACAACTCATCTGATAATACCCTGTGACCAACAGAATAGCGAAAAAATCTATTCCGTTCTCCGGCTGTTATGGATTTAGCCCAGTGTCTCCAACCTAAAGCCCTCTGCCAGCTACCCTACAGAGCCTGGTCCACGGTGAGGGACCATTGGAAGTTCGCCCACATTATACAGGAAGAGATGCAGCCGGGTGTCCACACATACCAGGAAATAAGCGGCTCATGGTGCTGTCGTAGGAGCTTGAATTGAAGTAAGTGGTTCCAAACGCCAATCGTAGGAGTTTGGTGGTGGCAGCAATTTACATGCCCACTGCGCAGTGGATACAGTCAGTACCAGGCGGTAACTGGTGGTAATATTCCAAGATCCAGTGGGATTAAAAAAAAATAATAAAAAAAAAATCTATGATCGCCTGGCGCGGCCATCCGGTCTCAGCATGGATATAAAAATATATACATATTGTTGCCCAGATTCCCCTAAAGCGTACACTTCAGACTTGCGCTCACCTATACAGCCCTCACCCACCCCACATCTCTAACATTTATCATCATCCCCCTTCACATTCCGTCATTCTCTCTCTCTTCCCAACCGATTACTGTGCTGCTCCTCACCACAGGAACTCTCTCTGCCTCTCTGACACTGCACTTCTCTTCCAAAGCATCAAGCATGCTCTTCACACCCCTTCTTTATAGCCTTCCTGCTCTCATCCTAACTCACTGCTCCATGCCCCCGCTCACTGTCACCCCTCTCCGTCTGCCCCTCCCCGATAGATTGTAAGGTCTCACCAGCAGGGCTCTTGCGTACTCCTCTTTTCCTAACCAATAACATTCCCCTCTCCCATTGCATTCTTGTGGCGTTCAGTGGCTCTGAACCAGTCTGCTGTGCCCATCAACTGGGGTACAGATTCAGCCAGTGCTGGTTTTCTAACAAGTACCATATTGTCCCTTTTTATACAGTTGTGGGCCATATTCAATTAGAGGCGAAAGGTCCGAGGTCGGACTTTTCGCCATCATCGCATATTTTACTGGGGATAAAGTATCGGGCGCGTGCCCGAGTATCCCCGTATTCAATTAGGATTCGTCGAAAACGGGAACCGGCGGAGAGGTAAGTAGCGAAAAGTCCTGTCACTTTTTGGGGAAATCAGCCTGTCACCCCACCCAAAAGATGTTCTGACATGGGGGATCACTATGGGTACCCCCGAATTGGCCTGCTGAAGGTATCTGGGGTTTTAAACGGTGTCGGCAGGTGCTTTTATGCCTCTTTGAATAAGTGGTGAAGAATAGCATTTACCAAATTATTTTCTTTTTTTTTTAAACGACTAGTCCCATCAACTTTGGGGTACATGAAAATGGGTGCAAGCATATTTTTAAGTCCCTAAAGTGAACTTAAAAAAATTCTTCAAAAATCCACCTGCCGCAACCACCCGCATTCTAGAAAACACCTGCCGCATACTTGGGGACTCCCTCTAAGTCTATTTCGCTAGTTTTTAAGTTTGTCCCTCAACTTTTTTTTAACCCCCAAAACGAAACCACTTTTTTGGGGTGTCCTATGCTAATTTTTTTTTTTTAATTTTGACACCGGTAACTTTTAGGAGACATTCCAAGGGCTGCAGGGTATGGTGAAAACTTATCCCCGTTTTTTTGACAAAAACTTTTCGCACCTGCGAAAAGTCTTTGAAATTGAATATGGGGGGGATAAGTGAAAATGGCGAAAATGTCATCATCACGGACTTTTCGCCGCTAATTAAATACGGCCCTATGTCTGTATTGTATTTTTTGCGCTCTATGTCCTGCTATCCTTTTTGTGCACTGTGCTGCAAACCCTCTGTGGCACCTTTAAAGAAGAGTGTAGTATTGTCACACTGCAGACAGTCTCACTGCTCTCTGTGCCATGTGTCTGTGGTTGCCATGGCAGTCCTGGAAACTCTGTAAAATTATAAATAAATAAATGATAGCAGCCTTAAAAAAGAAATAAAGAGAAATTGTAAATATCCAGATTCTTCCTATAGCTGCCACCGAGATTTATGTAATAATCAAATCAATAAAAATCTTCAGTTCTCGGTATATATAAAGCGCATTACTGCCACGTTGGCTTCCATTCATCAAAAGCAGCTATTGTAAAAACTCTACAGAGAAGACGACTGGTTCACAGTCTATAGGTGACTAGAGAGTAGGCAGAGGTGCCAGTTAGCGCAGAGTGGCACTATCAGGGTAAATAGACTGGCTTATCACACACAGCACAGATCTGTGGCTCCCGGCCAAAGATTATAAACTAAAGAAGACCATCAGCCCAGCTAGTTCACGTAAAGCTACAAGAGTGGACGGGCATGTTGTGTTACTGGGCGGTAACGGCGCGAGGATAGTAAGCTCCTTAGGAATGTGGGGTCCCATCTGTCGGTGCCATCTGTCACCAGGGTTTGTGGCGGAATCCGAAGCATTTTCAGCTGCTGCAAAGAAAAGAGCTACCTGACACTTTGATGTCACCCTATCTATAAAGGGGGCACAAATAATCTCACCGCCCAGAAAATAACGGCCGCAATAGTATAGAGCAATAAGTGCTAGATAGCACATTTGACCTAATAGGGGTCTCACCGCAGGCTCTGGAGGTTGTTACGCTGTTTGGTTTCGAAATGTTTACTGTCATTTATACAGGTCCGGAGCGAAGTTCACTGCAGGAAAAGCCCCCCCGGCCGACCTGCTCAGCTGTAATCCTATAGAGAAGTGGGGACTCCATAAGGAAAATGCGCACGAGGCAGTTCGCTCCTCTTTACAGTGAAATAACACAAAAATCCCAAACTATTTAATTTTCACATTTGAAGACATTGATTTACGCTTTTGAAGTTTAAAAAAATAAAAAACACAGAAAAAAACCCCACTTAAACGTACTGAATATTATTAGTTCTATAATATTTGACTGTAAGTGTACTGCTTGTGTAAAATACTATTATTATATAAATCTATTTTTTACTTATTGCCGTGTTATCCCGTAGAATGGTGCTAGACCGCTTTAGTACACGTTGCTGATAATACAGCAGTGTTCAACTCGGCTTGGAACCACTTCTCCCAGACTCCTACACTGGCACTTGGAGCCGCCTACCTCTGGGAATGTGTGGGCATGCTGCTGTTTGGTTGTTGGCTAATTCCCACTGCTCTCTCACTATAGACCAGTCTGCGTGGGTTAACTGGCTTTAAGCTTGGAGACGCTGGGCACAATCCAGAACAGCCAGAAAATGTAACCTTTTGCGCTATTCTGGTGGTCACAGGATACAAGCAGATGCGAGCGTCATGGAGCAAGCAGATGTTTATTACTCTAACAATAATCACAGCAAACAGATATTCTTCACATGTTTTCTCCTCTCTGACAGTCCGGATCTATACTCAGGGCTAACAGATTCTGGGCCTGATTCAGACCCACTCGCGAGCGGCTGTCCGCTCGCAAGTGGGTCGATGTTATGGACTGAGCATGCGCACGACGGAGGGAGCTCCGTCGTGCGCATGCACCAGACGCGACGAGCGAAGGAAAGTCCTTCGCTCGTTGTGTCCGATCAAAGGGGGCGTGCTGTCAATGTTGATTGACAGCACGCCCCCTTTGGTGGGCGTGCCAGGGGCGTGCCTCCCTGACGGGGGCGTTCCCACGGGAACGCCTCCCGTCAAAAGCCGGCCCACTGACATCACTAGTGATGTCAGTGGGAGTGATTTTGGCTCTGATAGAGCCAAAATCACTCCGGAGCTTGCGGTTGCAAACCTCAACCGCAGGCTCCGGCTCGCAAATTCGATGGTCGCGATGGTCTCGACCATCGCGACCATCACAATGCACGCTCGTATAGCCTGTGGGTGGTGACCCACAGCTATACGAGCGTCCAGGAGAACGCTCCATAAAATGGAGCCCGGCCCTCATTCAGAGCGTGCGCTCTGCTCAGAGCGTACGGCTCTGAATGAGGGCCTCTGTTTTATAGCAAGGGGACATTACACAACAGGCTACAGCCCTGCCCTCGCCCTCTAGGACTATTATACCAAATTAGCCACCTATGGCCTGAATTCAATTAGCGGTGAAACGGACAATTTTTTTCCATTTTGCGAAAACGGACGTTTTTGGACCCCCCCCCAAAAAAACAACAACACTGCAACATTTTCGCCTAAAAAAAACAGCAAACAGATGAAAATGAAGAAAAAAAAACTGGAGAAAAGTTATCTCCATCTAAGACCAGGCAGGAGGAAAAAAAAAAGCAAAGTCATTTATCATTAGGCAGGGGGGGGGGTGGGTATTTTTTTTTTTCTCCTGGTCTGGAGAAAACTTTTCTCCAGTTTTTCCTCTATTTTCACCTATTTGCCGTTTTTGCTGGTTTTTTGTCGAAAAACAACCGTTTCTGCAAATGAAAATAAGTCAGCTTTCGCCGTTAATTGCATGCGGTCCTATGCCGCAAAATAAAAATACATCTTATACTTCAAAGTAGCCAAACAACTTCCTCTCTACTTTCATACATATACCATCCAAACACAATCTGATTTGGCATATAACGGTCTCTTAACTAACACCTACGATAAGCTCTACGATACATGAACACCCCCTGGAATGCACGGACTGTAAACAATGGGCTTGGTAATTTCACACTGGACATTTTGCTAGGTCAGGATAATCATCATCACACTTCCTATGTGAGAATGTCCCATCTTTTTCCAAATGTCAAAGCCTTCTGAAACAAAATACCTTCCTATAGGTGCATAATCAAGGCATTTAAACATGTTTCCACAATTCTACAACTGCGCACAGTGCATTAAATAGAAAGTTAAACCACATTATTAAATATACATTTACAGTACATGGCACCTAGCACCAATAGTTCATGTGAAAATGGCACAGCAGCAGAAGAGATTAGCCACCTCAGCGCTGTGGCCTCCATCTTGAACACGTGGGCCGCGTCTCCTGATAAAGTGGTGATGTTGCCCATGCCAACCAATCAGCTTCTGTCATATTACAGGATGTGCTAGATAAATGAGTTAGAAGCTGATTGCTTGCTATGAGCAATTTCTTCACCATATGTCTCCCCAAAATATGATAAATCCTCCCCTTATTGTGAAACGAAAATACTGGCCTTTTGGCATGTTTAATTTTTTTGTGAATTGGTTTTGTTTTTTGATAGTTTTTGGGGTAGTTTTTTCCTTTACTCATCACAGTTGCTTAAACTCTGTGACCCTCGTGTCATTCCGTAGAGTCGAAACGCGTGAGGTTCACCTTCAGCTTAACGTCACATCTTATTGACATGCCACCTCAGAGACGCCTCATGGAAGCGACAGGAATTGACTCTACTAAGCATCTTGACGACGGCTTGACCATCTCCTGTAGACCACAAGTAACACTGCTAATAGACTTATTAAACACCACAAGATAGAGGGCTGATCCCCAGGGTCCTCCACTGGTTTCCAGAAGCCCATGTGAGCTGAGAAGATGAACTCCAACCTTCGACCACTTGTCCTGTAGCCAAAGCTTTATGCATTCCACTATTTGAGTCAAGTCCAAGGGTTTTCAATTTCTGAATTAATTTAATATGGACCACTTTACCAGGGGTAAGCACTCCAGCTGCTGTGGAACTATACATCCCAGTACGCCCTGCCACAGTTTTAGCATGCCATAACAGCAAATCTGTGGCAAAGCATGCTGGGATGTGTAGTCCCCACAGCAGCTTGCAGATTCCAGTCCACACCAAGCATACTGAATATAATGAATGACCATGCTTTTTTTTTTAAATATAGGTTAAGACCTCAACCTTGAATATATATTGTGTTAAAAATCCATTATAGAAATAAAATTTTATTAAAGTACTCCATACATAAGAGCTGCACAGGAAATCGCGAGGGTCCACAGGCGACAAATCTTTGCGCAAGTGAGAGGTAATCGAAATGGCTGACATTCTTTGGTAGAAGACGGTTAACATTTGTCGCAAATTTACCTCAGAAACTTCCAGTAAGTAAGAAAATCCCATTTAATTGCACAGTATTAACTGATTTGATGAAAACCACATTCACAATTTTCCAGAGAGGACACAGTAGAATAAAAATATAAAAGAATGGAAAATACTGAGGAGAGAAATATGTTAATTAACTGTGTTTCGTTAATAAAATGAATTCCTCAAAATCTAATAAAAATGGCTGACATCATACTTATGGATATAGCAGATGTAAAATCTTAAATGGCTGAAGAGACGTTATACCGCCATGATGGCACTGGCAGGAAAAGGTCTGAATACTAAAACAGCTAATGATCTAATTAAAGTAAGTTAAGATTGCTTCAGCTTTTAAGGCGATTTACAAAAGTCATAACCCAGCGATAATTAACACAACGCAGATCAATTAAAATGATTCTGTGACCCAGTATCCATGCCCTCAGTATACAACTGTGACCCGTATTCAATTTGAGGCGAAGAGCCGTTTTCGCATGTTTTTGGCGGAAACTGTTCGCCGATTACGTCATTTCGCCAGATGGAAAAGTATCGCCGCATTCAATTTGAAAGACTTTCCGCCTAGTCGGAAAGTCAATGCAATGTAATAGGCGTAAAAGTTTCGCCTATGAATAGCAGGCGAAAAAAAGTGCAGAATTGGGGTTTTGGGGGTGCAACGTTGCGGGAACCCCCGTGCAGCCCTCATACAGTCCCCCAAAAGTAAAAAGTGTCAAAAATGTTTTAAAAAACACTTAAGAACACCCCAAAAAATCACTTTGAATTTGGGAGCGAAAAAAAAAAATGTTGGAGGACAAAGTTAAAAACTAGTGAACTTGACTCTGGGGGGGTCCCCAAGTATGGCCCCAGGTGTTTTTTTCATTGCATGCGATTGTGGCAGGTGGATTTTTCAAGTTTTTTTTAAACTTAACTTAAGCAACTTTAAAATATGCTGACCCCCATTTCCAAGTACCCCAAATTTGCTGGGATAAGTTATTTTCTGCAAAAAAACCTCCAGAATACTATTCTGCACCACTTATACAAAAACGCTATTTAGCAGCTATTGAGCCCATTTAAAAACACCAAATACCTTCAGAAAGCCAAATCGGGGGGTACCATAGGGAACCCCCATGTCAGAGCATCTTTTGGGGGGTGTCAGGCTGATTTCCCCATATTTGACAGTATTTTCCGCTTGTTTAAATTTCGCCGGGTTCCGTTTTCGCCTACTTTCAAATTGAATACGGGAATAAGCGGGCACGCGCGCGATACTTATCTGCCTGCAAAACACGCGATGTAGGCGAAAAGTCCGGGAGGCGAAAATGTATCGCGAGTCTGCTCAAATTGAATACGGCTGTGTGTATGATAATAATTTACATGCTATAAAAAGGCTACAGGATCCATGGATAAATCCCGCCTTTCATATTCCAAGTAGAAGAACGAGCGCCGCTTTTCCCAGCCAGCGCCTTAACTCGCGCAATTCTTCCGTCTTGAAACTTCTTCCCTGCACAGAGTCACTGCTATCTGATTGTGTCCAGTCTGGTGACCCTGTGGAAACGCTGGTAACAGACTGGACGGGATCCATTACTAAAATTAAATCCAGCAATTCCCGTGCATCTGCACTAACTGTGATATCTTATTGTCTGCAAAAACATGAACATGAAAATGTCCGCGTCGTCAGCATCTTCTGACAGGAGGAGCTGTCGGCCCATTCTGTTCGGGCCTTCCTTTCCTCCATTCTGTTACCGTAATCTGGGCCCTGCAGATTTGATTGGCCCCTAGGCCACCCCTGCAAGTCCATAACTTCTATAAATGTAATTTTTTTTTTGTACTACTGTAATAGCAACCACTATTATTGGACATTAATCCTACCAACACTGCAGTAGCTGCTGCTGCATACTGTAATATAGGCTACAACAGTGATATAACATGTAGGAATATAATTACACATTACATCAAAGTTTCTGTAGTTCTTAGGAAGCATTTTGGACCCAAACTGGTCATTCTGGACCTGTAGAAGACGTCCGAGTGGCCACACAGGACCCAGACTCAGTTACTTTGTAGTTCGGCTGAGCAACCGGGTCCTCCCAAGTATGGGCAAGTTACTGACTCTGCATTTCATCTCCATGTATCACTTATAAACATTTACATTTGCGAGTTTAGTTGGGCTCTAAAGTGAAGTTTTCCATTCGATGATTTCCTCAGAGGGCTGGTAATGTGAGCCAGAGGCAGAGACACAGCGAAAGCAGAGGACGCAAACTGCAACCCCTATATGAGTGAAGGGCGGGCCACGACATTCTGACTATAATGAAGCTGTGGAACTACAAGGCCCAGCAAGCAGGCCAAGTTTATTCAATCTGCTGTTTCCCAGTTGTTGTAGAACTACCAGCCCCATAATGCCCTGCAGCCTCTAATTGAATAGGGGTAATAAAGAGACAGTTGCCCTCACAGTCTGATATCTCAGTTGGAGCAGCCATAAAATCAGCTGTATGTAAAGCAGCAATCTCTGGACAGGTTTAATGTATACACCAATGAAGTGTGTGTTTTATTGGCGGCTCTTCAACTGATAACCCATCTTAATTGGCTTTACACGGGCAGCAGCTATTACTAGACAACGCTCCGAAACCTCAACCGAGACCAAGAAAACATGCGCTCGCAGTCCGTTTCTCATCCACCTGTCATACACAAAACATGGCGTGTATACAGTAAGGATGACAGGAGGCTAGAACTGTAATAGGCGAGTGTGGGATGCATTGCACCACACGCGTGTTGTATGTGTGTTCTATTTACATGGCCCTGTCTGGATGGTCACCAGTAGATCGTTCTACAACGCACTTGTCTAAAGGGACGCTAACGTCAATGGTGTCCAATTTAAATGGGAGTCTACAACATTATCTTTAGAAACATTAAGATGCCTGCGCTATTGAGGCGCTCCGAGAGGAGTAGCGTACCGGATATTTCTTTCAAATTTTGCGTCTAAGTTGTATCACGGAATCAGTGAAAAGACGCACACCGTGTACTAGAGACGCTGGGCTGTGACTTTGAGCACGCAAACATTGGTTTTACACACATACAATGTCGAAGATTAAGCACAACGGAACTTGGCGCGAGGAAATCTGCGGCTATTTGTAACGAGTCCTTTTTGCGCAGACTGTCGCACACAGATGTACAAATGTCGCAATTCACAGTGTTCTGCGCAGCTGATCTGCTCAGGACCTGACATACCAAGAGGGGCTATTTGGCGTGCCTTAGTGTGCGAGGACACATCTGTATTAGATTTACAGTTTTTAACAAAAATATTCACTGTGTTATTTTTGGAGCGGAAGCTGTCGTGCACAGCAGTTTGTCATTCTCACTATATTGCTTAGTATTTAGTACAGTCTCTCATTAACGGATCATGTTATGTATAAGCCAAGGTAACCCGATAATGATAAATTATCAGCGCGCGGTGCCTCCTTCTGGGAGAGGTGAGACAGCTAAAGGCATTCCGGAATATTGTTACTAGCTGGGCAGATGTATATAACTGTATAATGGAGAAGAGGAGTCCGCACAGACGCAAGCGGCGGAGCGGAGATGTGTTACGTACAGTATCAGCACGCACAACATATAATAACAACCGGCCATGTCAGGCTGCAGCCCAATAAAACAGTCACAGCTGTAAAACAGATCATCTGGCACCAAATCTCCAGTATATTAAAAAAAAAAAAAAAAAGGGGGGGGGGGTGAAAAATGCTTTTATGGTCTTAATTTTTTCAGCGGACAATAAAAAAAGGAAATATATCATCAGCCGGCTCTAGAGCTGGTATCCAGATCTCACACATTCTACAGCACAGAATTTAAAAGTCACATACTGCACAACAGAGCGGTCCCCCTCTGCACAACAGAGCGGTCCCCCGCTGCACAACAGAGCAGCCACAACTTATCCTGTAATCTGCTCCCAACCCAAGCAATTGATTCCTGGCAAAACCTGCTCACTCCGAGCAGGCACAGTAACTATGGTGCCACCATGCTACTAAACAGGACATATCAGTTGTTAACCATAACACCATTAATCCACTGTCTACATGCAGCGCAGCAATGTGTTTGCACCAAAACAGAAATATAGTCTAGTCCAGGGGTTGGCAACGTATGGCACTCCAGCTGCTATGGAACTACATGTCCCAGCATGCTCTGCCGCAGTTTTAGCATGCGTTAAGTGCAAAACTGCGGCAGAACAGGCAGATATATGTAGTTCCATGCGTTGCCTACATTAGCCTAAGCTACAAATTCATTAAGGAACAGAGGCACCAATGAGGCACCAGGCACAGCTTCATGGTTTCAACTAAGTGGAAAATGTTGAACTAATAAAAGTGATTCAATGATGTAATGGCCCTTTATATAATAAGAATGTGCAGCAAGCATACCCTGAGCAGATCAGATACATAAAAAAGAGGTGTATAAAGACTTAGAAAGGAGGAAGGACGGAACAGGAACTTATTACACCGCCTCCTGATGCTGCGCCCTCTCTTATTTGTGGAGACCACCGACGGCTGTGTCTCAGAGGTCAGGAAAATTCATTTACTAGCACTATCCCTCAATATGTACCGGCAAAATGCACAGAAATATAAATATAGTATTTAAAGGGCAACTAGATCCATCAATTTACATTTTTACGTATGAATCACAAGATACAATGCACAGCTCACGTTCCACTGCAGGTCTGTTAAAAAAAAAAGTAGAGTCTGGCTGAGTATATCATTCTCATTTAGGGGTCTAGTTACTAAGCAGTGTTAGGAGGCAGAGTGAAAAGTGATAAGAAAGTGATAAGGTGCCAGCCAATCAGCTCCCAACTGTCATCTCACAGGCTGTGTTTGAAAAATGACAGTTGGGAGCTGATTGGCTGGCACCTTATCACTTTCGTATCACTTTTCACTCTGCCTCCTAACACTGCTTAGTAAATACACCCCTCAATTACAAACAGCAAAAGCCACGTAGCCAGTCGGTAATATGATTTGGATATAGGACAAAACAAACAAATGGCAAAGCACGGCATGTCAGTTATGACTGCCGCTACATCATTGGCCACGCCTGTGTATTCGGATACACCAATCGGTACAAAGCATTTCTCTTCAAGAGGAGACTGTAAGCCAATCATCATGCATGCAGCACATCCCTTCCAGCACTTAATAAGTATTTATAGCGCACTAAACCACCCCTTCGTAAACTGCAAAAGCTGAATGGGAAAGAATCAGGAGCCTGGGAGGAGAAGAACAGACATTTGGGGTGAGTCTGTGGACCTGTTGGTACTATGGGAGCAGGTGATAGCTGGAGAACGCAGTGTGACCACTCAGAGCCTAAAATAGTTGGTTATAAAGACCCACAGGTTCTACTCACTTACATTAGAGAATTAGGTGCAAAATAGTGTGAACCCGCTGTATGGAAACATTTCCAACCACATTTATCAGCGATGAAAGGACTTTTACAGTTTAGGTTTAGCCGTCCTATAGAGATTATCTGGTCACTTGTAGGGTGAAACTAAAACTCATAAGAAAACAGAATTAATTCACTAGGAACCTGCGACATCGCACGACTATCGCTTCAGCCCACGACATGGCGGCTCCTAACGCACGGAGAGGAGAGAGTTCAAAGAAGATTACAAGAGGGCGTCTGATTTTTGTCAGTATATGGCCCTTTAAGAAGATCACCTCTAACTGCCCCTTTAAGAAAACAGTCATTTATCACCGTAATATCTCTTTAAAAAAAGTTATTTCTGGCTCTCAGAGATATAGACGTCTGTCTGTGACTGGGGGATAATTCACCCCTGCGATGATTGCTGGAATAGATCTGCCAGAGAGTGGATTACACCGAGGAATGACACACATTACACACCTATTACACACATTATTTCTCCATATATACTGGTTAACAAGCTGGGGTTTTCCCTACAGTGTAAAAAAACAACTAAGAGACTTCATCCCTGTAACACAAAATAATTGCAATTCCATACAGCAATTGCGTACCCGCCGATTGCTCGCTGCCATTCGGGATAAAACCAGCTGTGAAAGTGCAAGCTGAACGATTAATCGGCTTCACATGTGTGGTGTCTGGAGTCTCTGCGGTGAGCGAGTGCCGGGGGAACCATCTGGGGAATGGGTCACATGATGAGAGGCCGCGATGTCTCACTCACCAGGCAGAGCCAGACAAAGATCACTGACCATCTCGAGTCACTCTCCACAGCTAGTTATCATGGTAACCTTGGCTATGAACGCTATTATGGTGGACCCCTGACCTAAACACAGTGCCAGCCTAACTATTATACGGCCTGTGGAATCATGGACATAACAGTGGAATTTTTGCACTCTGCTACAATCAGTTGTCTTCAGGGGTCACATAATTCGTTGATCGGAAACCATTTGTGCACAATTAAATCGTCTCCATTGATTTCAAAATAAATTCACCCTGTCTGTGAGAGTTTGCTTAGTTTCCAAACTAGAGCTTCATCATGAAGATCAAAGAATGTTCAAAGCACATCCAAGAACAGCTTACTGAAAAGCACCCACCATGAGAAGAACATAAAGAAGATTTCAAGACCTTTATTAAAAGCCCCCTTCCCAATCCATCATAAAGAAACAGATAATATGGGGCTACTGCTGCCTGTCCTAGACAACGGCACTTGTTAGGAAGAGAAATAGTCTACAGAACGGTTGCCCAAGTACTTCCCAAATCTGTTCTTTACAGGAGGGAGGCAAAAAGTCAACCACTATGGAAGAACACCCCGAATACAGGAGTCTCGCATATTTGGTGGAGGAATTTTTTGTGTTCCGATGAGACCAAGAGGGGAATTCAATTAGAGGTGAAAAGCCATATTCGCCTGTTTTTTTGTGAAAAATTCGCCAAATTCAATTCCAGGACAATTTCGCCTAAGTGGAAACAATTCTCCAAAAATTATTCTCCAATCAATAGCTGGTGAAAAGAAATGTAAAATCTTTATTTTGGGGTGCAAACGTGGGGAAACAACTCAGACCCCTTGGGATAGCCCCCCCCAAAGGACAAATACACAAAAAAAACAGAACTAAAACCTAAGAACACCCCGAAAAAGACATGTCATTTTTGGGGTGTAAATTTAAAAAGTGGGGGGATAAACATTAAAAGTAGCGAAAAAGACTTCTTGGGGGTTCCCGTGTATGGGTCAGGTGTTTTTGGGATTGTTTGTGCATGCAGCAGGTGGATTTTTCACATTTTTTTAAAAGTTCACTTTAGAGACATAAAAACATGCTAGCACCCATTCTCATGTACCCCAAATTTGACAGGACTACTTCTTTTCACCAAAAAATACAGCTTTATGCCATTCTTCACCACTTTTACAAAAACGTTAATAGCAAGCAATTTACACAACTTAAGTACCCAAAATAGTTTTATTAGGGCTATTAGTACACATCTATAGTGATTCCCTATGTTATTAGGACTATTAGTACACATCTATAGTGATTCCCTATGTTATTAGGACTATTAGTACACATCTATAGTGATTCCCTATGTTATTAGGGCTATTAGTACACAGCTATATAGTGATTCCCTATGTTATTAGGACTATTAGTACACAGCTATATAGTGATTCCCTATGTTATTAGGGCTATTAGTACACATCTATAGTGATTCCCTATGTTATTAGGGCTATTAGTACACATCTATAGTGATTCCCTATGTTATTAGGGCTATTAGTACACATCTATAGTGATTCCCTATGTTATTAGGGCTATTAGTACACATGTATATAGTGATTCCCTATGTTATTAGGGCTATTAGTACACATGTATATACTGATTCCCTATGTTATTAGAGCTATTAGTACACAGCTATAGTGATTCCCTATGTTATTAGGGCTATTAGTACAAAGCTATATAGTGATTCCCTATGTTATTAGGGCTATTAGTACACATGTATATCTATGTTATTAGGGCTATTAGTACACATGTATATAGTGATTCCCTATGTTATTAGGGCTATTAGTGCACATCTATAGTGATTCCCTATGTTATTATGGTTATTAGTACACAGCTATATAGTGATTCCCTATGTTATTAGGGCTATTAGTACACAGCTATATAGTGATTCCCTATGTTATTAGGACTATTAGTACACATCTATAGTGATTCCCTATGTTATTAGGGCTATTAGTACAAAGCTATATAGTGATTCCCTATGTTATTAGGGCTATTAGTACACATGTATATCTATGTTATTAGGGCTATTAGTACACATGTATATAGTGATTCCCTATGTTATTAGGGCTATTAGTGCACATCTATAGTGATTCCCTATGTTATTATGGTTATTAGTACACAGCTATATAGTGATTCCCTATGTTATTAGGGCTATTAGTACACAGCTATATAGTGATTCCCTATGTTATTAGGGCTATTAGTACACAGCTATATAGTGATTCCCTATGTTATTAGGACTATTAGTACACATCTATAGTGATTCCCTATGTTATTAGGGCTATTAGTACACAGCTATATAGTGATTCCCTATGTTATTAGGGCTATTAGTACACAGCTATATAGTGATTCCCTATGTTATTAGGGCTATTAGTACACATCTATAGTGATTCCCTATGTTATTAGGACTATTAGTACACATGTATATAGTGATTCCCTATGTTATTAGGGCTATTAGTACACATCTATAGTGATTCCCTATGTTATTAGGACTATTAGTACACATGTATATAGTGATTCCCTATGTTATTAGGGCTATTAGTACACATGTATAGTGATTCCCTATGTTATTAGGGCTATTAGTACACATGTATAGTGATTCCCTATGTTATTAGGGCTATTAATACACATGTATAGTGATTCCCTATGTTATTAGGGCTATTAGTACACATGTATAGTGATTCCCTATGTTATTAGGGCTATTAGTACACATGTATAGTGATTCCCTATGTTATTAGGGCTATTAGTACACATGTATAGTGATTCCCTATGTTATTAGGGCTATTAGTACACATCTATATAGTGATTCCCTATGCTATTAGGGCTATTAGTACACAGCTATATAGTGACTCCCTATGTTATTAGGGCTATTAGTACACAGCTATATAGTGATTCCCTATGTTATTAGGGCTATTAGTACACATGTATAGTGATTCCCTATGTTATTAGGGCTATTAGTACACATCTATAGTGATTCCCTATGTTATTAGGACTATTAGTACACATCTATAGTGATTCCCTATGTTATTAGGGCTATTAGTACACATCTATAGTGATTCCCTATGTTAGTGCATCTTTTTCTGGGGTACAGACTGATTTCCCCAATTCTTTCAGTACTTTTCACCTGTTCCGCATTCGCCTATTTCCGTGTTCGCCTGTTTTGCAATTGAATTAGGCGAAAAGCGGGGACGAGCACGGAATATATTCGCCTCTGAAACAGGCGAATGAAGCGAACAGTCGGACAGGCGAAAACTTCGCCTCTAATTGAATATGGCTCCAAGATTCAACTGACTATCATGCACACTAGATGCTGTGTTTGCTGCAAGTAAATAATTGTATTGTTATAGGAGTATGCTCTTTACTCTGAAGTGTGATGATGGGAACACAGTGCTACGAAGATGCGTCCAGGTACTGGAAAACCAGTTAAAACAAAAAGACATCATGGATGGAGGAAAATATAATGAAGTCTGCAAGAGTTCTAGGACTTGGGAGAAGATTTATATTCCAGCAGGATAAAGATGCAAAGCCCGCAGGCGATAGCCAAGTTCTAGTGTCTCAAGTACAAAACAGTCAGCGTCCTGAGGTGACCCAATCAGTGAGGAGGCCTCATTGTCCATCACAAATATGGGAAATGATTACAAATTAGCTGCTCACCCCCATCCAAACCTAGCGAAGCTGAGACAATACCGCAGGGAAGAACGGGTGTAAACAGCAGACTCCAGATGTGTAAGGATGGGAGAGACCCACATAGACTCACAGCAGTCACTGCAGCTTCTACCAAGTATTAAACAAATACTTATGCAACATTACAAAGCACTGTGTGTAGGTGAGGGGTAAAAATCCCATTATAAATCCATGATGGAAGATAATGTAATGTTAAATATGTCAGAGGTATATTTAATGCCCCTGCATACACAACAATGTAAAAATAAGAGTTATGGTATAACATACCTTTGTTAACTCTTTTTCTTCGGGGTCCATTACGTCCACAGCAAATACGTTGGGGGTATGTGGTTGGAGTGATCCAGGCACCAAACAGTTAAAAACAAGCTCTCAGCTCCCAGGATGCACTGGGTCCTCCCCACATACACCCCGCCCCCGGCTACAGGCAGGCAGTCTGTTACCAAGCCCAAGCAGGAGAAGGCAAAGGAGAAGAAGGAAGAACCCTTGTTCTCTAGAACAATTCTCTCACCTGTGGACCCCATGGACCTCGAAGAAAAAGAGTTAACAAAGGTATGTTATACCATAAGTATTATTTTCTTCTTCGGGGTCCATAGCAAATACGTTGGGGATGTCCCAAAGCAGTTCCCCTAAGGGCGGGGACGCTCCTGTGTCTCAGAAGAAACGAGAATCCTACGCCCGAAGGAAGCATCCTGAGGGGCAAAGGTGGTAAATGCATAGAACTTGACAAAAGTGTGGACGGAAGACCATGTGGCTGCCTTGCACAATTGTTCCACAGAGGCGCCCCAGTGAGCCGCCCATGAAGGTCCCACTTACCGTGTAGTATGCGCAGTTACTGAGTCTGGCACCACCAGATCGGCCTGTGCGTATGCCTGAGCAATTGCCATACGAAGTCATCTGGCCAGTCTGCTTATTGGCTGGCCAGCCAGGCTTATGACAGCCATACAGCACAAAAAGAGAATCTGACTTAATCAAGTTGCTGGTGCGATCCACGTAAATACGTAGCGCACGGACAACATCCAGAGAAGCCTCACCTACAGAGAGGCCTGAAGTCTGAAAAGCTGGGACCACAATGTCTTCATTTATATGAAAAAGAGATACCACCTTAGGAAGGTATCCCGCCTTGGTACGAAGTACAGCTCTATCCCGATAGAATATCAAAAAGGGAGAGCGGAAAGAAAGAGCTGCCAAATCAGAGACCCTGCGGGCAGAGGCGATAGCAATAATAAACACTCTTTGCTGTCAACCACTTGAGGTCTACTGATTTCAGGGGTTCAAACGGGGGAGCCTGTAAAGCCCTAAAAACTAATGACAAATCCCACGGGGCTGCCGGGGGAACAAAGGGAGGCTGAACCCTTAGAACACCCTGAAAAAATGTCCTTACATCAGGCAGCGGGGTGATCTTCCACTGAAAACAGACCGACCATGCAGAAACCTGAACTCTCAGGGTGGCCAGACGGAGACCCCGCTCTAAACCAGTCTGAAGAAAAGGAAGCACTCGAGCGACCCTAAACACCTTAGGGTCATATCTTCTCAGTTCACACCACTGAAAAAATGAGTGCCAAATTCTATAATAAATGCGGGCAGAGGATGGTTTTCGTGCCCTCAACATTGTCCGTATTACAGAATCAGAAAAACCCTATGTCTTTAGGATGGAGGCCTCAAGAGCCAAGACAGACGAGGAAGATTCGGGAACAAGCAGGGACCCTGTATCAACAGGTCTGGCCTTAGCGGAAGAGGCCACGGAGTGTCTATGGAGAGACTCTGTAGATCGGTGAACCAATGGCGTCTGGGCCAAGTAAGAGCTATCAGTATCACCATACCGCTTTCCTGCTTGACCTTCCTGATGACCCTGGGAAAAAGAGCCAAAGGTGGAAACTGATATGCTAGTCTGAAATTCCACCTCACTGCCAGAGAGTCTACAAATTCGGCCATCGGATCCCTGGTCCTGGACCCGTACCTGGGCACCCTGTGGTTGTGCCTTGAGGCCATGAGGTCTATTTCTGGAAGCCCCCATCTGTGCACCAGGCTCTGGAATACCTGTGGATGAAGAGCCCACTCTCTGGCGTTTATATCCTGCCGACTCAGGAAGTCCGCTTCCCAATTAAGGACTACTGGTATGAACACGACTGATATTGAAGGAAGGTGACGTTCTGCCCAGACGAGACTCTTTGATACTTCTGCCATGGCCGCCCCACTCAGTGTGCCTCCCTGATGATTGAGGTAGGCTACCGTGGTGACATTGTAGGATTGTACCTGTACAGGCCTGCCCCTCAGTATTCCCCGAGCCTGCACCAGCGCTCTAAATACTGCCCTCAGTTCTAGGACATTTATAGACAGAAGACTCTCTGCCTTTGTCCATCTTCCCTGAAAAATGTGCTGACCTGTCACCGCCCCCCAGCCATGAAGGCTGGCATCGGTCGTGATTAGTACCCAACCTGGATCCAGAATGGGCGACCCTGGTTGAGACGGCACGTCTGCAACCACCACGACAGGGACAACTGAACCTCTGGTGAGAGATGGATCATCTGAGACTTTATCGAGCGGTACTCCACGTTCCAGAGCAAAAGGATCAACTGCTGCAATGGTCTGGAGTGAAATTGGGCATATTCCACCATGCTGAAGGTGGACACCATAGACCCCAGCACCCGCATTGCTGACTGCACAGACATCAGCCTGTTGTGAAGCAATTTGCGTATCCGCAACTGCAGGGCCGCAAATCTTGTCCTCCGGCAGATATATTCTCTGCGCCAGGGAGTCCAGGCGTGCCCCCAGATGTACCATCTGCTGCACAGGAAGAAGTGACGACTTCTTCCAATTTATGATCTGGCCGAGACCGTGTAGACAGGAAACTCGTCAGTCCGAGATGATACTGCAACTCCTGTGGAGACTGCCCCAATAACAGGAGATCGTCCAGGTATGGCAGAATTCTGACGCCCTGGCGTCTGAGACATGCCATCATTACTGCCATAACCTTGGTAAACACCCGAGGGGCTGTTGACAAACCAAAAGGGCAGTGCCTGAAACTGGAAGTGTTTCTGTCCAACAGCACCATAAAATCCCCCTGTTCCATTGCCAACACAATCGACCGCAGTGTTTCCATACGTAAGCTGGGCAGCCGAACAAATATGTTGAGGCCTTTTAGGTTCAAAATAGACCGGTAGGACCCATTTGGTTTCTGAATAATAACCTCTCCGTAGTTGATGCCCTGGAACCGGGATAACAACGCCTGAGATTAGCAGGGATTGTATAGCCTGTTGGAGGGCCAAGGACTTTGCAGAACCTACTGCCTGAGTTATGCAAAAGAACCTATGGGGAGGACTTCTCCAGAATGTCAGGGCGTATCCCCGGGAGACAACTTCCCGAACCCAGGCGTCTGTTGTCGTGAGATGCCAGGTGTCTGAAAACTGAAGAAGTCAGCCTCCTACCCTGGGATCCCGCAGGGGGAGGCCCGCCCCATCAGGCCACAGGCTTATCCTGGGACCTGGAAGCTGGACGTTTGTTCGGCCAAGGTTTCATAGAAAGTGGTTTTCTGCTAGAACTGGTTCTAGCTGAGGACTGATCTCTAGCCTTCCCCTGTGGCCGAAAGGACGACCCTTTAGGTCTGGCAACAGATGCTGAGGGTAGACCAGCCGTTTTAGAGGCTGCCACCGTAGCCACAATCTTGTCCAGTTCCGTGCCAAACAGAATACTTCCCGTAAACGGAAGGGAATCTAAGGCCTTCTTGGACCCTGCATCCGCTTTCCAATCCCTTAACCACATGGCTCTGCACGCCACAACCGAGACAGCCGATGCTTTAGAAGATAATATACCAGCATCCAATGCTGCCTCTCCCAAATAGGATGCAGCTTCCTTGACATAACAAATAATCTCCAGCTGTTCCTTGGATAGCTCTGGCAGAGCTTCTGCCAGTGTCCTCATCCATTCTTCAATGGCTTTGGCAACCCAAGCCGTAGCCATGGCTGGGCGAGTGGCCACTCCTGAGAGCGAGAAGACTGCCTTGAGACAAGCTTCAAGTGTCCTATCCGTGGAATTTTTAAGAGAGGATGCAGACGGTATGGGTAATGTGGCACTCCTTACCAGATGTGCTACATGCACGTCTACTGATGGTGGAATTTCCCATTTAGCACACTCCTCCGACGGAAAAGGGTATAAGGCCGCAACCTTTTTTGTAAGATGGAACTTCCTTTCCGGAGAGATCCATGCTTCCCCCATAAGTTCCGACAGGTGTTCAGATTTGGGAAATTCAGCCATCACCACTCTCTGGCGCTTAAATACAGGCGCCTTTCTTTGCAGTGGTTCTCCCTCATCTATGTTCAACACAGCTTTGACTGCCCTAATTAAAAAGGGACATCTGCTGCTGAAAATTTATCCCCATCCTCTCCCAAGAGAGATTCTTTTGAGGAATCATGCGCCCTCATCAGAGGGTAATGAGGAGCACCCTCATCAGAGGACGTACCGACATCTGTGGCCTGGCCTGCGTGCGAGGCCGAACGCCTTCTGGTCTTTGGCTGCACTGGTCTAGCCGCTTGTAGCGGTTGCTGAAAAGCTGCTGAAGATAAAGCCATGCCCTGACCTGAGTGTGCATACATGTCCATCCAAGATGGAAGAATAGGGGGGCATAAACATGGCAGGTTGCAGCTACTGAGGATCTCTCAACACTGGGGCTGCCAATCGTTCCGCAACCTCTGCCATAATCTCGGAAAAAGAAGCCCAAGGGGGCTCTTGTCCAGAGGCTGGTAAGCTTGACTGATGACTCCTTAAAACAGTGACCACATAATCCATTGTGTATGAAATCCTGTGGGGATAACCCCACTTTGCAGGCCATACATCACACCAGCACAGGTGCCTCAGCCACCTGTCTTTCAGATTCTTTACACATAACAATGATTTTTATGCAAAGTTCTGAGCACACGTGTGACAATGTTTCACCCCAACTTCCCCACACACCTGTAGTAGAGGGTTATAAGGAGAAACAGTAGTGATAGCTCCGACAGCAGGCAAGGCGCCGGAGCTAGAGAGGGCACTTCCGTGCGCGCCGAAGGTGTGCGCGCATACCCGAAAAGGGGGCGTGGCCATTGAAAAAGGGGGTGTGTCTTTTCGTCACTGTTGGGACGCCGTTACGGACACGCCGGGCAGCCCCCAAGCGCTGCTGACAGGGAGAATAGATGCCGGGCTCATGCGCCCAGCGTCTATTCTCCGGGGGTGACCGGGTCATCGCACATTTCCCCACCCACGTGACACTGCAACCCGCGGGTGAAGACGGCACCCGCAGGCTGTGAGGGCAGGGTGCTTTTTGCCCTCTAGAAGGAGGGCAGGGCGCCGCGCCACGCTAAAACAGCCTAGCGGGAACGCTAGACATAAAAGGCAACAGGTTTCAAAGTCACATGCAATGCATAATATATCCCCTTATATGAGAATATGCATCTTAAGCTCTTAGTCCACTACGAACAGCCTCAGGCCTAGTAGGATAGAGCGCTCTGTATAACCAGTCAACGTGGGAGAGGTATACAGGGAGAGTATACAGGGAGACTGACCCAACCTCCTGAGTGCACAGCCACCAAGAGCACCTGAGAGTGGTCTCTGGCCGACTCATATAGAGGGAGGAGCAACCCAGACGTGGGAACCTTGAAGAGGGCCGGCGTGAGGGTTGGGGGAGGGGCCATAGGGGGAGAGCGAACCTCCCCTATGCTGTAACGATCCACCCGGCTCACTGACATGGCCGCCGCCACTGGCCCCCGGGCTGTCAGGGAATCCATCAAGTCCCGATGGTCTAGTGTGGGAGGCAGTCTACCTGGCTCCTCACTACAGCGTTCCCCCGGCCAGTCTCCACCGCCGGAGGACGGACCGCCACGTGGCTCCGGCATTAGCGGCCACCAAAACCACCTTGCCTACATCCCGGTTGCAGTCCAGGGCCCTGTGCCTCTGCCGAAATCACTGGCTTTACACCAGTGTCGCGGCGGGAGTAGATGGAGCAGCGACCCGGGCGTCTGTCAGACGCTTAGCTGCTTCCGGTTCCTCATCCACAGCACGCGCTGCTAGCTCAAAAAAACCCAAAACTTCTTGCACCAAACAGAACAACTGTAGCCGGGGGCGGGGTATATGTGGGGAGGACCCAGTGCATCCTGGGAGCCGAGAGCTTGTTTTTAACTGTTTGGTGCCGGGATCACTCCAACCACATACCCCCAACGTATTTGCTGTGGACCCCATGGACCCAGAAGAAGAAATTTAGGTATACTGCCCCTTTAATACAAAGATTTCATTTTGGTCGCTTTCGATCTCATGCAGTCGCACAGTTACACTTTCCACCGGAAATAAACAAGCAGCTTGGAAATGACCGTTCCCTGATAAACGGAAATAAGCAGAGAAGAGAGGAAACTATTGGCGCAGCTGCTGCCATTATATACTGTACAGGGTCTTCACTCGCTATTGGCCTCAAAGTTTTTCTAGTAACTTTTAAAGTAATTGAAGTCATTTAGTGAAATGTGTCACAGATATACCTTGGTCTATGAGAAACATGTGGCAGTCATAGCAAGCGTTGAAAGAGTTCGCCATTAGCGTCCAGGCCAGCTGTTCACACATTCGCAAAGTGAAGGCCAACTGTTCACCACCCTAGGGACGTATTTAATTAGCGACGAAAACGGCCGTTTTCGGGGGGGAAAGAAACGGCGACATTTTCGCCAAAAAACAGGCGAAAAAAAAACTGGAGAAAAGTTTTCTCCATCCCAGACCAGGAGAAAACCAAAAAAAACCCCAGCAAAATCCCTATATTTGGCTAAACATGTGGGGATTTCTTTCAGAACCCTTTGGACATCCCCCCTAATGATAAATTCCTGGAAAAAAATTGTAAGTTGCGCACTTTGTTGAAAAACGACCGCACAAATTTTGGGCGGAGAAAAAAAAATTGTTGAAAAAAAAAAGATCAAAAGCTATTTTTTTTTGCCAGAAAATTACTGTTCCACGTAAATTGGGGGTACGTTAAAATTGATGAAAGTATATTTTTGTGTCGTAAAAATGCAATTTTCAAAATAGTTAAAAAAAAAAAAAAAACGCCTGCTGCTACGTGCGATATTTAAAACACTTGACACATCCATACCGCCGCCCCCCCCCCCCCGAAAAATCAGACCCAATACTGTACATTAAAACCATTTTCAACAATTTGTTTTTTTTTCGCTGCAAAATTTGTGTCGTCGTTTTTCGTCGAAAGTACGCAACTTCCGAAAAAAAAATTCCGGTAATTTATCATTAGAGGAGGTTCGAAGGGTTCTGAAAGAAATCCCCACACTTTTAGCCAAAAATAGGGAATTTGCATTTTTTTTTTTCTCCTGGTCAGGGACGGAGAAAATTTTTCTCCAGTTTTTTTCGCCTGGTTGGCAAAAATGTTGCCGTGTTTTTGATGAAAAATGGCCGTTTTCGCCAATGACGAAAACAAGGTCTGTTTTCGCCGCTAATTGAATACGGCCCCTAGTCAGCAGTTCAGTCCAAAATTCAAATAGGGAAAACACACCAACTGCCAGTGAGAATATAGCTAGTGAGGATGCCAGTCAGGACAGAACTAGTGAGGGTGGCAGTTGGGGTGGTTCCCGTATTTGAATTTTGGACTGCGCCGCAGCCTCACCTCTGGAGCCGCCACTGCTAGTCAGTAGGTATTCCGGCTTGTGACAGTGGTGGTGTTGTACTGTGGTGCCCACATTCATCCTGTCTGTGTGTTACGTGCCGATATGAACCGGTACACAGCTGAACGCCGCGTATATTTATTGTCCAGACGTACTGGAAAACGGAGCCGGTAAAGGCCTGCCAAAGACAATTGAGCAGTTTGGGGGTCAGAAACCACCGGTAAAATTCACCTTTCGGTATCTGGTGAAAAAACTTTGGGGCCAACAGCGAGGGAAGCCCCCCGTATAATAAAAGCTCCAACACAATCCACAACTCTGCGGTATATTTACCTTCAGTATTTTACTCATCATTATCACCAAGACTGAGCAAAAATATAAAAGGCTACTCTCGGATGAAGGGCATTATTACAGTGTTAAATAGTCCCATATTTTGGCAGGATTGTCCCAATTCTTGTGTGAGAATAGCACTGCAGGGTTGGGAAGAAGTGGAAGGATTGGCGATCACGAGTAGCGTTTATTTTGCTTTTTAAAATTTTGGGAGATAGGAGGTCTGTTCAAATTATATTTCAATATGGACAATTCTTCTACTTATCTCCGATGCAACCATACCTTGTACAAAGAGAAATCAATGACTGGTGCGAGTAACAGCAGAAGCAACGTTCAAGCCTCAAACAGTCAGGTTACAGCAGCCACAACGCCCACATGCTGACAGGACTATCCGGTGCGACAGTCAAATTAAAGGATCACCGTCACCAATTGGCTGAACAGCTGGATCACAATGCGAGCATGTCTCCTGCCGCTGTAACCTGCACACACAAATGGCGTGCCAGCTTGTATGCATCAGACTGCAATGGGCACCAGCGGCGGCCAACGACCCTAAACACAGGCCAACGGGTTCGCCAGTCACCCAGATTCTCTATCTTCAGCAAATCATCAGATGTGACATTTTAAGAAGACAGAGGTGCTTATGGGCATGATTCAGAGCTGAACGCTCTGACCAGAGCGCTCGCTCTGAATCAGGGCCCTCCTACCTTTTTTTGGAGCGTCCTCATGGACGCTCGCATAGCTGTGGGTCGAGCGTCCATGATGATGGTCGCGATGGTCTTGACCATCGCGACCGCCGGGCTTGCGACGGAGACCCTGCGGTAGGGTCTCGCTGCCGCAAGCCCTGGAGTGATTTTGGCTCTATCAGAGCCAAAATCACTCCCACTGACATCACTCGTGAGGTCAGTGGGGCCGTCTGGCAGGCACGCCTACCAAAGGGGGGCGTGCTGTCAATCAACATCGACAGCACGCCCCCTTTGGTGCGAGACCCGGAGCGATGGTGAGCCCGTCGCTCGCCGGGTCTTTTGCATGCGCATGACGGAGCTCCCTCCGTCGTGCGTATGCGCAGTGGGGAACATCGACCCACTTGCGAGCGTCCCGCCACTCGCGAGCGGGTCTGAATGACCCCCTATGTAACAGTGGGCCAGGTGCATGCAGTGCCGAGAAGCCGGCAAAACCAGATTAGGTTTCTCTTTTAAATGATTGCTGCTTTAAATGTACGGGCAGACTCGCCGGCGTTGCATCCATGCCTGCACCACACAGGACGTTACATACAGTAATACTATGGATGTAACGTAGCAAAAAAATTTTTACTTTTCTTTTGGAGGGGAGGGGGAGGGGAGAGACAAGGGGAAGTATACAAGTTCAATTAGTTTTAGCTATTATCTGCCCAGAGTGGAGGTAGCCATATTGTGGATGGATCACAGTCTGCAAATAGACTGGGAACTAGGGCCGAGTGTTACCACTTTCGTGTATTAACAGACTGACAAAGAAAATCTTTCAGAAAACCCTCAATGATAGACCTGCATCATCTTAGAAAGACTAATCTTCTCTATCACCCAGCAACGCAACATGGAGGACACACAAGTCAAACATCAGAGGACATCATCATCTAAATAAACGTGGAGCGACCTCAAATGTCAACGCGCTCTTCTGGTTTCTACCCCATAGAATCTCTGAAGACAAAGATCTAGAACTGCCGTACTCCAGGTCACGGACGGTCTTACCTGTGGACATAGTGGAGCTGGTGGACAGAGTCGATGGCCATGACCATTTCGGCCAAATAAAAACGAGCCATGTCCTCTGGAAGCCTGTCCTCAAACTTGCTGAGCAACGTGAGGAGATCTCCTCCGACATAGTAATCCATAACCAGATACTGCGGGAGAGAAGAGGGACAGCGTTAGGAGACGGACAACGGGATATCGCCGTAATGCGTGAAACCACGGCTCCAGTCCACTTTGCACTTTCCCAAAAGAAGCATCGTCCATTTCCTATTGTCAGGGAAACGCGCAATGTCAGCGGGCCAAATATAACAACCTGCGAGATGCGGCAAGTGGTGAGATTGCGGTGATTTAGCAGATAGACTTAAAGCGGCAATATTTTAAAGGCAAAGCCAACCTGGTCTTACCCTCAAAAAAATATGACACTTTAATACTAGCAGGAAAATTGCAAAAATGTCGCCACTTGCTGTACGTCACATGACAGTGGGCCAGCATGACACTTTCCGATGCCGCCACTCGCCGTCCCACGCCCTCCCTGAAATAAAAGGAGCTCAATCAAAATTTTTTTTTTTTTTTTTTTATAGTTATCTCGTTGTCGAGCACCATAATTCTAGAGCTAAGGGCACAGGTCAGCAAAGTTTTTACACTGCTAGAACACTTGCTGACTGTGTCTCCTACCTTAGGCACACAATGTAGCTGCCATTAAGTAAGGGCTTTAAATAGATAAAGAAAATACTAACATGTAATAGGTACTTTGTGATACGGTATTAAACAATATGTCCATGTTAACCCTACAATTACCCTCATGATTTTCCTTACGTCTGAAAATTGTGGCCGTTCTAGAAATGGAAGTGTCTGCTGGACTTGTCGTGTATAATAAAGCATTGGCGTTCGTATGTATTAAGGAAAAATTGGTGGATTTTAAACAGTAAATGAAGCAGGGTTTCAGGTTCTGGCGTATAATATAAAAAGTTATATAATATACATTCTGGGACTGAATCCTGGACGGGGTTCAGCGCTGCCAATATTCCTCCAACTTTTGCAGATCTTTAAATATTAACAGGCGAGCAGACGTTTCAGTTTGTATTACTTCAATTTAAATTGTTTTTGTAAGGATTTAGGTGGGATTTAACACACATCAGTATTAGAAAGACGGACCTGTCATTACTTAATCATCTGCCAGATCCTACCTGAAATCTCCACTCTCCCACAATCTCAACGTTGGGGGTTTTGTACGTATTTCTTTATAAATATATTACAACTAATTAATCTAATCATATAGAACGCTAATGAAATGTTTGTGGTAATGTAGTCAGTTACATCCTTTATCCATACTGGTGCTTTTTGTTACCATCATCTCACTGTGACCATGTAAATATCTGTATTACAGAGCCATTTAGTGCATAATAGATCTCTAGGTCACAAAACCACCATGGAGCATAGGGGAAAAGTGGGGATGACCACATGGACTACAGAACACCGTAGTGCGAGATGAAGCCGATACAGAGAATAACATTGCAGCAAGATCGATGCTTTGCAATATCCTAGTGTTCATTCTAGCACCCTACACCTGTCACAAGGCGTGCAGTTCCTCTTTCCTGCCTGGGGTGTCTCTCTCTGCTCTGGTGCTTCTAGCACACACTAGTGTGTATATTAGAAGTTTGCTGCATCAGCTGAGTGTGCTAGAAGCACCAGAGCAGTGAGAGACACCCCAGGCAGGAAAGAGGAACTGCACCAGTTTTGGCAGGTGCAGGGTGCTGGAATGAACACTAATATCCTATTATACCCATGTCTACAGAGCAATTTATCATAGGGACCAATGACATTGGGCTGCAAAACTATACCCCAGAATATGGCAAGGTGGGGAATAAGAGAGACACAGCAGTAACAAATACACACAATAAAAAAATTGTATGTACAGATGGGGCCAAAATACGCATTAATGTGCATGCGCCTGTTAGATCACAGGGAGTTTCCAGGACCTTGGTGGGGGGTCAGTAGCTTCCTGGTGTAATTGAATACATCAAATTAAATGGGGGACATCTGGGAACACTAGCTACTGTGGGGGCAGATGACCGTTTCCCAGTATAGACATGAGAAGGGGAGCGTGAACTCACTAAATAGTTGTCATCCTGGAAGGCGTAGTGCAGGGTAGTGATCCACTGACTGTCTCCGTTCACCAAGACGTCTCTCTCTTCCCGGAAACAGGCTGTCTGAGGAGCAGAAAGGCAGCAATGTCACAGAGCGATCTACACACAGGCAGGTCAGTCACATGGGTGCTGAGGCAGAGCCTCCATCTTACTACACACAGGCAGGTCAGTCACATGGGTGCTGAGGCGGAGCCTCCATCTTACCACACACAGGCAGGTCAGTCACATGGGTGCTGAGGCAGAGCCTCCATCTTACTACACACAGGCAGGTCAGTCACATGGGTGCTGAGGCAGAGCCTCCATCTTACTACACACAGGCAGGTCAGTCACATGGGTGCTGAGACAGAGCCTCCATCTTACTACACACAGGCAGGTCAGTCACATGGGTGCTGAGGCATAGCCTCCATCTTACTACACACAGGCAGGTCAGTCACATGGGTGCTGAGGCAGAGCCTCCATCTTACTACACACAGGCAGGTCAGTCACATGGGTGCTGAGGCAGAGCCTCCATCTTACTACACACAGGCAGGTCAGTCACATGGGTGCTGAGGCAGAGCCTCCATCTTACTACACACAGGCAGGTCAGTCACATGGGTGCTGAGGCAGAGCCTCCATCTTACTACACACAGGCAGGTCAGTCACATGGGTGCTGACGCGGAGCCTCCATCTTACTACACACAGGCAGGTCAGTCACATGGGTGCTGAGACAGAGCCTCCATCTTACTACACACAGGCAGGTCAGTCACATGGGTGCTGAGGCAGAGCCTCCATCTTACTACACACAGGCAGGTCAGTCACATGGGTGCTGAGGCAGAGCCTCCATCTTACTACACACAGGCAGGTCAGTCACATGGGTGCTGAGTCAGAGCCTCCATCTTACTACACACAGGCAGGTCAGTCACATGGGTGCTGAGTCAGAGCCTCCATCTTACTACACACAGGCAGGTCAGTCACATGGGTGCTGAGGCAGAGCCTCCATCTTACTACACACAGGCAGGTCAGTCACATGGGTGCTGAGGCAGAGCCTCCATCTTACTACACACAGGCAGGTCAGTCACATGGGTGCTGAGGCGGAGCCTCCATCTTACCACACACAGGCAGGTCAGTCACATGGGTGCTGAGGCAGAGCCTCCATCTTACTACACACAGGCAGGTCAGTCACATGGGTGCTGAGGCAGAGCCTCCATCTTACTACACACAGGCAGGTCAGTCACATGGGTGCTGAGACAGAGCCTCCATCTTACTACACACAGGCAGGTCAGTCACATGGGTGCTGAGGCAGAGCCTCCATCTTACTACACACAGGCAGGTCAGTCACATGGGTGCTGAGGCAGAGCCTCCATCTTACTACACACAGGCAGGTCAGTCACATGGGTGCTGAGGCAGAGCCTCCATCTTACTACACACAGGCAGGTCAGTCACATGGGTGCTGAGGCAGAGCCTCCATCTTACTACACACAGGCAGGTCAGTCACATGGGTGCTGAGGCAGAGCCTCCATCTTACTACACACAGGCAGGTCAGTCACATGGGTGCTGACGCGGAGCCTCCATCTTACTACACACAGGCAGGTCAGTCACATGGGTGCTGAGACAGAGCCTCCATCTTACTACACACAGGCAGGTCAGTCACATGGGTGCTGAGGCAGAGCCTCCATCTTACTACACACAGGCAGGTCAGTCACATGGGTGCTGAGGCAGAGCCTCCATCTTACTACACACAGGCAGGTCAGTCACATGGGTGCTGAGTCAGAGCCTCCATCTTACTACACACAGGCAGGTCAGTCACATGGGTGCTGAGTCAGAGCCTCCATCTTACTACACACAGGCAGGTCAGTCACATGGGTGCTGAGGCAGAGCCTCCATCTTACTACACACAGGCAGGTCAGTCACATGGGTGCTGAGGCAGAGCCTCCATCTTACTACACACAGGCAGGTCAGTCACATGGGTGCTGACGCGGAGCCTCCATCTTACCACACACAGGCTGGTCGGTCACATGGGTGCTGAGGCAGAGCCTCCATCTTACCACACACAGGCAGGTCAGTCACATGGGTGCTGAGGCAGAGCCTCCATCTTACTACACACAGGCAGGTCAGTCACATGGGTGCTGAGGCAGAGCCTCCATCTTACTACACACAGGCAGGTCAGTCACATGGGTGCTGAGGCAGAGCCTCCATCTTACTACATACAGGCAGGTCGGTCACATGGGTGCTGAGGCAGAGACTCCATCTTACTACACACAGGCAGGTCAGTCACATGGGTGCTGAGGCGGAGCCTCCATCTTACTACACACAGGCAGGTCAGTCACATGGGTGCTGAGGCAGAGCCTCCATCTTACTACACACAGGCAGGTCAGTCACATGGGTGCTGAGGCGGAGCCTCCATCTTACTACACACAGGCAGGTCAGTCACATGGGTGCTGAGGCAGAGCCTCCATCTTACTACACACAGGCAGGTCAGTCACATGGGTGCTGAGGCAGAGCCTCCATCTTACTACACACAGGCAAGTCAGTCACATGGGTGCTAAGGCAGAGCCTCCATCTTACTACACACAGGCAGGTCAGTCACATGGGTGCTGAGGCAGAGCCTCCATCTTACTACACACAGGCAGGTCAGTCACATGGGTGCTGAGACAGAGCCTCCATCTTACTACACACAGGCAGGTCAGTCACATGGGTGCTGAGGCGGAGCCTCCATCTTACTACATACAGGCAGGTCAGTCACATGGGTGCTGAGGCGGAGCCTCCATCTTGCTACACACAGGCAGGTCAGTCACATGGGTGCTAAGGCAGAGCCTCCATCTTACTACACACAGGCAGGTCAGTCACATGGAGCCTCCATCTTACTACACACAGGCAGGTCAGTCACATGGGTGCTGAGACAGAGCCTCCATCTTACTACACACAGGCAGGTCAGTCACATGGGTGCTGAGACAGAGCCTCCATCTTACTACACACAGGCAGGTCAGTCACATGGGTGCTGAGGCAGAGCCTCCATCTTACTACACACAGGCGGGTCAGTCACATGGGTGCTGAGGCAGAGCCTCCATCTTACTACACACAGGCAGGTCAGTCACATGGAGCCTCCATCTTACTACACACAGGCAGGTCAGTCACATGGGTGCTGAGACAGAGCCTCCATCTTACTACACACAGGCAGGTCAGTCACATGGAGCCTCCATCTTACTACACACAGGCAGGTCAGTCACATGGGTGCTGAGACAGAGCCTCCATCTTACTACACACAGGCAGGTCAGTCAAATGGGTGCTGAGGCAGAGCCTCCATCTTACTACACACAGGCAGGTCAGTCACATGGGTGCTGAGGCAGAGCCTCCATCTTACTACACACAGGCAGGTCAGTCACATGGAGCCTCCATCTTACTACACACAGGCAGGTCAGTCACATGGGTGCTGAGACAGAGCCTCCATCTTACTACACACAGGCAGGTCAGTCACATGGAGCCTCCATCTTACTACACACAGGCAGGTCAGTCACATGGGTGCTGAGGCAGAGCCTCCATCTTACTACACACAGGCAGGTCAGTCACATGGGTGCTGAGGCGGAGCCTCCATCTTACCACACACAGGCAGGTCAGTCACATGGGTGCTGAGGCAGAGCCTCCATCTTACTACACACAGGCAGGTCAGTCACATGGGTGCTGAGGCAGAGCCTCCATCTTACTACACACAGGCAGGTCAGTCACATGGGTGCTGAGACAGAGCCTCCATCTTACTACACACAGGCAGGTCAGTCACATGGAGCCTCCATCTTACTACACACAGGCAGGTCAGTCACATGGGTGCTGAGGCAGAGCCTCCATCTTACTACACACAGGCAGGTCAGTCACATGGGTGCTGAGGCGGAGCCTCCATCTTACCACACACAGGCAGGTCAGTCACATGGGTGCTGAGGCAGAGCCTCCATCTTACTACACACAGGCAGGTCAGTCACATGGGTGCTGAGGCAGAGCCTCCATCTTACTACACACAGGCAGGTCAGTCACATGGGTGCTGAGGCAGAGCCTCCATCTTACTACACACAGGCAGGTCAGTCACATGGAGCCTCCATCTTACTACACACAGGCAGGTCAGTCACATGGGTGCTGAGACAGAGCCTCCATCTTACTACACACAGGTAGGTCAGTCACATGGAGCCTCCATCTTACTACACACAGGCAGGTCAGTCACATGGGTGCTGAGGCAGAGCCTCCATCTTACTACACACAGGCAGGTCAGTCACATGGGTGCTGAGGCAGAGCCTCCATCTTACTACACACAGGCAGGTCAGTCACATGGGTGCTGAGGCAGAGCCTCCATCTTACTACACACAGGCAGGTCAGTCACATGGAGCCTCCATCTTACTACACACAGGCAGGTCAGTCACATGGGTGCTGAGACAGAGCCTCCATCTTACTACACACAGGCAGGTCAGTCACATGGAGCCTCCATCTTACTACACACAGGCAGGTCAGTCACATGGGTGCTGAGGCAGAGCCTCCATCTTACTACACACAGGCAGGTCAGTCACATGGGTGCTGAGGCAGAGCCTCCATCTTACTACACACAGGCAGGTCAGTCACATGGAGCCTCCATCTTACTACACACAGGCAGGTCAGTCACATGGGTGCTGAGACAGAGCCTCCATCTTACTACACACAGGTAGGTCAGTCACATGGAGCCTCCATCTTACTACACACAGGCAGGTCAGTCACATGGGTGCTGAGGCAGAGCCTCCATCTTACAGACAAACGCATGCACGCGCCAAACTGCCAGCTAAAATATGATAAACAGTTCAACAATATTTGGCCTGTTTGCAATTTATAGAATTTTTTTATATATATATATATATATATATATATATATACATACACATATATATACATACACACACATATATATATATATATATATATATATATATATATATACATACACACGTATATTACATACACTATATGAAGTAGTTTACATGCAGACTTTACATATTATTTAAATTCAGCCTTGTCCCCTATAAGAAGCTTTAGATCCACGTTGTGTAACTATATTTGGGAACCAGGGTGGCTGACGTTCCCAGTGTCTGCAGTAAAACACTAACATACTACTAATGGGATAGAAAACAAATAATTCTGTCCAGCAAAAAAGAAACCCTGTTTCTGTATTCCAGTTGTGCGTCTCACCCGTACTTGGCAATGGTGCCCGCTCGATCTGCCAATTAGCCAGCGCAAACTACGCACCAAAGCCAACGCCGTCAGCACGCAGGTTTGTGTGCTTTTCCATCCTGCCAAGCGCAATTGCACAAAAGCAGTCACAATAGAGCATTTGCGCTTCAGCATTACACTTTTGCAGATCCTAAATACACTTTTTATCTGATCATTCAGTACACAGGGGAATATCCCACATCTGCGTACACATCTAATCATCCACCACAATGCACGACCGCGACACAGTACGAGTAACAATATTCTGAGATCCGCTCCTGCCAAATTACAGCACGCTATTTTACAGAACAGAAAAGAGTTGTCTCTTGAACATGGCGAGCTGAAAGGCGAGATTGACAGGACTGAATAAAGATGGTGGGCAAAATACAAGGGAATGCAAACTTCTCTCCCGGCTCTTATCCCGGCTGGGAAGCCAACACTATACAGGTCATTGTGATTACATAACATAGGATCGCTAAACACGTAACGTGTACTATAAATGACTTTACTAAAAACAGCTACAAATAGCACTAACCACTGTATGAGCAAATCTATACTAGTAAGATATATTTAAAGGTACTGCGCCAATAATGATAGTGTGAGGTAATCAACATAAGGGGAGACGTATCAAGCAGTGAAAAAAAAGTGAAGAAGTGGTTCAGTGGAGGGGTTGCCCACAGTAACCAATCAGCTTCAAGGTAGCATTTATCAAGTACATTCTATATAATGATTGGTAGAAGCTGATTGGTTGCGACAGACAACTTTCTCCAATGGTCCACTTCTCCACTCATTTCACTGCTCGATGCACAAATGTATCAACTTCTAAAGTTAGTACTGTAATTTACATATTGTAGAAAAACAAAATTCAGGATATAGTTAGAAGTGAAGGAGTTTGTAACCAGACTGCGATCATGCGGGAACATTTTTTCTATGCAAACCTAATTTCCTTCCCCAAGTATATTTAAAGACAACTTTAGCAGAACCATGTATAACCAAGAGAAATATTTGCGTATTGCAAAGAATTATGAAACCTCTTAGTGCAAAACAAAAGGACATTAGACCTCACAGCTTTGTTACTTGCCTAAAAGCACCGTCATAGGCTCTCTCGTTATCTACAGCTTGATCAGCCCTCGAATGCGTATTTATTAAAATGTATTTGTAAAGCAGCAGCATATTCTGTGGGCGCTTTACAATTGGGAGCAAAACAGTAATAAAATGAGAGCGGGTGTGAAAAAACAGACACAGGAGTATATTCAAATGGGCGCGCAGTTTAGCGATGTAAAAAAACCTTGCGCCCCATTTTGAATTACCACAGGTATGCGCGCTCCCGATTCCTGCAGTATCCAATAAAAAAAAAAGTACACTTACATGCCCTGGGGTCTCTGCGGCTCCCAGTGGCCTCCCCTCCCTCTTGGCACTGGGGAGGGGGGGCTGCTAGAAGTCCTGGGTCCAGACGCTCTATGCACCACTTCGGAAAGTAATTAAATGACTAATTAAGCTAATTGGAAACTTTCAATTGCTTAATTAGTACTCAGGGGGGGGGGTGCCGCCGGGGTCCCAGAGCAAGTCCCGCTGATTTTTCATAAAATTTATTTTTGGAAAAAATCAGACCCGCTCTGGAGGTGCGAGGGGAAAAAAAAAAAAAAAAACGCACCTAATTGAATAGCAAAAATCCCGCACCTGCAGGAAAAACCTCGCAGGTGTGGAATTTTTGCTATTCTCGCCCCCAATTGAATATGCCCCATAGAGGTAAGAGGGCCCTGCTCACAAGCTGACATTTCGTACAGAAACCGAAACTTGATACATATGGTTAAGCGCAACATATTGCTTAATGATCCACCCAGACTGCTAGGGTAAAAAGTACTTCGTTGGCTAATTGATCCAGTCACACAGCAATGTTGGTCTGGTGTTAGTGGGATGCGCGAGTATAAAAAGAGAACACATGTAAGTTTTGTGTGAACTGTATTGAGGGACGGCACTTGAGTAGAATAGTTTCTGGAGGTAACGTGGGTAATTCGGGAACTTGATAAGCTGCCTGAAGAGTAGAGCTTCAAGGGAATTCATTGGAAGGCTGAGGAAGAGGAAACCATTTAATGTAGGATGTTATCTATCTTGTCCTTTAGGTAGGGAGCCAGATCTTGGGCTCTGATGGCAACCGGTGGGAGGGATGACATTTAAATGTACTAAAAAGGGGTTAGAAGCCCGAGCAGAGATGAGAGACTGAAAGCATATTTGTTTGGCAGTGTCCAGAGTATTTCCATAGGAGTGGTACATAGCAAACTATGGGGCAGGGACGGATTGGCCGTAGACTTCAGCAGGAACTTTCCCGGGGGGCCAAAGGCTCGGGGGTCTGCTGGCTGCAGGTTTTTTCTTTTTATATATATATTAAACGTTTTCCCCGGCCCTGAGTTGGCACTTCCGGGTACAGATGCGGCCACGGGCCATAACAGAGCAGGGGGAGGCAGTCTGGCAGGAGTAGAGGAGAATGGCCCCTTCTCTCCTCCCTGACACTGCTGGTTGCTGGAGCTTTGCCGTCACAATCTAGTGACCAACCCCAGCGCGAAAACCAGGGGGGACTGAGGACCTCATCTGCTGCCTGTTTATGCCTCTGTCAGGCATGCTGGTCCAGATCTTCTCCGTCACTTGTTGGGCCAGAGCTTTGCCCCTGCTGTGCTGTCACTGTGTAACCGATCACAATAGGATCGCTGAGTCAGTCCTTTACTCACAACATTCTCTCTCTCTCACACTGCTCCCCATCTCTCTCTCACACTGCTCCCCGTCTCTCTCTCTCACACTGCTCCCCGTCTCTCTCTCACACTGCTCCCCGTCTCTCTCTCTCACACTGCTCCCCGTCTCTCTCTCTCTCACACTGCTCCCCGTCTGTCTGTCACTGCTCCCCCGTCTCTCTCTCTCTCACACTGCTCCCCGTCTCTCTCTCTCACACTGCTCCCCGTCTCTCTCTCTCACACTGCTCCCCGTCTCTCTCTCTCACACTGCTCCCCGTCACACTCTCACTGCTCCCCGTCACACTCTCACTGCTCCCCATCTCTCTCTCTCTCACACTGCTACCCGGTCTCTCTCATACTGCTCCCCGTCTCTCTCACACTGCTCCCCGTCTCTCTCTCACACTGCTCCCCGTCTCTCTCTCTCACACTGCTCCCCGTCTCTCTCTCTCACACTGCTCCCCGTCTCTCTCTCTCACACTGCTCCCCGTCTCTCTCTCTCTCACACTGCTCCCCGTCTCTCTCTCTCTCACACTGCTCCCCGTCTCTCTCTCTCACACTGCTCCCCGTCTCTCTCTCTCTCACACTGCTCCCCGTCTCTCTCTCTCTCACACTGCTCCCCGTCTCTCTCTCTCACACTGCTCCCCGTCACACTCTCACTGCTCCCCGTCTCTCTCTCTCACACTGCTCCCCCGTCTTTCATACTGCTCCCCGTCTCTCTCTCACACTGCTCCCCGTCTCTCTCTCACACTGCTCCCCGTCTCTCTCTCACACTGCTCCCCGTCTCTCTCTCACACTGCTCCCCGTCTCTCTCTCACACTGCTCCCCGTCTCTCTCTCACACTGCTCCCCGTCTCTCTCTCACACTGCTCCCCGTCTCTCTCTCACACTGCTCCCCGTCTCTCTCTCACACTGCTCCCCGTCTCTCTCTCTCTCACACACTGCTCCCCGTCTCTCTCTCTCACTGCTCCCCGTCTCTCTCACACTACTCCCCGTCTCTCTCTCTCACACTGCTCCCCGTCTCTCTCTCTCTCTCACACTGCTCCCCGTCTCTCTCTCTCACACTGATCCCAGTCTCTCTTTCACACTGCTCACCGTCTCTCTCTCTCTCACAATGATCCCAGTCTCTCTCTCATACTGCTCCCCATCTCTCTCTCTCTCACACTGCACCCCGTCTCTCTCTCTCTCTCACAATGATCCCAGTCTCTCTCTCATACTGCTCCCCGTCTCTCTCTCTCTCTCACACTGATCCCCGTCTCTCTCTCTCACACTGATCCCCGTCTCTCTCTCTCTCGCTCTTCTCCATTTTCCAGGGTTTTACCACATTTCCCATTGTACAAAGCACCGTAAGGCTTCGTCCTGATGGGTAATGCCATCTTCAGGTGGCATTACATAATATAAACGGAAGCCTACGGATTTCTTATCGAGATGCTCCCCCTTGGGAGGGACCCGATCGGATCCTTCCCATCACTCCCCTCCCCTCTCCTCTCCTCCCCCCCCCCCTCGCGCAGCCTGCAGCCTTCTGTGCATAAGCAGAACGACGGCAGAGAGACTTCTGGGTGTTAAACCCGGATGTCCCGCTGTCCGGAGCCATCGCACAGGACAGATCTTATCGAAGCTGCCCTTTGCGATATTCTAGGTACGTACCGCGGTAATCAACCATGGTATGTACCCAAAGACAGGCGGGATGTACTTTTCCAGGGCCACTTTATATTCCCAATCTGCCCCTGCGCAGATGTATTAAGCTCTGGAAAGTGATACATTGGAGAGTGATAAAGTGCCAACCATTCAGCTCCTAACTTTCATTTTTCAAACACAGCCTGTAACATGACAGTTAGGAGCTGAATGGGTGGTACTTTATCACTTTCCAGAGCTTAATACATCTCCCCCTATATATGAGAGTGTCAGTAGAAATACGATATTTACACGAATGACGTTCTGCTTTACTAGAAAATGTTACTTTAAAGCGTCATGGTGGACATTGGTATCGATGTGGAGGGTGTAAAATAGCTGGAGCCACTTCACCAAGGTCCATTTGTAAGGTTTGGTTAAGATTTGTGCAATATCCGGTGAACTGTGATTGGCCACAGGTTGGTCCGTCTGTGAGCATTCTATCAATACGATTGCGCACGTTGGTCTGTCTGTGAACGTTCTATCGCTATGATAAGCTAGAGCTTGGTCAGTGTATGAACATTCTATTGATCTGATTGGCCCCTGGCTGGACTAACCATGTGACTTCTAGTTATTTCACTGGCTACTGGTTAGCACCTCTGTGTATAATGTATTCTATTGATATGATGGGCTACAGGTTGGCCTGTGTGCGAAAGTTCTATTGATCAAATTGTTCACAGAGGTAGACCAACCTGTGGCCAACCTATTGATGATCTTGGCTATTAATTAGTATAGCTCTGCGAAACGTAGAGTGCGTTTATGGATAGCAGGACGCTCAATGCCCCGGGAACTCGCCAATGCTCTGACACACAGGGCTCCTCATCCATGATGTTTCAGGTGAGATTTGGGTAAATCCGATCCAGGCTCCACTAGTGGGATTTCTAGCTATAATGAAGAGCACAGAGAGCCTGGTACCTGAGACATTTCAAAACATCCTCGCGGATAGAAGCCAGCCCTGCTCCTGGCCATAAGCTTCACTAAAAACATGTCCGACATTCTTAGAGAAGTGCGACCGGCTGCCAGATAACTTGTATAATCAGCTACAGTGTAGCAGGAAAAGTACAGAACCAGCGGAATTGCTGCGGGAACTTTTAACCTCTCTGCAAAAGTTTTCCTTGGCACGATCGCCCGAAATCGGTGAGCGGAGAAGAGGTTTCTGAAGAAAGTCACGATGGATTTGTCGCCAAGACAAACGTGTTTTTCCCAGAAAAATGATCTTGTGAAATGCGCGAGGGGGGGCTGGGGGGTGTTTGTTTAAAACTACCATAGAATATAAACAAGCACGAATCTAATGCAATCAACCTGTTCTCAGGTTGGGAAGAGCTGTAGGAATTATCTGTTTTAGTTTGTGGGGAATCCGATAATCATGATTTCAGCCCCTGTTACAACTTCATTAGACACAGCTACATATAGAGGAGGACTGGGGACCGGACAGTGATCCTGAACATCTAGCCCGTCATATACTTCATCTCCTTGCCACCCATGAGGATGAAACGTTTTCAGTGCGCTATGGCAGGTCCCTAACGGTTATGCGGTCGGAATATCGACAGGTTCCGAATGTCGACATGGACTTTAGGTCGACAAGCAATAGGTCAACATTCAAATAAGTCTGCATGGTTAAAACGTTGACCTGTTCAAAATGTCGACTTTTAACATGTCGATTGCCAGGCTAAGAGCAGCAAGAAAAAAAAAAAGCCAGCTGACATTCTGGTGTCGACATGTTAAATGTCCACAATCAAAACCTGTCAACATTCTGAATGACGACTTTCATAACACACCCCTGTAAAGTGCTTTCCATTAAAGTCAATATTTTTTTTACTTTGTTTTAATATCTCAAAATAAAAAGCTCATGAACACCTGCAGTGAGTAAGCAGTAAGAGGCGGGGGGTGTGAGGGAGATGACTACTCAGAAATCCCCCGAGGAACCAATTTTATGTTCTTCTTCGGAGACGGAGACACTTATCTCGGTCTCTACGCTGTGACTGGCCGCGCCAGCAACATATGCCCAGCTGCTCATCACATGACATTTGCTTCGGCGGTCCGGCAGGCAGTATCAACCCAATATATGTGTATGTATGCATTATTAATTATATATATAATTGTGTAGCAATATCAAACTAGGTGGCGATAGTGAGCCACGGATTCTGTGTGGGAATGGAGGGATACGCCCACACAGGAAAGAGAAAAAGGAAGTGTCACCACACCTAAGGGCTGCTTTGTGGACAGAGCCCAGATAAGTGCTAATGAGGTCGACCAGCCAGGCTGCCAGAGGAGAGGGTCCAAGGGGACTCTGACAGCCAAAGAGCCCAGTTGAGCGCCAGGAGACCAGTGTCCAGACCTGCAAGAGGCAAGGAGGACCACAAATGTCTGTCTGTGTGAAGTTGTGGAAGCCAAGCCTGGCCAGTGTCCATACTTGCATGTGGTGCAGGGAGGACCACAAGAGAGACTGTGTGAAGACCTAGAGGCCAGGTTATGTTTGCAGTCTAGCGGCCCATTATAGTAAGGGTTCAAGAAGTGAGGTAGTGCCCTGCATGGGGGGCTAGGTGTTTGTTATTTTGTTCCTGAATACGGACAGTAAAGCTCCATTTATTTTCATTTAAACATGAAAAGCTGCATGTGGATCTTTATTATGAACCTAGGCTCTGCACCACTGACCCCTCTACCAAGCTAAATTACGATGGATGGATGGACAGAGACCCAACTCTGGTCAGCAGTGCACGTGAGTGCGATCATCGGCAATCTGCGCATGCGCAGGACCCATTCTGCGATTGTGCAGAATGGGTCCTGCTAACTAACACGCTAGCACTTGAATGCATCTGCCTGATTGACAGGCAGAGGCATTTAAAGGGTGGTGCGGGGGCGGCTGGCGTTCCCGGAAACGGGACGTGTCCGCCCCGTTGCCCAGGAGTGGCCAGTCCAGAGACTGCGTGGATGTACGCAGTCCGCTGGGCTCGTAAGCCGGCCAGCCAGTCTGAGTGAGCTGAGGCTTACTCAGCTGGCTGGCGCCGTCCACCATCGACCACCGATGATCGCGATGGTGATCCCAGCACTGCTACCTCCATGCAGCTTTGCAATTGCAATCTTTGCTGAATAAGGCCCCCCCTGTGTGCATAGAAAAACTACAGGGGTATTTCACATTAAGCTGACTGGGGAGTACTTGTTTTTTTTATCACATGTTCATGTGATATAAAAGGTGTAATATGGGCACACAGTGACCCGAGGGAGGGGCAGAGCTGCCTTTTCTGTGGTTACCCATTAATTTACCCTAGTTGCCACCACTGCCAATACTGGCTAGGAAGAGCCTGGTCACCTAATATCAGTAGATGGGTGTCACAGTGTTCTTTATTTTGCCCAATGTTGTAAATGTAGCCGAGCGGCACCGATCAGACCTGATGTTACTGCGTATAAAGCCCCAGTATATTCCCATGGGGAAGAAATACAGTCAGAACTTCAATAAAACTATATTCAGTGCGGAACAGTATAATAGATCTCCCGCTAACCTGCACTTATTGCTCCGACAGGCTTACAGTAAATACAGGAACGTAACAAGAACACACTTCCTCTTCCGTGGGAACTGTGTATACAGAAGACAGAAGGGGAAGGTGACATTTTCCAGCAAACTCACCCCAGCTTCCTAAACTCTAATACATGTAGGTCAGCAAATTCTGCAGGGACTTTACACTGAGGAAAGATGAGTATTAGGCTGAGAAACGAGTCCTGTAATTTCCCATGATACGGTCTATACGAGGATGTAGATAATGTTCCATTTGAACGTTAGCATGGACTTTAATAAACACAGATTGCATAGAAATGAGGGCTCACCGCTTGTATTGTACCACGTTAGACATAGATATAAACTGGAAAGAGAAACTGACAGTCATCGTTGTCTAAGTCAGGGGTCGGGAACGTTGGGTTGGCTAAAATCTGGTCAAGCTCAGTTTACCAGTTCTACATAAATCTGATTACTAATAATTGTACAAACAAATAAACACAATGCTTATTATTAATTAATTACTTTAAAGTGGGGGGAAGGGAGAGAGCGCCAGGATCAAAGAGTTGGTGGCAGCCGGCAAGACCAATACACCAAGTTTAGGTCATACTTACCTACTCTCCCAGAAGTTGCAGGAGACTCCCATCTTTCGGGCAGTTTCCCGAACCTCAGGAAGAGTGGGTGGAGCTCCCAAATCCCACCCACTTCCTGACATGGAGATAATTCCCGGGAATCATTGAGTCTGTAGGAATTAGGACGGGGATAAAATTAAACAGCTGCCTCATTTTAGCCCCCGCCCCTTCCTCACGTACCCATGATTCGTGGCATTGACCCTTGACGTGGGTGGGGCCTAATTACATACAGAGCCCGGCCCAACGCCCCAAATGGTCAGCAGAGTCTCCTCTCCCAGAGAGGAGAGTTAGAATGTCAGCAAGTTTATTTAGGCTTAACTGTATTGTTTGCTATCGGCAACTGAATAAACAGCGAAATTGCTCTTTTAATTATAAAATATTGGCGTGAAACTTAAAAATGTTCCGCATGGCGAATTTGGCGCGTACGGCGCTTGATGCTGAACCCTGGGGCTAAGTGAACAAAATTTAATCGCAAGCTTTCAAGACAACTCAGATCACCTGCTCACGCAAGAGACCAAAGTAGTCTGAAACGTTTTACATTTTCTAATAAAGGGCGTCACAGTCACTTAAACTAAACCTTTCGGTTCCATTTTTTGGAATTCAGCGTTTACTATTCCTGGTTTTGGTTTTTATGGCAGATTAACAACATGTGCGATACATAATTATACCATAGAAACCTGAAATACTCCATGTATGTTTGTGTTTAACTTGTTTTTATTTTACACAAAAGAGGGCCTTAATCAGGATGGATCGCAATTGCGGTCTCAGCTGCGTAATCGCACGCAACAGAGCCGCGAAAACATGGCAATGTCTGCCACAGCTCCACCAGCATAGAGACGCCCACTTCTGCTTTCTCACATCCGTCCAACCTCGCACTACTGCGTAAACATCGGTACCATCACGCAGCGACTTCAAACGGACAGGCACGCCGGCGTTTTTACTACCACTCCCCCGGAGACGACATCCCCAAACGCTCACAGCCTGTCACTTACTCTGCAATCGTCCGTCATCGCAGTGCCATCGTCGCGCACTCGCAGTGCGGCTTATGCGCAATGCATAACAATAGCTCGATCTGTTCCACGGACAGGAGCAGTTTAGGGTTTCATCATCCCCAGTAATTGTAGCTGTGGGGACAACAGCCTGTCGGGGGAAGCCCATTGGATTGTGCTGGGACCCTCCTGGGGGATCAGATACCACAATGATTAGAACATACAGCGGATGTGCTGTTATAATGCGTCTCCCAGACCCTCTAGAACGCCATCAGGGCACTTTCTCGCCACATAATTATTTAATCTGTGTATTTTCATTATGTATAATCGGTAAAGCGGTTTTATTGCATGTGACTACACGGTCTAAAAACTAATTTGTAACGTTGATATGTTCCCACCTCAGCATAGCGCTAGGGACCTTGCAGCGCCTTATAATATAACAATAATGGAATGGCGTATCTGACTCGGTGTAAGAGCATAGCAGCGGTGAAGGAAGGCATCAGAAGAGATTCAGCAAGGTCCCTGACTGAGATTTCAAGCTATTTCAGGATTATCTAAAATACAAGACAAGAACTTGGTAGGGTTTATTACATTTGCGAGCAAAGACACACATGTGTGGTAAATTTAGTCTTTCAATTAGCTAGTAGCCAGCGACCGAACGTCTCATCACCTCATGCCTCATACCTCAGTGGCGGTGCTTGTCCAGTGGGAGTTTAGAGGCGCCAGTCTTACGGGTTCAGCACACAAAATGGCTGCCTCCACTGAATCTACTCTAACCAATTGGAAACCAGGTGAACGGCGCAGCATGTGATAGAACCGCGCACATAGGTTACGCTAGAATTTACCCAGAGTTAACGATTTCTATATTTACAGATTGCTCTGTCAGGGATACCGATGTAGAAAAGCACCACATAAGTGGCATTAAACATGAAAAACTCCAGATAACAAGCGTGATTTATGGCTGATTAATGGGTCATGCAGCAAATGATGAATTACACAGTCTGCAGTTGTAGCTTCTGCTCAGTGGGAGCTGCCACCATCACACTTACAGTAAGTCTCACGTCACTGTACTGATCTAGACATGGTCAGAATATAGAAATTCTATCACAATGGAAACTCTTATTTAATACTTTAAAAAAAAAAAAGCTAAATGAGATGTAAAAATGAACATGGTAAATGACCGGCTTTAGCCTGCATTCCTGCTGAAAGCAGTTCATTGGCTCCCTATTAATGATTTCATGTGTGAGACAGACTTTTGCAGCAATATGGCAAAGGACTCCGAGCAACTAATTAGTAATTGTCTCTGTAAACTGGCCTGATAGGAAGAACCACCTCACTCACTCCCTCCCCAGCTGCATGGTCTTAGAGGGAGAGTTGTTAAGTGTTGAGCTCTCCACAACTTCTTATTTAACCATTCCCAATTCCTATGCACAAATTGTACACAAATAGATCTTCTGCCCTTATACAGCTATTATTTCCAACAGGGGGACGTGTTTTCGTGGTTACTCAGCAAACCCTGCAGGAGGAGAAGGAGAACCATGAAAGGTCACAATCGACAGGAGATTTTCATTTAGGGAAGACGACTATTTTAATACCTCTGGAAAGAGGCTTTTCTCATCCCAGCCGCTGCCATGGTGCACTTTGTTTATCAAATATTTCATTTCCAGGGAAATAAGGCCAGTTAAGCAAATGAGAAAGGTCTTTTTTTGGGGAAATTGTTCCTTCCTTGGGCCTTCAAACGATTATACTGTAATCAGGGTTAGATAACCGGTAGTTCTCCTGCAGTTGTGGAACTACAAGTCCCAACATACCAGCCCAGCTTTGGGACTAGAAGTTGTTGAGCAGTGACTTGCCTGCTTTGTCTTCCACTGGGGCTTCCAGGAGAAGGTTGTGATCTGATAATAAATGTATATAAAGTCTGTATATAAATGTGGGCTTATCTTAGACTTAAGGACCCTAACGTGCAGAGGCGGAGCGAGACTTAGGATACATCATCAGTGATGCTTTTTACAGGGGGGGGGGGGGGGGGCGAGTATATTTGCAGCTGATGATGAAACACGATAATGACAACAACGGACTGTTTAATATAGACCCCTCTAGTACTTCATTCATTTTCAGTGCCCCGGCTGTCCGTTCAGATTACATATTTCTAATTTCCTCTGGATTTAGCTGGCTGTAGTGGGCCGTTTATAATTAATAATAATCACATATAAATACGGGTTCTGCACTATAGATAGTTAAAAAGTCGACAGTGTCTAGATAGACACCAGATGTTAGACAGGCAATAGGTTGACAGGGACAAAAGGTCGACATGGAAGGTGATCTACATGGTCAAGTCGAAATTTTTTTTTTTTTTTAGGGTTAGGCACTTACCCAGACTTTTTGGCACGTACCGGAGGGTTAGGCACTAGAAGGGATGGTTAGGGTCAGGCACCTACCCCGACAGTTAGGTTTAGGCACCAGGAGGGAAAGTTAGGGTGAATATGTAGGGTTAGAAGAAAAAAAAAAAAGTGTCGACCATTTTTGTGTAGACATTTTCACCATGTCGACCATTTGTACCTGTTAACAGTCTTCAATGTCGACCTTTTGTCCCTATAGACCTATTACCAGTATAACATCTGGTGTCTATCTAGACATTGTCAACCTTTTAACTGTCTTATTTTTTATACAATACCCTTAAAATATGGCCAAGACAATATTTCCTCGTGCATTCGGGACAGTGTCTCTATCGTAGGGCATACATAGGCGCATCTGCACAGCTGGCATGCGCGGGGCATACATAGGCGCATCTGCACAGCTGGCATGCGCGGGGCATACACAGGCGCATCTGCACAGCTGGCATGCGCGGGGCATACATAGGCGCATCTGCACAGCTGGCATGCGCGGGGCATACATAGGCGCATCTGCACAGCTGGCATGCGCGGGGCATACATAGGCGCATCTGCACAGCTGGCATGCGTGGGGCATACATAGGCGCATCTGCACAGCTGGCATGCGTGGGGCATACATAGGCGCATCTGCACAGCTGGCATGCGTGGGGCATACATAGGCGCATCTGCACAGCTGGCACGCGTGGGGCATACATAGGCGCATCTGCACAGCTGGCACGCGCGGGGCATACATAGGCGCATCTGCACAGCTGGCATGCGTGGGGCATACATAGGCGCATCTGCACAGCTGGCATGCGCGAGATGCAGAAATGCTGCTGGATTTTGAGCTGGTTGTAACCTGTGAAACATGTGCACACTCGCGGGTCTGTATTTTATCCAGACGTTTGTCGCGCACTATGCATTCACCTCTGAACGAGGCCCATAATGCCCCATAACCACATTAATTAGCCAGGTGCACAGGGAATAAGAGACCCCAGTAAGCCGGCTACGTGCGACGAAAGGTTACTATGAGGATTATACCAGATCTGAAAACCAAAACCACCCAATCAATACCCTATTGTCCGTACCCCAATCACTAACTGCGACATAGCCATCTTACACCCGACATAAAGCAGCAAAACATGAACGCTTCGCTTGTTGTGACACTAATGAGCCGCTGTGTCACTCCGGTAACCCGTACAGAGCTCTTGTGAGGACTACGTCACGCATTTTCCAATGACATAAATAATGTGTGATTAAAAACATGATCAGTAAAATAACTGAATTTGCCAATAAATAATATTGTAAGAGTTGTCCGCACAAGCCAACTGCCCCCTAAGATAAGAACAGGTTAAAAATACATTTTATGACATAACTCCCTTTACACGTAATAGTATCATCCGCTGCAATTAGCAGGGTCCCAGCAAGCTATCATCTTAAGGCGTTTCCCTAAATATATTAGAACAACTCAATTTTACATCCAAAAAGACTACACTGAACGTGCGCCGCCAACTACGGTAAAGGATGTTTGTAAAAAACTGTTCCATAGGTGGCAGTACAGCAAGGCATTGAGCCTATCCAATGCTAGCAAGTCACTCATTAGGCCAATCAGTTAGGGAATCTTCATCCACAGGGATTGTATTAAAGCAGCGAGTGTGTATTGCAATCATCCAACTGTACAATGCTACAAGAAGCTGACACCGCGAATACCCCAACACCGTCTTTCTGCTCAGTCACGCCAAAACTGCGCAAACTTGTTCGTTTATTTAAAATGACAAATCTGATTGAGATATAAATTTACGAAGGATTTATAAAAAACAAAAAAACGGCATCACCCGTCCCTCAATCGCAGAGAGGTGCAAAGGTTCCTTCATAAACAAACGTGATGTGTTAATAAATCCGACCCCACATCTAACAACCTAACGCACACGTCTCCAGCTAACAACATTACCAGCTGCGAACGGTTTCATTTCCACGCGGCGACTTTCGCTCTAGCACCGGGAAATATCTCAATCTCTGCGTTTTTCTGCTCACTGGAAAATATTTGCACTCAGCGACCTCAGTCTGCGGTCACAAAACCACACGGGATAAAAAGAATGTAGAACCGTACAGGAAAAGGATCCTCTGGGCAACGGCTACAAAAGTACGCTGGCCTTTATCTCCGACGATCAGAGGGTTTACAGATATTAAAAGAAAATGGAAAGGAAGAAAAAAAATAAAAAGAGAAAAATGTCTTTATTCAGCTAATATATGTCTAAACGGCCTTCCTTCCAAGAATTATAAATAGACATGAGAGGCTTTTTTCCTATGTAAGGCGTGTTGAGCCCCTCTTCCCAGGAGCCGGTTCTAGATTTCTGCAAGCGACGGTCTGTTACGAAGCAATTGCAGCAATATTTTTGCAGTTGCCGTTACCCCTGGAAGGGGGGTTATGGAAAGTCTGTCTTCCCGTATTGTGTTACACTACAGAATCTGACCTACAGCATCCACACCCTAGACAGCTGAATGACAAAAGTGACATTCTTCTGCGGGGAGAGAGACCCTTATCCTCCCCTATTCCTTCTGCGAAGTCCCACTGCGCCAACACTGCACTGAGATGGTTACGTCTGTTTTATAAACCACATTTCATATGTTTGTAATTGCTTATACAGCAATTAATATTTAAAGCACTCCTATCATCTGCCGAGCTTCAATGGAAGTAGACATTTTGGGAGAGATTCCATTAAGCGCGCGGTTTCTGCGATGTGCCGCAATGCACACTTTCAGGTATTACGGTACAGAAAACATTGCTCACTCAGGCTCTGTGAGGTCATTGGGTCATAGGTTGCCCTAACAGTATAGTGTGCCCCCAAGATGGCTGCAACGCCCGGTACTCTCGCGGGAAGGGAGCACAGTCCGCACAACTGAAAGGATGATTCTCTGGGTATCTTGTACTTTGCATTTCATAGATGGTATTCACTCACTGCAGCCATTGTAGTGCGCCCAAGATGGCTGTCTAATTTGTAATCTCCGATAGCACGCTTTGGGCGGTATTCAATTGTGACGGCGTGTCTGATCTCCCGTCTAAAGTGACGAGAGATCGCGGGACGTTACTCAATTGTTGCAGATTTTCGCGCTGGTCGGGTTTAGCCGCGTAAAACAGCTACCCCCGACCAAAGTGCTGGGCGCGACTGCGAAAAGTGCCAAACAGGTCACTTTTCGCCCAGAGGCTGCGAGCTGAAATGGTGCGCCGGCAGCTGATCGCACCCGACAGGAGCAACAATTGCATAGCTCCTGTCGGGCGTGTTCGGGGATCGATACAATTGAATTGCTCCTGTCGGTAGTGTAGGGGGGGGCGATACAATTGAATAGCTCCTGTCGGTCGTGTAGGGGGGGCGATACAATTGAATAGCTCCTGTCGGGCGTGTAGGGGGGGGCGATACAATTGAATAGCTCCTGTCGGGCGTGTAGGGGGGGGGCGATACAATTGAATAGCTCCTGTCGGGCGTGTAGGGGGGGGGCGATACAATTGATTACCACATTTTGAGTTCTACTGCAGAAAAGCATGAAAAAAAAAAATCATGCCCACTGTTATCAGTTCAAGCCACAAAATGGCTGATCCGGTGACAGCGCTGGTTTACAGTTCGTAACAAATACAATTGGTGTAGATGTGAAATGGACAAACCATCTGGCTACAAATTTTCTTTTTATTTATATATATTTTTGCAGGGAAGATACTGCACAGTATTTATTTTGACACAGATCTAGGGTGCGACCAACTATAATTTGACACATTTTAAATCCCCACCCCCAGGACACGACACTTTTTTGCCTAGGTGCCAAATTACACCTTGTAGCTGACAGCCCCCATCAGCTTACAGCAGTGCTTCCAAACTAATTCATGTGACTGTACCGAATGTCTCCATCGGGAATGTGTTGTGCACTCTGTGGGCGGAATTCAATTATTTTCGCGGCACGGATCTCCCGTCTAAAGTGACGGGAGATCGCGGGCCGCTATTCAATTGTTCCAGCTGATCGCACCCAAAGTGGGAGAGTTTAGCCGTGTAAATCGGCTAACCCGGACCAAAGTGCTGTGCGCGATCACGAAAAGTGCCGTTTGGGGGCCCAAACAGGTAACATTTTCGCCGATTTCAGCTCGCACCCCCTCTGGGGCTGCGAGCTGGAATGGAGCACTGGCAGCTGATCGCGCCCGACAGGAGAAACAATTGAATAGCTCTGTTGTCGGGCGAGATGGGGGCTGTAAACAATTGAATTCCGCACTGTATGTCTGCAGACCTATAATAGTAATGCCCCATTCATCCCGTGCATTCGGCCTCCTGGCTTATTACATTTGTGCCTTTTTTTATGCATTTGAATTGTGGATTGTTAGGATACTTAGCAGCGCTCATCTACAAATCATTCTATTTTACTTTTGGGGGTATGAAATTGGAAGGACAATCACCATTTGCAGTCATACAGGATGGGGGTGCATTGCATTTACAGGGGACTGTTAGCCTGCAGATCAGCCCACACACAGTTTAATCAACGGTAGAATGTTATTCTCTAAAGAGGACCCTCCCCCTAGATTATTATTAGATTGTGATTGTTGATGGAATCCAGCTGGGATTCGGAAATTAAAGGAGAACTAAACCTAAGCTACAAGTCTCCTGATTTATTTATATATATATATATATATATATATATATATATATATATATATATATATATATATATATATATGAACAACACAGAACATTCACAAATATTGGAGGTATTTACACTGTATTTCAATCTTCTATGCAGTGTCCTTTAAAACGTTGTTCTGTTGAGAGGCTGTGTTGTCCTAGAGGGGGAGATGTATCAAGTCTTGGAGACAGAGAGAGAGAGAATGTGGAGAAGTTGCCTATAGCAACCAATCAAACTTATGTCATTTTATCTAGCAAAGTCTTTGAAATGTCGTAAGCTGATTGGTTGACTTGGGCAACTATCTCTCCACTTTACCTCTCTCACAGGCTTGATGGATCCCGCGCATAATGTGATTACAGACAGGAAGTCTGCTGTGCACATGATAAATATTGTACCCCCAATCACAAGATCTCCCGTTCTAGTATAATCTCACAACTTGTATAGATATTATTTATTCAGCAATGCTAGCGGGATGTAGTTTGGAAGCAGACGGTCTAAATGCAGACCGCCAGCTTCCAGACTTTCTAATCCCAGCGTGGTACTAATGACAGGCGTTGAGTTTCATTAACCAGACGCCGGAAGACCGACGCTCGGAATACCGAACAAAGGTAAGCCGGGCGCGGACAGCCGCAGGGGGGAGGGTTAGGTTTAGGGCTCCCGGGGGGACTTAGGGTCAGGCACCCCCCCCCCGGGAGGGTTAGGCTAGGGGAAGGGGGGGGGGTTAGGGTTAGGCACCCCCCGGGGAACTTAGGTTTAGGCTGCGGGGAAGTGGGGGTTAGGTTTAGACACTTAGAGGGGTGATTAGGATTAGGCACGGGGGGGGGGGGGGGAGGTTAGGGTTAGGCACCCCTAAGGGAGGATTAGGGGGTTAAATTAGGTTAGTTTATACTTACCTTTAGGACGATCGGGATCTTCACCCTTGTCGGGCTGCTGCTGTCAGGATTTGAACCGCCGGCTATGCGGCCGGCAGTAATACCTACTACACCCATGCTAGTAGTTATGTTAAATAAGCCAATTTGTAAAGTAGAGCAGTCATGTTGCAGAGTAAAGTCCTGTCAGGCTATAAGTGCTCAGAGGTGGATTGTACGGGCTCAATTTACGACACTCATTGGATGCACCTTATGACCCGCTGTGTCTGGTTGGTCCAAACCAGGGAACATTTTGCTCCGTAAACTAGAAGATCATCTAGGTATGGAGAGGGACGCAAAATATCTGAGGTGCAGAGCGCAAAAGTGTATTCGTCAAATGAAAAGTCCGACCTCCTTATTAGTGCCAATGAGTCCTAATGGAAGCAGAAGGTGAACCCCAAAGACCTTCAGCTCTGGGCTGGTGCAGAAGTCAATTCCTTTTGTTAATTGAAAATAGGTGCGCTCACCACCACGCAGCATGTGACATCCCTAAACACAAGCCCCAAGCACAGCGTTGTAGGGTTTTAATAAATCTCACTCTGCAAAATTAAATCTAAAAAAATGCAAACCGTGACCCTAATCACATTTGGGCAAGCACTAACGACTCTGCAAACACCCCCACCTTGCTCGCCAAGGCCAGGTCCACATCAGAACGACGGGCAATCGGGACAAATTCCTTTCGTCCCGAAGCATCCGTGATTGCCCGTACACACTGTGCAATTTAATTAACGACGGAACGATATCTTGTTCAGTCCTCCATTAAACTGCACCACCAGGTACACGATATCTGCTGACTGGCCGCGCAGCATGGCCAACCGGAGGATGTTTGATACGATGCGCAGGAGCGCGCAAATGTGCATAGTCATACACACTACGATTTGTCGTTCCAATTAGACAAATCGTGCAGATATCGTTCTAGTGAGTACCCGGCCTTAGACCATGCGCTACTGACCAACGTGGATTAAGCCGCCCCTCATATATGTTCTATATATTTCACATTATATCAGTGATGCCATTGTCCTCCTACCTGTATATATCAGACTGTGTCAATGAAACCAAGAGAGATAATTTCCTCTTTCATTCAATCGCAGAACACAAAAAAAAAACCATCCCCTATAACCACACAAGGAACTTGCTTCATTTCTCTTCATTATATAAAATATGCATTGGAATATAATCTATTGACATAATCAGTGTAATGAACGAATCAAAGGATCAGCGAACAAAATGGAAGCAAACTACAATTTTGCTGCGTGGTCCAGTCAGCCGGATCACCTCGGCCTTCGCTGGGAGATGACTGCGCACATTGTGACCACATTTATGCCTAATAATCATCCAATTAGTATAGATCAGTCATCACTGGACATTCTTAGCAATCTCATACACAAAAATACCCGTTTTGGGGCCATTTGACCAAAATCGCCTGCAGTAGCGTAGCGTTTGTGGCTAGCTCTATTGCTGACCGCTACAGGAAGCGGCACACAGGAGGCCAAATCTGGTAAATCCCCAAACTTACAACAGCAACGTGAAAATCAGCTGTATTAATACGAGATAGGTTTCTCAATCAATTTGGTCCCTTTAAAGCGTCAGACTGCCCTGTCCCTTTAATACAGTGGTGTCAAACTTGGGCCATCCAGCTGCAGTGGAACTACACATCCAGGCAGGCACTGCCACAGTTTTGCTATTAGGGCTTGCTGGGATGTGTAGTTCCACTGCAGCTGGATGGCCTGAATTCGACACCCCTGCTTTATTACTTTCCAAACAACTTTCTGTGAGCACAGAGCCGTCACATCCCCCTCTCACCTCTGCTCTTTTCAACATCTCCCATTTATTCAGTATTTTCATGGCGAATACCTTTCCGGTATTTTTCATCTTCACCACCGCGACCTGCAAGAACGAAAGCAGAAGATTAGTCAGTTTTAGGAGTTTAATCCACGCTAGCAGGACAGGTCAGGGGCCAGACAGGTGCTAGGTATATAGCTGTACAGCTAGTGTACAGGTGTACTTCTATTCATCTCTATAGCTGCTCCTCAAGGGACTGTTGTTACATACAGGAACAAATAGCACCTAAAAAAAATAAAATACTATCTACACACACATTATAATTATATATATATATATATATATATATATATATATACACATACACACATATATACATATATTTATATAGATACATACACACACATTATTTATATATATATATATATATATATATATATATACATACACATACACACATATATACATATATTTATATAGATACATACACACATTATTTATATATATATATATATATATATATATATACACATACATACACACACACATATATATATATATATATAATCAGCAACCAATCAGATTCTACTTATCATTCATCTAGTACCGTCTAGAAAATATTAGCTAGAATCTGATTGGTTGCTATGGGCAACAACTCCATCTCTGTCATTTTTATGGTGCAGGCTACACTTCCTGCCAGTAGGCCTACTGAGTAATATGGCACCTTAATTAATGTGTCTGATAACCGAGACCATTAACTTGTGCTGAATGTATCAGACTTTTCTTTTTTTTGCAAAGTTTACCATTAGTCATATGGTGCCATCTATAGACGAAGAATACCGTACAGGCAGCTATTCTGTGGGCGCAAACCAATATTCATAAACTATGCAAATAGTAATTACATTCTACATATTATATAGCAGAGGTCCCCAAACTCTGCCACAGGTGACTTATTTAGTACCTCAGTCAATTTAGCTCTGCCCCAAAAATGGTCTGCCTCCATTTTGTTTAGGTGACAGGTAAATTTATACTTTAATATGAAGCCTATTACCCCTCCCCCACCACCTTCATCCGAATTGGTAAAATGGCTTTGCGTCCGAATGACGCTGTTGGGCTAGAGCAATACGGTCAGTAGATGCGCAAGTGGAAGAGCGCGTAATACAAATGGTGGGCATGACACCCACATTTATAAATTGCTTGGCATGGATTAGGTAAGTTCCATTATTTTTAATCAACACTACTGTCAGCTATACTACAATATAAAGCCCTGCAGAGAGCACTGAGGTATTCAGGATAAACCAGTTACTATTAGATGTATTTTTATTTTAGGAAACAGGAAGTGGGTCACTAAAATATTTTCCACTAATAAAATTCCCCCCCTTCATTCCGTACAGATCGGTGATGTTCCAACATTTCCATTGCGAGCGTTATAAACACATGCAGACTGGACCACAACAGAAAATGGGGACTATAAGGAGGAGGAAACTGGGAGCCGCAAATTAAAAGTTGGAGGGGCCACATCTGGCGCTCTGGCACCTAGAATCATTTCCAAGCGCAAGCGAGTGGTCACCCGCACCGGGTTCTAGAACATAACAGTCTGCTCCCCTTCCATTACTATCGCTAGGGGAGGGGCTACGTAGAGCTACATACTAACAGTCTGCTCCCCTTCCATTACTATCGCTAGGGGAGGGGCTACGTAGAGCTACATACTACCAGAGAATGGTTACTTCTAGAAGGTGCGCCGATGCTATAACAACTGACTGATTAGCAATTTATTAAAACCTGTAAGTGGTAGACTTTCTATTATAATGGGACAACTTGCTTGTACAATGGATTATTAAAAACTGGGGGAAAAGTGTGTAACACACGGGATGCAGTCAGGATACCGGCGGGCGCTATCCCGCTTGCCGATATCCCAACACTTACACCCTGACATGGGACTAAAGATAGGCGTCGAAATCCTGACGCCTATTATTAGCCCCACTACGGAATCCCGACACCTGGCATGCCGAAGGAAGGTAAGCCGAGTGTCCTAGCGTCTAGCCGCGCGGGAGGGGGGTTAGGGACCCCCGGGGGGGGACTTCGGGCTAGGCACCCGGGAGGGTTAGGGTAGGGGGAGGGTTAGGGTAGAGGAAGGGGAGGATGAGGGGGTTTAGGCTCAGGCACCACTAGGAGGGGTTAGGCACCCCCCTGGGAGGGTTAGGTTTAGGGTGCGGGGGGAGGTTAGGTTTAGGCACTGACCGGGGGAGGTTAGACATCCCTAAGGAAGAGTTAAGGTTAGCAGGGGGTGAGGGGAGAGTTAGAGTACTTACCTTCAGCTGTTGAAATTTCAACATTTCAACACGCTGGGCTGCCGCTGTCGGTATTTGATCCGGCGGCTAAACAGCCGCCGCCATTACATACCGACTCCTTATAGACTAGGATTTAAAATAAAAGATCTTTAGATTGTAAGCGCTCAGGAGCAGGGCCCTCCTTCCTCACTTATACCATCATATCCTTCTCACTGCCAACAGCAGCACCAAACCTTTGGGTCCTGCGCCCGGCTGCGTGTTTGGGCATTATGGCTGCTGATGCAGGAAGGTTTATAAACCGCGACCATGTTCTGTAAGTCACTGTTTTCTTGTTCTGTTCATACTGTTTCTGTACTCTGCGTTTTTGTGTATATACATACAAATATACACAGACACACAATACTGCCACTACATCGTTTATTAGATGACTGGTTTTCTCATACGTATCACTATAGTCACATAATACACAGAGGAAATGTAGTTACAATATGGTTATATACAGATGTGTCCTAGGTCATCTAGCCTCAATATTGCATTCAGAGCGATACGATTGGCGTGAGTGAGCCTCCAGGTGCTGTACAGCTCTGCTAGCGCCAGGCGTCTTTTTTTTGGGGGAGAAAGTGTGTCTAAGTCGCAATGTTATGGGATTCGGCTGCACCAGCAGACTGTACTAACTAATGTGATATGTGACACCTGTATATCTGTGTGCTCCTGAGTCTGTATATAGGAGACTGTACTAACTAATGTGATATGTGACACCTGTATATCTGTGTGCTCCTGAGTCTGTATATAGGAGACTGTACTAACTAATGTGATATGTGACACCTGTATATCTGTGTGCTCCTGAGTCTGTATATAGGAGACTGTACTAACTAATGTGATATGTGACACCTGTATATCTGTGTGCTCCTGAGTCTGTATATGGGAGACTACACTGAGTAATGTGATATGTGACACCTGTATATCTGTGTGCTCCTGAGTCTGTATATGGGAGACTGTGCTGAGTAATGTGATATGTGACACCTGTATATCTGTGTGCTCCTGAGTCTGTATATGGGAGACTGTGCTGAGTAATGTGACACCTGTATAACTGTGTGCTTCTGAGTCTGTATATGGGAGACTGCGCTGAGTAATGTGACACCTGTATATCTGTGTGCTCCTGAGTCTGTATATGGGAGACTGCGCTGAGTAATGTGATATGTGACACCTGTATATCTGTGTGCTCCTGAGTCTGTATATGGGAGACTGCGCTGAGTAATGTGACACCTGTATATCTGTGTGCTCCTGAGTCTGTATATGGGAGACTGCACTGAGTAATGTGATATGTGACACCTGTATATCTGTGTGCACCTGAGTCTGTATATGGGAGACTGCGCTGAGTAATGTGATATGTGACACCTGTATATCTGTGTGCTCCTGAGTCTGTATATGGGAGACTGCGTTGAGCAATGTGACACCTGTACATATGTGTGCTCCTGAGTCTGTATATAGGAGACTGCGCTGAGTAATGTGACACCTGTATATCTGTGTGCTCCTGAGTCTGTATATGGGATACTGCGCTGAGTAATGTGATACCTGTATATCTGTGTGCACCTGAGTCTGTATATGGGAAACTGCACTGAGTAATGTGATATGTGACACCTGTATATCTGTGTGCTCCTGAGTCTGTATATGGGAGACTGCACTGAGTAATGTGATATGTGACACCTGTATATCTGTGTGCTCCTGAGTCTGTATATGGGAGACTGCACTGAGTAATGTGATATGTGACACCTGTATATCTGTGTGCTCCTGAGTCTGTATATGGGAGACTACACTGAGTAATGTGATATGTGACACCTGTATATCTGTGTGCTCGTGAGTCTGTATATGGGAGACTGCGCTGAGTAATGTGATATGTGACACCTGTATATCTGTGTGCTCCTGAGTCTGTATATGGGAGACTGCGCTGAGTAATGTGATACCTGTATATCTGTGTGCACCTGAGTCTGTATATGGGAGACTGCACTGAGTAATGTGATATGTGACACCTGTATATCTGTGTGCTCCTGAGTCTGTATATGGGAGACTGCGCTGAGCAATGTGACACCTGTACATATGTGTGCTCCTGAGTCTGTATATGGGAGACTGCGCTGAGTAATGTGACACCTGTATAGCTGTGTGCTCCCGAGTCTGTATATAGGAGACTGCGCTGAGTAATGTGATATGTGACACCTGTATATCTGTGTGCTCCTGAGTCTGTATATAGGAGACTGTACTAACTAATGTGATATGTGACACCTGTATATCTGTGTGCTCCTGAGTCTGTATATAGGAGACTGTACTAACTAATGTGATATGTGACACCTGTATATCTGTGTGCTCCTGAGTCTGTATATAGGAGACTGCGCTGAGTAATGTGATATGTGACACCTGTATATCTGTGTGCTCCTGAGTCTGTATATAGGAGACTGTACTAACTAATGTGATATGTGACACCTGTATATCTGTGTGCTCCTGAGTCTGTATATAGGAGACTGTACTAACTAATGTGATATGTGACACCTGTATATCTGTGTGCTCCTGAGTCTGTATATAGGAGACTGTACTAACTAATGTGATATGTGACACCTGTATATCTGTGTGCTCCTGAGTCTGTATATGGGAGACTGTGCTGAGTAATGTGACACCTGTATAACTGTGTGCTTCTGAGTCTGTATATGGGAGACTGCGCTGAGTAATGTGACACCTGTATATCTGTGTGCTCCTGAGTCTGTATATGGGAGACTGCGCTGAGTAATGTGATATGTGACACCTGTATATCTGTGTGCTCCTGAGTCTGTATATGGGAGACTGCGCTGAGTAATGTGACACCTGTATATCTGTGTGCTCCTGAGTCTGTATATGGGAGACTGCACTGAGTAATGTGATATGTGACACCTGTATATCTGTGTGCACCTGAGTCTGTATATGGGAGACTGCGCTGAGTAATGTGATATGTGACACCTGTATATCTGTGTGCTCCTGAGTCTGTATATGGGAGACTGCGTTGAGCAATGTGACACCTGTACATATGTGTGCTCCTGAGTCTGTATATAGGAGACTGCGCTGAGTAATGTGACACCTGTATATCTGTGTGCTCCTGAGTCTGTATATGGGATACTGCGCTGAGTAATGTGATACCTGTATATCTGTGTGCACCTGAGTCTGTATATGGGAAACTGCACTGAGTAATGTGATATGTGACACCTGTATATCTGTGTGCTCCTGAGTCTGTATATGGGAGACTGCACTGAGTAATGTGATATGTGACACCTGTATATCTGTGTGCTCCTGAGTCTGTATATGGGAGACTACACTGAGTAATGTGATATGTGACACCTGTATATCTGTGTGCTCGTGAGTCTGTATATGGGAGACTGCGCTGAGTAATGTGATATGTGACACCTGTATATCTGTGTGCTCCTGAGTCTGTATATGGGAGACTGCGCTGAGTAATGTGATACCTGTATATCTGTGTGCACCTGAGTCTGTATATGGGAGACTGCACTGAGTAATGTGATATGTGACACCTGTATATCTGTGTGCTCCTGAGTCTGTATATGGGAGACTGCGCTGAGCAATGTGACACCTGTACATATGTGTGCTCCTGAGTCTGTATATGGGAGACTGCGCTGAGTAATGTGACACCTGTATAGCTGTGTGCTCCCGAGTCTGTATATAGGAGACTGCGCTGAGTAATGTGATATGTGACACCTGTATATCTGTGTGCTCCTGAGTCTGTATATGGGAGACTGTGCTGAGTAATGTGACACCTGTATATCTGTGTGCTCCTGAGTCTGTATATGGAAGACTGAGCTGAGTAATGTGATATGTGACACCTGTATATCTGTGTGCTCCTGAGTCTGTATATGGGAGACTGCGCTGAGTAATGTGATACCTGTATATCTGTGTGCACCTGAGTCTGTATATGGGAGACTGCACTGAGTAATGTGATATGTGACACCTGTATATCTGTGTGCTCCTGAGTCTGTATATGGGAGACTGCGCTGAGCAATGTGACACCTGTACATATGTGTGCTCCTGAGTCTGTATATGGGAGACTGCACTGAGTAATGTGATATGTGACACCTGTATATATGTGTGCTCCTGAGTCTGTATATGGAAGACTGCGCTGAGTAATGTGATATGTGACACCTGTATGTCTGTGTGCTCCTGAGTCTGTATATGGGACACTGTGCTGAGTAATGTGATATGTGATACCTGTATATCTGTGTGCTCCTGAGTCTGTATATAGGAGACTGCGCTGAGTAATGTGATATGTGACACCTGTATATCTGTGTGCTCCTGAGTCTGTATATGGGAGACTGCGCTGAGTAATGTGATATGTGACACCTGTATATCTGTGTGCACCTGAGTCTGTATATGGGAGACTGCGCTGAGTAATGTGTTATGTGACACCTGTATATCTGTGTGCTCCTGAGTCTGTATATGGGAGACTGCGCTGAGTAATGTGACACCTGTATAACTGTGTGCTCCTAGGTCTGTATATGGGAGACTGCGCTGAGTAATGTGATATGTGACACCTGTATATCTGTGTGCTCCTGAGTCTGTATATGGGAGACTGCGCTGAGTAATGTGACACCTGTATATCTGTGTGCTCCTGAGTCTGTATATGGGAGACTGCACTGAGTAATGTGATATGTGACACCTGTATATCTGTGTGCACCTGAGTCTGTATATGGGAGACTGCGCTGAGTAATGTGATATGTGACACCTGTATATCTGTGTGCTCCTGAGTCTGTATATGGGAGACTGCGCTGAGCAATGTGACACCTGTACATATGTGTGCTCCTGAGTCTGTATATAGGAGACTGCGCTGAGTAATGTGACACCTGTATATCTGTGTGCTCCTGAGTCTGTATATGGGATACTGCGCTGAGTAATGTGATACCTGTATATCTGTGTGCACCTGAGTCTGTATATGGGAAACTGCACTGAGTAATGTGATATGTGACACCTGTATATCTGTGTGCTCCTGAGTCTGTATATGGGAGACTGCACTGAGTAATGTGATATGTGACACCTGTATATCTGTGTGCTCCTGAGTCTGTATATGGGAGACTACACTGAGTAATGTGATATGTGACACCTGTATATCTGTGTGCTCGTGAGTCTGTATATGGGAGACTGCGCTGAGTAATGTGATATGTGACACCTGTATATCTGTGTGCTCCTGAGTCTGTATATGGGAGACTGCGCTGAGTAATGTGATACCTGTATATCTGTGTGCACCTGAGTCTGTATATGGGAGACTGCACTGAGTAATGTGATATGTGACACCTGTATATCTGTGTGCTCCTGACTCTGTATATGGGAGACTGCGCTGAGCAATGTGACACCTGTACATATGTGTGCTCCTGAGTCTGTATATGGGAGACTGTGCTGAGTAATGTGATATGTGACACCTGTATATCTGTGTGCTCCTGAGTCTGTATATGGGAGACTGCGCTGAGTAATGTGACACCTGTATAGCTGTGTGCTCCCGAGTCTGTATATAGGAGACTGCGCTGAGTAATGTGATATGTGACACCTGTATATCTGTGTGCTCCTGAGTCTGTATATGGGAGACTGTGCTGAGTAATGTGACACCTGTATATCTGTGTGCTCCTGAGTCTGTATATGGAAGACTGAGCTGAGTAATGTGATATGTGACACCTGTATATCTGTGTGCTCCTGAGTCTGTATATGGGAGACTGCGCTGAGTAATGTGATACCTGTATATCTGTGTGCACCTGAGTCTGTATATGGGAGACTGCACTGAGTAATGTGATATGTGACACCTGTATATCTGTGTGCTCCTGAGTCTGTATATGGGAGACTGCGCTGAGCAATGTGACACCTGTACATATGTGTGCTCCTGAGTCTGTATATGGGAGACTGCACTGAGTAATGTGATATGTGACACCTGTATATATGTGTGCTCCTGAGTCTGTATATGGAAGACTGCGCTGAGTAATGTGATATGTGACACCTGTATGTCTGTGTGCTCCTGAGTCTGTATATGGGACACTGTGCTGAGTAATGTGATATGTGACACCTGTATATCTGTGTGCTCCTGAGTCTGTATATGGGAGACTGCGCTGAGTAATGTGATATGTGACACCTGTATATCTGTGTGCACCTGAGTCTGTATATGGGAGACTGCGCTGAGTAATGTGTTATGTGACACCTGTATATCTGTGTGCTCCTGAGTCTGTATATGGGAGACTGCGCTGAGTAATGTGACACCTGTATAACTGTGTGCTCCTAGGTCTGTATATGGGAGACTGCGCTGAGTAATGTGATATGTGACACCTGTATATCTGTGTGCTCCTGAGTCTGTATATGGGAGACTGCGCTGAGTAATGTGACACCTGTATATCTGTGTGCTCCTGAGTCTGTATATGGGAGACTGTGCTGAGTAATGTGATATGTGACACCTGTACATATGTGTGCTCCTGAGTCAGTATATGGGAGACTGCGCTGAGTAATGTGATATGTGACACCTGTATATCTGTGTGCTCCTGAGTCTGTATATGGGAGACTGCGCTGAGCAATGTGACACCTGTACATATGTGTGCTCCTGAGTCTGTATATGGGAGACTGCACTGAGTAATGTGATATGTGACACCTGAATATATGTGTGCTCCTGAGTCTGTATATGGAAGACTGCGCTGAGTAATGTGATATGTGACACCTGTATGTCTGTGTGCTCCTGAGTCTGTATATGGGACACTGTGCTGAGTAATGTGATATGTGACACCTGAATATATGTGTGCTCCTGAGTCTGTATATGGAAGACTGCGCTGAGTAATGTGATATGTGACACCTGTATGTCTGTGTGCTCCTGAGTCTGTATATGGGACACTGTGCTGAGTAATGTGATATGTGACACCTGTATAACTGTGTGCTCCTAGGTCTGTATATGGGAGACTGCGCTGAGTAATGTGATATGTGACACCTGTATATCTGTGTGCTCCTGAGTTTGTATATGGGAGACTGCGCTGAGTAATGTGACACCTGTATATCTGTGTGCTCCTGAGTCTGTATATGGGAGACTGCGCTGAGTAATGTGATATGTGACACCTGTATATCTGTGTGCTCCTGAGTCTGTATATGGGAGACTGCGCTGAGCAATGTGACACCTGTACATATGTGTGCTCCTGAGTCAGTATATGGGAGACTGCGCTGAGTAATGTGATATGTGACACCTGTATATCTGTGTGCTCCTGAGTCTGTATATGGGAGACTGTGCTGAGTAATGTGACACCTGTATATCTGTGTGCTCCTGAGTCTGTATATGGAAGACTGAGCTGAGTAATGTGATATGTGACACCTGTATATCTGTGTGCTCCTGAGTCTGTATATGGGAGACTGCGCTGAGTAATGTGATACCTGTATATCTGTGTGCACCTGAGTCTGTATATGGGAGACTGCACTGAGTAATGTGATATGTGACACCTGTATATCTGTGTGCTCCTGAGTCTGTATATGGGAGACTGCGCTGAGCAATGTGACACCTGTACATATGTGTGCTCCTGAGTCTGTATATGGGAGACTGCACTGAGTAATGTGATATGTGACACCTGTATATATGTGTGCTCCTGAGTCTGTATATGGAAGACTGCGCTGAGTAATGTGATATGTGACACCTGTATGTCTGTGTGCTCCTGAGTCTGTATATGGGACACTGTGCTGAGTAATGTGATATGTGATACCTGTATATCTGTGTGCTCCTGAGTCTGTATATAGGAGACTGCGCTGAGTAATGTGACACCTGTATAACTGTGTGCTCCTAGGTCTGTATATGGGAGACTGCGCTGAGTAATGTGATATGTGACACCTGTATATCTGTGTGCTCCTGAGTCTGTATATGGGAGACTGCGCTGAGTAATGTGACACCTGTATATCTGTGTGCTCCTGAGTCTGTATATGGGAGACTGCACTGAGTAATGTGATATGTGACACCTGTATATCTGTGTGCACCTGAGTCTGTATATGGGAGACTGCGCTGAGTAATGTGATATGTGACACCTGTATATCTGTGTGCTCCTGAGTCTGTATATGGGAGACTGCGCTGAGCAATGTGACACCTGTACATATGTGTGCTCCTGAGTCTGTATATAGGAGACTGCGCTGAGTAATGTGACACCTGCATATCTGTGTGCTCCTGAGTCTGTATATGGGATACTGCGCTGAGTAATGTGATACCTGTATATCTGTGTGCACCTGAGTCTGTATATGGGAAACTGCACTGAGTAATGTGATATGTGACACCTGTATATCTGTGTGCTCCTGAGTCTGTATATGGGAGACTGCACTGAGTAATGTGATATGTGACACCTGTATATCTGTGTGCTCCTGAGTCTGTATATGGGAGACTACACTGAGTAATGTGATATGTGACACCTGTATATCTGTGTGCTCGTGAGTCTGTATATGGGAGACTGCGCTGAGTAATGTGATATGTGACACCTGTATATCTGTGTGCTCCTGAGTCTGTATATGGGAGACTGCGCTGAGTAATGTGATACCTGTATATCTGTGTGCACCTGAGTCTGTATATGGGAGACTGCACTGAGTAATGTGATATGTGACACCTGTATATCTGTGTGCTCCTGACTCTGTATATGGGAGACTGCGCTGAGCAATGTGACACCTGTACATATGTGTGCTCCTGAGTCTGTATATGGGAGACTGTGCTGAGTAATGTGATATGTGACACCTGTATATCTGTGTGCTCCTGAGTCTGTATATGGGAGACTGCGCTGAGTAATGTGACACCTGTATAGCTGTGTGCTCCCGAGTCTGTATATAGGAGACTGCGCTGAGTAATGTGATATGTGACACCTGTATATCTGTGTGCTCCTGAGTCTGTATATGGGAGACTGTGCTGAGTAATGTGACACCTGTTTATCTGTGTGCTCCTGAGTCTGTATATGGAAGACTGAGCTGAGTAATGTGATATGTGACACCTGTATATTTGTGTGCTCCTGAGTCTGTATATGGGAGACTGCGCTGAGTAATGTGATACCTGTATATCTGTGTGCACCTGAGTCTGTATATGGGAGACTGCACTGAGTAATGTGATATGTGACACCTGTATATCTGTGTGCTCCTGAGTCTGTATATGGGAGACTGCGCTGAGCAATGTGACACCTGTACATATGTGTGCTCCTGAGTCTGTATATGGGAGACTGCACTGAGTAATGTGATATGTGACACCTGTATATATGTGTGCTCCTGAGTCTGTATATGGAAGACTGCGCTGAGTAATGTGATATGTGACACCTGTATGTCTGTGTGCTCCTGAGTCTGTATATGGGACACTGTGCTGAGTAATGTGATATGTGATACCTGTATATCTGTGTGCTCCTGAGTCTGTATATGGGAGACTGTGCTGAGTAATGTGATATGTGACACCTGTATATCTGTGTGCTCCTGAGTCTGTATATGGGAGACTGCGCTGAGTAATGTGACAACTGTATAACTGTGTGCTCCTAGGTCTGTATATGGGAGACTGCGCTGAGTAATGTGATATGTGACACCTGTATATCTGTGTGCTCCTGAGTCTGTATATGGGAGACTGCGCTGAGTAATGTGACACCTGTATATCTGTGTGCTCCTGAGTCTGTATATGGGAGACTGCGCTGAGTAATGTGATATGTGACACCTGTATATCTGTGTGCTCCTGAGTCTGTATATGGGAGACTGTGCTGAGCAATGTGACACCTGTACATATGTGTGCTCCTGAGTCAGTATATGGGAGACTGCGCTGAGTAATGTGATATGTGACACCAGTATATCTGTGTGCTCCTGAGTCTGTATATGGGAGACTGCGCTGAGTAATGTGACACCTGTATATCTGTGTGCTCCTGAGTCTGTATATGGGAGACTGTGCTGAGTAATGTGATATGTGACACCTGTACATATGTGTGCTCCTGAGTCAGTATATGGGAGACTGCGCTGAGTAATGTGATATGTGACACCTGTATATCTGTGTGCTCCTGAGTCTGTATATGGGAGACTGCGCTGAGCAATGTGACACCTGTACATATGTGTGCTCCTGAGTCTGTATATGGGAGACTGCACTGAGTAATGTGATATGTGACACCTGTATATATGTGTGCTCCTGAGTCTGTATATGGAAGACTGCGCTGAGTAATGTGATATGTGACACCTGTATGTCTGTGTGCTCCTGAGTCTGTATATGGGACACTGTGCTGAGTAATGTGATATGTGATACCTGTATATCTGTGTGCTCCTGAGTCTGTATATAGGAGACTGCGCTGAGTAATGTGATATGTGACACCTGTATATCTGTGTGCTCCTGAGTCTGTATATGGGAGACTGCGCTGAGTAATGTGATATGTGACACCTGTATATCTGTGTGCACCTGAGTCTGTATATGGGAGACTGCGCTGAGTAATGTGTTATGTGACACCTGTATATCTGTGTGCTCCTGAGTCTGTATATGGGAGACTGCGCTGAGTAATGTGACACCTGTATAACTGTGTGCTCCTAGGTCTGTATATGGGAGACTGCGCTGAGTAATGTGATATGTGACACCTGTATATCTGTGTGCTCCTGAGTCTGTATATGGGAGACTGCGCTGAGTAATGTGACACCTGTATATCTGTGTGCTCCTGAGTCTGTATATGGGAGACTGCGCTGAGTAATGTGATATGTGACACCTGTATATCTGTGTGCTCCTGAGTCTGTATATGGGAGACTGCGCTGAGCAATGTGACACCTGTACATATGTGTGCTCCTGAGTCAGTATATGGGAGACTGCGCTGAGTAATGTGATATGTGACACCAGTATATCTGTGTGCTCCTGAGTCTGTATATGGGAGACTGCGCTGAGTAATGTGACACCTGTATATCTGTGTGCTCCTGAGTCTGTATATGGGAGACTGTGCTGAGTAATGTGATATGTGACACCTGTATATACGTGTGCTCCAGAGTCTGTATATGGGAGACTGCGCTGAGTAATGTCATATGTGACACCTGTATATCTGTGTGCTCCTGAGTCTGTATATGGGAGACTACACTGAGTAATGTGATATGTGACACCTGTATATCTGTGTGCACCTGAGTCTGTATATGGGAGACTGCGCTGAGTAATGTGATATGTGACACCTGTATATCTGTGTGCTCCTGAGTCTGTATATGGGAGACTGCGCTGAGCAATGTGACACCTGTACATATGTGTGCTCCTGAGTCTGTATATAGGAGACTGCGCTGAGTAATGTGACACCTGTATATCTGTGTGCTCCTGAGTCTGTATATGGGATACTGCGCTGAGTAATGTGATACCTGTATATCTGTGTGCACCTGAGTCTGTATATGGGAAACTGCACTGAGTAATGTGATATGTGACACCTGTATATCTGTGTGCTCCCGAGTCTGTATATGGGAGACTACACTGAGTAATGTGATATGTGACACCTGTATATCTGTGTGCTCGTGAGTCTGTATATGGGAGACTGCGCTGAGTAATGTGATATGTGACACCTGTATATCTGTGTGCTCCTGAGTCTGTATATGGGAGACTGCGCTGAGTAATGTGACACCTGTATATCTGTGTGCTCCTGAGTCTGTATATGGGAGACTGTGCTGAGTAATGTGATATGTGACACCTGTATATCTGTGTGCTCCAGAGTCTGTATATGGGAGACTGCGCTGAGTAATGTCATATGTGACACCTGTATATCTGTGTGCTCCTGAGTCTGTATATGGGAGACTACACTGAGTAATGTGACACCTGTATATCTGTGTGCTCCTGAGTCTGTATATGGGATACTGCGCTGAGTAATGTGATACCTGTATATCTGTGTGCACCTGAGTCTGTATATGGGAAACTGCACTGAGTAATGTGATATGTGACACCTGTATATCTGTGTGCTCCTGAGTCTGTATATGGGAGACTGCGCTGAGTAATGTGATATGTGACACCTGTATATCTGTGAGCTCCTGAGTCTGTATATGGGAGACTGTGCTGAGTAATGTGATATGTGACACCTGTATATCTGTGTGCTCCTGAGTCTGTATATGGGAGACTGCGCTGAGTAATGTCATATGTGACACCTGTATATCTGTGTGCTCCTGAGTCTGTATATGGGAGACTACACTGAGTAATGTGATATGTGACACCTGTATATCTGTGTGCACCTGAGTCTGTACATGGGAGACTGCGCTGAGTAATGTGATATGTGACACCTGTATATCTGTGTGCTCCTGAGTCTGTATATGGGAGACTGCGCTGAGCAATGTGACACCTGTACATATGTGTGCTCATGAGTCTGTATATAGGAGACTGCGCTGAGTAATGTGACACCTGTATATCTGTGTGCTCCTGAGTCTGTATATGGGATACTGCGCTGAGTAATGTGATACCTGTATATCTGTGTGCACCTGAGTCTGTATATGGGAAACTGCACTGAGTAATGTGATATGTGACACCTGTATATCTGTGTGCTCCTGAGTCTGTATATGGGAGACTGCGCTGAGCAATGTGACACCTGTACATATGTGTGCTCCTGAGTCTGTATATAGGAGACTGCGCTGAGTAATGTGACACCTGTATATCTGTGTGCTCCTGAGTCTGTATATGGGATACTGCGCTGAGTAATGTGATACCTGTATATCTGTGTGCACCTGAGTCTGTATATGGGAGACTGCGCTGAGTAATGTGATATGTGACACCTGTATATCTGTGTGCTCCTGAGTCTGTATATGGGAGACTGCGCTGAGTAATGTGATATGTGACACCTGTATATCTGTGTGCTCCTGAGTCTGTATATGGGAGACTGTGCTGAGTAATGTGATATGTGACACCTGTATATCTGTGTGCTCCTGAGTCTGTATATAGGAGACTGCGCTGAGTAATGTGATATGTGACACCTGTATATATGTGTGCTCCTGAGTCTGTAAACAGAACTTGGCGTAGAAGAACGCTGCGGCCGCTGCATCGCAGCACATTGACAGATGTACAATTGTCGTATATCAATGAATCAGCATAGATTCCGGCTGCGTCCTAGTCGCTTCGCTAGCAGAGTCTCGCGGGTCCAAGCGCGCAGAGAGGGACTGTTTGAGGCAACTGCAAACAAATGTAAATGGCAACATACTGTTCCATAGATTACGTCCGTTCCCCATACATTAATGGTCTTCTAATATCTTGTGCTGGGATTATTGCAATATTTCAGTTTTACAGCTGTTTATTGACTTTTCCTGATACTGTACATTATTTCTATTACCCGCTATTCAATTGTTACACCATCATCCATCACTTTATTAGCGTTTGTATTTTTGTGGCTGTAATATTGTCAAACACCTTCTACGGTTGTGCACAGAGTTATCTTTTGTTCTTAATCTAAATCTTTTATTATTAATGTGGTTTCTACTTAACTAATAATTTAAATAAATTTAAGTTTCCAATCTTAGTAATAAATAGTGCCCGTTTGGTGTCCGAAGAATTCAGCCAATACGAACGTTTTTATGTTTTTAGATATTTAATGCAACTTACATTACAGTGTTCTCCCCAGGCTGTTTTTTGTGGGTGCACCACCCGGAACCCTGCAATTGGGGACAGTATCTGGGAGCTGTATAAAAAGGACCAGATCCTACAGACTTTGCAGCTTTATCATAATCAGATGACTGGGCCTCTAATTAGAGGAGAATTAATATATAAAATGTTATTTCAAGTTTAAATTATTATAAGCTCAGGGTTTAAAACATTTTATTATTGCGAAGGCCCCCAACCGGCTACTTCTTGATGCCACCCGGCTGGAAAAAAATTCTGGGTAGAACACTGCATTAGATGTGCTTATTAGCAGGATCGGCAGACGAGCGCACAGCGGCAGCAGATCGTAATTATCTGCTGGCCGAATGTACAGACATGCTCAATGGCGTTCTCAATGAGCTAGTATGGATCATTCCAAAGCATTGGGCTCGTTTTGTGGCAATACCAATACGGCACAATCGGCAGTGATATCATCAATAAAGCTCTATGGAAGGCCGCCGGTCACAATACCGACTGCTGAATGCCGGCAAAGGATTCATGATAGGCGTCGAAATGCCGACGCCTATCATAATCCCGACGCCGGAATCCAGGAGGAAGCGTGGCCGAACGAGGCAAGTACGGGCCGCCCATTCCGTCTAAGCCTGCTGTAATAAATGCGTCAGGGCGTAGTAGTGCCACGACTGGGACACCCGGACTCACCAGATGCCATCGGGGGCCTGCCGCAGACAAGACGATGTGCTGCTGCCGCATTGATAAACTCTTTGTTTCAAATCACAAAGCGGCAGAAAACAAGTTACTCTTCTCATGCTATTGTCAGATGCTAGATAAAACTTACCCTTTGAATTTAATTTCACATGGGCGAATTATAACAAACTTAATTAAACTAAACACTTTAAAGCTCCTCGTGATATGGGTTTAGGTATCTGACGGAGATAAATGCGTCATGCGCATGGGCTGACAGTCCGACAATTATTTGAATCTCTCTTGTCACGATGGGCTGAATGTTGTTGCGGTCAGCGATAACGTAAAGCCTTCAGCGTGTCCCTTTGCGTGTCCGGAGCTGCCCTTTACGCTCACCCGAGATTGTCTGCCGGTATATTAGGAAAAGCCTCATCCACTTGTACCACGTGACTCATTTTGAAGGTATCCACACAGATTAAATTCAAAAACACATACACAGATATGAGGATCGCACCACATACACCAAACACTTACCAATAGCGGAGGCAGCCCTATTTTACCATGTTACTCAGTTGGGACGTGCAAAGGGATTTTATAGAAATATGGTAGCGTGTAGTAAGCAACATATAAACAATTTTCAGAGTAAAAAGAATCAGTTCTCATATACAATGAAAAGTAATGAAAATGGTTATTATATTTTCAGGGCATTTGATCAGGGTCTGAGCAGCTTTGCCTCATTCGAACTTTATTTCTTGCTTGTCCAGTGTATATTCACATGTACTCGCAGAGATTGTTCACAGCGACACAAAGATAGACGCATTGCCGATGTTTTGTAGAGTCTAGCAACTAATCGGCGCATGTGTGAACCGCACTGACTGCGCATGCATCAAGTTTCATTACTGTTGTCGCTCACAGTGGGGTATTACTTGCAAAGTGATTGACAGGCAGCGACCGCTTGTGGGCGGCAATGGGGGGGCCTGAATTGCAGGCGTGTTGCTCCAGCATCTCAGTTCCCGCGGTCATTCGGTGCGGCCACAGGGTTACTCAGAAGGATGATCGACTAATCTGCAACTGATGCATCATCTCTGTATGCTGTCGCTTGGATTTACAAACCCGCTGATGGGCGTTTCCATACACATCCAGGCGGCTGCAACATTTGCACAATTACACACATTTGTATGTGGCTGCAGCGGGATCAGCTCTCATCTCTGTACCGGGGCCTATGGGCCTGATTCAGAGCCGGTCGCTCTGACAGAGCGCTCGCTCTGAATCAGGGCCGGTCTTTTTTTTTTTTTTTTTTTAGAATGGTTTCCTGGCCGCTCGCATAGCTGTGGGTGATCACCCGCAGCTATAGCGAGCGGCCATAATGATGGTCATGATGGTCAAGACCATCGCGACCATCGGGCTTGAGACGAGACCCTTGTGGTAGGGTCTCCTTGCCGCAAGCCCCAGAGAGATTTCGGCTCTAATAGAGCCGGAATCTCTCCACTGACATCACTCGTGATGTCAGTGAGGCCGGCCCCAGACAGTAGGCATTCTCATGGGAACGCCTCCGTTTGGGTAGCCACCCCCCCCGGCCCGCCCACCAAAGGGGGCGTGCCGTCACTCAACATCGACAGCACGCCTCCTTTGGTGCGAGACCCGGAGCGACGGATTGCCTGTCGCTATCTGGGTCTCGCGCATGCGCACGACGGAGCCGGCTTGCGACCGGGTCTGAATCAGGGGATGTCAGGAGATGGGACGCTGATCTTGTTGGAGGGAGGGACCTGACAACTGATTTGGCTTTGTACGAGGGAACACGGATTCCTTTTAAGGCCCTGGAAAGAACCGGGGAGCCCCATGCAGGGATAGTGAAGGGCCCTCATCAGCGCAGAGCGGTAATGTCGGGCTCACGTGACACAATGCGCAGTCAGACACATCGCTATGGGAAATAAAGATCATATGTCTGACTTGTTAACAGCCCTGACTTGATCCTACTTGTTTGCAGCGGCCACTGAAGCGTTAAGCGCGCTGAACACCACCCACTGGCAAGTGTCCCCCTCTCTGAGCAGATCAATCTTAATGAGCATGAGAACAAGTAACAAGATCTGGAAGACACAATCGCTGAGTGTAAGAAATATAGTTCATATAATGACATGGTGGTGTTTCCTCATTCATCACATGTCTGGATGGAATAGTGCTCATCCCTAGACCTCGTAGTGTGCCAGAGGAATGTGCGGCTATGTCTAGTGCTCCCCGTGTTCTGTCTATGACTACGCTGCAGACCACACGCCTGCAAATTACATGCAGCCTCTCAGTCCCTTTTCCACACAAAGGGGCTGATGGAAGTCAAATGTAAATACTTTATACGTTCACGTGCGTGCGTATAAAGACCGACATGTTCAAGGGTAACTTTAATCACAAGTAACGCTGCCTAATTAAACTCATTAATCTGGGCACTACAAAATTACTGGAATAAATTCTGATACTTTAAAAGAACTTCTGCCTGCAATCACCTGTTGAAAACTCAAAGTTTGTCATTTCATAGAGAAGTTTGTGAATAAGTGACTCTCCTAATTCAGTTCAGTAAAAATGTAAAACAAATAGAAAAAATAAAAAGAAGTTGTTTGCAACCTATTTGTAAAGTATTTGTACTTACTATTTGTAAGTACAGTATCAAGGGGTTTCTGAGTTTTCAACAGACAATTATAGGAATCGAGAATTGTTATAATAATACCCCTTTCAGACAGAAAAACAAATTACCGGGTCAAACATTTCAACCCGATAATTTGCTGATCAACACGGGTCCTTTTTCTGTCTGAAAGGGTCAACCTGGTTTGAAAATCCCGAAATTACGACCCAGGAATTACCTGGGCCGAAGACCCAGGAATTTCGACCCGGGTTGACCCCATTCAGACAGAAGAAATACCTGCGTTAATCAGCAAATTACTGGGTTGAAATGTCTTACCCAGTAACTTGCTCTTCTGTCTGAAGGGGGGTACAGGCAGAGACTGGCAAAACAACGCAACACGCAAATGCCAGGGTAAAAACCGGGATTTCGCCTTTTTCCTGTCTGAAAGTGGTATAAATAGCATTTCCCAGCGTAACCAGTTTTAATAGCGCCAAATATTTTTTTTTCCCCCAATTGGGGTCACCCTCTAACCTTATAAGTATTTAGTTCCTGATCGCCATTAAGTGCCTTACCTCGCCAAAAGCGCCTCTTCCAATCACTTTCAGGATTTCAAAGTCTTCTTTATGTAGACGCAATTGCTTCACTTTAAGGGCAAATGGTTTTGCTGGAAAAGAAAAGAAATGATCTTATTGTGACTGTAACTGAAGAGAACCAATGACGCCGATTGTATTGTCACCCACAAATCAAATCTTATAGGAACAACAATAAAGATGATCCCGGACAGTTTATCAGCACTTAAGTCAATCTGCACATCAGTATGTGAGCGGCCCCCATGGGAATAGCAGGAATAATACTGATCATTGGCTCGTGGGGCAGGAGCCACCCAAAGCAAACTGCAGACAACACTGAGCTGGCTCTGCTCCCACAGACCATCACTAATAGGATTCCCAAGACGACAGATAAAGTCTGGGACACAGCTCATCCTGGAATACTGTACTGCAGGGGCATTCAACATGTAGCCCTCCAGCTGCTGGGGGACTGCAAATCCCAGAATGCCCTGCCACAGTTTTAGTATGCCCAGTAACATTCCAATGTACAATATTTCCCCTGGGCTGACCCTTGTGGATAAACGAAGCCAAGACATCATCAATATCTGCTTCCCAATAATGTTGCATCCAGATCACACATCGTGGGAAACTATAGGAGGGTCTCTACATGTTTTAAAGGGTTTTTTAAACTGATTTGGAGCAGTATCTGTGAGAAGAGGAGGGTGCTGTCGAGCCGGCTGGATGTACTATGAGAGTAAAGGCCCCCATACATCAGCAATTGATTGCAGCAATCGTGCAATTTGCCATCGATTGTGTATAAAAATCTTTCCCTTTTTCAATCGATTGCAATCGATTGTGTATAAAAATCTTTCCCTTTTTTCAATCGATTGTGGCAATTCTGCAAATTGCACGATTGCTACAATCAATTGCTGATGTATGGGGGCCTTTAGGCAATTCATTCACTTACAGGGCTGGCAATGAATTAACTTACTTATTCCCCGACTGACACAGAGGTGCAGGGGGAGGAGGCGAGTAACCTTCTGCAGCCAAACAGGCTTATTAATGCCATTATGAATCAGCCACTGCTGTAACCTTAACCTTGCAAAGCTTGCCTACACGGCGGCCATTTTGGTGGCATTACAGTATTCCTGAGAATACTGCCCATCGATTCCAATATGAAACAGCAACGCACTATATATTCCAAATGTCCAGATTGTTAAAATTTGACGGAGGGAATTAAATTGAGCTCATTGTGCATGGAGAGTACCTCAAGCCTCAGAGACATGCAGGAAAATCCGTGAAGATTGCCTACCATAATGAGCAATAAAGTGCGCAGCCGGACATCGTGGTATAGAGAATGGATTTATACCCGATACTTAATTTTTAACCAAATTTCCATTGAAAAGTTTATTCAGTAATCATCAATCACAACATTCACTCTGCAGATTGGCTATAAAAACCGCTTTTTTCCATCAGGTCAAACTCCCACACAGGGCCAACGCTTTCACTTAATTAAGATTAAGAACAGATGAGTGGGGTACCGGTCACAACGCAGAATACAGACATCGGCATCCAGATGGATTTTGTCAACTATTCTAACCACAATCCTAACCCTAACCCACCACTTCTAAAGCCTATCCCTAACCGTTCCCTCCCGCAGCTATAACCCTAACCGTCCCCCTCCAGCAGCTATAACCCTAACCGTCCCCTCCAGCAGCTATAACCCTAACCGTCCCCTCCAGCAGCTATAACCCTAACCGTCCCCTCCAGCAGCCCAACCCTAACCGCCCCTTCCCGCAGCTATAACCCTAACCGTCCCCTCCAGCAGCTATAACCCTAATTGTCCCCTCCCGCAGCTATAACTCTAACCGTCCCCTCCCCCAGCCCAACCCTAACCATCTCCTCCCGCAGCTATAACCATAAACGCCCCTTCCCGCAGCTATAACCATAAACGCCCCTTCCCGCAACTATAACCCTAACCTTCCCCTCCTGCAGCCAAACCCTAACCATCCCCTCCCGCAGCTATAACCCTAACCGCCCCTTCCCGCAGCTATAACCTTAACCGTCCCCTCCCGCAGCTATAACCCTAACCGTCCCCTCCTGCAGCTATAACCCTAACCGTCCCCTCCTGCAGCTATAACCCTAACCGTCCCCTCCTGCAGCTATAACCCTAACCGTCCCCTCCAGCAGCTATAACCCTCCTGCTACTGCCTAACCCTAATGCTCACCAGCTGTAGGGATTGTGACCGTTGGGATGCCGCTATCGGAAATTCTGACTGTCGGGAACCTGACTAGATCCCGAACAGATTTAGCCTCACGGGTAAGAATTTCCGGGATAACTGGGGCCTGTTAGTTCGGTTACAAGATGGCCTCATACATGGCTCTTTAGACTGCATCGCACAACATGCCTGACAATGATGGGAGTGATGTCATATCAGGTTATCGGGCATTATGGTATCGCACACACTGCAATGTCAGGTAGATCAGCTTTGCATTATTGCAGAAGGTGCCACTACGACCAGCTACACAGCCGGCAGTGGGCAATTTCACCCGACTGCCTCAAAATCAATTGTAATTTATCTGGAAAGAAAGAAATCTCTGACTGCTCGCAATGGGGCTTATTTAGTAAAAGTGTGCTATTTGCAAACACAGCGCCCAAGTTCCAGCTGTTTTTTTTTTTACAGCAGTTTAGCAAGTGAAAGAAGATCCGATTGATGCCCAGGGCAATGGTTTATTATGAAGACAGCGGAACCTTTGATCTATTAATTACATTATAACAAAAGACTGAAATGCCACCTTTTATTAATACAAGTTAATTATACTAATAATAATAATAACAGATCTCCCATTAGTAGGCACAGAGCCATGCTGTGGTAACGTTTCTGTTGCCATGGAAACTGCAGACAACTCTCTTTATGTAGCTCTGAGCACTAGAGGGAAAATAGCCATATTTAGGGTGCCCTACTTACCAGGAACAGCCAGTCAGCACGCTGCGGTACACAGCTCTTCCTATCATGAATGGTATCATTCAGATATCAGTGTTACTATGCGCCGGATTAAATTAGCCTCGTTATCTTACAGCACGAGGAAAAGGGTTGTACCCTCACTCTTTTAGGTCTGGAGCTATTAAAATTTGCGCGTCTAACACTCGTTAACCCATGGATTCCAGGATAAGTACCCAAAGTAATGGGTTGACGCGTTCGCAGAAAGCCCTATTTAATGCGGGTTTCTGTTGAAGCCTCAGGAGGAGGTGAACAGAAATCCATGATAAGTGCAGCCTGCGGGGTGAGAATGAATAGCCCTGGGCACATCACCGCGCACAATCCTCACTTCGAGGATAATTGAATTCGGCCCTAAATGTGTAAATTGATGAACAATTGAAATGTATTTTTATAATAGAACAAACCTATAACGCGACAGAGCTCATAAAACTTTTGCGTTTGATTTTTTTGTCATTAATATTGGGTTAAAGCGTTTTTTTTTTTTGTTATTAATATTGAGTTTAAGCAGCAATACCCTTTTTAACATTAATCATTGTGGCAGGCTACACGAAGAATGTTGGCATTTACCATTTGTCTTTGACTAATTTCTTCAGGTGGCACTGGAATATTTATCATTTTATCCTCCTTTTTCTCCATCATCCATCACATGACATACTGAGAGAGGTTGAGCATGTGTTTGTGTAGCTGGCTGACTGTCTGGCAGACATATTTGTCAACCCTCCAGAAACTTTGAAAAAAGAGATACCGTTTTTCATGGATAACAAAGAGTTTTTCACTGCTTCTTCCCATTCAGAGAAGGGATTACTGTGGAGAAATCAGATTTCTCCAGTGGTGTCCCTAATAAGCTTAAATATCGCACAGCTTTCAGTTTCTCTTCTCAAAAAAAAAATTAAAAATAAGTGGGCTACTCGCAATGAAAGGATGCCCAGGGGTGAGTTACCCTGTATGTTTTCCGCCATCTGTCCCTGCTCCCCGTGTGACCGGGACACTCGGGCAGAGAGAGGTTCCCGGGGACCCCTGTCTGAGGCACATATGCGTATATACACAATGTTTTCTGTACTTTTACCAAACCAGTGGTTGGCTGGATCGCTTATCAGAAGCCATCAATAAAAAGGTAAAGATATATAATCCACTACTTGGATTATATATAGCACTGATATGGGCCCTCATTCAGAGCCACTCGCTGGCGGCAGTACGCTCGTTCCGAGCGATGTTCGCACATCTGCGCATGCGTACGGTTTTTAGTACGCATGCGCGAACCAGTCAGTGCGGCCGAAAATCGTTGGTACGCAATATAGCGAATGCCTGCTATTTTGAGTGACAGAATGAGGCGTATGTGGGTGGTAACAGGGGAAGGTGCTTGAAAACGGGGAGTGGAGATCCGAACGCAGGCGTGCTTAAAGGTCAAAACGGGCGTTTTAAGGGAGTGCATAATTAATACAGCAGCGTCATTGACCACGTCACTTGGTTTTTTTTAACTCAGAACTGCTCGCAAAATAGCGGTTGAAAACACCAACCACAAGAATAGCGAGCAGTTCATACGCTGTACGATGTACTCGATTAATCTAATAAATAGCGGACATGACGTATGGTGCGTGCGGCCAGGGGGCGTTTTTATCAAAAAAACGAGCGTATGTTTTGCTCGCTCGTTCAGACTTAGAGGTGGGAACAGACTGCAATTTGCGAACGGATCATTTGAATAGCCACCCCTTGTTTTTGAACGAACGACCGCAAATAGCGAACGGCTCTGAATCAGGCCCATGATGCGATAAACTACCATATTATACCATCCCAAAATAGTTTTCTTTAAGAATAGACCCCATAAGGATTTGTAGGAAGAGAGATGAGAAAAATCACAAATCAGATGCACGCTTCCTTACCATGCTATCTAGAGGAAACAAAAAACTGAGATTACAGCCAGAATATATTATTTTAGTAAGTTTTTTAGCACATGGCTGACTCACGTCAGAGGATTCGGTAATAGGTCAGCGTATTTGTGATCACTTTTAATACATTTCAGTGCACAGGATAATCTAATTAAAAGCAAAATCTAAATTACTTAATGTAAACAGATACTAATAGGATCACGGTTATGTGTGTTTAACAGTTTCGGGAGCAACAAGGAGTGAAGATATCAGTGGTAAGGGTTTAGCACAAGGGAACAATTTTATCCTATGCACACTAGAAGCAGGATGCGACATAGCCTGCAGTCCAAACACACCACATGATCTGGTGAACGACGGCACGATATGCTGTTCCCCCACTGCCTCCAAATGCGTGGGGTCGTCAGTCACATCCTCAGATTGAGCAGCATGTTCGCCAGATCTGAGGATGCGACGGATGACGACACGGGAGCGCGCATATGGTGCATACAACTTTCAGGAACGATAACTATATCGTTCATCTCGTTAACTTTTTTTTTGCAGTCACCAACCTGACAACGAAGAACGATGCGCGTTCCCAGATGAGCGACAGCTTTCATCGTCCATGCATGCAGGCCAACTTGGACGATATCGGCAACTTTGCCTGGTCAGAGATGTGGCAGGATGACTTCACTGAAAGATATCTTTCAAGTCATTGGTGGTACAGATCGTAGCGTGTGTATGCACCATTAGCGTTACACACTGGACAATTTCAACGTTTTGATGTTCCGATCCGTCGGAAAACGACAAATCGTTGAAAAAAAAACCGTCTAGTGTGTAGCCAGCTTAAAAATAACCCTGTGTGGCCAGAGACTGGCCGATGATCCCTCACAAACACACAGTTTGCCGCGTGTACGGATAACACAATACTATTGACCATCAGCCACTCTGATCCTGAAGTGGCAATCAGGAGAAGAGTGAGCGCTCAGCTGCATAGGAAACATTAATACGGAGTATATCAAGAGTATACGTACTGTTAAATCGCATTATTATAAAAAGTTTCTTTCACATTGAGGGGCATATGTATCAAAGCTTGATGCGAGATAAAATTGCGAGATATATATCACCAACCAATCCGCTTCTAACTTACATTTTGCAGGCTGTGTTTAAGAAATGATAGTTTGGAGCTGATTAATTGGTGATATATATTTCACAATTTTATCTCACATCAAGCTTTGGGGGCGATTCAATTCAACGCGAATTGAAAAGCGCCGGGAGCTCGCTCTGTGGTCGGAGAATGCCGGTTATCGCGCCTTAACAAGGGTGTTAAGGCGCGGCAACCGGCATTCTCTGACCAAAGTGCCGGGCATGCGGCTGTTAGCGCCCCGCTATGTAGAAAAACAGCCGCGCGCTCAGCACTTTGGTCGGATTTCTCTTCACATCCCCAGGGGGGTGCGAGAAGAAATCCTTTGCGCGCCCAAACAGCGCTGTGTATTGAATAGCTTCGAGAGTCCCTCCCGTCGCTATTCAATACCGCGCTGAATTGAATTCCCCCCTTTGATACATATGCCCCTTAGTCTACAAACATCTTTATAAATTTTAGAAAAAAATAAATGACAAGGTCAGTGAAATTGACAAAGCATCATTTCACTTGCTTCTACTATTCACGCTATTTACACGAAGGAAATATTTTCTTTACTGGAGCTGCTGATGGGAAGGCCCCCACACACATGCTCCGGAGATACGTGTATAGTCAGTGTGATGTTTTTATTTTGGCTGCTGTCCGCGATGAAGTGGGAATTACCAGCATGAAAACTAGAGAGACCAGCTAGAATGTGTGTCGGGGACACACTGTGGTGAAACAATCAGGGCTTCTGCTAAAAATAAGTGACATATTTAACAACCGCTAACCGCATATAACCTGAGGTAAAGCAAAGGAGGAAATGGGAGACCACAGGGTATAAGCGGACTCGTTTAGTACAAACACTCTCTATATAATATATAGTAATCCTATGGTATATCTCACTGTCAACATCACTAGGCTCGATTTACAATACTACACAGTCTAAGCTACCCAATATTAAAAGAAAACCTTTAAGAATTTGTCTCTTATTAAACATTAGCCATAATGGGCTATGCCAATTTGTTGTCTATGCTAACATTCATTGGTAGCCTCCCAATTCACGAGACACTAGTGAGATCACTGAGGTACTTCTAAGCAGCCATTTTATGTGCTGACCTAATATTCACAACCGTGCAACCTATCAATTCCCTAGGGTAGAGGTTCCCAAACTCCACCACAACAGTCCACGCTTTAAGGATATCCATGCTTGAGCACAGGTAACTTAATTAGTACCTCAGTCAATTAGATTTAAACATCTGGACTCAAGCTTGGATATCCTTAAAACCTGGACTGTAATGGCGGAGTTTGGGAACCTCTGCCCTAGGTACTAATAACACACTAAGGGCCTGATTCAGAGCCGGTCGCTATTTGCGGTCGTTCGTTCAACCAAAAGGGGTGGCTATTCAAATGAACCGTTCGCTCTTTGCGGTCTGTTGACGTCTCTATGTCTGAACGTGCGAACAAAACTTGCGGTTGTAATTTTGAAAAAGACGCCCCCTGGCCGCTCGCACCATATGTCATGTCCGCTATTTATTAGATTAATCGAGTACATCGAACAGCGTATGAACTGCTCGCTATTCTTGTGGCTGGTGTTTGCTACCACAAATTTGCGAGCAGTTCTGGCTTTAAAATAACCCAGGGACGTGGTCAATGACGCTCCAGTAGTAATTATGCACACCCTTAAAACGCCCGTTTTGACCTTTAAGCACGCCTGCGTTCTGATTTCCACTCCCTGTTTTCAAGCACCTTCCCCTGTTACCACCCACATACGCCTCTTCCTGTCACTCATATTAGCAGGCATTCGCTATTTAGCGAACAAACGATTTTCGGCCGCACTGACTGGTTCGCGCATGCGTATTACGATCCGTACGCATGCGCAGTTGGGCAAACATCGCTCGGAGCGAACGAGCGGCCGCTTACGAACGGCTCTGAATCAGGCCCTAAATCGTGAGGTACTTTTACCTCATGCCTCAGTGAAGACACATGTCCATATAGTGATAGATACTAATCCCCACGGCTAACCATCATATACCACCAACAGCCACCACATCAGACAGCTAATGGTGTATACACACGGTCAGATAGGTCAGATCAACGATTTGAACGATTTTTGCCTGTATTAAAATGAATCAAATCTGACTGCAAACACATCAGATGTCAGATATCGTTATCTGACATGCGGGAACGCGCATCGTTCTAGTCCCACGTGTCAGATTTTCTTTCAGATATGAACGATTTTTTAAATCGTTATCGTTCAGATCTGACAGCAAATCTGACCGTGTGTACGCACCATACCACAGACTACAGCATCGCACCATAAACAAAGCTCTTAGCTGTGGTACCACACACCAGCAATTGTTAAAAATGACTACATGGTGGAATAAACTCAGCGCCCCTGAACATGCTATAGTCACATATGTTTTCAGATGAGCAGTGTTTTGTGAACGTCAAGGGCCAACAACGTTAATCCTTGAATAATGAAAATCGACCATTTCCTGAGCCCTGGAAACAGGGGCCACGTCCCAAACGCACAACGTCCCCAGCTACTTCTTAGACCCCACCCAAATAATAATTTACTATTTAGGTCATCTGGAGATCAGCCAGCCTGTCTACACCCCATCTCAGACATGTAAACCAAGAGATGTCACACTGCAGGAATAAAGAACAGTTTCTCTCTCAGTTTTGGAGCCCAGCGTAAAATTCTCTTGTTTTACTGTAGTTTGAGACATAATAAAGTGCGGAAGTGAAATTATCCGAATATTCTGCTATCTGAAGCCATACCTAACAATACTAATTCAATGCTTTTACACCACTAAACTTTCTTTTACAGACAAATTATTGTTTAAATCACTTTAATGCACGCGCTAGGGGTTCTGTTACCTAACAACATACATACTATCACATCGGTGCTAGATGGTTGGAGCATCGGTAATAAGAGTGGAATTTGCTGGACAAGCACCCAGGGCCTACATGACGGGTAGACGTTTATTTAAACATCAGCACTTTCCATAAACAGCTGTCTGTGGTATAAACCAGCCCAGGGAATAGGCCTCGCGTTCAGGCTACACCTGTGTTATAGGGCCTGCAGAACCTTACACATCGCACAAAGAGTTAATGCCTTACAGGAAGACATTGCAATTACTGGCAAAAGATATTTCTGCCCACATCCAGCGATCGTGAGGTTATGGGGGTTTCCATATGCATTGCATTAGCATCTATGCCGGCCTACAACAACCTACTCTGATCTATTAGCGCATGCATGTACTAAAATGTGTTAAAATATAATTGTTAATGAATTTCCGAGTACTTATCACATTGTGCATGAGCTCAAATTAATGACGCCATTTGCAGAATCTTCGATTACCGCCCTATTACTTGCAGATTGTGTGTGTGGGGGGGGACCTATATCATATATATTCTGCCAGTGCCAGGCCTCAGGAGTAACAATAGAAGTTTATAGGGAAGAAATAAACCAGATATATCAACTGTTTGCTGTATCTATTGCCAGATGCTCTCACTCAGCAGAGCTGGAAAGAGCCGTTGTTGACAGGCATTCCCAACTTTTGCATTTATTCTGGATATCAACACCTTGCGCAAATTAAAGCGTTTAGTAATAGTTTGCGAGCGGGCCAGCGAACGGAAATATTAGCCTGGCTCCTAACGCGATAACCAGGTGCCAATTTCACATGCAGCAAACTCATCTTTAGCTGTCAAGAAGCAACTGCTGGGCTGGGGAGGGAGAGACTAGCACAGTACAAGTGCTTCTGCTGATCTCGGACAAGACAGACCGCCAGGGGTACAGCTGGCCTTAAGACCACCATTAATCAGCAGTGTGACCCTTAAGAACACCTCTTGAAAGGAAGGACAGCCTGTCTGACTGCTGTTTCGCCAGCGCTAGCTGTAAGGATTTATGTGGGATCTGCAGCCGCGCAGGATTGAGAAGAAAGAGGTTGAAGTACGGTTAAAGCTAAAGTATAATTCACCAACTGACGTCTCTCGGTGATGTCACTGGTTCCTAGTGATCCGATAGGCTGCATTTTTCCCGAACGCTGCTCAACTACAAAAAAATGTCTGCCTTCGCTGTGCCCAAGTGACAAGCGCACCTAAAAAATTTTCTTTTTAACAGTGGCACATTATAAACTAAGGGGGCGATTCAGACCCGGACGCTAAGCAGCTCTCTTTTTCTGCCACTAGGGTCCGGGTATGCAGATTCCGCAATCCCACTGTCTGGTGTAAGGACGCCCTCTATGTCTTAGAGAGCGACGGTAGAGCGAACGCACACCGGTCTAAAGACGCCCACTTTTCTTTCTTAAAACACGTCATCTCCAGGAAGTGTATGATTATCAGAACCATCGAGAGCCATCGGAGCTGCACGCAGCACTTGAGGTAGACCCTACCCCGCCACAAGCACTGCGATCACTGCAGGCTGACATACAACCAAGTGACGTGTACAATGACGCTTCCATGCTAATTATGCGCACACATAAAACGCCGTTTTGACGCCCAGACACGCCCGCTTTCTCAGCACCACTCGTCCGTTCACAAGCACCTTCCCCTGTTACCACCCACAAACGGCGCTGTCACTCAAAGTAGCGTCCACTCTGTGTACTACGAGCGCACAATTCCCGAGCGCACAATTCCCGAGCGCAGCGAGTGTCTCGCGTATGCGCATATTGACGCATGCGCAGACGGGTGACTATCGGCCATAGCGAGCGTTCGCGGCTTAGCGTCCGGGTCTGAATTAGGCCCTAAGTTTCTAAACAGAAAAAGAGATGCACACAGCAGATATTAGGTAATAAGACAACAGCTGTAATGTCGCTGGGGTTTCTCCATCTCTGCCATGTACTCAGTTAATGGGACTGTGAATCAACGCAAAAGAAAGCTCGTTAAAAAGGGGCAACACCGAGGTCTCTTTGTGATACTTGATATCAGTCATTCCCGGCATAGCTGACATTGCCATTCCATACTTTCCTCGGGAGGCTGTGTGCTCCTGATTTATAACAGCGCACCCTGAGCTAATTACCCCACAACAGGGCAGTACCAACCACCACGCACACAAGGGTGCCAAAAAACATTACTGCTGGTGCTTAACTTTTTGGAGTGATTACTACGGATATCAATGGACGCACATCCTCATGGCTCCTTAAACAGTCCTGATAACGTTTGTCTTATGTAAGCCGTCCTGGCCATCATATCAGCAATATACAAACAGTTATAAGAAAGTTGTTCATTAATACAAATGTATCCTTGCTCATCTAGTCTCAATACGCAATGCAGCGCGATAAACCTGCCGTGAGTGAGCCGCCAGGTCCCGCGCAACTCTGCTAGCGCTGGGCATCTTTTGCTGCCAAAAATGCCTCTAAGTCGCAATGCAAATCGACTAGAACGCACCAGGAGACTGTGTGGTGTAATTTGATATGCGACAATTGTATATATCTGTGTACGCCAGACTGTAAACGGGACTTGGCGTGGAAAAAAGCTGCGGTCGCTGTATCGCAGAACTTCGTATACAGATTCAGAGACTCAGTCGCACACAGATATACAGGTGTCACATATCAAATTAATCAGCAAAGTCTCCTGGTGCGTCCTGTTAGCATTATGACTCAGACGACGCATTTTCGGCAAAAAAAAAACAGACGCCCGGCGTAATGGGACAAACTAAACAATCCTAAATCTAACTTACACTTATTAATACTTTGTTGCAAATCCTTTGCAGGCAATTACAGCCTGAAGTCTGGAACGCATAGACATCACAGACGCTGGGTTTCATCCCTGGTGATGCTCTGCCAGGCCTCTACTGCAAATGTCTTCAGTTCCTGCTTGTTCTTAGGGCATTTTCCCTTCAGTTTTGTCTTCATCAAGTGAAATGCATGCTCAATCGGATTCAGGTCAGGGGATTGACTTGGCCATTGCATAACATTCTTTTTAGCCTTAAAAAACTCTTTGGTTGCTTTTGCAGTATGCTTCGGGTCATTGTCCATCTGCACTATGAAGCGCCGACCAATGAGTTCTGAAGCATTTGACTGAATATGAGAATATAATATTGCCCGAAACACTTCAGAATTCATTCTGCTGCTTTTGTCAACAGTCACATCATCAATAAATACAAGGGAACCAGTTCCATTGGCAGCCATACAAGCCAAAGCCATGACACTGCAACCAATATGTTTAACTGAAAGGGTGGTAATGTTTTGGATCATGAGCAGTTCCTTTCCTTCTCCATATTCTTCTCTTCCCATCACTCTGGTACAAGTTGATCTTTGTCTCATCTGTCCATAGGATGTTGTTCCAGAACTGTAATGGCTTTCTTAGATGTTGTTTGGCAAACTCTAATCTGGTCTTCCTGTTTTTCTGGCTCACCAATGGTTTACATGTTGTGGTGAACCCTCTATATTCACTCTTGTGCAGTCTTCTCTTGATTGTTGACTTTGACACATATACACCTACCTCCTGGAGAGTGTTCTTGATTTGGCCAACTGTTGTGAAGGGGTTTTTCTTCACCAGGGAAATAATTCTTCTGTCATCCACCACAGTTGTTTTCCGTGGTCTTCCGGGTCTTTTGGTGTTGCTGAGCTATCCGGTGCGTTCTTTCTTTTTAAGAATGTTCCAAACAGTTGATTTGGCCACACCTAATGTTTTTGCTATCTCTCTGATGGGTTTGTTTTGACTTTTCAGCCTAATGATGGCTGGCTTCACTGATAGTGACAGCTCTTTGGATCTCATATTGAGAGTCGACAGCAACTGATTCCAAATGCAAATGTCACACCTAGAATCAACTCCAGACCTTTTACCTGCTTAATTGATAATGAAATAACGAGGGAATAGCCCACACCAGTCCATGAAATAGCTTTTGAGTTGATAGTCCCATTACTTTTGGCCCCTTCAAAAGTGGGAGGCACATATAGAAACCGTTGTAATGCCTACACCGTTCACCTGATTTGGATGTAATTACCCTCAAATTAAGTCTGAAAGTCTGCAGTTAAAGCACATCTTGTTTGTTTCATTTCAAAGCCATTGTGGTGGTGAATAGAGGCCAAAATATGAAAATTCGGTCAATGTCCCAATATTTATGCACCTGACTGTATTTGGACTATTAGTTGTGAATACATACAGCCTTTGATTATTTCACCCTTATCTATACATACTCTCTCTATGCATGTGATACACTGTATACATACTCTCTCTCTCTATGCATGTGATACACTGTATACATACTCTCTCTCTATGCATGTGATACACTGTATACATACTCTCTCTCTATGCATTTGATACACTGTATACATACTCTCTCTCTATGCATGTGATACACTGTATACATACTCTCTCTCTATGCATGTGATACACTGTATACATACTCACTATATGCATATGATACACTGTATACATACTCACTATATGCATGTGATACACTGTATACATACTCACTATATGCATGTGATACACTGTATACATACTCTCTCTCTATGCATGTGATACACTGTATACATACTCTCTCTATGCATGTGATACACTGTATACATACTCTCTCTCTATGCATGTGATACACTGTATACATTCTCTCTCTCTCTATGCATGTGATACACTGTATACATTCTCTCTCTCTATGCATGTGATACACTGTATACATACTCTCTCTATGCATGTGATACACTGTATACATACTCTCTCTATATGCATGTGATACTGTATACATACTCTCTCTCTCTCTATGCATGTGATACACTGTATACATACTCTATGCATGTGATACACTGTATACATACTCTCTCTATATGCATGTGATACACTGTATACATACTCTCTCTATATGCATGTGATACACTGTATACATACTCTCTCTCTATGCATGTGATACACTGTATACATACTCTCTCTATATGCATGTGATACACTGTATACATACTCTCTCTATGCATGTGATACACTGTATACATACTCTCTCTCTCTATGCATGTGATACACTGTATACATACTCTCTCTCTATGCATGTGATACACTGAATACATACTCACTATATGCATGTGATACACTGTATACATACTCTCTCTATGCATGTGATACACTGTATACATACTCTCTCTCTATGCATGTGATACACTGTATACATACTCTCTATATATGCATGTGATACACTGTATACATACTCTCTCTCTATGCATGTGATACACTGTATACATACTCTCTCTATGCATGTGATACACTGTATACATACTCTCTCTCTATGCATGTGATACACTGTATACATACTCTCTCTCTATGCATGTGATACACTGTATACATACTCTCTCTCTATGCATGTGATACACTGTATACATTCTCTCTCTCTCTATGCATGTGATACACTGTATACATACTCTCTCTCTATGCATGTGATACACTGTATACATACTCTCTCTATGCATGTGATACACTGTATACATACTCTCTATATATGCATGTGATACAGTATATATACTCTCTCTCTATGCATGTGATACACTGTATACATACTCTCTCTATGCATGTGATACACTGTATACATACTCTCTCTCTATGCATGTGATACACTGTATACATACTCTCTATATATGCATGTGATACTGTATACATACTCTCTATGCATGTGATACACTGTATACATACTCTCTCTCTATGCATGTGATACACTGTATACATACTCTCTATATAAAAAATAAAGGATACCCAATGAAATACTGATAGGACAGTAACATAAGTACACAGGGATTTTCACCCTAAGTGTTGATTTCACTGCATACCTGTAACTTCCCTTGTAATGCAAATGTTTGACCTCTGTTTATTGTGTTGAATTCAGCATTACATTTCCTTTCATTTGATATATGAATCATTGCACTGCATGAAGTGCAACAGTTTTTATAAGCATTCGAGGTTGAAAAACATTCAGATTTCAAAAAGTGTCCGCAGTTTTGGCCACCACTGTACACTGTATAACACTGAAGAGATTATCAATAGTTACTGCACTTTAATAAAACACCAGACAGATAAAAATGATCCGGTCAGCGTTTACCAGAAATACAGCGGCGATTGTTACAGTATTGTCACAGTTAGAGAGTCCCCCAACCCGCAGAGCGCACCACAGACCGCTGTCAGACCGGCTTCTTAGGGCAGGGACATAACCAAAGAGGGGGTGGTGGGAAATGTTCCGCTTCCTGTCTGGTTACAGAGTGGTGGGTATATAGAGTGGGTGCAGGGTATGAGTCAGGTGGGGTCTGTGCCAGCTGATGGTCCATGCGTGCGGCACTAGCCATACTCTGGGGGGACACGGGACATGTACGTCACCTTTTCTCATCCCCATCAGACAGCTCAACCTACATAACATTGTAACATTGGCAGTGAACCCGTGACTCCTCAAGCTAAGGTCTGGCTGACATGCAATGCTGGGACTTGTAGTTCCAGCCATATTTAGCTGGATGTCCCTTGTGCGTTAAGTCAGTGCCACTACTTCCCGGAAAGGCCACATTTAAAAACCTCGGTATTGTAAACATGTTCCCCCCCCAGGAGAGAGGAGGGGTTTCCCAAAATCGTTTCTGCTTTTAGTTCCCACCAGTTTACTGCAAACTACTCAAGTGGAATTCTCAGCATTACACAAATAATCAGCATTTAATGTGCAGCGTGTCCTCAAACTGTTCCATGTGTTCTGTAATCTGTAAGCCCCATCTTCATTAACCCCCCCCAGTCTATGTAGCCTATCTAGCAGATCCTCCCAGATCACAGGACCTCCTTCAACTCCAGCAGAATTCCTGAGTACTACTGCGTCCTTGTAACCCTATATAGGCACAAGTTCTAGGAAAGGACTCCGAGATGCGTTTATAAATGTGCTGGCAAATCCCTTTGTAACCGAGTCTCTAAGGCCTCGCACAAACGATACGGCGTCTGCACAGCGTTGTGCCGACTGCCTTTACCGCACAGCAGCACAGACGGTGTAATGGTTAGCATCACTGCCTCACAGCACTGAGGTCATGGGTTAGATTCCCACTACGACCCTGTGTGGAGTTTGTATATTCTCCCTGTGCTTGTTTGGGTTTCCTCCGTTGCTCCGGGTCCTCCCACACAATATACTGGTAGGTTAATGAAGCCTAGCGTGTATGTGTGTGTGTATGTGATAGGGAATGTAGATTGTAAGCTCCACTGGGACAGGGACTGATGTGAATGGCCAAATATTCTCTGTAAAGCGCTGCGGAATATGTGTGCGCTATATAAATAACTGGTAATCAAACGCTTAAAATAGGGGTTATTGAGTGTATCTATGTACAGAGCTAACCTTCACCAAAGGATGACCCGTAATGTTCATCCTTTGAACAGCGACGCGCGGTCGCCCACTCTTGGCGTCCAACGGTGTTCCACTTTTGCAGGTATTGGCCAGCTTATGTTAAAATTCACAGGTCCAATACTAAAAGATCAAGGGTGCCGCTAACCCCACCAGAATGAGACGGATGCTGAACTACACTGATGCCAGCGCCCGGCATTGCTGTTATTTTCCATGGTGAACGTGTTCCTGCAATCTCTCCTAAGTGACAGATTCATTGTTTGCTCGTCATTAAACAATCCCCGTGAATGAAACGAGGGCTGAAGCCGGCTCCCGGACACCTGGAGCAGAGCGCTGTGAGCACATATGTTACAGTGTAAATTATGCAGATTGGATGAGGTACAGACGGGGCTATTGTCTGGTCCCTGGTATACCGTATAAAGGAACACAGCAGGTGAGGCTAGGTTGTGGCACTTAACAAAAGGCCAGTTAGGCGCAGGATATGTGGATGATATCGACACAGTGCAGGGGAGGGGGCTGCATCATCTGAGCCCCTGTGTGAGTGGGGAAGTATACACTCAGGTCATCTGGCCTTCAATCAATCAATGACAAGGGGCTGCAAAAAGAGGCGCCAGGGGGACAGAGTCATTCAGGGTCCTTTGAGTGTCACAGGCCTCCCAGGACATCAGGAAGTTAATTTGGATGAACACACACAAATAATGTGACAATGAAGGAAACTACACAATCGTATGCACAATATGGCTTTCATATTTATAAAATAGTTTATTTCGCACACTCCGAGGTGAAGGGCGTGGAAAACATGGGGACGCAGCAGCCTATCAATTCACTAGCTCCAATAAATGTATTAACAATAACGTATGAAGTCCCAGCATACGTCCAATCACTTTACAGCAAGACCTTGGCCTTAATACAATGACGGCAGCCGCGCTTCCTAACTTCAGCCAACGCAGAGTCACCCTTATTGGTGGCGGCAGAAAGCGGGTCCACGGGTCGTCCAAAAAGTTTCATAACAAAAATACTAGCGTCACTGAGGTGTGAGGCACTAGTGCCTCATGAAATCGCTAGCTCCTCAAGAATTTAAAAACTGGATATTGCAGTGGTTCCCAAACTCAGTGCACCCCTAGCAGTCATGTTTTTACAGATATCCATGCTTAAGCACAGGTGACTTAATTAGTACATCAGGAAGTTTGAATATGCACAGATGGGGCACAAGCATGGATATCCTTAAAATCTGGACTGTTAGAGTGCCTCGAGGCCCAAGTTTGGGTAACCCTCGCTTAATCCCACCACTGAGGACGGATAACTACTGACATTTGACATGTGGGGGCTAACCTGCAGTATTACTCCCGTTCCAGTGAATTCAAATCGTCGATATAAACATATAATTTAAAGTCACAATTTTTTGTTTGTTTTATAGTTTATTGTTAATGGTCTTTTTTTTCCTTCTTTTGCCTCTTTCCCTCAGTTTCAGTTTCCACTATGCTGCAAACAACAGGTAGCAAGTACAGGATGAGTCTCCCATATCCAAAATGTTTGGGACCAGGGGTATTATGAAATCTGAATATTCCGTATTTTGGAATATGTGCACACCATAATGATATATCGTGGGAATGGGACACAAATGTAAACACAGAATGCATGTATGTGTTATATACACCTTATACACAGCCTGCAGGTCATTTTATACAATATAGCGTTCCCGCTAGGCTGTTTTAGCGGGGCGCGGCGCCCTGCCCTCCTTCTGGAAGGCAAAAAGCGCCCTGCCCTCCGGAAGGAGGGCAAAAAGCACCCTGCCCTAACAGCCTGCGGGAGCAGTCTTCACCCGCGGGTCGCAGTGTCCCGCGGGTGAAGAAATGTGCGGTGACCCGGTCACCGCCGGAGAATAGACGCCGGGCGCATGCGCCCGGCATCTATTCTCACTGTCTGCAGGGTTTGGGGGCTGACCGGCGAGTCCGTAAGTGCCGGGCACGCCCCCAAGAGTGACGAAAAGGGGACGTGTCTTATAGACACGCCCCTTTTCAATGACCACGCCCCTTTTCGGTCGCGCCTTCGGCGCGCGCAAGATCGTGCCCTCTCTAGCTCCGGCACCCTGCCTCGCGCCGGAGCTAGAATGAACACTACAATATATACAATAATTTTGTGGCTCAAACAAAGGGGGTGATTCAATTCAACGCGAATTGAATATCGCCTGGAGCGAGCTCCCGGAGCTACTCAATTCAGCGTGCTGTGTGGTCGGAGAAGCCGGTTATCGCGCCTTGACAAGAATGTTAAGGCGTGTTAACCGGCATTCTTTGACCAAAGTCCCGGGTGCACGGCTGTTAGCGCTGCGCTAAGCAGAGAAACAGCTGGGCGACCGGCACTTTGGTCAGAATACAGTGCGGTGTATTGAATAGCTTCGGAAGCTCCCTCCCGCGGCTATTCAACATCGCGTTGAATTGAATCGCCCCCAAAGTTTGTGTACATACATGAACTTCATTTAGGTTTCATATACACCTTATACACAAAGGGCCTGATTCAGACCCGCTCGCAAGCGGGTCGATGGCCGGGCGGAGAGCACACGCGGCGAGCGCGAGCCCCGGAGCGAGCGAGAAATCGCTCGCTCCGGTGCTCGCATCCAAAAGGGGCAGCTGTCGATGTTGATCGACAGCTCGAGTGATGTCAGTGGTGAGCTTCCGGCTCCATTAGAGCCGGAAGCGCACTGGGGCTTGCGGCAGACGAGACCCTACCACAAGGGTCTCGTTGCAAGCCCCGATAGTTGCGATGGTCGCGACCATCACCTGGCCACTCGCTAAAGCTGTGGGTGGTCACTCACAGCTTAGCGAGCGGCCTGGAGGCCGGACACCCAAAAAAAAAAAAAAAAAAAACGCCTTTCAGACCTGCGAGCGGGTCTGAATCAGGGCCAAAGCCTGAAGGTAATTTTATACCATATTTTTAATAATTATTGTGCCTTTAACAAAGTTTGTGTACACTGATCCATCAAAAAGCAAAGGTTTCACTATCTCAGTCACGCTAAAACAATTCAGCATTATCGCTATGGCCTACACAACTTAAACTGTTTCCAGTGGCTCCTCAGTAAAGGAGTCGCGAACCAGCGTTCCCCCATTCTGCAACAGTGACACTGGCGATTCTTATGGTGCATACACATGGTCAGATTTTTCCTTCAGATATGAACGATAACGATGTAAAAATCGTTCAGTCGTTCATATCTGAAGGAAAATCTGACATATCTGACATACCTGAACGATGGACGATCAATGATGCGCGTTCCCGATGGTCAGATAACGATTTCTGACATCTGATGTGTTTGCAGTCAGACTTGGACGATTCCATTCATTTTAATGCAGTCAAAAATCGTTCAATCGTTCAAATCGTTCAAAACTTTGGTAAAATCGTTCAATCGTTCATCTGACAAGTCTGACAAATCTGACCGTGTGTATGCTCCATTAAATCGGCCAGCCAAAAGCGCAATGCTGCGATTTAATCCTGGGCAGGAAATGCTACTCTGATCAATGTAACGAGATTTAGGGAGATTAATATCTGCCGCAAAGCTCCATGTAAACAAAACATCCGGCGAGACCCGGTAATTACTGCAATTTAGTACTATTACTGTAATGTTGGTTGTAGCCCAGATAGTCTGACCCTGGCGCCATAGGTAAACGGACAGTGGACCTGCACGCAAAGCGATTCCAAACCAATAAATCGTACAGAGAAGCAGCCATAACGTCACAGGATATTTTTATGACATTACAGGCAGGGCCCTATGTTTAAAGGGACACACACGTCTTTTTTTGGCCTTCTAAAACCAATTTGCCAGGATGAGGCAGAAACGAGTAACTGTCAGAAGACTTTGCGACTCCCCAAGCTCTGTGTTGTCATTTGATCTTCAAATGACTGGAGTGCACGCTGTGTCCGGTGAGGGGGTTAAAGCAATGCAGCTGTCCAGCCCCCTCGGGCAGGCATAGGTCATCTGCTGCAGAAATTATACCCTGACAGTTGCTTCTATAGCAGAACCGGCGGAGCAACACCCCTGGTCGCTTCTATATTACCGAGCGGAGAGGAGCAGGCATATTATACAGGGAAGAGGGGGAAAAAAATCCATTTATATTACGTGTGAGGGCTGATCATACATATCAAGGGCTTGGGAAAAGATTGTCAGATATGTGAAGTATGTCTGGGCGACCACCTCCTCCGGCCACCACAAGGTCAATGACATCGGACAAATGTTCTACTGAACCAGTCTGCTCCCGAGGAGAGGGTGTGCTGCACAGCTTACACTTCAATGACCCCGGCTGCCCTGGACCTAGGAGCAGGGTCACGAATAGACTCTACATCAGAGGAAGAATTCTTGTGGCATCTGCCACACAAAAGGCGCCGCGTCCGGAGTGTCAAGAGGCCGATGACAGTAACATCAAACCACCATTTGCTGCGTACACGGTACAATGTCTTACTTACGCCACTGTCGAGAGTTATCGGCTTTGTGCCCGCTTCACTGCGCCTTAATAACACGAGGAAGGGATTTTATAACGCTGCAGCGATTCTCATATACGTTTGTCCACTGAGACTCGACACCTTACAGATATATCCAAACACAGACAAGATGGATGCAAAGGTGTAAACATTACATCCTAACCGTGAGGCGATGCACATATAGAAATGTACTGGAAAAGTCCCAACAAGTTATGGTGCGTACACACGGAGCAATCAGACAGCGATAATTATATCGCTGTCTGATCGTCCTGCACCCTCCCTGGTGTGCTGGATGATCGATATCGATCACACCACCAACGGCTATAGCGGGGTTCCTATAGTAACCTGCCCCGATATCGATCATCCTCCACACCACCAACGGCTATAGCAGGGTCCCTATAGTAACCTGCTCGATATCGATCATCCAACACACCAACGACTGTAGCGGGGTCTCTATAGTAACCTGCCCCGATATCGATCATCCACCACACCACCAACGGCTATAGCGGGGTCTCTATAGTAACCTGCTCGATATCGATCATCCTCCACACCAACAACGGCTATAGCGGGGTCCCTATAGTAACCTGACCCGATATCGATCATCCACCACACCACCACCGGCTATAGCGGGGTCTCTATAGTAACCTGCCCCGATATTGATCATCCACCACACCACCACCGGCTATAGCGGGGTCCCTATAGTAACCTGCCCCGATATCGATCATCCACCACACCACCACCGGCTATAGTGGGGTCCCTATAGTAACCTGCCCCGATATCGATCATCCAACACCCCACCAACGGCTATAGCGGGGTCCCTATAGTAACCTGCCCCGATATCGATCATCCACCACACCACCACCAGCTATAGCGGGGTCCCTATAGTAACCTGCCCCGATATCAATCATCCAACACACCACCACCGGCTATAGTGGGGTCCCTATAGTAACCTGCCCCGATATCGATCATCCAACACACCACCAATGGCTATAGCGGGGTCCCTAAAGTAACCTGCCCCGATGTCGAGCCGGTTGGCCTGCATGCACGGCCGATGGACTATATCGCTATCGTCCATACGTGCCCGCACATCGCTGGTGGATTGGTGGGGACCAAAAAATGAACGATGATAACGATATGAATGATATCGTTATCGTTCATTTTTATCGCTATCTGTGTACGCACCATTACAAAGACCGCACTCACATAAATGTAAACAGACAGTGATAAGTTTCAGACAGTTGTCCGATATCTTTAGTTGGGTTTCGGAAGAGAGAGGGAGGGGATGCACATCAGACATCCTGTATATACACCTACTGAGTCCCAAATGGCTGATAACAGAGGATAACAGCTTGTAGAGAGGTAAACAAAAAAAATAAATGAATATATATATATATATATATATATATATATATACACACATACAGTGCAATGTACATATACAGGTAAGCATCTTAATTTCTGTTATGGCTTGGGATCTTATACAGTTTGCAAATAATGATATAAAAATCCACCTTTTATAGGACAGTAACATTCTGTGGAGGGAATTCAATTATTTACGCGCACTCGCTTCATGACGGAAGTTATTCCATCGTCTGTGCCGCTGAGCACACGTTATTTCTGCTCGCGCTCTCCTGAGGTGACGGGAACAAATCCGGTCAAAGTCAGGCTTTTGGGCGCCTGTACTCTCGCGCTCAGTAGTTTGCATGGAATTAACAGTTTTACGCAGCTAATCCCAGTGCATTTGGGCACCTATAGGGAAAACAATTCAATATCGCCCGTTGGGCGCCCATAAGTAATTACTTACGGGCACCCCCAAAAAATGTAATTCCCCCCTGTATGTCAGTTTAAAAAGCAGCAGAGACATGATTGCAAATTAATAACTCCTTAATATACAATAAAAGAGGATTAGTACATAGAGCAGCGGTTGACAAACTCGGTCCTTACGGCATCCAAATAATCCAAGTTTTAAGGATATCCATGTTTAGGCATAGATGGCACAATCAAAACGGATTAAAGTACTAAATAAGTCACTTGTGCACAAGCATGAATATCCTTAAAACCTGGGCTGTTCGGGTGCCTTGCGGACCGAGTTTAGGAACTTCTGATAGAGGACAGGAACTTGTTACAATATATAACTCGGTAGGATGTAAACTGATATTTACACCAATGCATCATGGGACAGAAACGTTGACTCCCCCCTCCCCGAAAAAAAAACAACTAATACAGGTTAAGTTTAAATGTAAAACTTAATTTTTCCAAGCGCCTGTACAGTGTACTGTGGGCCTAACTCAGGGATGGCCGCTATTGCTGCCGTATCGCGGCGATTTTGTTTTAGCTGACGATGTGCGAAAACATGCTAATGAAACAACCGCATTCGATACGCGAAAACATCAGCATTACGTACGGCCTCTGAATTACGCCCTGTGAGCAGACGGAGCGCCCTTCTCTATGAGGCTTACGCTGCCAGGCCTAGTGTGAAATGCACACGCTGCCTGGCGTCCTGTCACTGCTCCGATTCCCTGCCTTGTGACCCCACAGAGATAATATTCCATCTGTAACACAGTTCCCTCATTGTCAGGATGCAGGAAGAGGAAGCAGCTGCTTTCAGAAGAGGCTAAAATAATCCCATTTACTGTCCATGGCCTATTTGTGTTATCCCGCCCAGTGCCTCAAAGGCCTGTACATCCTGACAGCACCGGCAGCCCAGACAGAACACAGCAACCAATGTAATATGCAAATAAAGTAGGAATAAAATCAGGTATATGTAATATTCTTCATACACTGCTATTTTCTCACACAAAAAAAGGGGGGAAACAAAGAAGACCGGACTCCTGCAGCTGGGAGTACCCCCAGTCTTGACGTAACATAATGACAGGACTAGCCTTTATTGTTGGCTTCTTAATTTGCGGTGTGATTTTCACAGGTGACACAATAGTGATTCAGGCCACCATCTATAAGACCCGTCACCTTTAATGGCAGTGGCAAAAGCAGGATTTCTAGAGGGGGGTTTCCAAATGCTTGATTTTACAGTGAGTGTGGCCAGTCCGTGAAGAGGTCAGAATTAGCACTTAACCAGCTTTAATATGCGTCATACAAAGTGTATTGTGTGTCATAATTCCAGCATATACAGGACCAGCAATCACAGTAACCCATTATATGCGGCTGTAGGGCCATACTGCCTTAGCTGAATGTTTTTACTTTAGATGTGGGCACCATTCCATGGCATGGGAGCAAGTCCGGGAGTCTGGGGGAGCAGCAGAAGACCCTAGCACTGCCCTGGACATATATCTACATATTGGGCTCTATAGCAGTGCATCCCTAACAGTGCATGTTTTCCAGATCTCCTAGTTGGTGCACAGGTTATTTATTACTGTCTGATACATGTTAGAAGATCCACAGGGGGTGCTAATTATTTCATTTGTGACACTGAGAAGAACATGCAGCACTAGTAACATTCTATTATATTACTATTTCTATTGTGGTCATGGTGTGGGGTGGGGAGGGGGGTTTCCAGGCAGACGGAAACCCCCCCAGCGTTTGCCTATTAATGGCTTCCTGCTCTTCTGGTCCCCAGGGAGAGATTAAGATGGTGAACATGACACATACTTGGGGTGACGCAGAGCTGAATGTACACACATTTGCATGGCGTAACTTGCATGTTTTCGCGATGCACATGTTCCTGAACCAAGTGTGCGCAAGCACGAGAGAAGCAGAGTCATACGCAAGACGGCCCTGAGTTCCCCTCACCTTTTAGTCACCCAATCACGTCCGCAACCTGACGACGGGCACTATATGCCAACCATCTCCTGGACTACAGTCAGACTTGATTGGAATTAGCTTTTTCAGGAGGAGACCAAACGGGACTGTCCGGCCATTTGGCAGACACCCTGGTTCTGTGCTGATTTTGGACGTGCAAGTTTGACAGGTCGTGTGACAATGTTGTTTTCCAAATAATTAATTTTAGAGTTTAATACAGCTTTAATCAAACACCCCCCCCCTTCCCCGGCTGTAATTAGCAATCAGAGAATGCTGCCAGGGTGAGGAACAGGACGGGGGGACGACACAGAGCAGCTCGGAGTTTATGGGAAGCTCTCCCAGTTTGCTTCTCCCCGGATAAGCTGCCTCCAGTCAGTAGCAGACAGATCCTTGATTCAGAGCCGGTGGGGTGTTTTTGGATTAGCTGGCACCGCTCAGCAACCCTAAGAGGAAAATCTTCCTCCCATTTATAGTCATAAACGTGCTCACAATTGGCTCTAACTGTGCAATCCACAAACACGTCTTCTTACCCCACCACCCATTACAGGGGGACAAGATAGAAACCTAAAATATCAATCACCGTGAATAAGATATAATGGCAGTAATCAGACATGATAAATGATTTACTTACACACAACATATAGAACGATAGATAGATCTATCTATATATCTATATATTGTGATATGATCGGGGTAGGGGGTCCCTCTCCTGGGGTAGGTGGACACCTCCTTATACACAGCAGCCAGGAAACAGCACTCCAGTCGTGGGTTTTCGTGTAAGCTGGTCGGCACCAGTTTTTATTGTGCAACGCCATCAATCAAATAAACAAAACATAAAATAAACCCTAGCCCGTCTGGGCTCTAACTAGACAGTAAATTTCCTCACTAATCGAACACTAAATAAGCTCACGTCCACAGTACCTTCTGGATTGTAGCAAACAGTGTCTCAGAGCAAGCTAACCTGCGGGTCTGCTCTCCCAGGTATAAGACACTGGGGTAGATGTATGAAGCCCAGAAGCGGTATCAGCGCACGTTATGTGCGCTAATACCGCTTCCCCCCCTGATGTATGATCAGGGTCTGGGCGGTAAATGACAGGTGCGCTATGCGCCCCTGTCATTATCGGCGCTGCTATCTACAAGATAGCAGCGCTGATAGCCTGGGCTATGTACGAACGGTCATAACGTCTGACCGTTCGGCCGGCTGTAGCTGTAGTTATCGACAGCTACAGCCTGGCGTTAGCCTATCCCCACAGCAGGGACAGCGCTGTCCCTGCTGCGGCGGCTACCGGCTCCAGGGCTCCACGCGGGGATCTCGCGATAATTGCGAGATCCCGCGCATGCCCAGTGGAGCCGGCCGGGAAGAGACAGCGCATCAGCACTAGGCTAATGCGCTGCTGTCTCTAGCGGGTAGCGCCGGAGGGGGGGAGCTAACACTCCCCCTCTCCGGCCGATGAGATGTTTATACATCTCATCGGTAGTGCTTCCTGCTTCGCCTCGGTAAAGAGGCGAAGCGGGAAGCTTTATAGCGGCACGGTACGTGCCGCTATAATACATCTACCCCACTGTTTCAAAACGCTTACACAGCTATATTCAGCCACTTCCAGGTGTAATCCTTAATTAGCCTCCTCACAGGCTGTAAGGCCTAACACCTGAAACGGCTCTGTGGATGAAGCCCTCCCTTCTCTCTCACATCCACACCCCCAGGACCCATTCTCCGGCTTTTACCAAAAGCCGACACGCAGATCTGTTTGTAAAACAGACTCTTCCTGGGGGTTAAAATACATATTACAGGAATCTGGGACACAAATACACGCCATCCCTAACTTCTCCAGTGCTTCTATCACAATATCTATATCGATATATAGATACACACACATTTACACAAATAAAAGCACCAGGGATAAGGTTGTGCCAGCCTAAGTGGTGATGTTGCCATAGCAGCCAAACAGATGCTACTTATAATTTTACTGTTGCATGCTAGAAAATGATAGCCACAAGCTGATTGGCTGCTACGGCAACATCCCCACTTGTCTGTGTTAGGAGCTTTAGTAAATCTACCCCCTCTTCAGGTTTATTTCAGAAAAAATATTTAAAAAAAAATTATGCACACATGCTGTGCGCTTGTGGCGCCATTTCCAACGCACCATTCATGCGTTGCCAATTTGCCAATGTAATGGCTTTGTACTGGCAGCCGTGCTAACACAGCGTGCAATAGGGCAGGCTGCGTTACGACATTGTAAAATGCAATGGTGGGAACGTTTAACATTGACTCTTATTTGCCCCATTTCAAAGCTTTCCATGTGTTAAATCTACATGTGAAAAGTGCAGGAGAAAAATTGGATAGGTAAAAATAAGCCGTCACGTTAATTCGATTTTATATTTATTTGCGGAACAGCTAGGCGGAACAGTGACTGCAGAGCAGGATCTGCAGCTCCTGTCCGATTCTATGTTCCAGGCATATTACAAATGCAGTCATGGCACGCGGCGACGGGATTATTACTCATACATTTCTATAAACCACAGAATTTCCTGACTTTACTCAGTTAGCTCAGCATTATGGGCAATAAAATGCAACTTTCCATGAGACAACTCCGTGATAAACTTAGCACATCATCTTGGGTAAAATGCAGCTGTTCCCATACAGAGCAGAAGCAAGAATCTTACATCCATCCAACAGCACGAGCACTGTACTGTACATTATAGAAGTCTTACATCCATACAACAGCACGTGCACTGTACTGTACATTATAGAAGTCTTACATCCATCCAACAGCACGTGCACTGTACTGTACATTATAGAAGTCTTACATCCATCCAACAGCATGTGCACTGTACATTATAGAAGTCTTCCATCCATCAGCATGTGCACTGTACTGTACATTATACAAGTCTTCCATCCATCCAACAGCATGTGCACTGTACTGTACATTATAGAAGTCTTCCATCCATCCAACAGCATGTGCACTGTACTGTACATTACAGATGTCTTCCATCCATCCAACAGCATGTGCACTGTACTGTACATTACAGAAGTCTTCCATCCATCCAACAGCATGTGCACTGTACTGTACATTATAGAAGTCTTACATCCATCCAACAGCACGTGCACTGTACTGTACATTATAGAAGTCTTACATCCATCCAACAGCATGTGCACTGTACTGTACATTATAGAAGTCTTCCATCCATCAGCATGTGCACTGTACATTAAAGAAGTCTTCCATCCATCCAACAGCATGTGCACTGTACTGTACATTATAGAAGTCTTACATCCATCCAACAGCATGTGCACTGTACATTATAGAAGTCTTCCATCCATCAGCATGTGCACTGTACTGTACATTATACAAGTCTTCCATCCATCAGCATGTGCACTGTACATTAAAGAAGTCTTCCATCCATCCAACAGCACGTGCACTGTACTGTACATTATAGAAGTCTTACATCCATCCAACAGCATGTGCACTGTACATTATAGAAGTCTTCCATCCATCAGCATGTGCACTGTATTGTACATTATACAAGTCTTCCATCCATCCAACAGCATGTGCACTGTACTGTACATTATAGAAGTCTTCCATCCATCCAACAGCATGTGCACTGTACTGTACATTATAGATGTCTTCCATCCATCCAACAGCATGTGCACTGTACTGTACATTACAGAAGTCTTCCATCCAAACAGCATGTGCACTGTACTGTACATTATAGAAGTCTTCCATCCATCCAACAGCATGTGCACTGTACATTATAGAAGTCTTCCATCCATCCAACAGCATGTGCACTGTACTGTACATTATAGAAGTCTTCCATCCATCAGCATGTGCACTGTACTGTACATTAAAGAAGTCTTCCATCCATCCATCAGCATGTGCACTGTACTGTACATTATAGAAGTCTTCCATCCATCCATCCATCAGCATGTGCACTGTACTGTACATTATAGAAGTCTTCCATCCATCCAACAGCATGTGCACTGTACTGTACATTATAGAAGTCTTCCATCCATCCATCAGCATGTGCACTGTACATTATAGAAGTCTTCCATCCATCCAACAGCATGTGCACTGTACTGTACATTATAGAAGTCTTCCATCCATCCAACAGCATGTGCACTGTACTGTACATTATAGAAGTCTTCCATCCATCAGCATGTGCACTGTACTGTACATTATAGAAGTTTTCCATCCATCCAACAGCATGTGCACTGTACTGTAATTATAGAAGTCTTCCATCCATCATGTGCACTGTACTGTACATTATAGAAGTCTTCCATCCATCAGCATGTGCACTGTACTGTACATTAAAGAAGTCTTCCATCCATCCATCAGCATGTGCACTGTACTGTACATTATAGAAGTCTTCCATCCATCCATCAGCATGTGCACTGTACTGTACATTATAGAAGTCTTCCATCCATCCATCAGCATGTGCACTGTACATTAAAGAAGTCTTCCATCCATCCAACAGCATGTGCACTGTACTGTACATTATAGAAGTCTTCCATCCATCCAACAGCATGTGCACTGTACTGTACATTATAGAAGTCTTCCATCCATCAGCATGTGCACTGTACTGTACATTATAGAAGTCTTCCATCCATCCAACAGCATGTGCACTGTACTGTAATTATAGAAGTCTTCCATCCATCAGCATGTGCACTGTACTGTACATTATAGAAGTCTTCCATCCATCAGCATGTGCACTGTACTGTACATTAAAGAAGTCTTCCATCCATCCATCAGCATGTGCACTGTACTGTACATTATAGAAGTCTTCCATCCATCCAACAGCATGTGCACTGTACATTATAGAAGTCTTCCATCCATCCAACAGCATGTGCACTGTACTGTAATTATAGAAGTCTTCCATCCATCAGCATGTGCACTGTACTGTACATTATAGAAGTCTTCCATCCATCAGCATGTGCACTGTACTGTACATTAAAGAAGTCTTCCATCCATCCATCAGCATGTGCACTGTACTGTACATTATAGAAGTCTTCCATCCACCCAACAGCATGTGCACTGTACTGTACATTATAGAAGTCTTCCATCCATCCATCAGCATGTGCACTGTACTGTACATTAAAGTCTTCCATCCATCCAACAGCATGTGCCCTGTACTGTACATTATAGAAGTCTTCCATCTATCCAACAGCATGTGCACTGTACTGTACATTATAGAAGTATTGCATCCATCCAACAGCATGTGCACTGTACATTATAGAAGTATTACAGATTCCTGCCCTGGAGACAACATTACACAGGAAGGTTCCCAGCCGCAATTCTCAGGCAGCTCCACTACAAAGATCACAGAATCAGATCTTAATCTGCCGGTGACCTGAACAGAGGTACTACCAGGATTTGATTGTGCCAATGTTTGTTCACTCCAAACCTTCCATTATGCAGACACACATTTGGCTCCTATGGACAAATCAAAACTGCCCATCAGAAATGGCTTAAAAAAAACCCCTCCTTGCATGGGACGCAGTCATTTTTGTGGTCTAAAGCAATATTCACTGAAATGCAGCCTGTTAATAAGCCGGGAGCTAGGGAAGTAACTGAGGGATGAGCCACCATGTGCCTCGTGGCTCCCCAGGCGAGTGAATCACCGGGGCTACAGAAATATATGCGAGAACTCACAACGTGTCTTAGGGGCATATGTATCAAAGCTTGACGTGAGATAAAATTGTGAAATATATATCAGCAACCAATCAGGAAGAAACTATCATTTCTTAAACACACCCTGCAAAATGTAAATTAGAAGCCGATTGGTTGGTGATATATATCTCACAATTTTATCTTGCATCAAGCTTTGATACATATGCCCCTTAGAGTCCCTGCCCATGACACAGAATGGCGAGAGCGTGGGGGATATATATGTATATCATACAGTATCAGCACTAATCTCAGCTTTGTGTAATTACATTCGCTGTAATCAAAATGTATTGTTGTGTGAAGATGTATCATGAGCGACGGGCGCACGCTGCCACAATCGCCCTTCTGATCTGGCAGAAACGGATTAGCTAAGTGCACATTACATACGATTGTTGCGCCCCGAGGACACAGAGGATTAGCGCGATGTGGAATCTGGAAATGCAGCGCGGGGCACAGGCACACCTGCCGGCCCAGAGCTGCCAACTCCCTTTCATTCTTTTTATTTATTAATTGATGCGTTATCGTATGTTCAGCAGACGGAGAAGCCGCCTCCGCCTGGATCACGTCACCCTCTTGTAGTTACCACAATGCTGGAACTAGCTAAACGATTGTCTTATTATTTACAGGCGATTAAAAAAAAATTAGCAAAGTAATACCTGAAATGATGCTACAGTAACACAGGGACAATCCCGTGGGGGAGATGCCTTGTTACAAATTTCCTTGGCAAATTCGGATGTGGATTGAAAGATCTATAGTAAAAAGGTAGACACCAGATGTTAGACAGGCAATAGGTCGACAGGGACACAAGGTTGACACACTAAATGTCGACATGTACAAATGGTTGACAGGGTCCAAAAATTGACATCCATATGGTCGACATGAAAATGGTCGACACATTGTTTTTTATGTTTCCTAACCCTAATCTTCACCTTAACCCTCCTCTTGGTGCCTAACCCTCTCTCCTGGCGCCTAACCCTAACCATCCCTCCTGGCGCCTAACCCTAACCCTCCCTTCTGGTGCCTAACCCTAACCCTCCCTCCTGGTGCCTAACCCTAACCCTCCCTCCTGGTGCCTAACCCTAACCCTCCCTCCTGGTGCCTAACCCTAACCCTCCCTCCTGGTGCCTAACCCTAACCCTCCCTCCTGGTGCCTAACCCTAACCCTCCCTCCTGGTGCCTAACCCTAACCCTCCCTCCTGGCGCCTAACCCTAACTGTTGGGGTAAGAGCCTAACCCTAAAAAAAAAATATATATATAATATGTCGACCATTTGCATGTCGACCATTTGTACCTGTCGACCTTCTTACATGTCAACATTTAGTGTGTCAACCTATTGCCTGTCTAACATCTGGTGTCTATCCAGACATTGTCTACCTTTTTACTGTAGATCTTTAGACCGGATACCGGTAACAAAGTCAAAATGTACCCTAGTGGGTAGGTTCTCTGACGGTTTTATGACCAACAGATTGACAAAATATACACTACATACCCCTCCTTTGATCGAATACTATTTTGATTATTAGAAAAATATTAATCTAGCACCAGCATATTGGGGGTCAAATACAATAATAAAATGAGACTCGGGAGTTACCGTATGTAATAGTTCTCGAGATGAACCAGCGTCGTCGAGTCAGCTGCTAAATTTAAAGCGCCCATCGGTTATGAGGCTGGTTGGTTTTGCCTCGTAACTAATTGACAGTTTAAATTTAGTGGCGAACATGCCAAAATCACGCCTGTTCCTTCAACTCAGAACCTGTCACATGTTAAACACCTCGGTATTACAAGACAAAGACACGAGAGGACGCTGCTATAATCTATCAGGAAGTCGGAGAGTGATACAAGGGGTTAGCGGCCAGGGCTGCATATGGTTCAACCAGGTTGCGATGAGACAAGGTGCTCGGCGAGACCCTATAATCCAGTCACTCAACATCGTTGGTTTGGGGGTTGTTCAAGTATAGAAAGAGAACAAGAGCTTGGAGGTGTAGGGTTTAAGGTTTGTGTCCTCAATATGAAGAGATAAGTCAGGTAGGTGGCCTTGCATGTCTGAACTTAAAGACTATTAGCTCAGTTTTCAAAAACTACTTTTGGGGTGGCGAGAGGGCAGCCAAGAGGACAAGCCAGAAAAACCTTAAATCAATGTAGATTCTATGAGTTGTTAAGAACGAAAGACTGAAAGGGGTCCAGTAAGTTGTGTGAGGTTTGGAGGGGCATGGCAGTGGAAAGATGGGACATAATCAGAGATTTTGGGTCAGAATTAGTTGGGGGGGGGGGGGGGCTCCCCGAGTAGTATTAATAAGCGCATGACTGAATAATGATAAAAAATATACTAGGGTGAGGAGATATCACAGACGTCATCGAGAGCTGGCTTGATCACAGGAGACAGAAAATTACCGATTTGTGAGGCGACAGGGTCAAGTGGACAGGTAGTAATGTGAGCCAGAAAAGAAGGAGACACTTCATCAAGCATCGTGGGATCAAACGAAGAGAAGGTGCCAGGGGGCGCAGTAAAGGAACGGAACAGGCTGTTGCTTGGGGGGGGGGGGGAGGGAGAGGATGGCATTTCACATCAGATCTTTCAGCCATGTCCTCTACATAGCGAGCAAGAGCTCGGGTGGAGCTGGTGGGTGGAGAGATCGTTGTCTGAGTGGCGACTCCTAGGCAGAAAGGTAAGATATTTGATTGGGGTGCTATATGTGGTAGTCCGAAGAGGTACAAGACTTTCACCCATGGCTTTGGGTCTTGTGGTTTCTTTCGTGCGCCGTGGTTTTAGTCAACACAAAGAAAATAGCTGGAGCCACTCAAGTGATAAAGTTAGGGTACTGCCAGAAAATTGTATGAGCCATGTTTCTGATACTGCCAGGAGGTTTAGGTTGTTGGAGAGCAAGAGGTTACGGAAGGCAGTTTATTCCAGGGTGTGAATTCAATAGGACACAGTTCAAGATGTCAATGTGAATGAAGACAGGTATTATGTTTGAAGATTTCTATAGAAATACAAATAAGTGCATGGGAGATACTATATATAGTGGGAGGATGGGTGATTGGGAGAGGGGTGCTGTATTCGGCGATATATCACCGTATGGCCGTAGCATAAGGACTGGGTGGTAGAAAAAGGATCGTAGAATGTTTAAAGTGTTTTATAGTGAAAGGTTGAGGATCCTGCAGTTATGTAACAAAGACAGGAAAGAGTGAGGGAGAGTTTTTAGAGGTGGAGTTGTGACCCATAGCAACCAATCAGATTCTACTTATTTATCTAGCACCTTCTAGAAGATAATAGCTAGAATCTGATTGGTTGCTATGGGCAACATCTCCACTTCTAAAAACTCTCACTTTAGTAAACATACCCCTAAGTGTCACTTAGGGGTCGATCCAATTTGACTCATGCCGGCGAGATTATCGCGGCAATGGGCGCACTTTACAGCAGCTTGGATTCGCGGAATTTTGTTCTCAGCACCATATGACCGCGAGCAAACTTCCACGAATTCGGGCTCAGAGCGGGCCGCGAAAGGTGCCGGTCCGTTGCCGACGTATTATCGCCGTTGCAACGGCAACTCGCACCCTTCGCGGCTAATTGGATGGACCCCTTGGAGTGGAGCGGAACAGTAAAGGCGGGATACAGACAGAAGGATGTAGTGCAGCTTGATAGAATTCTCAGAATAATGCCATAATGCTCGGATAGTAAGTAGACCAGTTTGGTCGTCTTTGTGACGTTTTATAGCGATATGGGCTGCACCAATGATAATAAGCTACGAAACAACAAAGGAAGAAAAGTATGCCGCTATCCAGTATGCAATAAATGACAGGTTACTTGGTCATATTTACAAACAAAAGAGCACAAGGTGTTTTAGAAAACATATTTAATACTCAGAATAAGAAGTGCCTCCCGTTGGTCTGGTCATGAAAGGGTGAAACGATCTGCGCTCCACTGGGTAACAGATGAAGCCGTATACATATGGAGCACATCTCAGTCAATTAGGTTTTATTGGAGAAACGTCTTGTATGTTTACATAGAAACCGGTTTATTAAAACAATACGGTTATATCTGCAAGAGTCACAGTGATGTGACTGCAATTATAAAGGTAAATGGAACAAATTACATTTGGTTAAACTTAATTGCCAGTGTTCACTTCTAAATAGAGTGTAAACCGTCTAACCTGGAGGAGCAGGTTTCAGGGATCATGGACTGACAGCAACAAAGTTTCTTTATAGCCAGAAACTTTAGGGAAACACTTACATGACACCACACGTGGAGAGGAAACACACAAACATCAGTATACAGCACAAAGGTGCCTCGCTCCATATAAGGGGCACAATGTACAGCAGCTAACACCGTAACTAATTCACCAAAGACAGTAACTTGGATTTATGGAACAAACGCTCAAAGCAATATAGCAGCAAGCAGTGAATAACCCCCACTACTTTTCTCTTTTTTTTTTTTTTAATTGTCATTGTGAGAGGTAGGAGCATTAGTGATCAAATATATGGTCACTATACTTAGAACGCAATGGCCCACCAACAGTTAGTATACAACAACGGCACACAAATAGTTGTAGCGCAACAACAATGGCACACCAACAAATGGGGGTTCAAAAACAATGGCACGCTAACGAATGTGACAGCACAAGAGTAGGGCACTAACAATTGGGTACTAAATCAACAACGCTCTGACACTTGGAGTAATACAACAATGGCACACTAATACTTGGTGCAACACAGCGCCACTAAGGGTAATACAACAACGGCACACTGACGCTTGGGGTAACACAACAACGTTGCATAGATCCTTGAGATACTACAACAATATCACAATGCCACTAGGGGTTATACAACAACGGCACACTGTTGCTTGGGATACTACAACAATGGTGCACCGACCCTTTTACGCAACATAACAATGTCACATTGTTCCTTGGCGCAACACAACGTCAAACTGACACTTGATGCAATACAACATCGACACTTGGCAAACCAGGTAAAAAAATAAATTTAAAAAGTTGAGCACTCTAGAACCGCTTATTGCCCACCCCTGCTCTAGAACAAATGAAGGAGTCGGGAGTATTACCTGCTAAGATACTAGACATTAGCTACATCTGCCAAGTCTGAGTCAGCGCCAAGTCAAACACGGGCAGAAGATTAATGAGTAACAGGCGTCTTTAATTTAGCTAAAGGAAAACGTTAATGTTGAGATACGTGGTCCAAATGAACCTCCTGAAAGCGCGACGCCCAGCTGCACATATTGGGAGTGCGTCGCTATAGGTCACCTCTAAAACATCTTACTCAGTAGTATATAGTCAGCCCTGTTACCAGACGGAGGGAGAGTAATGCAAGACGTGAGCCGGTGAACCGTTCCTTAGCTCAGGGGAGGAAACCGTTTTCTTCCCTCATCGGTCGCTTACGAGAGCAGTAAAAATAGCTCATTTGTGGACTGCAGCAATATTCACCAGGAAGCAGTCACCGGTAGATTTTGATAAATTCCCCCCAGCCCTGAGAAGGTGACCTATCAGGGATTCAGTGTTCTGGCACCAGGCGAGCCCCAATCTCATGTACCCTGCCTATCCGACAGAGAGCCGGAGTCACAGGAGTCGGTAGACTGCGGTAGATTTCCACTCATGGCCCGTATTCAATTTGGAGCGAAAAGCCGTTTTCGCGTGTTTTCGGCGAAAACTTTTCGCCGATGACGTAATTTTCGCTTGTTTTGATTGTACTCCGTATTCAAATTGGAAGGCTTTCTGCTTAGGCGGAAAGTCAATGCAGTGTAATAGGCAAAAAAGATTCGCCTATGAATAACAGGCGGAAAAAAGTGCAGAATTTAGGTTTTGGGGTGCAACATTGCGGGAACCCCCCTGCAGCCTTCAGACAGTCCCCCAAAGGTAATCTGTGTAAAAAAAAAAAAGTTTAAAAAAATCACTTAAGGACACCCCAAAAAATTACTGATTTTGGTGGCAAAAAATAAAAAAAAGTTGGGGGACAAAGATAAAAACTAGCAAACTTGACTCTGGGGGGGTCCCCAAGTATGCCCCAGGTGTTCTTATCATTGCAGGTCCTTGCGGAAGATGGATTTTTCACGATTTTTTCAACTTAACTTCAGCAACTTTAAAATATGTTGGCCCCCATTTTCAAGTACCCCAAATTTGCTGGGATAAGTTATTTTCTGCAATAAAACCTCCAGAATACTATTCTGCACCACTTATACAAAAACGCTATTTAGCAGCTATTGAGCCAGTTTAAAAACACCAAATCCCTTCAGCAAGCCAAATCGGGGGGTACCATAGGGAACCCCCATGTCAGAGCATCTTTTGGGGGGTGTCAGGCTGATTTCCCCAAATCTGACAGTACTTTCCGCTTGTTTAAGTTTCGCCGTGTCCCGTTTTCGCCTACTTCCAATTTGAATACGGCGATACGCGCACAATACTTTTCTGTCTGCAAAACAGGTGAAAAGTCCGGGAGGTGAAAAAGCATCGCGGCGCGGCTCAAATTGAATACGGGCCCATGTGTGGATTTAGATTTTATTTCTTACTTTAAACAGAGAGCGTTTAGCTTTTCTACATTTTTCGGATATGGATTTTGCTGGACTCATATTTGCGTTTTGTTTTTGTTTTTTATATAATTTTGTAACACATTAGTTTTTGTTTAGCTTTTTTTTTTAAACAGGACAATATTTATTGCACGTGCTGATAGGACAAATCACCTGCCTGGGGGGGGGGGGTCGGTTACTGGAGAGCTGCTCGGGTGACTTATTCTCGTTAAATATCAGAAAATCTTCTCTTCTCAGGGGCTGTAATAGTTTTGGTTTTATTTGTCCTCAAGATTGGCGATGGACCCCAGGTAACTTTTTGGATGCTAAGCCAGTAGCACACATTCATCTACAGTACCAGCGGGGCTTGTAGCTTGTATGAATGGAACGTACAATTACTGCTGCTGTGCCCTATTTACACCCTCTGCCGTGGCTACCAACACCCTCTGCCGTGGCTACCAACACCCTCTGCCGTGGCTACCAACACCCTCTGCCGTAGCTACCAACACCCTCTGCCGTGGCCTGCAAACCATGCCGTAGCTCAGAACCAATTCTACCAGGAGGATCAGTACATGACACAATGTTTAGTTTTTATCATTCCTGACACAGAAGTGACTGATACCGGCCTATAAGTCCATCATACATGTCCAGGAATCATCGTATATTCAGCTGCTCTGTGTGCAAACATTGAAAACAAAGCAGAACAATGACAATATGGATATTAAAAGCCAATGTTAGAGGTGCGAAGAAGCTTAGCAACGTGCTAATCTAATAATAGTCACCTATTTTACATAACGTCTCCAGATCTGCTGGTAAACAGTACTGTAGCATGGACGCGAGGTTCTCACATACAGTATGAGGGAAAGAAGTTACATATGAATTACTGAGGTTACTGTTGTTCTAGAGCTGCACCCCCCCAAAAGATTTTAATCAAACTGTTTGAGAGCAAATGGAGAGATATGAAGGGAGGGCGAGAGAGCACAGCAGGAGAGAGCGGTGAGAAGGGAGGGCGAGAGAGCGGTGAGAAGGGAGGGCGAGAGAGCACAGCAGGAGAGAGCGGTGAGAAGGCAGGGCGAGAGAGCACAGCAGGAGAGAGCACAGCAGGAGAGAGCGGTGAGAAGGGAGGGCGAGAGAGCACAGCAGGAGAGAGCGGTGAGAAGGGAGGGCGAGAGAGCGCAGCAGGAGAGCGGTGAGAAGGGAGGGCGAGAGAGCGCAGCAGGAGAGCGGTGAGAAGGGAGGGCGAGAGTGCGCAGCAGGAGAGAGCGGTGAGAAGGGAGGGCGAGAGTGCGCAGCAGGAGAGAGCGGTGAGAAGGGAGGGCGAGAGAGCACAGCAGGAGAGAGCGGTGAGAAGGGAGGGCGAGAGAGCACAGCAGGAGCGGTGAGAAGGGAGGGCGAGAGAGCACAGCAGGAGAAAGCGGTGAGAAGGGAGGGCGAGAGCACAGCAGGAGAGAGCGGTGAGAAGGGAGGGCGAGAGTACAATAGGAGAGAGTGATGAGGAGGGAAGGAGAGTAAAGTAGGAGAGAGTGATGAGGAGGGAAGGAGAGTAAAGTAGGAGAGTGATGAGGAGGGAAGGAGAGTACAGTAGGAGAAAGTGATGAGGAGGGAAGGAGAGTACAGTAGGAGAGAGTGATGAGAAGGGAAGGAGAGTACAGTAGGAGAGAGTGATGATGAGGGAAGGAGAGTACAGTCGGAGAGAGTGATGAGGGAAGGAGAGTACAGTAGGAGAGAGATGATGAGGGAAGGAGAGTACAGTAGGAGAGAGTGATGAGGAGGGAAGGAGAGTACAGTAGGAGAGAGTGATGAGGAGGGAAGGAGAGTACAGTAGGAGAGAGTGATGATGAGGGAAGGAGAGTACAGTCGGAGAGAGTGATGAGGGAAGGAGAGTACAGTCGGAGAGAGTGATGAGGGAAGGAGAGTACAGTAGGAGAGAGATGATGAGGGAAGGAGAGTACAGTAGGAGAAAGTGATGAGGAGGGAAGGAGAGTACAGTAGGAGAGAGTGATGAGGAGGGATGGAGAGTACAGTAGGAGAGAGTGATGAGGAGGGAAGGAGAGTACAGTAGGAGAGAGTGATGAGGAGGGAAGGAGAGTACAGTAGGAGAGAGTGATGAGGAGGGAAGGAGAGTACAGTAGGAGAGAGTGATGAGGAGGGAAGGAGAGTACAGTAGGAGAGAGTGATGAGGAGGGAAGGAGAGTACAGTAGGAGAGAGTGATGAGGAGGGAAGGAGAGTACAGTAGGAGAGAGTGATGAGGAGGGAAGGAGAGTACAGTAGGAGAGAGATGATGAGGGAAGGAGAGTACAGTAGGAGAAAGTGATGAGGGAAGGAGAGTACAGTAGGAGAGAGTGATGACGAGGGAAGGAGAGTACAGTAGGAGAAAGTGATGAGGAGGGAAGGAGAGTACAGTAGGAGAGAGTGATGAGAAGGGAAGGAGAGTACAGTAGGAGAGAGTGATGATGAGGGAAGGAGAGTACAGTCGGAGAGAGTGATGAGGGAAGGAGAGTACAGTAGGAGAAAGTGACGAGGGAAGGAGAGTACAGTAGGAGAAAGTGATGAGGGAAGGAGAGTACAGTAGGAGAGAGTGATGAGGAGGGAAGGAGAGTAAAGTAGGAGAGTGAGTCAGAGGGAAAAAAAGAGTACAGTAAGCAAGACAGAGAAGGAAAGAGTATAATAGGTAAATTGAAGACAGTAAAAAAGGAGAGAAACAAACAACTATGGATAAAAGTGAGCACAAGAAATAGTGACGGAAATAGCCAGAAACAGCCTATAGAAGCGATAACTGGTGATCTCTCCCTGAATCCAATACAGCAGCTCTGCTGACCACCATTGACAGGAATTAAAGGCATGTGTGGATATTTGGGAAGGGGTGGATAAAGATGTGTGTGGTTTGTTCCATGTGAAGAGCGGGTGACGCAGCTCCAGACTTTTCCCAGGGACCCAGTGTGTGAAGAACAGGAAACCGGCCAATGAAATGGATAAATTGCCTGGCTTAATCTTTTGTAATGCTGATCTCGTGGGTAGAAACATGACTCCTGATTCCAGAGCAAACTTCCTCTTATAGAACGGTGTAAGAAATAAAATAAAATGCATGAAAACAGGAAATAAAAGTACTGAAATAGAAACACCTGTTCCATCTACTTCATACACTGTAAGGACAAACAAGGAAGCGTGTTGAAGGAGAAACGGTTGGCAGAACACATAATTACAAAAACGATAAATTTACATGTGACATATTACATGGACAATGCTCTGTAAGGCGTGGAGTTGTACTGTGCGTACGGAGACCCTGAACAAACATTCGCTCTGGAACAAATCTGTCGGCCACAAACAAGGAGAGTATTCAATTCACAGTGATGCGTCGTCCTACATGCCATTTACGGTAGTGCCGACATCAAACGCGATGCCGGCAGGACGGGATGCCCCATTCCGGAATGGAACATTGCTCCAATGATTGATGGGGATTGAATTCTTCCCCAAGGAAACAGGTGGTTTTGTTGCGGTTATGGTTCCTAACTAGGCAAAGTAAATAACATATAATGGGGCCCACACATCTGCGATAGATCGCCCCAATTGCCCGTCCTGCTGATGCCGGGGAATCGATATAATCCAACATGTTGGACATCCTCTCTTCGCTGATACCGGCCAAAAAAGTATGGGGATCGGCACGTCGGGAATTTTTAACGTCCATAGATTTTCCCCAATCCATTGACTGATATCGATGTCTGCGGATCGGCGTCGGCAGAGCGGGGAATCTACATAAATATTTTTAAAAACAGATAAATTTTCCTTAGCTTCACCACAGTAATGTTAAAATCCTAAAGTATAAGGGAGTATTTACACTTCAACTGTATAGGTATAAATAAATAGTTAATAAATAAATAGGTAGAAGACAAAAAGCTCAAAACACAAAGCATGCTGTGCCAGTTACACCTGCTACTATATGAATTACGTGTGTGTGAATTCACCAGTTATATTTAAAAAGTGTATAAAAAGCACTACTGTCATATAAGACCTCGCAAACCATTGACTATCATTACGTAGTTTAGTAATGCACGTTTTGATATAAACGTAATAAATGTCTAATAAAAGACTTTAAAAAAAATAAACTAGTAAAGTTACAATTTGACAGTTTATAAAAATATTCTGTTGATTACAAAGCTGAATAACATACATAAAATAACGAAGGTAATTATCTCCGCCATGGTTTCTTTCACACTTCTGCTGGTTGCGACCTTACTAGGAAGAAGCTTCTGTAACGGGAGGCAATCGGGAAGCCGACTATCTTATCCCAGCAAGGGTGAAATGCCGGGCGTCTAGATGTAGACGCCCGCATTTCCCCGATGTCGGGAGACCGGCGCCCGGCATCACGATCATAGTGATGCCGGGCGCCGCTGTCGGACAGCCGCGGGGGGAGAGGGTTAGGTTTAGGGCTCCCGGGGGGGACTTAGGGTTAGGCACCCCCCCGGGAGGGTTAGGGTTAGGCTAGGGGGAGGGAGGGTAAGGGTTAGGCACCCCCGGGGGGGACTTAGGGTTAGGCAGCGGGGAAGGGGGTGGTTAGGGTTAGGCACTTAGAGGGAGGGTTAGGGTTAGGCACCCCCGGGGGGGACTTAGGGTTAGGCAGCGGGGAAGGGGGTGGTTAGGGTTAGGCACTTAGAGGGGGGATTAGGGTTAGGCACCCCCCCAGGGGACTTAGGTTTAGGCAGCGGGGAAAGAGGTGGTTAGGGTTAGGCACTTAGAGGGGGGATTAGGGTTAGGCACTTGGGGGGGGACTTAGGGTTAGGCAGCCCCACGTGGGGGTTAGGGTTAGGCTAGGGGGAGGGAGGGTTAGGGTTAGGCACCCCGGGGGGGGGAGACTTAGGGTTAGGCACCCCCCCGGGGGACAGGTTTAGGCAGCGGGGAAGGAGGTGGTTAGGGTTAGGCACTTAGAGGGGGGATTAGGGTTAGGCACTTGGGGGGGAAGTTAGGGTTAGGCACCCCTAAGGAGGGTTAGGGTTAGGGAGGTTAGTGGATACTTACTTATCCACGATCGGGATTTCCGCTGCGTCGCACTCTGCTTCTGTCGGGCTGCCGCTGACGGGAATCGAACCGCCGGCAATGCGGCCGACGGTATTTCATACCAATTCCTCTGTAACAGCAGACAGAGAGGGACTGACCTACACTGCGGGAACGCAAGCAGTGTATTGGGAAACCGATACGCTGGCCGGGTCCGATCATGTCACGGAAGATCAACTGACCGCAATCACAGCTTTCTGACCTGCATCAGACCCAGGAGCTATATCGTTATGTAACTGGAGCAGATAAGTCGTATATTACAATTAATAACGCTCAGTCTAATGGAATGTCAGGCTTACACTGAACAAAGTATTTTACCTCTGTGGTTTGAATTGGAAAAAAAAAAAAAATCAATTTAACATTTTGTGGTTCTTTAAATGTGAAAGTTTTCTACTTTATTTAATGCCACGTAACTCTTCAAAGACACTGGCACCTTGGCGAGTAAACTGCCCTAATCCTTGTAACACTGGCAACAAGAGTACCCATGTGCCTGATGCCCCAGTGGTGGCAGTTATTACACATGAATTATTAGGCTACATTCGCAGACCCCGGAACAGAGCTGTAATTAGCAGAAACAATGGTTAGTTTAGACGTAAATAAGAACAGAACGGAACCACTAAAAACTCAAAGTACAAAAGGGAAATAACTTTATAAAGTAATATGGAATTTGCTTTATTTTTTTATTTCAATGTTATCAGAACCGCAAACAGAATCTATTCTATAATACTCACTCCAGTTAGCACAAAGTATCATTCACCTACACCAAAGGGACACTGCCACCTAGTGGCCAATTATTGGGGAAAAACAAGCACCAGGTTATTAGGCAGAATAGAGGAGTTGGTTTTCCTTGCAATTATACAGCTTTAGAACATATGCCGTTCCCACAATATTAGATTCCCATAAGGTGGCCCCTTATAAGTGGTCAAAAAATTAATACCACCTTGTAAAAATGTAGGTTATCGAAAGCAATACTGTACTGCTTTATTACAATGGAGTCATTTTGTATCGACTTTATACATATTGTTTTCCCAATTTAGACAGCGACAAGAGAAAGGATTCAAATAACTAGATTTATATACGGCTAATTACGAAACATAAATCGTGATCTAACTTTTTTAAAATGGGTCACCTTGCGTACAACAGAATTGCTTCCCATGTTATAATATTGTTAGACTTCTGACCTATTATAAGAACGCGCCTGCTTTAGAAATCTGCAATGAGGCCACTTCAGGTGACAATTTTTCACCTTTCTCAATCAATTTCAGACCTCTGCAAAGGATTGCGTTTATCTAACACCCCCGAAACAAACATTTCTATTTTCTGTGGCGGCAGGATAACTTTTAGTGGCAAAACTGAGGCACGAGGTGCAATGTGACAAGCTGCATTCTCATGAATATTGGTTTTGGCTGCCGCAGACTAAAGAATAACTCTCCTACGACCAAAATAAATAGTGCAGTGCATTAAAAGTGGACAAGCATATGGCCAGCTGCAGCACGCACAAAGCCGGGAGTCCTCTGGGCTTTCTATAAGAAGAAACCAAAAAATGGTATAAGCCCTATCAGGACATAATGGCGTCAGATAATTATGTAGCTGGTTACATGACCTTAAAACGGCACTTCTTTAATGTGGACCCATAATGGACCCACAGTGGATTGCAGGCATTTTGTGAGGTAAACCTAGAGGCACTTTCTGACCGACGCCTTAATGAGGTCGTCTCCAGTTCCTAGAAAATGTATAGGCCGCAATCTCCTCAAAATTGTGTCAGCCCACAAAATGGCGGCTTCCAGTGTGCAGGCCATGGATCTACTCCCGCCAGGCTGTTTGGAGATTGCTGCATCTGTCATTTCAGACATTACTTCCTGCAGGCCTGGATGTGCCTTTTTCTAACAACAGAGTCATGTTTTCAGGAAAACACGTCATATTTCCTTCTTCCCCTAATACTTTCCTTTTTTTAGTTGATCTGGAAAAGCTTAATCAAAAAAGAGCCATCCGTTTCCACTCCATAAAAAAGTAGAAAAACACAAGTGCAACGCATTAAGCGCACACAGCGCCACATATTGAAGTTAACTGAAAACCGCCTGGTTTATTAATAAGAAAAAAAATAGGGAACCCTATGTTACTGGCCGATATGCGTAGTCTTGGCTGCCCACATACTATTAGATTGACAGTTCTGTCCTAGACTGTCCTGGGAGCTTAATATGAACCCAGGACAGATGCTACAAGACAACGCGAGGCAGCCAATGACTCTCCAGCAGTGGAACTACACATCCCAGCCAGGGGTGTCTTTAGAGAGGAGGGGGCCTGTGTGCTTCCTCCCGTCATGGGCCCCCTCCTCACGCCAGCAGCCGATTGACGCGGCTGGCCGGCCACCGCAGAATCAGTAGACTCTGGGCCTGATTCAGACCCGGTCGCGAGCGCTGAGAGCTCGCAACCGGGTCGATGGTGGCCCAGAGCGCATGCGCAAGACCCGGATAGAAATTCTTAGTCGGGCTCATTCCTGGTGCTATTCAATTCGCGTTGAATTGAATCGAGCCAAAGGATGCATGTGACACGTTATATGCGTCGGTCCACAGAATATTGCTATATTTATCACAGAAGCTTATCCAAATTAGGGGGCATTTCAATTGACTTACTGTGCCCAATCTCCTGTCTAAAGTGTCGGGAGATCGGAGTGTGACATTCAATTGTTTTTGGGCGCCCACACTCTATCGAGCATGTCATGCCCCCGCGTAACATAACTAACCCTGTCTAAAGTCCTGGTTAGCATGCCCAAACTACATACTTATCACACATTTTTGCAAGACACCTCAGGAGGGTGAGAGTAGAAATGTGTGCTCCCGCAGCTATTCACGAAATAAAGGAACAATCAAATTGCTACGTAGAATTACACAATTGAATTGCCCCATTAGAAAAAAAATTTTCAAAAAATTGGGCGATAAATTGCAGGCAAAAGTCCATACAACTGAAAGAAAAAAATAACACAATACCCAATGGGGCCGTTTCAATGCAGCGGGAGTTGAATAGTGCCAGGAAGTTGGTCCCAGAGCTATTCAATTCCTTGTGATGTTTAGTCGGACAATGTCAGTTGTAGCGACATTGAACCGGCATTCTCTGACTAAAGTGTCGGCCGCAAAGCTGGTAGCGCTGCGCTAAGCCAGGAAACAGCCTCGTGGTCAGCACTTTAGATGGATTACTCCTCGCACCCTCAGGAGGGTGCGATAAGAAATCATTTAGCCGAACCACCAGTGTGCTGAATTGAATAGCTCCGGGAGCTCTCCCCCGGGGATACGTTGAAAATGCTGGCGGACGGGATCCCGGGCGTCGGTGCTATCCCAAAGACATCAGGATAGCGACCGCCGGCATCCTGAACGAAGAGGCTGCGGGTAAGTATTAGCTTATGCTGGGGAGGGGTGGGTTAGCCTCCCCGGGTGGTTTAGGGTTAGGCATACCCCCCTCCCCGGGAAGTGTTAGCGTGTGTGGAGGTGGGGTTAGGGTTAGGCACCACTGGGTGGAGGTTAGGTTTAGGGTGCGGGAAGGGGGGGGTTATGGTTTGGCACCACTGGGTGGAGGTGAGGGTTAGGTGCCTCCTGGGGAGGTTAGAGTTAGGCACCACCAAGGGTGGGTTAGGGTTAGAGGGGAGGAGAGGAGAAGGGTTAGGGGTACTTACCGGCCCCTGTCGGGATGCTTCACCATCGGGATTCCAGCGTCTGCATTTCATCCGCCGAGAATCCATCTGCCAGCAAATCATACCCAACTCTCCCGGGGCTATCAACTGCACTCCATATTGAATCGTACCCAATGTAACTTATCTGCAATGCATCAATCCAGTATAGTAACCTGTGTTGTATGATTAAATTAACCTAAGTGACTGATGCCAGCGTCGGTGAGAGCAGATCCACAGCGGTCAAAACGTAATCCATAGCAGCCAACGAGATGCTTGCTTTCAGTTTGTAAACAGCACTAGAAAAATTGACAGCTGCAATCTGATTGAATGCCATGGGATGCGGCATGTGTAGGCCATGGGTAAACCTAATAGGAGGAGCAGCCGCTCAATTGGAATTGCGTAATGTGCGGTATCGCGGATCTATCCCATTATTTTTAAGACGACTTTAATGCTTTAATTCCCGATCAACTCTTCAGACGTTGAGAGTTTTATAGGCAGAGCCCATTTCTAGCACGTTAATATGGTTTATATGAAAGAAAGCGAGATAAGCTGATTAGTAAAGGATTCCTGCACCATGTGAAATAAACCAGTGCCAGCGGTCAGATTTGGTGCTACTGTTCGTTTAAACCCCCCCCCCCCCCCCCTTTAAACATCCACTGCTTTCAATGCAGTTCCTAAGACACCTCCTCTGTACTTCCTCCACCAAAACAATATTTTGATTTAGCTTATAGAGAGAAGTGAGAGGAGGACTTGGGAGAGCGAGGCGGCTGGGTGGAACAAAGGCTTGGCACGTTCAGCTAGTCTGCCAAGTACACAATAACAGCGCTTTCTGTCTTCTTGCCCTGGAGCCTGTGAAACGTGCAGAACTTATCACTACTGAACAGCTGCTGGGAGCTGGGGAGCCACTTACAATAGATCCTAGCTGCTGTAACGGCTGGCCGACACATTATCGCCAAAAGCAATGCTGCGCAGTTACCGTCACCGGTGTTCGGAAAGAGAAGTTGGGCCAAGTAATCCCAAATTTCCGGTTAGAAGCCCAGTGAAGCAGCAGTTGGCCAGATGCTGAATATATATAAGAAACACTCTGCTGGGTAACGTAACCTCCTGGGTGTCAGAGGCTTGACATGTGCGCACACGTGTAGCTGTAGGCGGTGTGTGAACTAAATGAATTCGGATGAGAGTGTAGTAATTAAATCAGGGGGCTTTATGCTACTGAAATGTGTCTGTTAGCGTTCATTAAGTGCATGACACTTCTGCCAACAATGGTAAAGAATTCGGTGCAAATCGCTTTTCCGGAAAGCGATTCCACATCGCAGATCTGTGTTCGCTCCCATAGAGGTGCGCACAGAAATCTGCAATTGCGCCACGGAGCTGGCGGTAGCGTATATGGCAAATACAGTCACACTCCAGCATCCATTCGCTAATTGAATCGACTCCTAAGAGGTTACCATCCCATCTAAAGAGGGCACGTGGAGGTGTTGCCCATAGGAACCAATTAGATTATAGCTATCATTTATCTAGTACAGTCTATAAAATAAACAATCTGACTGACTGCTATGGGCAACACCTGCATCTGTCCTCTTTAGAAGGTCGGATAAATCTCCCCTACAATACTGTATTTTTGGATGGGGCCAAGGTACCATTAAACTCGTTTCCTGCAATCGCTTACAATGCAAATGGCCAAAATGAACAGAAGAAAGTATAGCGAATATTCTGTAACCAATGGCCTGGCCAGCTCAGAGTCCAGATCTTATCCCCTCTGAGAACCTCTGGGATGATTTGGAGCGAGGGGTGCGTTCTAGGCCGACTCGACCTTCCTCAGTGTCATAATTGGTCACCGTACGTAAGGCGGAATGACGAAACATAGCGCCTGCTGCTGTCCAGGGACTTGTGGGCAGTTTACTAAGAAGGGTGTCTGCAGTAATCACAGCACGTGCTGGACCTACAAAGTCAGTGTTCTCCCCAGGCTGTTTTCTGCGGGCGCATCGCCCGGCAGAAACAGCCTGCCGCCCGGCACTTTTCCCCGCTGACCCACGCCGAGGAACACTAGCCTCTGAAGAGACCAGAGGATAAAGAAGCCTCCGATCACTTCAGAGGCC